>JARQOC010000001.1:302861555-303461555 GCA_033576535.1 Allobates femoralis | reverse complement strand
AAGGAACAAGGATTCTTCCTCCCCTCTGTGACATCACTTCTCCCCCGGGCCGTAAAAAATCATGCTGTGTGAAAGCACTGCTTCTTTTTTTGTGCTTTTTTGCGCGGCCACAATACGTGGGCTAAAAGCGCACACAAAAAAAGCGCAAAAAAAGAAGCAGTGTGTGAACGTAGCCTTAAATAGAATTGTCCCCCTCAAGTTTGTCGGGAGTTTGCTGCTACTTGGCTTTCAAGCTCAGTCCAGTTTTCTAGCTGTTGTCCACACCTACCTCTCAGCATGCAACTTACAAACTTCTCCGAACCGCTGTTTGTACCAAGCCTCTGACATCTAGGTAACATATCTCTTCAACAAAATTTCCATTTTGTCTATGCTAAAATGTTATCTGGCATTTAACTATTTTTGCTACACATCTTACACATTTCTGGTACTGACAAATTTTCTTCTGGAAAATACCACACTGCATTTACTTATGTATTATAACTGTGATTAACCATTTCTCTTCTGAAAGATACAAGTCTTCAATCCTGTGATAAACTGTAACATTACTGGAAAACACTAATTTCCTATAGAAATTACATTAACTGGGAGACCATGAAGTCTCTTTTAAATTTCACCTGGCTAACTTAATAGGATGTACAGCATCTCCTCAAAAAGAATAATGTAGACAAATCACACAACCCTGCAAAATTGAATTTTTTGAAAAATACAAGAGAAGTTTTCACTGATTTTTATGTACGGTAATTTGGTGTGCTGATTACGAAAATTATCTCCATTTTTTTCCATCACGTAAGGATTTTTTGTAAAACCAAGATCGATATATTTGCTAAAATCCTATTTTAAGGAATTCTGTCGACCAATTGTACATGTAATATCTGGCAACA
Organism: Allobates femoralis; assembly: GCA_033576535.1. NCBI lineage: Eukaryota > Metazoa > Chordata > Amphibia > Anura > Aromobatidae > Allobates > Allobates femoralis. The sequence goes on along the minus strand of JARQOC010000001.1, from coordinate 303,460,674 downwards.
GTGGTTTTTATCCATTTAAATTTATGTATAAATATTAGAGGCCCCCCTGCTGGCACACGGCCCCCCATCAGTATACAGAGGCCCCCCTGCTGGCACACGGCCCCCCCATCGGTATACATAGGCCCCCTGCTGGCACTCGACCCCCCTTCGGTATACAAAGACCATCTGCCTCAACATTGATCTCACTCTCCGATGTCCGCAGGCAGCCGGGGTCCTCCGTCCACTCTGTATACCGAAGGGGGGGCTGTGTGCCTGCTGGGGGACTCTGTATACTGATGGGGAGCCGTGTGCCAGCAGGGGGGGCCTCTGTATATTTATACATACATTTAAATGGATAAAAAACACTGTTGCCAGATATTACATGTACAATTGTTCGACAGAATTCCTTTTTAAATAGGATTTTAGCAAAAATATCGATCTTGGTTTTACAAAAAATCCTTACATGATGGAAAAAAATGGAGGTCATTTTCGTAATCAACACATCAAATTACAGTTGAGGCCAAAAGTGTTGACACTCCTGCAATTCTGTCAGATAATACTCAGTTTCTTCCTGAAAATGATTGCAATCACAAATTCTTTGGTATTATTATCTTCATTTAATTTGTCTTCAATGAAAAAACACAAAAGAGAATGAAGCAAAAAGCAAAACATTGATCATTTCACACAAAACTCCAAAAATGGGCCAGACAAAAGTATTGGCACCCTCAGCCTAATACTTGGTTGCACAACCTTTAACCAAAATAACTGTGATCAACCGCTTCCAGTAACCATCAATGAGTTTCTTACAATGCTCTGCTGGAATTTTAGACCATTCTTCTTTGGCAAACTGCTCCAGGTCCCTGATATTTGAAGGGTGCCTTCTCCATACTGCCATTTTTAGATCTCTCCACAGGTGTTCAGGATTCAGGTCTGGACTCATTGCTGGCCACCTTAGAAGTCTCCATTGCTTTCTCTCAAACCATTTTCTAGTGCTTTTTGAAGTGTGTTTTGGGTCATTATTCTGCTGGAAGACCCATGACCTCTGAGGGAGACCCAGCTTTCTCACACTGGGCCCTACATTATGCTGCAAAATTTGTTGGTAGTCTTCAGACTTCATAATGCAATGCCCACGGTCAAGCAGTCCAGTGTCAGAGGCAGCAAAGCAACCCCAAAATATCAGGGAACCTCCGCCATGTTTGACTGTAGGGACTGTGTTCTTTTCTTTGAATGCCTCTTTTTTTCGCCTGTAAACCCTATGTTGATGCCTTTGCCCAAAAAGCTCTACTTTTGTCTCATCTGACCAGAGAACATTCTTCCAAAACATTTTAGGCTTTCTCAGGTAAGTTTTGGCAAACTCCAGCCTGGCTTTTTTATGTCTCGGGGTAAGAAGTGGGGTCTTCCTGGGTCTCCTACCACACAGTCTCTTTTCATTAAGACGCCGAAGGATAGTACGGGTTGACACTGTTGCACCCTCGGACTGCAGGGAAGCTTGAACTTGTTTGGATGTTAGTCGAGGTTCTTTATCCACCATCCGCACAATCTTGCGTTGAAATCTCTCGTCAATTTTTCTTTTCCGTCCACATCTAGGGAGGTTAGCCACAGTGCCATGGGCTTTAAACTTCTTGATGACACTCCGCACGGTAGACACAGGAACATTCAGGTCTTTAGAGATGGACTTGTAGCCTTGAGATTGCTCATGTTTCCTGACAATTTGGTTTCTCAAGTCCTCAGACAGTTCTTTGGTCTTCTTTCTTTTCTCCATGCTCAATGTGGTACACACAAGGACACAGGACAGAGGTTGAGTCAACTTTAATCCATGTCAACTGGCTGCAAGTGTGATTTAGTTATTGCCAACACCTGTTAGGTGCCACAGGTAAGTTACAGGTGCTGTTAATTACACAAATTAGAGAAGCATCACATGATTTTCCTAATAGTGTCAATACTTTTGTCCACTCCCTTTTTTATGTTTGGTGTGGAATTATATCCAATTTGGCTTTAGGACAATTATTTTTGTGTTTTTTTCATTGAAGACAAATTAAATGAAGATAATAATACCAAAGAATTTGTGATTGCAATCATTTTCAGGAAGAAACTGAGTATTATCTGACAGAATTGCAGGGGTGTCAATACTTTTGGCCACAACTGACATAAAAATCAGAATCAAACTTCTCTTGTATTTTGTATATTCACAGGCCTATGAATTCTGGATTACATACACGTCTTAGTATTGCATAAATTGAGTGCTATGATAGACCAACCACTATTTTTAATATTTAAGGATTCCATAACAACAGATTCTGTATCATAAAACTTACACTTAGCAAATGAGGTGAGAACATTCAGAAAAGTGCCGAAATGTGATCCTAAAAATTGTAGGCTGATAAGTTCTATTGTGGGTGAAATCTTTAAGTGTTTTCTAAGAGATGCAGTCCAGGGGTATCACCATAAAAACAACCACATAAACAACATCAACATGGGTTTATGAGTGATTGATCCTATCAAAATAATCTGCTCAGCTTCTATGAGGAGGTAAGTTCAAGACTGGAAAAAGGTAATGCTATGAATGTTGTCTATCGAGACTTTTCAGTATAGTACCACACAAAAAGTTGGTATATAAAATGAAAATATTGGAACTAGATGAAAATATGTGTAACTCAGTTAACTTGCTCAGTGATATGAAACATCACCCGAGGACTCCCGCTCATCCTGTGGGGAGTGTCCCATCTAGCTGCTGTACATCCCCGGAGACCCAAGCAGCGCCGGTGAAATCACCGGAATTCCCGCAGGTGGCGTCACGACAAGTAAGAATTAAACCCCTATCTGTTCAATCAACCCCTTTTGATCTGACCACCGGGCCCCACAGCCTCAGGCGCGGAACCGTGACGGGAGAAGCAACGCCCGAGACGCGAAGACCCGGCTACGGTGAGTCAGCATTTGGCGTCACAAACAGGATACGAGAAGACCCGTTTCCCAACGGGTATTGTGTGCTTACAGAACTTTATTCAACGAAACCGAACTTTTTCCCGCCTTTTCCCACTGGGCCAAGATGGCGACCAACATGGCGTATCCCGCCACGTGAACCACAATGTGCTGGCCCAGGGGAGTGCCTCCGCCCCTCTTCGTGGGAGGGCCATGGCAGAGGCGCCAAAATACTTGTCCGCCCCGATTGCTGGAAACAACCAAGGGGGGGGCCAAATACTTCAGCCCTCCCATGGACTACAAAAACGACAAAGAAACAGGTTTGGCAAGGATTTTCTAACAGCTCTGTTCCAGGAACGGTTACCAGGTCTAACGTGTGCAGTTCTTGGAAGAAGCAACATGGCAAGTTTAAAACTCCGCGAGCTGATGAGAGAGGTCGAGGAGGAGGCTCGTGCCGCCATTAGCAACCCTGGCCTGTGTCCCGTCCTCACCATTGACGGGGACCCCGAGTTTTGGGAGACCGCGCTGCAGGGCTTACGGGTGCGGTTGATGGAGGCTACGGAATGGACCATCCGCAGTTGGAGTGCGAGTCTGGCCAGCCGATTGCACCGGGCTGTCCAACAGAGACTGAGAGCCTGTTCCACTCCAGAGCCGGAGCCTACAATCTGTTCTACTCCAGCACCAGTACCTGCAACCTGCTCCACTTCAGAACCGGAGCCTGCAACCTGCTCCACTCCAGAACCAGAGCCTGCAACCTGTCCTGTCCCAGAACCGGAGCTCTCAACCTGTTCCGCTCCAGAGCCGGAGCCTACAACCTGTTCCGCTCCAGAGCCAGAGCCTGCAACCTGTCCTGTCCGAGAACCGGAGCCTACAACCTGCTCCGCTCCAGAGCCAGAGACTGCGACCTGTTCCACTCCAGAACCGGAGACAGGCCCCGAACTCACTGAGACCTACCCGGTTACCAGAGCGGAAGCACCACGGTCAACCGGTGCAGAGGCGGCAGAGGAGGAGACGGGCAGCCTAGAAGCCCCGCAGGATGACCCAGAGAAAAAACCCCACAGCTCCAGAGTCCAATCACCAGGAGAACCCCGATCAAGAGTCCCCGCCAACAAAGGAACCTGATGTGGTCATCGAGGAAGTAGAGGAAGAAGACGACAAGGTCCCCAGTGAACCTGAGGACTCCAGCCACGCCGGTTCCGGAGAGGAGGACGACACGGAAGCTCCTGCCGAGCAGCTGCAAGCAGCTTGAGTCCAGTGGTCTGGTGCTGCCGCGGCATCTGCCCCTGATCATCTTGTCCGGGTGCCGGTCCAAAGTTATGACCTGCTCCTGACCTGTCACCACCCTACCCGTCGCTGGGACTACATCCATACTCCATGCCGGTCCGACGATGCTGTACGTCGGCACCGCAGAGCGGAATGGTGGGCCCAGAAACAAGCTAACCTGCGAGCCTGTGCCGAGGCCTGCCGCCAACCCCCGTTACCGGAAAAACTCCGCAAAGCAGGTATCGTTACATCATTTAACTTGTTCACCGGGTGGGGTTTCGCCCGGGAGGAAAGGGTGTACGAGGAGATTTTTGTGGGCCGCCGGGACGTAGAGTCGCAACTCCCCAAGGGACATCCCAACCGCGATCTTTACCGGGGAGAGGCTATCACCTATGAACGCCACGCCGGCTATCAGGGGTGGTACGCTCTCCGGGTTAAGAAATGTTCTTTAAACCCTTAAACAAATAACTTTGTTTAGACTTTAACAGAGCGGTCGGCAGTAAAGCCTGGACTTACTCAAGGACAGTAACCCTACCCGCCGGGTCCGCAATGGTTAACCTGTTTTCTTCGCATAAAAGAATTTTGAAACGTTTAAAGTAAAAGTTGCCTCCCTAAGGGGAAGAAAAATTAAGCAATCGTGTTGTTAATAAAAATGTTTATTTCATGTTTATAATAAAAATGCAAAACTTTTCCCTGTACTGTTCTGGTTTCGTGACACTTGGGGACAAGTGTAATTTCCCAAGGGGGAGTGTGGCGCCCCGCAACGAGTGCGTCACAAGAAGGTATTGCATCCCTGCCAGAAGATGTAATATCTTCCGTCTCGGTGAGTACATGGTTAAAACTCAGAGCTCCATACCCTACATGCACCACTAGAATAGAGGGCCAACCAGGTCCTGGTGGGACGAGTGTAGGAGTAGTGTGTGAGAGAAAGGTAGGAGAAGGAGTAGGAGTCATGAGGAGGAAGAATGTAAGAGAAGCAGGGCTCTGCACAGTTCTGTGCAGCCCTGAAGACCACTTACTGGCTGCCGCCATTACGGTGCCCCAGACCGGGACACGGGCAACTACCTAATGGGTCCAATCATACCCGTGCCCAAGAACCACCCACCGGATCACTGGTTCCGAGGCGAGCAAGACGTTCACCGCAGCTCCGCAAACCAGGGTGAAGGAACCACTTCCATGATGCACCTCACCACAGCCACAACATAAGTTGTCTCGCCAGCAGGGACTCGCCCCTGGGACAAAGGACCTGAAGCCTAATTCAGCTAGGTACCAATAAGAAGTCTCCCAAGTACCCTGACCTGGCATACCAAGGCAACACTGGCAACCCTTCTAGAGAAGTTAAGGAAGGAAGGAACACCGCGAAGCTCTGAGCTAACAACCGTCATTGCTGGGACCACCCGGTCCGTTACCCAACACTGTATACCCTGTACCATCTTACCGGTTACAGTAAAGACCCGTTACAGAGGACGCTGGTGTCTGTGTTTTCTTCAGAATTGTTCAAATCTACACTTTCAGTATTACTGAGCTGCCATACTCCATCTAGTGCAGTTCCTGGCCCCGGGGACTCCCGCTCATCCTGTGGGGAGCGTCCCATCTAGCTGCCGTACATCCCCCGGAGGCCCAAGCAGCGCCGGTGAAATCACCGGAATTCCCGCAGGTGGCGTCACGACAAGTAAGAATTAAACCCCTATCCGTTCAATCAACCCCTTTTGATCTGACCACCGGGCCCCACAGCCTCAAGCGCGGAACCGTGATGGGAGAAGCAACGCCCGAGACGTGAAGACCCGGCTACGGTGAGTCAGGATGACTGGACTTGGGGATACTTGTTAATTTATATGGGACACCACATGCAGGTTGCATCTATAGATAGCCGCCGCTGCTTGACAGTCTTCCTAGGGGCCGATGGTTGGGAAGCAACAATGTTCTTAAGCCCGCTACAGGCCCTCTACGGTGGGATACTACACCCTAAAAGGGATGCAGTACCTCTGTGGCGACTGGACCCGTAAGGGCGCCACACTCCCCACTCCTTAAATCCAGCCTGTCCTCGGGCTGCAAGAGAACAGAAAACGGTTTCAAAGACATGCAAATTTTTGTAATGCTTAATAACAAGAACAATAACAATAACAATAAGAAGGCTTTTTCATCCCCTTAACGGGAGGTACGATTACTTTAACGTTGCGCATATAAAAGTAGAAAATACATATAAATAACTATTTACAGTCCCGCCAAGCTCAGTGTAAACCCTATCCGGATAGGCATACACTGTCCTAGATGGTAAGTAGGCAAGTGTCCAGCACTTTGTGTCTCCCTTTGTCTTCGAGGGAATCCACCACAAGAAAAACGTCAGCACATATCCTGTTCATGATGCCAAGTTGACACACCCCTCCAGGGTCTTAGGATACTCGGAACCGGGCTTTCTTGAGGCTTCATCACAGGGATCACAGGGACTGAGTCCTAGCTCCGTGACCCTGGTGGTGTCATTAAAAGTTTGGTGTGGGTGGCTCACTCTCTTATGGCCCCTTTACATGCAGCTACAGGTGACAGGTTTTCCACAGGTAACTTACTGGTTGCAGTGAAATCATGGAGACATATTTCCATTTGTACACAGCACCAAGATAGAACTATGTCTCCATGATTTCACTGCAACCAGTAAGTTACCTGTGGAAAACCTGTCACCTGTAGCTGCGTGTAAAGGGGCCATTAGGGATAGGGACCTGGCATGGAGGGTTAAGTCTGGACAGGGATGACTGGACTTGGGGATACGTGACACCACCCACAGGTTACAGCTATAGATGGCCGCTGCTGATCGACAGTCTTCCTAGGGGCCGATGGTTGGGAGGCAGCAATGTTCTTAAGCCCTCTACTGGTAGGGCTTACCCCTAAGTTAGCAGAAGGTACCTTAGTGAGTTGTGTTTCTGGTGCTTTTGATGCGCAAGAAATTTCACAGACACAGTGGGCTGCAGTCTTTAGTTTTTTACTCACAGTTTTAGTGTAGTAGCTCGCTGAGCACTGGGTTCTCGGTGGCAGGGATACAGCTACTCACTGGTAATAGGATGGTACATAACTGGCACCACTTCTCTGTCCTTTCCAGGTCATCTCACACAGCGCTTGCTTCGCTCCTCCTGCCTTGTGTTTTGCCACACAGAACTCTGAGCTAGTTACTGTGGGCTTTTTCTAGGGGTTCCCCTGCAGTATCTCCCCTTAGCCCTATGGTTGCCACCTTTTCAGTAGATGTGCACGGTTGTTGACTGTGTCACCTTGAAAGTGGCACAGCTTCCGGGTTGCTAGCTGAGCCTGGTCTTCTCCACTAATCTTTTGGGTTCCTGGTGTCCCCTGTGGCCTAGACTCTCCACTTGCCTTAGCTTGACAATGGATGCGAGTTCCACGGGTGGATTGCTCATGTCCCGTGCCTCTGGGACCCACTCTTTCACCCGAAGCAACTTGGGTGATGTTCTGCTCTAGGGTTCGACCTTAGGATGAGCTCCCACTTGCTTCAGTCCTCTGGACACTTCTCAGGTGTATATTCTCTAGCTGCCCTCTAACTGGACCTTAAAAAGAAAAAATAGTGTTGCGCCACCTGTGGACCTCTCCTGTCTTTAAAGTGGTCGCATTATAAGTGAACTAACCTTTAAAGGTTGTGCCCGATCCACACAACCAGATTGTGAGAGTAGTTTTGTGGCTCAGGCTGTCAGCCTTGGATCTGTAGTGCTCCTGTATCCTCAATCGCCTCCGCTTGAGGAAGACGTCTGTACGTCGAAACATGTTGTGGTCTGGAGCTTTTTATGAATAAAGTTACGGAGATAAAGATTAAAGTATCCCGTCTCATACCTGCGCTCTACCTAAGAACCGCATATTCTATTTGAATTCTATTTCTCTAACTGGATCTTGGTGTTCAAAGGTGTCTCCTCAGCTGTTCTACCACCTCTCTTCAGCTGTCACTCTCTCTGTTAGCTGTCATTCTTGTCACTGTCGTCTCCTACGTTCTAGATGTTTCTTGCTCTTTTTATACCCTCTGTCACGTGTTCCACGTCATCTATGTGTGTTCTCTAGTGATGAGCGAGTACTAAAATGCTCGGGTGCTCGAAGCTCGGGCCGAGCATCCCGAGATACTCGTGTACTCGGCCCGAGTACCGAGCCCAATGTTATCCTATGGGAGACCCGAGTATTTTTATGAAATGACTGCCGGCAGCGTGTAGAAACCCTAAAAATGTCACAAAAGTCTCAGAAGAGTGCTCAAATGACATGGCAACACCATGGGGAAGACCCCTGGAAGCATTTCTCACTCAAAAGTCACAGCTGTGAACAATCTTGTCCGAATTTCACGCCAATTTTACGGAGTCACCAGAAAACCTTCCATAATGATACCAAAATGAATATTTAGGTGGAAATGTTAAGGGCACATACCCAATAGTGAGATACAGCTGGTGTATGTTACTTTTTGTGATTACATGAAAGATTTTACGTGAAAACATTGTGCGGCACTCCGATGTCCCTGAGAAGAGACGTACATGAAGGACTCTTGACATAATGTGCCCATTTTGAGGAACTGGGTCTATTGTAGTATTTTCCTTTGCCAGGGCAGTCCAAAATTGGGAGGTTCACCAATACCCCTGGATAGAGACGTGCATGAGGGCCTGTAAACCTGAAGTGGGTGTATAGAAGTATAGCCCTTTGGCTAGGGCAGCCAAAAATTGGGAGGCTCCACATTGTCCCAGGATAGAGACGTGCAGGAGGGCCTGTAAACCTGAAGTGGGTGTATTGTAGTATAGCCCTTTGGCCAGGGCAGCCAAAAATTGGGAGGTTCAACAATGACCCATGCATACAGACATGCAGGAGGGCCTGTAAACCTCAAGTGGGTGTATTGTAGTATAGCCCTTTGGCCAGGGCAGCCAAAAATTGGGAGGCTCCACATTGTCCCAGGATAGAGACGTGCACAGTAGGGCCTGTATACCTCAAGTGGGTGTATTGTAGTATAGCCCTTTGGCCAGGGCAGCCAAAAATTGGGAGGCTCCACATTGTCCCAGGATAGAGACGTGCAGGAGGGCCTGTAAACCTCAAGTGGGTGTATTGTAGTATAGCCCTTTGGCCAGGGCAGCCAAAAATTGGGAGGCTCCACATTGTCCCAGGATAGAGACATGCAGTAGGGCCTGTAAACCTCAAGTGGGTGTATTGTAGTATAGCCCTTTGGCAGGGCAGCCAAAAATTGGGAGGCTCCACATTGTCCCTGGATAGAGACGTGCATGAGGGCCTCAAAACATTTTTCACATTGAAAAGGAGTGGGTCTCCTGTCGTTGTAATGCCCATTCTAAAAGAATGGGCGAAAAGATTTACCACTGCGGGTATACCTCAAACAACAGCCTAACTATTGTAACGGTCATCATGGTGGCTCATGAGGAGAAGGAGGAGCTGTCCAGCGATTAGCCAAAGTCCAGAAGTGTGTACCCATGGGTGAGTGGCAGTACATGGCAAATTCCCATAACAAAATTTAAATTCAGTTGTCATTTGTTGGTGGCGTGGTGAAGTCTGGCCCAATCCAACCCTTGTTCATCTTGATCAGAGTCAGCCTGTCAGCATTTTCAGTTGACAGGCGGGTGTGTTTATCAGTAATGATTCCACCTGCGGCACTGAAAACACGCTCTGACAATACACTAGCGGCAGGGCAGGCCAGGACTTCCAAGGCGTAGAGAGCCAATTCATGCCACGTGTCCAGCTTGGAGACCCAATAATTGAAAGGCACAGAGGAATCTCGCAGTACAGTTGTTCGATCTGCAAGGTACTCCTTCAGCATCTGGCCAAACTTAGCATTTCTTGTGGCACTACCCTGCACCTCAGGGGCTGTGGTACGTGAGGGGCTGAGAAAACTGTCCCACATCGTAAAGACTGTTCCCCTACCTCTGGCGGATTGGACTTGTGCCCCTCTCGGCCGTACGCCTTGGTTGTCCACCGAATCCTGACCTATGCCGCTAGCGTTTTGTGAGGGGAATGATTTGCCTACTTCCGTGACTATGGCCTTCTAGAAATGCTGCATTTTGGCTGACCTCTCCGCCTCAGGAATGAGAGACATAAAGTTCTCCTTGTAGCGTGGGTCTAACAGTGTTGCCAACCAGTACTGATTGTCGGCCAAGATGTTCTGAACGCGAGGGTCACGAGCCAGGCAGCTTACCATAAAGTCAGCCATGTGCGCCAGACTCTCAACAGCCATCACTTCAGTATCCAGACCAACACGATGACTGAACATGCTGTCCTCCTCCTCCTCCTCATCTCCCCTGTCCTCTGGCCAGCCACGCTGAATCGAGGGTATGACTGGTGTGCATGTCATATCCTCAATTTGGCCAGAGAGTTGCTCCATGTCTTCATCCTCCTCCTCCTCCTCGTCATAGTCCTCCACTGCACGTTGTGATGAGATGAGGCTGGGCTGTGTGTTTTCACCCACACCCACTACTGTTTCTTGCTCCAAGTCATCGTGCTCGGCCTGCAATGCATCCTCTTTGTTTTTCAGCAGAGACCGTTTTAGAAGGCAGAGTAGTGGTATGGTGACGCTAATAATGGCGTCATCGCCGCTCACCATCTTGGTGGAGTCCTCAAAGTTTTGGAGGACGGTACATAGGTCCGACATCCATCTCCACTCCTCAGGTGTTATGTGTGGAGTTTGACCCATTTCCCGACGGCTTAGGTGGTGCAGGTAGTCCACAACTGCCCTCTTCTGCTCACATATCCTGACCAACATGTGTAGAGTTGAATTCCAATGCGTGGGGACATCACACACCAGTCTGTGGGCCGGAAGACGCAAACGGCGCTGAAAGCCGGCAAGGCCGGCTGAAGCAGCAGGTGACTTGCGAAAATGTGCAGACAGACGGTGAACTTTTACCAGCAGTTCAGACAGCTCTGGGTATGACTTTACAAACCTCTGAACCACCAGGTTGAGCACATGGGCCACGCATGGAACATGCGTCAGCTGGCCTCGCCTCAAAGCTGCCACCAGGTTCTGGCCATTGTCACACACGACCTTTCCTGGCTTTAGGTTCAGAGATGTGAGCCAGTGATCTGCCTGCTGTTTCAGATCTGTCCACACCTCTTCTGCATTGTGGGGATTGTCACCTATGCAGACTAGCTTCAGCACAGCCTGTTGCCGCTTTGCAGAGGCAGTGCTGCAGTTCTTCCAGCTTGGGACTGGTGTGGAGGGTACAGTGGATGAGGATGCGCAGGAGGAGGAGGCTGAGGAGCATGACATTCCGGAGCTGTAGAGTGTCGGTGAAACCCTGACAGAGGTAGGGCCTGCTATCCTTGGTGTGGGAAGGACGTGTTCCGTCCCTCGCTCAGACTGGGTCCCAGCCTCCACAATATTAATCCAGTGTGCCGTCAAGGAGATGTAGCGGCCTTGCCCACAAGCACTTGTCCACGTGTCTGTGGTTAGGTGGACTTTGGCTGAAACAGCATTGTTCAGGGCACGTGTGATGCTGTTGGACACGTGGTTATGCAATGCGGGGACGGCACATCTGGAGAAATAGTGGCGGCTGGGGACCGAGTAACGTGGGACAGCAGCCCCCATCAGGTGGCGGAATGCTTCCGTCTCCACCAGCCGGAAAGGCAACATTTCTAGTGCTATGAGTCGCGAAATGTGATAATTCAGGACTGTGGCATGTGGGGCGTTGGCAGCGTATTTGCGCCTGCATTCAAATGTTTGCTGAATGGATAATTGAACGCTGCGCTGGGACAAGGACGTGCTTGATGGTGGTGTTATTTGTGCGTGGGCAACTTCAGGTGCAGGGCCGGAGGCTTGTTCGCGGCCAGCATGGACAGGGGATTGGCTCGCACGCACAACACGCGAAGACGTAGCAGTGACATCAGCAAGCACCGCTCCTCGACTCTGTTGTACTTCCCACAAAGTCGGGTGCTTGGCTGACATGTGCCTGATCATGCTGGTGGTGGTCAGGCTGCTAGTTTTTATACCCCTGCTGATACTGGCATGGCAGGTGTTGCAAATGGCCTTTTTAGAGTCTTCTGGAGCCAACTTAAAAAACTCCCAGGCTCTGGAAGACCGAACATTTGCACAGGCACCTTGAGTCGTGTTGGTGTTCCGGGGAACGGTTGGCTGACTTTTGCCTGCGGACACGACCCTGCTTCGTACTGCCTGTTGGGATGCTACGACTCCCTCCCCCTGTGCACTGCTGGCCTCGCTCTGCATATCCTCCTGCCATGTTGGGTCAGCTACTGGATCATCCACCACGTCGTCTTCCTCTTCCGCACCCTGATCCTCCTCCTGACTTCCTGGCAATTGTGTCTCATCATCGTCCACCCCTTGTTGAGACACGTTGCCAACGTTCCGTTCGTGAGAACGTGGCTGCTCAAATATTTGGGCATCTGTACATACCATCTCCTCATCACCCACTTCAAGAGGAGCTGGCGACAGGCCAGATTCTGCGAATGGATACGTGAACAGCTCTTCCGAGTGTCCTAGTGTGGGATCAGTAATGTCCGTGGACGTGTACTCGTCCTAGTGGTAGGAAGGAGGATCAGGTTGGGAAATGTGCGGTGCAGTATCACGGCTACTGACACTTGACCGTGTGGAAGACAGGGTGTTTGTGGAGGTGCCCATCTGACTTGAAGCATTATCCGCTATCCAAGTAACAACCTGTTGACACTGGTCTTGGTTCAAGAGCGGTGTACTGCTGCGGGCCCCAAGAATTTGGGACAGGACGTGCGAGCGAGGAGATGTGCCCCTTTGTTGTTGCAAAATTAGTGCTTGCACACGACCTCGGCCTCTGCCTGCACCACCATCACGTCCACTTCCTTGTTCCTTGCCAACGCCCTTGCCAACGCCCTTGCCAACGCCCTTGCACATTTTGCCTGTATACAGCGACAACTGTCTGGTGACTGTTGAGGTCACAGGAGATTAGGATTTTAGTCCCTAACCTGTATCAAGGTAGTAAGTACACCAGTCTGGTGACTAATAGTCACAGGAGAGTAGGATTTTAGTCCCTAACCTGTATCAAGGTAGTAAGTACACCAGTCTGGTGACTGTAATGGTCACAGGAGATTAGGATTTTAGTCCCTAACCTGTATCAAGGTAGTAAGTACACCAGTCTGGTGACTGTAATGGTCACAGGAGAGTAGGATTTTAGTCCCTAACCTGTATCAAGGTAGTAAGTACACCAGTCTGGTGACTGTAATAGTCACAAGAGAGTAGGATTTTAGTCCCTAACCTGTATCAAGGTAGTAAGTACACCAGTCTGGTGACTGTAATCGTCACAGGAGATTAGGATTTTAGTCCCCAACCTGTATCAAGGTAGTAAGTACGCCAGTCTGGTGAATGTAATGGTCACAGGAGAGTAGTATTTTAGTCCCTAACCTGTATCAAGGTAGTAAGTACACCAGTCTGGTGACTGTAATAGTCACAGGAGAGTAGGATTTTAGTCCCTAACCTGTATCAAGGTAGTAAGTACACCAGTCTGGTGACTGTAATGGTCACAGGAGAGTAGGATTTTAGTCCCTAACCTGTATCAATGTAATAAGTACACCAGTCTGGTGACTGTAATGGTCACAGGAGATTAGGATTTTAGTCCCTAACCTGTATCAAGGTAGTAAGTACACCAGTCTGGTGAATGTAATGGTCACAGGAGAGTAGGATTTTAGTCCCTAACCTGTATCAAGGTAGTACGTACACCAGTCTGGTGACTGTAATGGTCACAGGAGATTAGGATTTTAGTCCCTAACCTGTATCAAGGTAGTAAGTACACCAGTCTGGTGAATGTAATGGTCACAGGAGAGTAGGATTTTAGTCCCTAACCTGTATCAAGGTAGTAAGTACACCAGTCTGGTGACTGTAATGGTCACAGGAGAGTAGGATTTTAGTCCCTAACCTGTATTAAGGTAGTAAGTACACCAGTCTGGTGACTGTAATGGTCACAGGAGATTAGGATTTTAGTCCCTAACCTGGATCAAGGTAGTAAGTACACCAGTCTGGTGACTGTAATGGTCACAGGAGAGTAGGATTTTAGTCCCTAACCTGTATCAAGGTAGTAAGTACACCAGTCTGGTGACTGTAATAGTCACAGGAGAGTAGGAGTTTAGTCCCTAACCTGTATCAAGGTAGTAAGTACACCAGTCTGGTGACTGTAATGGTCACAGGAGAGTAGGATTTTAGTCCCTAACCTGTATTAAGGTAGTAAGTACACCAGTCTGGTGACTGTAATGGTCACAGGAGATTAGGATTTTAGTCCCTAACCTGTATCAAGGTAGTAAGTACACCAGTCTGGTGAATGTAATGGTCACAGGAGAGTAGGATTTTAGTCCCTAACCTGTATCAAGGTAGTAAGTACACCAGTCTGGTGACTGTAATAGTCACAGGAGAGTAGGATTTTAGTCCCTAACCTGTATTAAGGTATTAAGTACACCAGTCTGGTGACTGTAATGGTCACAGGAGATTAGGATTTTAGTCCCTAACCTGGATCAAGGTAGTAGGTACACCATTCTGGTGACTGTAATGGTCACAGAAAAGCTTGGATTCCGATCTGTATCACCCTGCCTATATCCTCCTAGATTAGTCCTGAGAAGGACTGTTGTGGTCAGCAGCAGCTTGCAGCCCTGCTCCGGATCTACCTATGAGGGCCGCAAATCTGTCCCTAAGCAGCAGCAGACACTGTCCCTACACTCACTGTCTGGATGCCTGTGTGCAAAGCACAGCGTGGCCGGGTCTTATAAAGGCTCGGTCACGCTGTGCAATGCCACAACTAACAGGTGTGACGACCATCCGCTGTGAGGCCGAGCTGCTGGTAGGCAGCACCCTGAGAAACCCCGAGACCCTTAACCCCTATACAGGGATCTGGAATTATAGCGGAGCCCAGGGGGTAGCTGCCTATATGAGCAACAGAGCCGGGGAGGTCGCCAGGGAAAATCAAGACCCGAAAAACGAAGTCAGATGTCCGAGTCAAAACCGAGAGGGAGCGAAGGTACAAAATCGTCAGGCAGTAGCAGAGTCAAAAATCCAGGCAAAGGTCAAGGGCAAAAACCAAGAGGGCAGCTGAGGTACAAAATCAATAGGCAGAGGCAGAGTCAGAAATCCAGGCAAGGTCAGACACGAAACTAAACACACACTATCACGGGGGAACCAAAACTATATCTGGCGGCCTGCAAGCCAGGCTCCAATGTACTTGAAGGGCACGGCTACCTCCCATAGGCTGGAGCTCACAACCTGATGACCTCATCCGGACCGCCCCTAGATCCAGGCCAGATGGAGATGCATGACTGGCTCCACCCACGCCTCCTCTGACAGAAGAACGCAGGCTGTGCCTAACGGACACCTCTGCAGGGCCCTTTCCTCTGCGACCAACACCACCCAGAGGGGAAACACAGCGGCGCTCAGCGACAGAGGCAGACGTCGCGGGAGCGGTTCCATATGAGGACAAGGCCCTCCTATCACCGGCGCCACCAGCCGAAGGAATCCGGCTCCTTCCAGCGGCCGAGGCAGGAACACCAGCCACCGAGTCCAATGGCGATGTGACAACAGGGCTGTGGCATTGCAGTGGTCTGCCAGCCAATCCCTGCATGTGGGCTGGCTCTCAAAAGAGCGCCAACATGCAAAGATCACGAGCACAGCACGAGTATCGCGAGATTACTCGGTGCTCGCCGAGTAGCCCGAGTACAGTGATACTCGTGCGAGTACCGAGTAGTGGCGAGCATGCTCGCTCATCACTAGTGTTCTCTCGGACCTCACTCCTCCCAAAGTGCTCTTTCTAACTCCCTTCACCACCCAACCCCACTACAATGATTCCTAGTGTGGTCTGGGTGTCCCGGCACCGGTCTGTACTCCCCTTACCAGTGAATGGGATACTATACCCTAACCGGGATGCAGTATTTCTGTGGCGACTGGACCAGCAGGGGCGCCACAATTACCCATGTGGACAGCTGCAGGTGGACCGAGAGAATAACTTAAAAGGGTAATTCAAAACAAAATGCTATTTTGCAAAACTCTATGTACCATATTTTTAGCTTTACAAAATGTGACCTAAATTTAGAAGAAGAAAGTAGGGAAAAAAATACATTTCAAATAGAGGGTCCATCCTATAATATGGTGAGTTCCATATGCAGTGTAGCTTATCCGGGGGAGAGGGGCACGGTGGTGGTGGAGCGACAGGGTCAAAGCAGGCCGGTTCAAAGAAGCTTTAAACATAAATCACCGAATTGGTACATAGAAATATATAGAAAAAAAGCTCACCAAATTTGGCCACTTACAAATACCATTACATTTAGCGATTGCACCATGAAATGCCTAATGCGCATGCGCGGACCTTAGAAGCTGGCGGGGACAGTGAGTATTGCAGAGTGCAGGGAAATTGCCATTTTATCAGACATCAAAGGGCAGAAGATATAGTCACTGCCACAGTCTTTGTTCCCTCCCTAAAATAAACCATCATCAGTGACTTCTTTTTCAGGGGCTGGGCTAGTCCTTGCTCCACTTAGCATGTGTCGTTTTTCAATTCCAATTAATGCTCAGTTGTTCACTTGATTCCTGTCACTTTGCACTGTTCTTCTCAGCGCACAGTGAAAACACGCTCATTAACTAGCTCTGATCAAAAGTAACAAGCTAACAACAGAGTACACTGTGATTGCACAGTGTAAGTATAGAACAAGAGAGCAGAGAGCAGCTCTAGAAATGCAAGTGACTTCCCTTGTATCCCTTGTATAATAATAATAATAATAATAATAATAAGAAGAAGAAGAATTCATTTTATTTATATAATGCCAACATATTCTGCAGCACTTTACAATTCAGAGAAGGATATACACAGACAATATGAGACAATACATAGTAACAAAAATTTCAGACATCATGAGGAGTGAGGGCCCTGCTTGCAAGCTTACAATCTATGATTCGATTTACATGGACCATCCACTATCCAACCACTGTTCTATAAACCTTTAGGGTATGTGTGTGGAGCCCACTGGGATGGGGTACTCGGTGCCGGACTAGGGTATCACGGTGTATCACAGCGGTCTTGGTCCGGACCGTGTCCCGGGCCCACAAGTAAAGGTTGGGGGTTATTTACAGGGGATAGAATCGTGACGCCACCCGGAGTATTGTGGCCAGAGGGGCCACCGCTGCCTGGTTGCAGCTGGGCACAGTAACTTAGGGGCAGCTGAGGTGGTAAGCCCTCTCCGGGTAGGGCTATAGGTCCCTAGGGCAGGAGTGGTACTAATCTATGGTGGTTATGATGGGGGTTGTAGTCGACACATGCACTTACTTTGCAGTTGCAGCACTGGTTTTCTTGGTGCTGGATGAGGTGTTGTAGTAGGTGCAGTTCACTTACTTTCCTGCTGATGCAGACTTTCCAATCAGTCTGTGCAGAGAGCACTCTCCGGCTCTGCAGGTGAAATATTGGGCAAATGGCGCAATTAACAGGCAGACTCACAGTTTGAAGTTTCTTTTAGTCTTTTACTTAGGATGAAATTCAGTAAAGTATCATCCACAGAGTCTGTTTGGGGTTCAGGGTTCAGGGTTTCACGGGTCCGGACACAGAAAGAGCTGTGCGGGGCACTTTCACTTCCGCAATACACATCCATACATTGCGGAAGTGAAATTAAGTAAAAGCAAGGGGTTAAAAATAAAAAAACTCTATTCTCACCTTCCAGTGATCCCCCGACGCCTCCAGCAAGCTCCGGGTGACTACGGGACTTGCCGTTATGTCACAACCCGACAGCGTCATCGGGTCACATGACCGCAGTTACCGCGGTAACCGCTCATGTGACCTGATCAGCTGATCGGGTTGTGACATAACGGCAGCTCCTGTAGTCACCTGGAGCTTGCTGGAGGCATGGGGGAAGGCTAGAAGGTGAGAATAGAGTTTTTTTTATTTTTAACCCCTTGCTTTTACTTAATTTCACTTCCGCAATGTATGGATATGCATTGCGGAAGTTAAATTAGATCGCACACAGCAGTTTTAGTGTACTGAGCATGCTCAGTACACTAAAATCGGGTCCGAGGAGCGATCAGCTGTTTCCTCGGACCCGCGCTCATAGGCCCCCATGTTAACTGGCGCGGATCCTGTCGGATTTGATTGTGTCCGATTTGGTCCGCTGTGCCCTAAATCAGAGCAGTCTGCGATTTTGGGCACGAGTTTGCCATCGGCACCAGGGCGACTGGAAAAGTCTGGGTACAGCGCCAGAAAATGGCGCTTCAATGAATGCACTATTTTCTGGGCGGCTGTTGGCTGCAATACGCAGCATGGGGGGACTCAAAAGTCTTGGGCCTCTTCATGCTGAGGATTCCAACCCCCAGCTGCTTAGTTGTACCTGGCCGGACCAAAAATATGCCCAATATAAAAAAAATGTTTGGTAGCCAGCCAGGTACAATGAGGCAGCTGGGGGTAGGTGGTAGTCCGTAGCTGCCAAGTTGTATTTCGCTGGACCAAAAATGATTTCTACAAATAAAACGACATGGAGCTTTGCCGTATTTATGGTTGCCAGCTAGGTACAACTTGGCAGCTGGGGGGGCTGGAATCCTCAGCGTGGAAAGGCCCAAATGTTGTGGGCCCCCTACACTGCGAATTGCAACCTGTAGCCACCCCAGAAAATAGTGCGTATGGAGAGCCCCTGTGTGCCTAAACATTAGAGCTCCCCACAAGTGACCCCATTTTGGAAACTAGACCCCCCAGGAACTTATCTAGATGCATAGTGAGCACTTTAAACCCCCAGACGCTTCACAAATTGATCCATAAAAATGAAAAAGTACTTTTTTTTCACAAATCTTCTTGTAGCCTCAATTTTTTCATTCATTCGTGTTCTATTCAGGCGCCCTCCCTTCTCTGCATGGCGCTGGGCAGGCATGAATGACGCGAATCACGTCATTTCCGGTCAGGTGACGTTAGTACACCCACGCAGCTCTTTAGGCTTCAAGCACCGCATTGCGCATGCGGTGCTTGAAGTATAACACAGCGGCGTGGGTGTACTGACGTCACCTGACCAGAAATGACGCGATTCGCGTCATTCATGTCCGCCCAGCGTCCTGCAGAGCAGGGAGGGCACCTGAATAGAACATGAATAAAAGATCACGCCCATTAGGGTGTGATCATATGACGACAGGGCATATAACGAACACGCCCTAAGGGCTAAAGAATATAGCCCCTGCTAATTAACATGGCTAATGAGAGAGTATTAAATCGTTTTTATGCACTTTCACAGGATGCTTTCAGGACACAAAAGGAGTGTGAGATTAGTGATAGGATGCTGCAGGGACATGTTTTGGTAGCTTATGAGGCATTCTGGAGGTGACAGGATCCCTTTAACTAAGTGGTTGTAATTGAAAGGTTTCTAACTGCATAATATTATTGTCAATTGCAAAAGATATGTCAATTCCTTGGAAGTCTGTAATCAAATTTCTTCTGAAAACTTTATAAAAGAGACAGTTTTTTGGAAAGAACATGGCCATGTAGGCGTGTAGACAAACACAGTGTGGTAGGTGCATTGTACTGCTGAAAACCTTACTAAAATAGAATTTGCCAAGCTGCAGAAATACAAAAAAAGTTTTTGTAATAACTGACTGTAATACTTTGAAGCATTAATTTACCAAATTATGACAGCAGGGACCTTGTAATCTGCTGGATTGTGATTAGTGATATGTATTAAATTTATAACCTTACCTGTCTGTCTAGTCTTAAGGCCGCTTTACACGTCACAATATTGTTCCGATATTGCATACAATTTCACGGGAGCGCGCACGTTTTTGGCATTTGTCCAAAATCGCATAGGAGACGTTACACATGGAGATATCGCCAGGCAACGCAACTACAATGTCGTATGCCCCTCTTGCACACTGCGTCTGACTAACTCAGGGAACGACCAATTAACATTGGAGTGAATAGGGGAAGTTGCACTCAAATCATAGTTGTGTTGTCACTCAGCACGATCCTGCCAGATCGTCAAGCCAATATTGCACGGTTGAAGAGCATGCACAATCCAAAAACGTTATTGAAGTTGCATTGTTTTTGAGTTGTGTTGCCCATTTACACGACGCAACTCAGCAACGATAACAACTGCAACGCGCCGACCACGTGACTTTTTATCGTAGTTGCGTTGCGATATCGTGACGTGTAAAACGGCCTTTAGTGATTAGCAATAGATCCATGGAGGATCAAATTTGAGAAACAAACAACACTTGATGCTATTTCCAACACTGCTTAAAGGTACCTGTCACCTGGATCTAAGCCCCTACACTATCACTAGCTATCCCTGCACATACCTAGCTGCTCCCTATCTATCCCTCTCTGAGCTAAATCCGCCCTATAAAACAGCAGAAAAACAACTTATAACTAACAGAAGTCCCAGAGGTTGGGGACTGAAAAGGCGGGCCCAGGCTCATTCTGCCCCTCCTCGATGCAGCAGCACACGCCCCGCTGGGCGGCGTTATTCTTTATTCATTGCCACCTCCTCCATTTGGAATCTCCCACCCGCTTTACACTGTAAGGTAGCAGTTAGGATTGGCATGACAGAAGGCAGTGACTCAGGTATTTACTCACACAGCACACAGTTTAATGGCACAGTTCAGGTATTCACAGACCTCCAGGTTCCGGGGCACAGCCGAGTACAACCTCATACAATCCCAACAGCTGATATAGAAGCTCTGTACCTTCCCCTGAGTAGGCTGTGTTAGGTCAGCACACAACCTTTCTCTCCTCACCATCCGCTCATTAGCTTCATGAACATCCACTCTGAGAGGCTCACAGGCTGTGTTAAATCTTCACACAGCTCTCTACACAGCAGCTCCTGCTGCTGTCCTGACACACTGCACTCCCTCCCCACAGCCCAGGGCAGCTCATATCATCACCCGCACACCTGGGCATCAGTGCTTTCACTCAGCTCCAGTAGCACCTAACCCTGTGTGTGCTGCTACCGAAAAGAAGATACAATCTCCCATATGCTGTGTCCCGGTCAGGGGACACATCGAGGTCGCTTCACTACAACATGATAGGTGTAAAGCAGACGGGAGATTCCAAATGGAGGAGGTGGCGATGAAGAAAGAATAATGCCGCCGAGCGGGGTGTGTGCTGCTGCATCGAGGAGGGGCAGAATGGAGCCTGGGGCCGCCTTTTCAGTCCCCAGCCTCAGGGACTTCTGTAAGTTATAAGTTATTTTTCTGCTGTTTTATAGGGCGGATTTAGCTCAGAGGATAGATAGGGAGCAGCTAGGAAGGTGCAGGGACAGGTAGTGATAGTGTAGGGGCTTAGATCCAGGTGACAGGTGCCCTTTAAGCACCAGCAAGTGGTCTAATTATGTTTTGTGTAGGTCACGCATTGCTTCCCCTTAATGCCCTGCAGCTATGACATCACATAGTTGTAGTACAGTTATGACGTCACATGTCTGTGCTACAGCTAAACAATGAGGCTGTCACAGCCAGTGTAAAAGATGGGGACCAGCCAAGGAGAACTATTTTATGCTTGCACAGTGAAGTTAAAGGAGATCAAAGTACACAGTTCATTGCATATAGGTATAGTAATCTAATCTAATTATGATGCATCACTAAAGTACTGAACCATATTGAAAGCGAGATTGGTAGCTCCCACGCTGCCCGGTCCGTCTGTGGCGGCTCCCCGGCGTCTCTCTCTTGCCTCCTCACTTCCTGGTTGCCATGGAATGCGCATAGGGTGCGAGCGCCACTCTTTGTAAATTTAAAGGGCCAGTATGCCCTTTTTCTGACACCACCTCTCAGCCAATCGCTGAGAGGATTGTGGGTATTTATGGCTACCACTTCCTATGGGAGGTGCCTGGGCAACTTTATAGCTATTCTAAGTTGTCAGCTCAGGTCCTTAGCAGCGCATGTGGATTCTTGTGTCCTTTGTGATCCTTACATGTCTTTCTCTTGATTTCAGTGCCGGATCCCTCCTGCCTGTTCACCCACAGACCCATACCACTCTCACTGGTTCCTGGCTACCTCCAGGACCCCTTCAGCGAGCTCCAAGCTCCATCCCTGCCTTCTCCTCCGGTTCCCTGGTTTCGTTGTCCTGTTCAACCTTGGGTCGGACCCACAGGTTTGACTGGTTCATTGGACCCTCTCTGGTTGCACTTGGAGTAATCCCTGTATAGGGTAATGCTTCTTGTACTCCCTTAGGGGGACGCCAATGCTCTGGCGCTGTGGACTTCCCTTGGGGATCTATCCCTAAATTGTTCACAATAAACCCTGTTCATTATCTGACTCTCTTGTCCGGCTCGTGTCTGGTATCAGCCTCCACGGTATCTCCGTGGTCCAGTGGCACCACTAGTCAGCTCCGCTTGTGGTGGCGTGACAGCAACATTATGATTAGGTAAAGCAAAACACTGCATTATGGCTTAAAAATCTCATACCATTTGTGCAACATGGTAGTATTACGGTTTGGCGTCTGTTTTATTGAATCTGGACCAGCATGGACATGAGCTGAATGTCAAAAGACCAAAAAGTGAGGAGAACAGCGGCACTCAGGAGACTGTTGAAGCGGAAGTCCGCGAAACGGACCGTTGCTCCCCCTGCACCTCCCTGCCCAGCACCTAAGATGTAACCCGAAAAAGCACAATAAAGCCGGTATGTAAAAAAGATCTCCTGAGTGCCGCTGTTCTCCTCACTTTTTGTTCTGCAAGATTAACTCTTCAGCTGAGCAACAGGATTTCACTAACGCCGCTGTACAAGCAGGTCAGTGCCTGGTTCCTTCTCCACTTGCCATATTTGAATGTCAAAAGAACATTGGCCATGTAGCAAGAGAATGACGCAAAACACACAACTCATTCTACAAAAGAATGGTTAAAAAAACACTTACGGTAGCCTTAGTTATATAGAGATATTATGGAAGGGCCTGAAGTAACCAGTACATGGGAGAAACCCCCCAATAAAGCACAATTGAAGCAGTTTTGTTCAAAGGAATGGGCAAGAAACATCTATTCACACACCTCATTCCATTGGACATGATTCTGGTCTTTAGCTGCATGGGAGCCATTTCTTTCCTGCCAGTGGCTCTTCGTCTCATTAGGGGGCCTGGTGCAACATCAGATGTGCATCAATCCGCAATGATAACATTGCACAAGAGTGGCTATTGAAAAGAAAACCACAAATTGTGGCAGAAAAGAGGCAGTACGCCTGCTACTGTTCAGCATCTACAGACATCTATCGTACCCTATGGAAAGGGTCATATGAATATAATCACACTAACTCTAACTACTGCAAATGTTTCAAGGAAATCCGCTACCATATTTAACCTAGGTAAACCACTAATCTGGGCATACAGGTTGCACAGTAGCTAAAAAATTGACTCCTGTCCGTCTTATTCCTTGTTGCAGAGAAATCACCATTTCTGACTTTATGTTAGTAATGTCATCCAGGTTATCAACAAGCTTGTGTGGCCCCCTATGGCTAGGCACCACAGGGAGGTACTGCACCCCAAATAGAAGGTGTAGTGCCCCCATAGCTAAGGGTTTGGGATTGTACTTATGGAGTCTGTATTAGCACCCAACACTAGGGCACCTTAGAATAGAGGGGACTGATATACAGTAAGTCCCAGGTGGTGGAGCGTAGGTTGTCGGGCCCACTGGGATGGGGGTACTCGGTACCGGACCGGTTCTGCTACTTGGGAAGTCACGGGTGGTCCTGGTCCGGTCCGTGTCCCGGGCTCGGCAATAAAAGGGGATATTTACAGGGGTTGTCAGTCGTGACGCCACCCACTATATACGGCCAGTGATGGGGCCGCCGCTGCTGCAGAACCTCCGGGGATGATGGAATAGCAGCTAGGTGGAATAGTTCCAGTGGGTAGAACTGTGTTCCCCGGGGCAGTAAGGGTTAAGTCTATTGTGGAGTGTGTAGTACACTTACTTTGCAGACGCTGCAGGAATCTCTCTTCTTTGCTGGTGCTGACAAGCTGTGCTGTGGCTCTGCAGGTGGAGGGCTTTCTGCAATCCTGTATGGAGAGAATCGCTTTCATGCAGAGACACAAGGGAGGCAGATTCAGGGTTTTCCGTATTTACTCTCAGTTCTTCAAACAGTTCACAAGTCAGTTACAGTTCTTACAAAGTTCCAGTACACGGGCACACTCTCCCTCTCCGGGTTCCCTTTACTTTGAAGCCAGGTCTCTCTCTCTGTGACCCCTCACACAGTCTCTGTGTCCTTTCCGGGCTGTTAACGGTCTCCGTATCCACGGGTGTGTGTGTGTGTGAAACGCCGGACAGTATGGCGGTGACTCGGGCCCCTGTGGGCCCTCCAGTTTGTCACTGAGCTGCCTGTCCTTTGGGGTAGGGACCCTAACGTGTAGCTGTGGTCCCCCGTCGGTGTCTGGGAATGCCGGGTAAACTACGGTCCCCTCTAGAGCCGACACTCTACTCAGCCCAGCCTCCAGCAGTCCTCAAGTGTGAGGCTCTACCAGGCTCTTTCTCTCTGCGTCTCTCGGTATCATAGGAGGGCTACTCCACCTGCAGTCGGTAGCTTCAGCTGTATTCCTAGGGCCCGGGTATCACCGTCCCTCTCTCTCTCCTCACACTCCTGGTGGTATTGGCTTCGGACGTGCTTTCTCTCTCCTCCGGCTCACCCTGGCTCGGTACAGATTCTGCGCTCCTACACCTTACACTCTCAGGACGTGTAAGCCCTTCTTTCTGCTCAGCTTAGCTCAACCTTCTGCTGTCTTTTGGCCTGTTCTTGGTCTTTACAGCTCAGCACCTTGGGCCTACTGAACTCCTTCCTCCTCCCCCTCACTATTTCTACTGTCAAGTCACTTGACTACGTGTGTGCCCAACCCACTCCTCTAAATACACCACCCCTCAATTGCCTAGAGTATTCCAATCTTAGGGCTGGATGCTGCCATCTACTGCACGTGGGTTGTGAGGGCTGTGAGGGTGTTGTTGTGCAACAATTGTCCTACCTGCCTGGCTGCAGTTCCCTTTTGTGGCCTCCTGGACGCAGGGGCGCCACAAGGTTAGAGTGCGAAAACCAGGAAGTTAAGAGTTTTCAGTCAGACAGTGCTGGGGAGGCAGTCAGTTAGGATGCACCTGACAGCTGAGTGACAGAGGGATCACCCATCTCCAGGAAGGTGACCCGGGACAGAAGGGGACAAACCAGCACCGGTTGGAGCCGGCTGCTTTAGTCTGGGGAAACACCGGCAACACGGAAGCCGAGGCGATCAGCGGTTCATCCCTGACTGCAAACCGACGAGCCACGGGCCCTTTAAAACCGGGTAGCCGTAGGCGCCACAAGACGGTACCTCACTCCTCAGGCCCATTATTGGTCCAAGACTACGAAGGTAACGGTCTGGAATCAGATGGCGGGAGAGAGTGCGTTTTTGCTGCTCCATCTGTACCGGTCAAGGATAACCCGTGCGTCACCATACAAGACCAGGGGACTGGCGAGAGAGCTCTGCAAAAGTGGTTAAAGAGAGAGAAGGAAGAATTAGACTTAGGCCCCGAAAGATATAAAGGAAGGAACATCCACAGACTCCATAGGGGCTCCCTGAACCTGCAGCTACGTCCCCGTTCTACCAGACTGCACTGTGTATTGTATGACATCTTCGGTATCAGTAAAAGAACGTTGAAGCTGAACGGTGTCTGTCTTCCTTCCCGCCGGTGCCTGGAGGGCCTCAGCATCCTCAGATTGGTAAGAACAACTACTCCCCTCATCAATCATCGCTGCCCTGAGGTAAGCTCCACCTGTGGGGAGCTGTACTACACTTAGCTGCATCCCATCCCCTCAGTGACCTGCCCGCAGCGCTGGTACCCATATTACCAGGATCAACAGGTGGCGTCACAGACTATTAATCCTTGTAAATATTTCCCCCACCAAACAAATGACAGCCAAGGCACGGAACCGGGAACTGGACCACCCGTGATTTCCCTGTCACCACCATCAATCCATCCCGGTGTCCGAGTACCCCTCTCTCTGTGCACATCACTTGTCTGGAAGAAAACGCTGTATCTTCTCTTCATTATCATTTCTCTCTCCTCCCCTAATCATTCCTACATCCCTGTAATGTCTTGAAAATGAGATCAAATCACACACCTGCTTATTTCATCTCCCTTCATCCCTCCTCAATGTTTCGCACTTCTTTGCGTATAGGCTTCATTTTCTTTCTTTGCAGGTGCTTGCCAGTCACTGGTATTGCCGCCGCCAGTGTTCAGTGAGTGCAAGAAATAGTGACTGACATGCAACTTTATAAAAGGAAAGTATATATTAATTTCTGTCTCAGCTAAAATGGCGCTTATCTTAAGGAAGCACTCTCTAGTGCCAGGTTCTCTAGAGAGCCCACTTTTTGAGGCAGGAGTTTCCCTGTTATCTGACCTTCAGGACCCCACTGATCCTAAGAACACAGCTTTGCAAAGCCCCATCTGAATTGAGCGGAAACTGTCATCCATAACTCTATTTAGTGTCTACGAGACAGCGCTTTGCTATCTCCAGCAGTCTTCAGTCTCACAGAGATTGAATGGAGCTAAGGTGCACATGCTTGACTACTGCACTTTTTAGGAAAGGCTTTCAGAACCCCATTATCGAGATCAGTAGTGGTCTCAGCAGTCAGATTACCAATGTTCAGGAAGCTATCCCCGATTGCCTAGATAAGGGATAACTTCTTTAACTGGCACAAGTCCTTCAAACATTACCATCAAATGTATTGCAAATATTTGTAAATATGCAATTTGTGCAAATGCATTGCACATATTTTATTGGCAGAATTGTAAGATCTATTTCGTATTTTGAAACAGCTTATTACATTTTATATGTGAAGAAAACACAAAGTATTGCATTAAAGGAGTTGTCGATCTAAATCCATAAGGGCCCTTTACACACGGCTACATTTCTTGGGTGGCTACAGGTAACTTACTGGTTGCAGTGAAATCATGGAGACAAATTTCTATCTTGTTGCTGTGTACAAATGGAATAATCTCGCCATGATTTCACTGCAACCAGTAAGTTACCTGTAGCCACCCAAGAAATGTAGCCGTGTGTAAAGGGGCCCTAAGTCTACAGTCACTCTGTGTGGTTGCAGATTTATGAATCTTCAGATCACATGCACTGTGCACTTGGAGGATTTGCCAGTTTCACTGCCGGGAATGATGGTCACAAGGCCATGAGTATGTGACATGCATACTTCCGGCCAGAATCTTACTAGAGGGGTGTGGCCTTGCTCAATGCAAATGTTTTATCTAATTTCAAAATGTGTGTTGCAATAAGTCATGAACTAAAAAAATAAAATAAAATCTAGCATGCGGAAAAGAACATGTTTTCTCCTTTCAACAAGTATATTTACAAATGTGGTTCAGCATTTCAATGTACAATTCAACATGTATGGAACAATATTGTGACTCACCGTAGGCCCGTGGACTCCGGTTTAGACAGGCTGAAGCTCCTTCCTCCTTGTCACGGGTGGGCCGCGCCTGCCGGTAGTAGGGCCCGGTTGAGTGCAGATCAACAGTCGAAGACGTCTTGTAGGAACAGATTAAAGGGGTTAATTTATTCGTGACGCCACCTATGAGTAGTTCGGTAATCGTTACCGACGCTGCGGAACCTCCGGGGGATGGACAGCAGCAAGATGGAACGCTCCCCACAGGCTGAGCGGTGATCCCTGGAGGCTGGAGCTGCTCAAGATGTTGTGCGGCAGCTGCGGTTACCTTGTGTGCGGACGGATGCAATCATAAGGAAGCACGGACACTGAAAGTCTCTGTAACGGGTCTTTACTGTAACCAGCAGGCAGTACATGGTATACAGTTCACGGGTAGTAGACCGGGCGGACTCAGCAGTGATAGGTGTCCCTCAGAGATCCGTAGTGTTCCTCCATTCTAGCTAAGTCTTTTGCCATTGTCGCCCAGGAATACCAGGTCGGGTACGGGGAGGCTGCTTCAATCCCTATCCAAGATGTACGTTATGGATGTTTTGGGGAGCCTTGGGTCCCTCGGTGGGTACACCGCTGGTTAGACGACTGGAATTTGGCTGGTGGTGGGGTGCTCCTTCTGGTTTGGCGTAGCAGAGGTGAACTGTGCCAGCTTCAGGTACCAGTGAATCCGGCTGTGAGTTGGGCACGGGGTATTTTGGAACCCGTGGTTGGTGATGCCCGATCCCTGGTTGTTGAGGCCTCAGGTGCTAACACCCGACCGGTGACGGCCCAGGGGCTGCACGGGGTGCAGAGCCCCTGCTCCTAGTTCAAGTCTGTGTCTTTCTCTTCTAGACTCTCCCAGACTCTCCTTCTAGACTCTCTTTCTAAGTGTCTGTACTTCTCCTACACTACCCTTGCACTCCGCCCACCAGGACCTTGGATTGGCCCTCTACATTAAGTGATGCATGCAGGGTTTTTGGATCTCTAAGTTAACCATATGACTGCTGTGTCAGAGAATATTTCGGCTGCATTTATGGCTGCAATACCCTCCTGTGACGCACTCGTTGCGGGGCACCACACTTGTATGGCCACTTTATTACAGATACCTATTTTGTAGGATGTTAGCTCTTGCTTGTCCTTCAAATGAGCAGCAGTTCATCATAGCAGAGATTTTACTGCAACTTGAAATCATTCATCAGTAATACTTGCCCATGTGGACAGGATAACTTCTCACAGATGCCACAAACTGGAAAGAGGTATTGAGATGCTCTGAACAGCTCACTCTACCATGGCATGGTAGAATTAAAGGAATTGACCACTTCTGTTTTTATTGATGAAATATTTTTTGGCTATTCAATCAGTATCCAATTGGTGAGGGTGTAACACCTGGCAGGCCCACCAATCAGCTGTTACTGGCAGTGGCTGTCAGTTCTCCACCATTTCTATAATGGACATGGCCAGATACAGCAGATAAAATCAATAGGTGGTGGATCTGTAGTACTCCTGCAGATGACGAAGCGGCTGTGTTCTGGCAGCATCAAAAAACTTCAGGGTGCTGCTGGCGCCAGTAACAGCCGATCAAAGGGGATGCTGGGTGTCATACACTCAATGACAAGATATTGATGGCTATCCTGAGGATAGGCATCAATAAAAATGTGGTGCCCGGAGGCGTGTCCGGATGTTTCCCTGAGAGGACGCTGAGCAGCGAGGCTCCCGCCGAACCACCGCTACATTTAGCTTTTACCTAGCACCCACGGCCCGATTGGCCCCACATCATGGGTCCTAAAAGGTTCAAGACTGTCCCCAAGCTGTGGGGGGACCAGTGACCACAAAAACTCCTCTGGATACTTTTTTGGAGCAGCAGCAACCTGCAGAGCGGGCGCCATCTTCCAGTAGCATTGGGAGGAGGAGGTGGACTCACGGAGCGGCATGGAAGCTGAGGATGGGAGGAGCAACTGTGAGGACAGCGGAGGTGAGGAGAACACAGCCCCTGCTCAACCGGAGATGGGAAGAGTGGCAATGGAACACAGCATCGACGGATCCAGCGAGGTCTCTCCTGCACATTAACATGGAGAGGTACTGGGGGAGGGGGAGGCAGGATCATCCCAATGCTCTCGGCCCCAGACCCCATACCACACTATGGCTGCAGCCAGGCAGGGAGACTCTGGCTGGGGAGCACTCAGATCCCTGCACCATCCCAGCCCTCTCAGAATTATCACTACTCCCCCATCCTCTCCAGGCTCATCACTATCTGCCCACCTCACAGCCAAATGGGGTTTTTGAGCCGGCCCATCTTCATCCTGCTGATTGGCAAACCCTCTTAGCCTCCTTGCCTTCAAAAGAGGACTTCAAAACCTTAATAAATGAGGTTAAATAAGACTGCAGAGCGGAAATTACTAGTGTCAAGCAGGACTTACATTATCTCGGCGGCAGACTCGAGTATGCTTGAGGACGACCACGGCTCCACAAGGAAACATCTTAGTGAGCTTCAACAACTAGTGTCCTCGCAGCAAGCTGCTATAGATGAAATGCTGTCCCATTTGGAAGATTTGGACAACAGGGGTCGTAGATGCGACATCCGCATACGGGGGGTGCCCAAATCTGAAGAGGCGGAAACCCCTAATTCTATTTTGCAATCTATTTTCAATGACATCCTTGGGACCCCCCCTTCCAATGTCACTAAGCTGGATAGAGCCCTCCAACCTAAATCCCTATCGGGACAGCCATGGGACATAATTTGTTGCGTCCTTGATTTCACCATTAAAGAACAAATTATGACCAAAGCCCGGGCGAGTAACACCGCCCCCACCTTTAAGGGCTCTACAGTTCAGCTCTTCCCAGATCTCTCCCGCATAACTCTACAAAAAAGAAGACACCTCCGACCTCTGCTGGCCCTTCTCCAGGATCATCAAATCCCTTATAGATGGGGCTTCCCATTCCAGTTGTTTGCAAGGAAGGAGGGACGGTCAGCCTCGCTACACACTCCAGCAGATGTCCTGGCTTTTTGTACTGCTCTGGACATCCCACCTATCCATGTCCCTCATTGGGTCCTTTACATTCCTGGACACCCCCCACCCCTGTGTGAGCTAGAGGGGATCTCGGAGGGGTGATTCCCATCTAATCTTAATTCCCAAGCCTCCCGAGATCCATTGGACTGTGCAAATTATAGGCAATAGCTCTGCTGAACTCCGATTTGAAGATCTTCACCAAACTCCTGGCTAATAGACTCAACAATTGGATGCCACTACTGGTGCATAAGGATCAGGTGGGCTTTATCCCCTGCCGCCAGGGAGGTGACAACACCAGGAAAGTTATAGATTTGGTGGATGTCTCAATCAGAGGCAGCAGCAGGCCCTTGTCCTGAGCCTTGATGCAGAAAAGGCTTTCGACCGCCTCTCCTGGCCCTTCCTCTTTGAAACCATGCGGTCCTTTGGTATCTCTGGGGGATTCCTAACTGCTCTTCAAGCGCTTTATAATTACCCAAGGCGTCCATTAAACTGCCCTTTAGCACTTCCAAATCATTCACTATTTCAAATGGCACTAGACAAGGGGTGCCCCCTGTCGCCCCTCCTGTTTGCCCTCTGTATCGAACCATTGGCTACGGCTATTCGGTCGGATCCCAATATCTCGGGAGTGATGCTCGGGAGCAAATCGTTTAAGATAGCACTATTTGCAGATGATGTGCTCCTGACCCTCACTAATATCCATATCTCTCGTCCCAATCTTTTGTCGGCCTTAAAGACATATGGAACCCTGTCAGGCTACAAAATCAATTTTTGCAAGACTGAAGCTATGCCCTTGAATCTCTCCCCCGGGACTTGGGACCACCTATGTCTGAACTTCAAGTTTAGATGGAAGACAGACGCGGTCAAATATCTGGGAGTACAGCTCACCTCTTCCTATGACACGTTGTATAAATATAATTTTCCTCCCTTTTTCCGCGACTTAAAGGCGACATTTAGTGATGGGCGAGTCCTAAATTACTCGGACTCGCTTGACTCTAGCGAGTCCGAGCCCGGACTCGCTACTCGTTGCGAGTCTAGCGAGTCCAATGTTAATGAATGGGGAAGCGAGTAATAGCGAGTAATGTGCGATTTACAAATCGCAGATGTGTCTCGGAAGCTTCAGGCTCTATCTGCTACAATAGCTAAATCATGTTTAATAGGCTCCCACTGTTACTTCCGGGGCCACCTATTAAGCTCATTACATATTCACTGCACTGTCAAACTAACAGCCAATCACAGGAGCTCACACTCTGTGGGAGCCTCTGTGATTGGCTGTTGTAATCAGACTGGAATTTCTCAGTCTGGACAGTGATTCTGCTTGGTTGCCATACACATTAGTGTATGGCAACCAACCTGGCGTTGCAGAGTGTAAAATAAATAATTATTAAAAAAAAAAAAACGCATGGGGCTTCGCAGCATTTTTAAGTCTAGCCCGATGAAAGCAGGCAAACTGCGAGCTGCCACCCTCAGCTGCTTAATTTCCCCTTGGCTGGCAAAACAAAATGCATGGGCTCCGCCCTATTTTCCATGCCAGCCAAGGTGAAACTAAGCAGCTGAGGGCTGGTATTCTCAGCGGGGTGAGGGCCCATTGTTATAGAGTAGAGTTAACTCTGCTGTGACCGCGGCTGGTATATGCGCCGCTCATACTGCAGCCGCGGTCACAGCACAGTTAACTCTCTGCTTACCGGCGCTGCAGTGATCGGTAAGCAGGGAGTTAAATCCAGCACCTTATGAATGAGTCGGCTCTGTGCTGTCGGCACTGCTTAATGCTCACAGCCTCACTGATTCACCACACAGCAGGGGAGCGCATTTCCGTCCCCTGTGGTGTGATGTGTGATGTAGCAGAGCTGAATGAGTTCAATAAGAAGAAGGAAGACAGAAGACAGAAGAAAGAAGAAAGAAGAGAGAAGACCTGGATCTTTGGAGGGATATGTGGTGGTAATAAAGTTGGAGTCCCTAATGGTGTCTGTATCTTTATTTTTAATAAATAATTTTTCTCTGTGTGGTGTTTTTTT
Source organism: Allobates femoralis (assembly GCA_033576535.1). Taxonomy (NCBI): domain Eukaryota; kingdom Metazoa; phylum Chordata; class Amphibia; order Anura; family Aromobatidae; genus Allobates; species Allobates femoralis. The sequence continues at coordinate 303,428,193 of JARQOC010000001.1, read as the reverse complement.
AACCCTTTATTGGAGATTCTTCGTGGCTGGGTCAAACCTGGCCTGACATTAAGAATCTCGGGCTTAATACCAGCTTGTATAACAAAGCTGGTATTAACCCCTTTATTACCCAGCGTGCCACCGCCACCAGGGTCGCTGGAAGAGCGGGGTTCAGCGCCAGAGGATGGCGCTTCAATGAACGCGCCATCTTCTGGGGTGGCTGCGGGCTGCAATTTGCAGCGGGGGGTGCCCAGAAAGCTTGGGCCTCCCTGCGCTGCAGATTCCAGCCCCCAGCTGCTTAGCTCTACCTGGCTAGACATAGCAATTGCGCGGAGGCCCCCCCCTTTTTTTTTTCATTATTTCATGAATTCATGAAATAATTAAAAAAAGGGCTCCCATATATTCTTGTGTCTGAATTTCATGAAATAATTTAAAAAAATGCGTGGGGCTCCGCGCAATTCTATGTCTAGCCAGGTACAGCTAAGCAGCTGGGGCTGGAATCCGCAGCGCAGGGAGGCCCAAGCTTTCTGGCACCCCCCGCTGCAAATTGCAGCCGGCAGCCGCCCCAGAAGATGGCGCGTTCATTGAAGCGCCATTCTCTGGCGCTGAACCCCGCTCTTCCAGTGGCCCTGGTGGTGGTGGCTCACTGGGTAATAAAGAGGTTAGGGACAGCTTTGTATTATCAGCTGGCCCTAAGCCCGAAATTTATGGCGGTCACGCCAATATTAGACATGACCGCCATGAATTTCTATTAAATTGTTTTAAAAAAACACAACACAGAGAAAAATCCATTAGGGACTCCATCTTTAATTAAAAAAATCCTCTTCCGTCCGACGTAGTCCAAAACGCGATGTCCTCTCTGCTACATCCCTGTGCATAGATATAGATGTCTATGCACAGGGAGTGAGCAGACTGAGAACAATCTCAGCTCTGCTACATCATCTCTGTGCACAGACATTCATGTCTGTACACAGGGAGAGCAGGCGGGCTGTAGGACCCTGGAGCTGTGACAGCCCGCAGGACCCGAGCCCAGCACAGAGCAGACAGCCGGACTCGTTACTGTGCGAGTTTCCCTGAGATTACTTGCACAGTAACGAGTCCAATGCAAGTCAATGGCAATCCTAGTTTTGTCAGAGTCTCTGACAAAACTAGGATTGCCATTGATTTGTAAGTAATCGCTGGGAAACTCGCAGAGTACCGAGTCCTGCGAGTCCCTTACTACTCGCCGAGTAACGAGTCCTAGCTAGTAGACTCGCCCATCCCTAGCGACATTGACTAAATGGATATAACTTTCCCTGTTGTGGATAGGCCAGATGATGGGGTGAGGATGACTATACTTCCCAAACTTATCTATGCATCTGAAGCACTGCCAATTAAGATTCCTCTCTCGGAGTTGAAATCTTTACAGGTGGCCATCATCGATTTCATTTGGCATCGGAGGAGGCACAGGGTGGCAAGGGAGGTCCTATTGTCCCATAAACGTAGAGGGGAGTTATCGGTACCAGACGTCCAAAAATAATATTGGGCTACTCATTTGCTGAGAATCCCCACTTGGGCCTCCCTGTGGGCTTACAGTAGATGGACTGAAGTGGAAAAACTTTGGATAGCACCTGTTCACCCTAACTCTTTTCTGTGGTCTCCTGCTCAGTCCCACCCTCTCACCCCTTTACTAGGCACTATGCAGTTTACTCGCGATCTATGGCTTACATGTACCAAGAGGTTTGCTCCGATTTCGCCATGCTCTCCTTTGGTGTCCTTCATATATCAACCTCTGCTTCCGAGTAGTCTGGAGTCCTCCATGGTTCATCCCTGGTTGAAGGCCGGTCTATTTCGGTTTGCTGACATTATTGATGGGAGGACCATGGAGATCCATGCCTTCGATCATCTTAAGCATCACTTCTCATTATCCAACAGAGAGTTTTTGCAGTATCTACAGATTAAGGATTTGGCTAACTCCTTGTTTGGTAAGGCAGGGGTCTCCGTCCCTACGGACTTTGACCGGCTTTGCAGAGGGAACATGGACACCAAGGGTCTGATATCCGCGACTTACAGTCTAATATCCAATCCCCGGGAGGAGCGGAACAGACCATTTCTATATATGACGAAATGGGAGTCCGCTCTAGGAAGGGGGATTTCTGACCGAGAGTGGACATCCATATGGTGAAACGCTGCTAGGTCCTCCATATGTACCCTCTATAAAGAGAACATTTATAAAATATTAATGCTATGGTACCATACACATGCTGCACAGAATGGATCCCTCTTTACCATCGACTTGTTGGAGGCGTGGAGGAGACGAGGGCACCACATTCCACATATTCTGGGCTTTCCCGAAGATTGCACCCTTTTGGGGTCAGGTCAAATCCCTAGCAGATAAAGTCCTACATGCAGATATTGATCAAGATCCTCTAGTATTTCTATTAAGATATGGGGCCCCAGGTTTGGGCAAACTGACATCCAGACTCTTTTTACACATACTTGCAGCAGCCAGATGCCTAATTGCAAGATGCTGGAGGCAAACAAATGCACCTTCTCTGCTTAGTCTCAAGAGAAGGATTTTAGATGTTAGGGTGCTTTCACACTGCGTTTTTCTGTGATCCGTGGCTTTCCATTGTAAAATGAAAAAAGGGGAGTGGTGATCTGAATGCTAAGACACACCCCTCCATCTTCACCTCCACCTGAGCTATGACTCACTCCTCTACATGCAGAGCCACAAACAGCAGACTAAGGAAAAAAAACTCAATTAAATAGCACAGCAGCAAAACTTAAGAACTGCAAAGGCAGTCAATATGTGACTATATGTGTTGACAGGAAGGAGGATCCAGGACACCAGAAAAGGGAGATAAACCTTTCCACTATTTCATTTTGTCTTACATAATGCAATATTTTGGCTGTATCTTTTTCAAGAACTGACAAGAATAAAAATGTGACAGAAAGGGCTTTGCACCTCTCAGCATTGAGTATCTCTGTTGCCGGGTGTTTGCATCCCAGCTTCAGACAAGCTTACTGCTCATGATTGTAAGTCGTCCGCACTTCCTGTCATGCTCACTACTACAGGTGTACGCACCCTGACTTCAGAGAGGCATAGTGCACATGACCGGAAGTGCAGACATCTCTGATCATGTGCAGTGAGCATCTCTGAAGCCTGGGTTGTATACACCGGACATCAGAGACACTCAATGCTGAAAGGTACAAAGCTACGCGCAAGTGTGACTTTGTATAGAAATGCAGATCATGATGCTTGTGTAACACGTTATCAGGTCTGACAGGGACGTGATAATATGCTAAGTGGGCCGACAAGTTGAGGAACTAATGTCCCTTCGACTAGTCACTGCCATCATTAACATCTCATAAACAGTCTTTAGAACTTCTTTTAATTAAGATCTGTTTACGTATGCTACTATATACTGGGAACTGTTATGCTTGGATTATTGACATGCAGCCAGAAATGCAAGTGTCTCTGGGTGTCCAGGGGACCTGACAGGTTGTATTTGGAAATATAATGGGTGAAGTCTAAACTTTGCATCAGAACCAAGGATTCTCTGACTATAATTGAGAATCATCATGATATGAAAATACTCATGAATGAAATGTTTCTGACTGTGTATAACACCAGAACAGTTATTAAATCATTGACGTATATCAGAATCTCAGTGGGATTTTCCCTTATTTTCACACTAGTCATTCTTGTTTAATAATATATATGAAATGGGGGAATTTACCTCAGACATAGGATCAACCACAATAAACAGTATTGTTCGTTTTAATGTTTTCTCTGTCAACTTTCTCATTATAGATCTATGCTCTTACAGAATAATATAGAAAATATGCATAATAAGCTCCCTAGTGAAAGGAGTTTCTTCACAACATGGGTCATAGTATTAAAGAGGACCTGTCACCCCCCCCCCAAAGATTTTAATTTAAAGACAGGTCCCCCATGTGTTTTTGATGTTTTGATCATTAAATACAGCCTTTTAAAATGTATACAACAAAGTCATGAGGGCATTACCAGATTCATGAGTCAGCTCCTTCCCCGGGGCTATTCCCGCCCCCTGCGTATCTGTTCCTCTCTTCCTCTCTCTCCTCTCCGCCTCCTTGATGCCTTGTCAGGCATCCTCGGTTTCTGCACCGCCTGCACCTCCTTCTGCGCCTTCACACAGGCGCAGAGTGAGGTGTTGCTACGGTCGGCCCCGTGCTCCTGACCCACCTCCTCGCCCTGATTTCAGTGTGGTACCCTTGCAAACACAGCGAGGCCACAGGTAGGAACTGCAGCCGGGCAGGTGGAGACAGGTTTTGAACAAACCACCTTTATGCATACACCCACCGACACAAGACCCAACCGGAGCCTGGGACTCTAGGCGAGCAAGGAGGGGTGGGGCCAGTCACAGTGGGTGGGACGTAGGCAAGGTGACGAACCGGGTACAAAAAGGGAAAACTAGGAGGAGTAGTTAGTAGGCCAGAGGGTGCCGAACAGAAAAGGCGAACATGACAGAAACACCTAAAAGTGACATCATTCCAAAAACTGCAACCCTCAAGCTACTAAAAACTACAATCAAGAAGATTATTAACCCTTTAGGTGCTTCACAGGAACTAAAGCAAAGTGGAAAGAAAAAATGGACATTTTATTTTTCCAACAAAAATGTTCTTTTAGCCTCAATTTTTTCATTTTCACATGGGCAACAGGATAAAATGCATCCTAAATTTTGTTGGGCAATTTCTCCTGAGTACAATGATACCTCATATGTGGTCATAAACCACTGTTTGGGTGCACAGCAGGGCTTGGAAGTGAAGGAGCACCATTTGACTTTTCTAGCTAATTTTCTATTCAAAAAGTGAAATGGCGCTCCTTCCCTTCTGAGCCCTGCCGTGCGCCCAAACAGTGGTTTATGACCACATATGAGGTATCGGTGTACTCAGGAGAAATTGCCCAACACATTTAGAAATCCATTTTTTCTTGTTGTCCATGTGAAAATGAAAAAAATTAAGGCTAAAAGAACATTTTTGTGGAAAAAAAAAGTACTTTTTCATTTTTACAGATCAATTTGTGAAGCACCTGGGGGTTGAAAGTGCTCACTATTCATCTAGATAGATTTATTGAAGCACCATTTTCTGGCGCTGTAACCAGACTCTTCCAGTTGTCCTGGTATCGGTGGCAAACTGGGTATTAAAGAGGTTAATGCTAGCTTTTTTATTGGCAGCTGGCACTAAGCCCGAGATTCATAATGTCGGGCCAGTGTTAGACCCGGCCATTAGGAATCGCTAGTAAAAAGTTTAAAAAAAAACATGACACAGAGAAAAATATTTTTATTAGAAGAAAAAAACAATCAAAATTTGAACTCCATCTTTATTATTATCCGACGAAGTCCAAAATGAAGGTCCCACGATGCTCGATTGCCTCTGCTACATCCAGAGACAGCAGCAAGGGATCAAGTGTCCTCTTGTTGCAGTCTCTGGTGTCATAGTAATGGTGCATTGTATGGCAGATCATTGCCATAAAGTGCACCATCACTGACACCAGACCATCACTGACACCAGAGACTACATCAAGGGATCAAGTGTCCCCTTCTAGTATTTTCTGGGGTCACGTGTGATGCACTGTATGGCTGATCATTGCCATACAGTGCACCATTACCATAGAGACTACAAGAAGAGAACACTTGATTCCTTGTTGCAGTCTCTTGGGTCATAGTGATAGTGCACTGTATGGCAGATCATTGCCCTACAGTGCACAATCACTGACAGCAGACTACAACAAGAGGACACTTGATCCCTTGTTGTAGTCTGTGGTGTTAGTGATGGTGCACTGTATGGCAATGATCTGCCATACAGTGCACCATCACCGTGACCCCAGAGACTGCAACAAGGGATAAAGTATCCTCTTGTTGTGGTCTCTGGTGTCAGTGATGGTGCACTGTATGACAATAATCTGCCATACAGTGCACCATCATCGTTACCTTAGAGACTACAACAAGAGGATACTTGATCCCTTGTTGTAGTCTCTGGGGTCACGTGATGTGCACTGTATGCAGTCATGCCATACATGCACATCACTGACACCAGAGACTACAACAAGGATCAGTGTCCCTTGTTGTAGTCCTGGTAATGGTGATTGCACTGTTGGCAATATTTGCCATACAGTGTACTATCACTATGACCAAGACTACAACAAGGGATACTAATCCTTGTTTTAGTCTCTGTTGCATAGTGAGGTCATGATTTGCTACAGTGCACCATCGCTGTGAAATCAAGTCTCGGATCACATGATCCTGAGCTTGGTAGTGACCCACGTCCATGCAACTCGGTCACATGAGATTGCTCATTACGATCTCGACATGGAGAGTAAGTAACCGTGCACCTCTCCGGACACTAAGTGCTAGGGTAAACCACAGCCTTAGTGGGTGACAGTACCCCTGAAGCATGCCCTGCACGGCTGCCTGCTTGCTGTCCCCGCTGTCAGATCCTTCTCTGCAGCCCGATCTCCTTGCAGGACATCGGCTGCTGAGAGAGCGGGCGGAGCGGCAGCAGGCAGGACAGGCGGGCTAAATGCTTCACTGAAGGGGAGTGATCATAGATCACTCCCCATAGTGTGGAGGGGGCGATTCCGCCCCTCCAGCGCTCCAGCCTATGGAAGGGGCTATAACAGCCCCTTCCTTAGTGGAGACAAATCGCGGTGATTGACTGTTCAAATAGCCAATCACCGCGATCCGGGGTGGGGTGGGGAATCCACCCCCCCTGACCTCAAGCCCCGGTGCTCTGTGATAGGAATCAGAGAGAGTAGGGGCCCAATTGCAGCAATGGTGCCGAGGTAACCGCCATGACATTACACAAAGTCATGGGTCGTGAACGCACTGAAACCCATGATGTTTGTGTAACGTCAAGGGTTGGGAAGGGGTTCATTTAAAAAAATTACAAAATATTAACAAAATACATGACATGTTCTCTTTAAACATTAGCGAATTATCCATAAATGACAAATACATGCCTTTGCAAAAGAAGCAAAATGCTTGTTGATATAGTGAACAAGTCTAACAACAAGTTGGCGTGACAGCTAAAGGCTCAATACTGCAATTCTTTGATATAACATTTAAGACTTTAGTCTTACTTGGCAGAAGACAAAGAACTTATTTTGAAGTTTTCACTTTGAATTGGCTTCTTGTAGGTTTCTCGCATAAACCACAGAATGCTGTTCTATTGGTGCAGAGGCCTCCGTGGTTTTTGCTTTTTGCTTTCACTTCCCACCTTAAAGATCGAGTTCAGCACTGAAAAAAACATGCATGAACGTCTCATGTTCTCAAATTCTTTCCGTCTCATGAAATCGGAATAGGTTAACATATACAAACTATAGTAATTCTGAAAACTACTTGGTTTTTGCAAATATAGATCTGTAACACTTTTGTAAGTCATTTAGCTGACAAATATAATTTCATGCACACATTGTAGATACATAAGAAAGAAGACCTAATTACAATATGCTGTGTGAAGCTATCGTTGCATGAAATCAATTACCATGGGAAACCAAATTAGTCCCCATGCATAATACATGACAAGAATGCTCTCATAGGCAATGCCCCATTACTTAAACTGATTGACCCAACCTGAAACCTTCTTGTCTGGATTGGCTTCCACTGAGCTGTGGTGTAATGGCAGGCAACTGTCAGGCTCTCCTCAGCAGAACAAGAAGGGGTTAAAGTTGTGGATGGGGATGCACTGTTGCCGGCTGTTACACAATAAAACTGCTACAAGCTGTATAACAATAGAGACTGCTGCTGGCATGCAGCCAGTGGAGTCAGATGCAGGCTGTATATACAATAGACGATCGCTGGATGTATGCGGAAAATAGATGGCTGCTGGTCGTATACACAATAGAGGGCTTCTGGCCATATGCACAATAGTTGGCTGCTGGCTGTATGCACAATAGATTGCTGCGGGCTATATGCATAATAGACAGCTTTTTGCTACGGGCACCATACACGGCTGCTGGCCGTATACACAAAAGACGGCTGCTGACCATAAACACAATAGACTGCTGCTGGCCATAAGCATAATAGATGGCAGCTGACTGTATACACAATAGACGGTTGCTGGTGTAGGTCTTCTATGCACAGAACTATATTGTACACAAAGATCAACACTACATACATACAGTATATAAAGACACACTGTAATACAGGATGTACTGTGGACCTGTATTACAGTATAGTGCTGTGTAGAGAGACAGACAGGACATCCATCATACTCACCAGAAATTTCAAATCCTGTTGGGGCATTGTGCGATGACTTCCTGTTTGTACTTGTCACGCGCTGACATTGCTGGATGCTGCTGTGTATGTGTTTGTCTTTAAGACCTGCATGGTTGATAGTTGTGAAGGTCCTGGACTCCTGTGTTGGGCTCCAGAGCTGCATTCACTATTAGGTTCAACTGCTGGTTGAGGGGATAATGTGTGAGTCACCTTAACTCCCCTACCCCTAGCCTTTAAGTAGCCTCTCCTTCCACCAGGTGGTGCTGCTGATAGAGTTTGACTCTATGACTGGAAGCTGTACTGTGCTGACCTGTGTGTTTGTGCGGCTGATGTCCTATCTGTTGGAGTTGTTGTATCCTCGTTCTGTAGAGGGAAGTGAGGGGGAATAGCGCAGGGCTGGTGGAAGAGTTTTAGGGAGAGGCTGGAGGCCCGAACCTTCTCACCATCCAAGATACCTTCGGGATCAGGGCCATTCAGAGCTTCCAGACTAGGGTCAGATTAGTCTTCCCTGGTCACCCTGCCCGTAATGCCTATTCCCTTATCAGTATTCTCACTACACTGTGACATTATCAGCAGCCCATTCCTTTTCCCTTGAGACACTATGTCTCAGACTGCCTCAGCTGATGCATTTTCTCACCTGATGCAGACCATCTTTGAAGAGGTAGCTGGTCTGCGCACTCATGTAGTGCAACAGCTGCAGCAAGTCGTGGGTTACCTGGTGTCGGCTCATGCTCAGGCCATGCCAGAACCCAAGGTCTCTCTTCCAGATAGGTTTTCTGGGGGAAGAGACAAATTTTTTGTTTTCTGTGAAGCCTGTAAGTTTTATTTCAGGCTCCAGCCCCGTTAATCAGGAAGTGTGGAACAGCGGGTGAGGATTATAGTCTTCCTCCTTAAAGGGGACCCCCAGACCTGGGTCTTTTCCCTCCCGGCCAACTCACCATCGTTGCGGTCGGTGGACATGTTTTTTGCTGCTCTGGATCAGGCGTATGGGAACCTGATAGGATGACCTTTGCTGAGTCTCATCTCCGTAAACTCAAGCAGGGCACACGAGCAGTGGAGGAGTACTGCTCGGAGTTTCGGAGATGGGCGACTGACACCCAGTGGAACGACCCAGCCCTCCAGAGTCAGTTCTGCTTGGGTTTGTCAGCTAGACTGCAAGACTCCCTGGTTCAGTACGCCGCACCTGAGTCATTGGAGGCTGCAATGCCCCTAGCCATACGGGTTCACAGACACCTGAGGGAGAGAACAAAACCTATTATGTCTCCTGTAACTATCCCTGCTGAGGAGACTATACTCGATGAACCCATGAAGTTGGGGGCAGTAGGTTCTTGTGTTAAACCTCCTGTGGCTACTGTTCGCCAAGTGGGCGGAGCATGTTTTTTCTGTGGAAAATGTGACCATTTTATTAAGGTTTGTCCACTTCGCTCCAAGACCACGCAGTCTCAGAAGCAGCCTACCTTGGGTCGTTGAGAAGGAGACAACCAGAGAGTTTATCTTTCCTTCCTCGATAAGTCTCTGTTCACACTGTCTGTCAAGGTGGTGGTGGATGGTAAAACCGAGACTGTGCCAGTTCTAGTCAATAGCGGAGCAGGGGTCAGTTTGATGGATTCTCATTTTGCTTGGGCTCATGGTCTCACCAGCAGTGCTTTAGTGAGACCCATTGCCATCGCCTCGATCGACTCGATTCCACTCAGCCAGAAGGTCCTCTCCCAAGTGGTGCGTAATGTGAACCTGAGCATAGGACCTCTCCACCAGGAGGTTCTGTCCTGTCACCTCTTGGAGACCCTGCCCACTCCCATTGTATTGGGCCATCCCTGCCTGAAGAAACACAACCCAGTGATTGACTGGCGGGCCAGAAAGGTTGTAAGTTGGGGTGTTTTCTGTGTAATTGCCTAGCTACACCTATTTCTACCGTACTGGTTACACCGACTCCTACCCCACTTCCAGAAGTGAATGTAAGTGAGCCTGGAAAAGGGGGTGGAGTCCAGACTAGATTAATGGTGGGTTTAGGCATCGTTCCAGGAGGAGGGGCCAGGGAGGGATGGTGGTTCCTGCTGTGCACTCCAGGGGAGAGAGCCCTGGGCCCCGGGGGGACACTGCTGCAGTTTACCGTCTTGGATGTGTGCCCTCTAACTGTGACCGCAGATTTTGAAATAAACGTGCAGGTCCAGACCTGAGAGTTCATGAGTAAGTGTGGGCGTTATCCAAACACATCAGATGGAGGTGTGCTGCTGGGGTTCCTGGTTCTGGGGTTATAGGACCGTTTCAGATATCAGCCATTTGTAATCCTGTGCTGTACCACCTTGACCTACCCCCAGGTTTGCCAACCCGTAATGTCTTCCATATGTCGTCACTCAGGGGATGTGGACTTATTTCGGATGTGCCATAGTTGAGTCTGGAGGCCTCTCTTAACCCCTTACCGACACAGGACGTTGTACAACTTCCTGGGTTTCGTGTCGTTCCCGACACAGGACGTTGTACAACGTCCTGGTGTGTTTGCACTGCTGCAGCTTGAGTGAGGGTCTCACTGACCTGTCACTCAAGCTACAGGCACATGGGGACTTACAGCACTCCCCAGGGGGGGTCGCTTTGCCCCCCGATGCTACAGCCTCAGTGATTGGCGGTTTAAAACTGAAACCGCCAATTACTGGGAATGTAGCATTATGCTGCCTCCCTGTGCTCCCCGCTTCTTTCCCTGTCCTCCCCAGCTTCCCTGCCCCTCCATTATCCCTCCCGGCCCTCCGCTGCCTTTCCCCAGCCCCCTGCCCCAGGATCGGAAGTACCGGCGGCGGCGATGATCACCGGAGATCGTCGGTGCCGCAGCTTCCACCCCTACTGCCTCCGCCGCCGCTCCAGCCTTTTCAACTGCTCGTGCCTCTGCCGCCACTCCAGCCTCTTGTGCCTCCGCCGCTGCTCCAGCCGCCTCCTCCGCTGCTCCAGCCACCTCCACTCCGGTGGTTCCCGGACTTCCCGCCTTTGACCTGATGTCTTGTCAGATCCCTTCACTGCAGCAGTGAAGGGATCTGACTGACCTGGTGCAGGGATCCATTATGTGATACCTGTGCCAGGGCTATAAGATCCTTTCACCACAGCTGTGAAGGGATCTGACAGTCCTGGTGCAGGGATCCATTGTGTGATCCCGTGCCAGGGCTGTGAGATCCCTTTGCCGCAGCCGTGAAGGGATCTGACAGTCCTGGCACAGGGATCCATTGTGTGATCCCTGTGCCAGGGCTGTGAGATCCCTTCGCCGCAACTGTGAGGGATCTGACATTCCTGGCGCAGGGATCCGTTGTGTGATCCCTGTGTCAGGGCTGGGAGATCACATCGCCGCAGCTGTGAAAGGATCTGACATTCCTGGTGCAGGGATCCGTTGTGTGATCCCTGTGCCAGGGCTGGGAGATTGCTTTCTGCAGCTCGATTCCCCCTGCATGGGGATCAAGCTGCAGAAAGCGAACTGACAGCACGGGCACAGTGATCCACATAGTGGAACACTGTGCCTGGGCTGTAAGATCACTACTCTGCAGCCCGATCCGCCTGCATGGGGATCGAGCTGCAGAAAGCAATCTCGCAGCCCTGGCGCAGTGATCCACATAGTGGATCTCTGCACCCAGGCTGCCAGATCGCTGGTCTGCAGTCCGATCCTTCAGCATGGGGATCGAGCTGCAGAAAGCAATCTCGCAGCCCTGGCACAGTGATCCACATAGTGGATCTCTGCACCCAGGCTGCCAGATCGCTGGTCTGCAGTCCGATCCTTCAGCATGGAGTTCGAGCTGCAGAAAACGATCTCGCAGCCCCGGCGCTGCACCCAGGTTGCCAGATTGCTGCTCTGCAGTCCAATCCTCCGGCATGGGGATCGAGCTGCAGAAAGCGATCTCGCAACCCCGGCGCTGCACCCGGGATGCCAGATCGCTGCTCGGCAGTCCAATCCTCCTGCATGGGGATCGAGTTGCAGAAAGCGATCTCACAGCCCCGGCGCTGCACCTGGGCTGCCAGATCGCTGCTCTGCAGTCCGATCTTCCTGCATGGGGATCGAGCTGCAGAAAGCGATCTCGCAGCCCTGGTGCTGCACCGGGGCTGCCACATCGCTGCTCTGCAGTCCGATCCTCCTGCATGGGGATCGAGCTGCAGAAAGTGATCTCACAGCCCCGGCGCTGCACCTGGGCTGCCAGATCGCTGCTCTGCAGTCCAATCCTCCTGCATGGGGATCGAGCTGCAGAAAGCGATCTCGCAGCCCTGGCGCTGCACCCGGGCTGCCACATCGCTGCTCTGCAGTCCAATCCTCCTGCATGGGGATCGAGCTGCAGAAAGCGATCTCACAGCCCCGGCGCAGTGATCCACATAGTGGATCACTGCACCCGGGTTGTCAGATCACTACTTTGCAGTCCGATCCGCCTGCTTGGCAATCGTGCGTTGTGGGACCTTCATTGTGGACTATGTTGGAGGTGATCGAGCATCGTGGGACCTTCGTTATGGACTACGTCGGATCTTTTTATAATAAAGAGTCAGAATTTTGTGTGTGTTTTTTTTTTCAAATAAAAGATTTTTCTCTGTGTGGTGTATTTTTTGACTATTTACTAGAGATTCCTAATGGCCGGGTCTAACATTGGCCCGACATTATGAATCTCGGGCTTAGTGCCAGCTGCCAATAAACAAGCTGGCATTAACCCCTTTATTACCCAGTTTGCCAACGGCACCAGGGCAACTGGAAGAACCTGGGTACAGCGCCAGAATATGGCGCTTCAATGAATGCGCCATTTTCTGGGGCAGCTGCGGGCTGCAATTCGCAGCATGGGGGGCCCAGAGCGCTTGGGCCTTTCCATACTGAGGATTCCAGCCCCCAGCTGCCTAGTTGTACCTGGCTGGGCCAAAAATATGGTGGAGCCGAACGTCATTTTTTTTTCTTCTAGAATTAGTTCTAGAAATAAAAAAAAATGGGCTTTGCTGTATTTTTGGTTGCCAGCCAGGTACAACGAGGCAGCTGGGGGTTGGTGGCAGTTGGTAGCTGCCAAGTTGTACCTGGCTGGACCAAAAATGTGGCAGAGCCCCACGTCATTTTTTTTTTTCTAGAGTTAGTTCTAGAAATAAAAAAAAAGGGATTTGCTGTATTTTTGGTTGCAGCCAGGTACAACGAGGCAGCTGGGGGTTGCTGGCAGTCTGTAGCTGCCAAGTTGTATCTAACTGGACCAAAAATATGGCGGAGCCCCACGTCATTTTTTTTTTCTAGAATTAGTTCTAGAAATAAAAAAAAAGGACTTCGCTGAATTTTTGGTAGCCAGCCAGGTACTACTTGGCAGCTGGCTGACTGAATCCTCAGCGTGGAGAGACCCAAATGTTGTGGGTCCCCCACGCTGCAAATTGCAACCCACAGCCATCCAAGAAAATAGCGCATTCATTAGAGGCGGCATTTTCTGGTGCTGTACCCCAACTTCTCCAGTTGCCCTTGTGCTGGTGGCACATGGGTTCTTCATATGCGACATGGTGTCCGCTAACAATTTCAATGGAAAATTAGCTCCAATTGTTAGCGGAAACCATGTCGCGTATGGAGAGCCCCTCCCTGTGTGCCTGAACATTGGAGCTCCCCCACAAGTGACCCCATTTTGGAAACTAGACCCCCCCAAGGAACTTATCTAGATACATAGTGAGCACTTTGAACACACATGTGCTTCACAAATTAGTCCATAAAAGGGAAAAAAGAAGATTTTTTGTGAAAAAAAAAGTAATTTTTCATTTTTACGGATCAATTTGTGAAGCACCTAGGGGATCAAAGTGCTCACTATGCATCTAGATAAGTTCCTTGGGGGGTCTTGTTTCCAAAATGGGGTCACTTGTGGGGGAGCACCAATGTTTAGGCATACAGGAGCTCTTTATATGCGACATGGTGTCCACTAATAATTCCAATTGTTAGCGAACACCATGTTGCGTATGGAGAGCCTCTGTGTGCCTAAACATTGGAGCTCCCCAACAAGTGACACCATTTTGGAAACAAGACCCCCCAGGGAACATATCTAGATGCATATTGAGCACTTTGATCCCCAGATGCTTCACAAATTGATCCGTAATAAGGAATAAGTACTTTTTTTTTCACAAAAATTTTCTTTTTTCATTTTTACGGATCAATTTGTGAAGCACCTGGGGCTTCAAAGTACTCACTATGAATCTAGATATATTCCTTGGGGGGTCTAGTTTCCAAATTGGAGTCACTTGTGGGGGAGCTCCAATGTTTAGGCACACAGGGGCTCTTCATATGCGACATGGTGTCCACTAATTGCGTATGGAGAGCCCCTCTGTGCCTAAACATTGGAGCTTCCCCACAAGTGACCCCATTTTGGAAACTAGACCCCCCAGGAAACTTATCTAGATACAAAGTGCGCACTTTGAACCCCCAGGTGCTTCACTAATGAATCCATAAGAATTAAAAAAGAAAATTTTTGTGGAAAAAAAAAGTGCTTTTTCACATTTACGGATGAATTTGTGAAGCACCTGGGGGTTCAAAGTGCTCACCACTCATCTAGATATGTTCTAGTTTCCAAAATGGGGTCAGTTGTGGGGGAGCTCCAATGTTTAGGCACACAGGGGCTCTCCAAACGCAACATTGTGTCCGCTAACAATTTGAACTGACTTTCCGTTCAAATTGTTAGCGGACATCATGTCGCATTTGGAGAGTCTCTATGTGCCTAAACATTGGAGCTCTCCCACAAGTGACCGCATTTCAGAAACTAGACCCCCCAGGGAACATATCTAGATGGGTGGTGAGCAATTTGAACCCCCAGATGTTTCACAAATTGATCCGTAAATATGAAAAAGTCCTTTTTTTCCCACAAATTTTTTCTTTTTTCATTTTTACGGATTAATTTGTGAAGCACCTAGGGGTTCAAAATGCCCACCACCTATCTAAATATGTTCCCTGGGGGGTCTAGTTTCCAAAATGGGGTCACTTGTGGGGGAGCTCCAATGTTTAGGCACACAGGAGCTCTCCAAACGCGACATGGTGTCCGCTACCGTGTTTCCCTGAAAGTAAGACCCTGACTTACATTTTTTTGGGGGCCAAAAGTGGCACCCTGTCTTTCTTTCGGGGGGGAGGGTCTTACATTGGCAGCCCCAGCCACTGCAGCCTCCCATCCACACACACCCACCCACCCATAAAAATACAAACACACATACACACACACACACACACACACATACACACACACGCAAACCGTTTTTTTAACGGCTTCCCCGGCCTTTGGTGTGGCTCCCTGCTGTCCTCGCTGTCCTCCGGTGTGTCCAGGCTCCTCCAGTGTCCTCTGTGTCCCCCAGGTGCAGCCGCGCTGGAGCAGATGGGGTTAATCACAGCCTAACTTGCTGTGTGCCCCTGCTCAACTCTGCCCAGCCTGACGTCGCAGCAGCCCGGCTCGAGCTCTGATTGGCTCCCAGGAACTAGCAGGCGCGGCCGAATGACGAGCCAATCAGAGGTCACAACATCATCTGGCCGCGCCCGCTGCTTCTTGGGAGCCAATCAGAGCTCGAGCCGGTCTGCTGTGATGTCAGGCTGGGCGGAGTTGACACAGGCACACAGCAAGTTAGGCTGTGATTAACCCCATCTGCTCCAGCACGGCTGCACCTGGGGGACACAGAGGACACTGGAGGAGCCTGGACACACCGGGGGACAGCGGGGAGCCACATCGGAGGACAGCGGCGGCCCATAAGGTACCGTGAGGCGGTGGCTTTACATTCTACAGCGACCTCCACACTAGGAGGCCTTACAATCGGGGGGATCCTTACATTAGCAGGCCCCCCCTCCCCCCTAGCCTGCCTTACATTCGGGGGGTCCTACTTTCGGGGAAACACGGTAATGATTTGAACTGATTTTCCATTCAAATTGTTAGCGGACACCATGTTGCATTTGGAGAGCCCCTGTGTGCCTAAACATTGGAGCTCTCCCTCAAGTGACCCCATTTTGAAAACTAGACCCCCAGGGAACATATCTAGATGGGTGGTGAGCATTTTGAACCCCCAGGTGCTTCACAAATTAATCCATAAAAGTGAAAAAAGAAAAAATTTGTTGACAAAAAAGTACTTTTTCATATTTACGGATCAATTTGTGAAACATCTGGGGGTTCAAAGTGCTCACCACCCATCTAGATATGTTCCCTGGGGGGTCTAGTTTCCAAAATAGGGTCACTTGTGAGGGAGCTCCAATGTTTAGGCACACAGGGGCTCTCCAAACGCGACATGGTGTCCGCTAACAATTTGAATGGAAAATTAGCTCAAATTGTTAGCGGACACCATGTTGCGTTTGGAGAGCCCCTGTGTGCCTAAACATTGGAGCTCCCCCACAAATGACCCCATTTTGGAAACAGACCCCCCAAGGAACGTATCTAGATGCATAGTGAACACTTTCAACCCCCAGGTGCTTCACAAATTGATCCGGAAAAATTCAAAAATATTTTTTTTTGTGGAAAAAAAAGTACTTTTTCATTTTTACGGATCAATTTGTGATGCTCCTGGGGGTTCAAAGTGCTCACTGTGCATCTAGATACGTTTTTTTGGCTGGTCTAGTTTCCAAAATGGAGTCACTTGTGGGGGAGTTCCAATGTTTAGGCACACAGGGGCCTAAATTTTTTCATTTTCACATGGGGAACAGGATAAAATGGATCCTAAAAATAGTTGAGCAATTTCTCCCGAGTACACCGATACCTTATATGTGGTCATAAACCACTGTTTGGGCATATGGCAGCGCTCAGAAGGGAAGGAGCGCCATTTGACTTTTTGAATCTCCACATGTTGATTGGCTGTCTAACTGCTAAGGAACATGTGGGACAAGGACTTGATCATAGCGCTTAAGCACCCATGATAGTCATCAAGTAACATGTGTTCCCAAGCACTCTGATGCTCGATCAATAAACACTAATGATAATATATTGGAGCTAGATTTCACAATAGTTTGTTGTAGTCTAAAAGTTTGGACATTTTACTTAGAATTATTCATGTTTTTCATAATTACAATGTAAATGTATAATTTAATAGCTATGTGATTTATTTTCCTCAATTTTCCGCTCAAATTCTCAGTGACTTCATTTTTGGAAAAAGGGAAGAAAACATCCCTTATTAGTGGTATTGTTTCCTGTTTGCAGCAGATCATTCAGGATACTTTCAAGCGTGTTGACAACAGAATGGAGCTTTAATTAGCAATAAACAGGTACAAATATGATAGGCTTTATGGAATCAGGAATATACATTCCTTAAGTGTCACTGTGCAGCATCAGCAGGCTGCTTCTCTTCTCATGCACAGACTCAGGAAACTGAGTACAGTCACATGGTCTTTAATGTATGTGAGCCTCTGGGAGTTTTTTTTATCTAACTTTATTAACAATGCACAAACGTAGCAATAGCACACTTACATATACAGGAATGGAGCTGTTACACTAAACATATTCCAACACCCCCACTCAACAACTACTTATCCTGTTAGTCCCATTGTAGTTCTGAAGTTGTCAAACTTGGCTCTTGGCAATGGTTTTGTCATACCATCAGCTAACATCTTGTCAGACTCGCAATAAACAAACTCTAGTACATCACATTCCACTAAGTCATGTAAGTGGTGATGTTTAAAGTCAATGTGCTTAGTCCTTGCACTAATCTTCCCACTGTGGCAATTGGTTGTCCTCATATACAGAAATACTCCCACTGCATGTCTGTAATGCTCATTGCTGGAGTTTTGATGAACCTTTGGCTTTTGAGAGCTCTTTTTCCTTGCCATGACTGTGTGGCAGTCGATAGGGTATGGGGTACTCGGGTACCGGGGCTGATGGCGGCTTCGATGGGGAATCTTGGTGGTCGATCCCCGGTCCCATGCCCTGGACCCTCAATGGCAGGGAAATGGTGGGGGATAAGGGGATTGTTAACGTGACGCCACTATGGTACCTGTTAATGGGTATACCAGTGCTGTAGCCGGCCGCTGAGGTGATGGTGTGTGGAGCAGAGTGTTGAACAGTTCCCCACAGGTGGAGCTTTACCTCAGGGCAGCGGGGATGGATGAAGGGAGTAGTAGTTGCATCTCTGCGGACAAGGCAGTGAATTGCGGCGATTAAGCAGGCACACAGACACATAGTGATGGTTGTTTCGGTACCTTTTACTGGTGACAGGGTAACAGGTACAGTCCAGAGTAATAACCAGGTCCCTGGTGCAACTTGGGACTCTCACCTTAGAAATTTATTAGGCCTCCTCTATGTCTGTGCTCTGTGGTTTGGGGTAAGTCTTGCCTGAGCCTGAACCCACCGCTTCTTCTCTCTCTGTCTGGGCTTTGTCCTAAACTGACAATGAGGTCCTTCTGCAGGGTCCCTGTTTCATCTATGGCCCCTGGTCCTATACTTGGTCAGTTTAGCATCTCTTACTTGTTCTCTTCAGGGGTGAACTTCTCCTGAGACCTACGGGCTTTTGCTGTAGCAATAACTGGTATCAGCGTCGGACTCCGGTGTCTGGGTGTACTAAAGGGCTATAGCAACCGGTTCCACTTTTCTTGATTCCCTGTTTCTTCCGCTTGCCTCCGAACCTTTCCTTAGGGTGCAACACAGCAGTCAGTGGTCCCTGGTCCTGGGCCTGGATCTCTCCCAGCGACCAGCTCCTCACTCCTCCAGCTCTCTCCTCAGACTCCAATTAACTCTTGGAACTAACTAACTCTTCTCCTCAGGCCTAGATGTTTTAAAGGGGAACTGACTTAAGGCAGCCAGTAGAGCTCCCCCTTCAGGTCTGGGGTGGAAGGTGTGCTATGTGAACCAAGGTGTAATTCTCTCCTTGCACCGGTGGATCCTGTGGCAATCCCCTGCAGGGGTGCCACAACTGCTCCTTCTGAAGTCCAATAGTGACCATTAACTAAGGCTAGGGTCACACTATGGCCATCAGTTTTTCCCTTGTTTTCAATAACTGATCCGTTTTTTTAGGGTGCTTTTTGACCCTCCTGTGCAGCGCTGCGTTTTTGGGACTTTGCGATTTTTTCCATAAACAATGCTCTGAAAAAACGATCAGTTTTTTTGTGCCATAACCAATGCTCTATAAAACGGATCAATTTCCCATAGGGCCCCATGTTAAAAAAAGGATCATTGTTTCACACCATAGTAATGATAGCAAAAATACTACTTTTACGACATTGGCTGGAGAGGTCCGCACCGGGGGTTGAGGCACTTCGTAATACAATTTAAAAGGGTTATCTCTTGAAGCTACTGAGGCTTTGAGGAATCCAACCCGTTTAGCAGGAAAGTTCTTTTATAAATGGAGAACATTCGTAGAACAGGAATTTACGACGTGGAAATTGGGGCGTTCATGTCCCCTTTCCAGAAAATGGCTTGGTATGCTCTGGCAGAGCTGGAAGGCACACTGGGTAGATTACAGTGTAATCAATATGAGACACTTGGAGAAATACCATACCGTAGCACATTGATCTTGTTAGGAGGTACATGATTGCATTAGAGGGTGAAGGGGGGGAGAGACTTTAAGTGTTTGGAAGCAGAGAGTTATGGAGGTTTTCATCCTATTTAAACTTGAATATATGTTATAAAAGCTGTGTAATGCAAGGTTAAACAACAGATACTGTTTCGAACTCTGTAAGCTCTTTCGGATGATATGTAACAGAGGTGTTATAATTCATGTACCTGCATGACCTATACATTATGATGTTATGTTTAACATGTTGAAAAGGTAATAAAAATGATAATTAAAAAAAAAAAAAAGGATCCGTTTTTTACTGCACCCAAAAGTGTTGCTTGCAACGTTTTTTGGGTCCTGTCACAAAACTGATACCATTGCAGTTACACTTGAGTGCAGCATCTGTTTTTGGCATCAGTTTTCGGACTTAGAACACAAAAGTTGAAAAACTGACGCCAATAATGGATCCAGGGCAAATGTGAGACCCTAGCCTAAGATGACCTTTTCTGACTTGCTGACATCAAGGTCAGTAAACAAATCCTTGTTATTCGTCATATGGCTGCTAGCACTGGATTCTATACACCATATATGCTTTGCAGATGAGACTGCACTGGTATTAAATGCAGCTTCAACACATGCAAAATTTTCCTTTACAGTTGTTTTCACTTGTTGATCACTGTTCGGCTTTTTAAGCTGACTCATTCTTGCTTTCCAAATTTTGCAGTCTGCTTTAAGGTGGCCGGGCTTTTTACATACAAAACATTCATGAGTTTCCCTTAGATTGCGCTTATTTTTAGGAAAGTCCTGTGTCTTTAATGCCTTTTCTGCTTGGGATTCATTACTGCTGCTTACATTTTTCGCTTGAATTCATCTACAAGCTTGACTTTGACATATTCTAGTGTGAGCTCATCATCTGGCCGTGCATCTAGTGCATTGACAAGTGTGTCATAACTTTCTGGAACTATAATTAAAACAAAGGAGACACAGAGAGGAGCAGATTGTTCCTTATCACTAGCGACACACTAGACGATAGCTAAAATGTAGCTTGCTAACCTGATTAGGTTGTGATAACCCACAACCAGCTTGAACTCCTGGGCAACAGCTGCTGCAGAACCTCCACCACCTCGCACACACGGGAAAAACAGATCAAACAGGAATGGTGTACAATGACCCTGAGGAAGGTGCAAGGTGTGCACCGAAACGCGTTGGTGATGTGTGGAGGAATAAAGGAAGAAATGGAGAAAGCAATGTCTTTCCAGTGTATTTTTTGAAGCAGCAGCGCGGACCGTGATACACCATTCCTGTTTGCACTATAACTTTCTGGAAGACCACTTAATGGTAGTGCAGCAATATGAAAGTCTTTAATTTCTTATCCAATACCCCTGAGACACTTCACAATCTTTAGGGTGCTTCTTATATAGTCCTGCATATTCTGGCCATCACTTAGCTTAGACTGGTACAGCTTTCTCATGAGAAAAGCTTATTGCTGAGATTTGATCTTTCATGCACTTTCTTTAATTCATCCCACATCTCTTTTGCAGTTGCACACTTGCATATATGCCCAATCTGATCATTTTCTACACTGAAGGAGATGCATTGTGCTTTCTGATCCTTCTCTAGCCAATCATCTGGTAATCGATGAAGCACTTGTTCCTGCATATATTTCCACGTACCTTCTCTTATGAGCAGCATCTTTACCTTGAATTCCCAGGATTGATAATTCTGATTGGTGAGACTTTGCACTGAGAACTTGCAGTGATCCCTGCTTGTGGACATATTCTCTCTTGCTCTTTGCTGCTTTGCTTTGGGCTTCTGTTGCTGTATTACTCTTCTGTGTTACTCTGTGCTCTGGGTTACTCCTGGGGTTCTGTGTCATGCTGGAGTTCTGTGTAATGCTGGGCCCATAACCTGTTGGCAGCGGATCATTCAGGATACTGTCAAGCGTGTTGACAACAGAACGGAGCTTTAATTAGCAATAAACAGGTACAGATATGATAGGCTTTGTGGAATCAAGAATATACATATCTTAAGTGTCTCTGTGCAGCATCAGCAGGCTGCTTCTCACACAGAAACTGAGTACAGTCACATGGTCTTTCCTGTGTGTGAGCCTCTGGGAGTGTTGTTTTTTTAAATCTAACTTTATAGACAATGCACAAACCTATCAATAGAACACTTATATACACAGGAATGGGGTTGTTGCACTAAACATATTCCAACATTTTTTCTAAGTATAATGAATATCATCCTCAAGATTTTATTAATTTATATAAAATTATATTTTCCTGGAGATCTATTGTACATTTTCCACTTTTTAGGATTCTATGATGTAATTATCCTGTACTGTTTGTAGTCCAGTATTTTAATAGCACCTGGAGTTCAATGATTACTTACCACATGATTGTGGCATGACTGACATTAGCTTACGCATTCACATTGGGCTATGATTCTTCCTCTATATGTATAAAATTTATGTGAAAAACAAGTTGACTTCAAGAAGCCTATGTACCTTCACATTTGTTTAACCCCTTCACCATCCGGCGATTTTTCATTTTCGTTTTTTGCTCCCCTGCTTCCAAGAGCCATGACTTTTTATTTTTCCATCAATATACATATATGAGGGCTTGTTTTTTGTGAGACGAGTTGTAATTTCAGATGCAATCATTTATTTTACCATATAGTGTACTGGAAAATGGGGAAAAAAATTTAACTGCGGTGAAATTGCAAAAAAAGTGTAATTACACGTTTGCGTTTTGAGATTTTTATTAGCCGTAATCACTATATAGTAAAACTGATGTGGTACTCCTCTGGATAGGCGTCACAGGGAGGTATTGCACTTTAACAACAATGTGATATCTCTGTAAGTTGTCAGTTCAGGGTTTAATCTATAGAGTCTGTTCACACACACACACACACACCTAGGACTAGGCCACTTAGAGTAAGAGGGGGGTACCGGTAATTTAGTAGGTCCCAAAAGTGGGTGGAGCCTAGGGTAGTGTAGTGGGAGAGAGTGACAGTTTAGAGACAGTGCCGGGAAGGCAGTCAGTGAGGCCGGGCCTGACAGTGCAGTTGACAGGAGGGAGCCCCATCTTTAAGTGGGGGCCCTGGACAGAAGGCAACGGGCCAAGACTGGTTGGAGCCAGCTAGTCACTTTGGGGGAAAAAACACCGGCTATGCGGGAAGCCGAGGCGGTCAGAAGTTCACCTCTGACCGCAGACCAATGAGCTGCGGGCCCTTAGTAACCGGGTTGCCAACAGCACCACAAGGAGATCTTACCCATCAGAACAGAAACCGGTTGAGAGCACTAGTGGTTGTGGACTGAATTCTGGTGGTTGGAGAAATTGTGCGCTCCTGCTGCTCCCGTCCGTACCGGTAAGGGACCGACCTGGATGGCTAGTGACATACCGTAGGACTGGCGGGAGAGTGCTGTGAAGGTGGAAGAGACAGGAAGAATAGGACTGACCCCGAAAGACAAAGAGGGAAAACATCTAGAGACTCCATGAGAGGGACCCTGAGCAGGCAACATTCACCCGGTAAACCAAACTGTACCGTGTTCCGTTTTGCCATCTGCCGGTATTCAGTAAAGTGGAGTCAAACTTGAACTTGTCTCCGTTGTTCTTCCCGCCGGTGCCCGGAGGGCTTCAACACTATCATCAGCAGCTCACCGGAGGGGTAAGAACTATCACTACAACTCCGACTCCCCTCATCCATTACTGCTGCCCTGAGGTAATAGCTCCACCTGTGGGGAGCTGTACCATTCTCTGCTGCACCCACCATCACCTCAGCGGCTGGCTTGCAGCGCCGGTATCATTTTAACGGGAACTACAGGTGGCGTCACGTTCCCTTGGAAATACTCCTTCCCCACCATCTAACAAATGATAACCAGGGCACGGAACCGGGATCCCGACCACCCACCCATCCACGAAGCCATCAGTTCCGGTGTCCGAGTACCCCTATCCCTGGCTACATCACTGACATGACGGTTTGATGCCTCAGGTCGATACGAGTTTGTAGATATCAAACATGTATACTTTTATTGGTATCTAAGTGGTGAAAAAAAATCAGAAGTTTAATAATTAAAGAATCACACTTTTTGTGCCATGTTCTGCGACCCATAGCATTCTCATTTTTTGGGATCTCGGGCTGTGTGACAGCTTATTTTTTGTGGCTTGAGCTGACGTTTCTAATCATGCCAATTTTGGGTGGATGCACTGTTTTGAACGCCCATTATTGAATTTTATAGCAATGATGCGGCGACCAAAAAAACATAATTTTGGCATTTTGACCTTTTTTTCATTATGCTGTTTACGGCTCTCATTGATTGATTTTATATCTTGATAGATCGGGTATTTCCGAAAGCAGCGATACCAAATATGTGTTTTTTTATACTTTTATTATGAACTAGATGGCGGCCCGATTCTAATGAATCGGGTAGTCTAGAATCCATATATAGTTTATTTACTAATAGTTAGGGGAGTGCGGTGAAATTAATTGTGTGTATACAGGTGGCTCAGTGGGTAGCAGAGTATATAGTGGCTCAGTGGTTAGCACTGCGCAGTGGCTCAGTGGTTAGCACTGCGCGGTGGCTCAGTGGTTAGCACTGCGCGGTGGCTCAGTGGTTAGCACTGCGCGGTGGCTCAGTAGTTAGCGCTGCATGGTGGCTCAGTGGTTAGCACTGCGCGGTGGCTCAGTGGTTAGCACTGCGCGGTGGCTCAGTGGTTAGCACTGGGCAGTGGCTCAGTGGTTAGTGAGTGCGGTGGCTCAGTGGTTAGCAGTGAGTGCTGTGGCTCAGTGGTCAGCGCAGCGCCGTGGGCGGAGTGGTCAGTGCAGCGGCATGGGCAGAGTGGTCAGCAGAGCGCCGTGGGCAGAGTGGTCAGCGCAGCACCGTGGGCAGAGTGGTCAGCGCAGCACCGTGGGCAGAGTGGTCAGCGCAGCGCCGTGGACAGAGTGGCCAGCGCAGCGCTGTGGGCAGAGTGGTCAGTACACACATACACACACACATACACACACTCCGCTATACTTACCACCGACCCTGCGTCTTTCCTGCCGCCTGGATCCTGAGTCGACATGTCGCCGCCCCCGGACGACTGGATCCAATATGTCGTCCGGGTAGTTTGGCGAGACATCTTGGATGCTATATTGGATCCAGTAGTTCGGGGGCGGCGACATGTCGACTGAGGATCCAGGCAGCGGACGCAGGGCCGGTGGTAAGTATAGCGGAGTGTGTGTACAAAGTGAGGGAAGTGCGGACAAAGTGACGGAAGTGCCTACATCCACACATATATACACATACTGTACATTGCATATGGAGGGGTGAGGAGAGCGGAGACTGGAGGGGTGAGGAGGGGTGAGGAGAGCGGAGGCTGGAGGGGTGAGGAGAGCGGAGGCTGGATGGGTGAGGAGGGGTGAGGAGAGCGGAGGCTGGAGGGGTGAGGAGGGGTGAGGAGAGCGGAGGCTGGAGGGGTGAGGAGGGGTGAGGAGAGGGAGGCTGGAGAGGTGAGGAGGGCAGAGGACAGGGGAGGCTGGAGGGCAGTGGACAGGGAAGGCTAGAGGCAGAGGCTGGAGGGCAGAGGCTGGAGGGCAAAGGACAGGGGAGGCTGGAGGGCAGAGGACAGGGGAGGCTGTAGGGCAGAGGCTGGAGGGCAGAGGCTGGAGGGGAGAGGCTGTAGGGCAGAGGCTGGAGGGGAGAGGCTGGAGGGCAGAGGCTGGAGGGCAGAGGCTGGAGGGGAGAGGCTTGAGGGGAGAGGCTGGAGGGCAAAGGCTGGAGGGGAGAGGCTGGTGGGGAGAGGCTGGAGGGCAGAGGCTGGAGGGCAGAGGCTGGAGGGGAGAGGCTGGAGGGGAGAGGCTGGAGGGCAGAGGCTGGAGGGCAGAGTCTCCTCCGCCGGTCCGTGTAGCCGCAGGGACGAAGGCCGGAACTTCCGAGAGCGGAACGTTCCTCCGCCTATCCCTGTAGCCGGCAGCCGCCCGGCTACCCCGCACTGGTGATGTCACCACCATGGTCCGGAGGCCATCACGGAAGTAACCTTCGGGTTTTCCGGAAGTGGCCTTCGGGTTTTATATTATAGATGGGGGAAAAGGGGGTTGATTTGAACTTTTGTGTTTTTTTTTTCATATTTTAAAAAACGTTATTTTTCAATTAATTCTTTATTTAACAGTACCCCATAGGGCGCCACTCTCATGCAAACTCCAATTGCTTGTGCCATGTCCCAATGAGCTGCAGCACATTGGGACATGGCAATTGGTTTCAGTCCCAGTGTTTGGCAGCGCTTGCCAACCACTGACAGGATGCACTCCCTGATAGCTTCCAGATTCACACCAGGACCCAGGGCTAACATGTGACCACTAGAGATCCTGCAATCTTATCGAGAAATCTCCGATCTCAGCAGGGAACAGCGCGATCCCCGCCGCAGCGATTTTGGATCCCGCTGTCATTCAATGACAGCGGGATTCAAAGGGTTAATAGCACTGATCGGATTCCTGATCCGATTGTTGCTGGAAGCCCAACATCTCAGCTGATGAGATCAGCTGAGATGTCAGGTGAATGATATGAGCACCGCACCGGAGCTTACATCAAACACCAGGACCCAACCGATGACCTACCATTACGTAGAGGGTTGGGTAGGGGTTAACACTCTAGCTTTTAGAGTGGCAAAAGGCAAAATAGATTAACCCCATATATGCAGTGTAATAGCGTTCATTGGCATGACAGGTTCCTTTTAATACTGCTGTCCTATGCTCTGCTACATGTAAGGTTTCCCTACTCACTCAGCATACTTCACTGACATCATCATTCATGGTCTTTTAAGGTCAACCTGTAGTGGCCGGGTCCAGATTGTGCATGTCCCTTTAACCTTAAATAACCCTGGACTCCCTAGCAACCCCTCTACGTTTATTCCATTTGGGTATCCACTTACAGTTACATCCACTTATATTTAATGTATTTCTCATTTATTTCTCATTTCTTGTGTTCCAGCACCACCTACTGGTGAAAACATGTGGTTTATAATTACCTTACACTGTAAGAATCTGAAGTGTACATTGGGTGTTGTGCTATTAGCCTGTGACTCAGTCACATGGCTCAATAGGTGGAGCTACTTCCAGCCTCTGTCTAGACAGATGGAATTTCCCTAGTTCTGGCCAAGTCTCCTCAGGGAACAGAGCTTTTGTGGGAACTCCCTTCACCACAAGATTTCCTGCCAGGCCCAGGAACTAGAATCCTTTTCTGTCTTCCACAGGCAGTATGCTAAAGACTTTCTATTCTGAATTCTCGCTGTTTGGATCTACACGTGCTCCTTCAGACAATAGGGCATACTGAGTATAATGAAGAACCTACTGCAGTGGTTGGGGAATATCAATGGTCTCCTGTCCCATTGCAACATTAATGGCTTGCACACCATTGTCCATGCATCAGCCGACCGGTCCCCGTGGCGCGCTTGGCAACTTTCTACATTTGCTTTCAAGTACCTCTGCATGTGTCTCGACTAGCTGCAGTACAAACACCTGGCATTACAGGTCTGTACAATCTCCCTACTACATCTACCCTTCTTCTCTAATCTACAAAAGGCTCTGAACCTTTCTATAAAAGCATACAAATACATACATCTAAAATAGTCTGTGCTCTTAAAGCTCCATAACTGCAATTGCACTTCAGTATTCAACTCCAAGTTGTATATGCCATGGCCTACCCATAAAAGACTGTGAAACTTTTACTCCATTTTGGATTTCCTTGATCCTGCTGTAGTGAAAGGTATCCCTGAGATCTGTTTTTGTGGTCATTCCATCGGCTGTGGACACTTTGTGGGGGTGGATAGCAGGGAAAAATCAGCCTTGTACACCACCCAGGGAACACGGCCAGTGCACCCTCGTGCCCGAACAGCAACTGTGACATGTCAAACATTTGGGGTCCCCTGCTCCTGTGCTCTTACAAACCCAGATTTAGAGGTCAACTCAGATGTATCTGTTTGTCTATCCATTTAAATAGAGTTGTGTTCATTTTGTTTTTGTTCGGAATTTGCCATTATCCAGTTGCTTATGCTGTAAGTTATCTACAATTTTCTGGGGTTTCTTCAATCTGTATCTACTTTTCTATAAACCAGTTGAATAACCAATTGATTGCTGTAAACATTAAAAGCTGATATCTAGAGTCTTTTCATATTATACTGTGAAATCCTGTGGTTTCTGCAATTTACTGTTTAACCCATCAAATGCTTTAAGCATTATTAACTGATTATTATTAACTCTAGAGACTGTTCACATTACACAGCAATTATCTCTGCAAAACCCCTGTGGTTTTGCAACCTTGATCTACATTCTGCTTCAGACTTGCTGTTACTCCATTCTGCTGCTCTCCAATGTCTGTCTACAATTCCATCTCTGTGAGGCTAGAGTCACATTTGTGTCATGACCCTAGCCTGACGCAAGTGCTAAATACTAAATTTCAGCTGCAGCGCACAGCGTTAACGCTATGCACTGCCAGGCAACGGAGCCCCATAGAAACGCGATGTTTACCTTAGCAGCCAGCCACACACAAAGCTCCCGGATGTGCGCTTTTGGACAGTGCACATGAAAACGCTGCAGACTGCATTTCCTGTGCGCTCAGCTAAAGTGCACTTCCTGGAGCTTTGTGTGTGGCGAGTTGGCAAGGTAAACATCAGGTTTCTATGGGGCTCAGTTGCTTGGCAGCACATAGCGTTAATGTTATGAGCTGCGGCTGAAATTTGTAAGTATTTAGCACTTGCGTCAGGCTAGGGTCATGACGCAAGAGTGACCCTAGCCTGACTTATGATTAGAGATGAGTGAACCTTTTGAAGTTTGGATTCAGTTTGGTTTGCCAAATGGGCATACAGTATGTTGGCCGAATAAATCACCAAACAGTTCGCCGAACTTCCAAACTCCATTCAAATTAATGGTAGGCAAAATCAAGGACATAGAAAACACCTTCAAAGGGGCCCAAAAGCTGCCAAACACAGCTTGAACTATTTTACAGTGGAGCCCTGTTATTTTGGCACAACCAAGAGATTCCTAGATTAATACTTACAAAGCTTCACCACCGCTGTAACCCTGCTTTCAGGCCCGCTCATAAACCTCACTGCTTCTCCCCCTACTTCATTGGTTAAAGTCAGACTTAGCCCCACCCACCCTCTCTGCCAGCGTCTGTGAATGGTTGCCAGTTTGGCATCAAAACTTATGTCATATTACTGTAAAAATAAATAAATAATTTAAAAAAATTGGTGTGGGGTCCCCTCATTTTTATACTAGCCAAGATGAAGTGCACGGCTGGGGGTTGGTATTCTTACCCTGGGGAGGCATATAGTTATTATAGCTGCTCCAAAATATGACGCATTCATTAAAAGTCCCATATCCTGGTGCTTCATTCTGGCTCATCCCGCTGGCCTCGTGCAATGGCAAACAGGGTATACAAAGGTTAACAACAAAAGATTAAGAAAACACAAAGGACCCATATTTATGCATATCACAACTTGAGTCAAACTTGAACCCAAATAGAAAACTGAGTTTTTAATACAGTTTACGGAAATGTGTGCAATGCTGTACAAAAATAATATGATCAAAAGCTGACAATGTAAATTCGTTGCAAAAGTGAGAATTAGTCCTTCTTATTAATTTTACAAAGTCACAAAAAGTTATGAATTGACTGCATTACAAAAACACATAGTTAAAATGGACAAGTCCAAAGTAGAGGAGGGAGTAGAAAAATGACCCCTGTAGTGGGGATGGACAGGAAAAAAAAAGACAATGGTTGTACAGATAAAAAAACTCAAAAGTAGGCATACACAGTTAAGCTCCCGTCACACACAACAAGGCAACAGCGATCCCGACAACGATAATGATCCTGTAGGGACCGTTGGTGCGTCGTTACCTGATCTCTGGGGAGCTGTCAAACAGGCAGATCTCCTCAGCGACCAGGGACCAGGGAGCCACCTCCACATCGCTGGAAGCGGGAGAACACTGGTAACTATGATAATCAGCGGGTATCTAGGCAGCGCGCGCTGCCTAGATACCCGGTGTTTATCATAGTTATCAGCGTCCTCCCTGCTTAGTGCTGGTAACCATGATAAACACCTAGTATCTAGGCAAGGCGCACTGCCTAGATACCCGGTGTTTACCATGGTTACCAGCCTGTGAGGTCACTGATCGTTGGTCTCTCGCTGTCACACGCATCGATGCATGCTGACCAGCGGGAGCGCAATGATCAAAAAATGGCCCAGAGCACTTTGTAACGATCAGCGATCTCACAGCAGGGGCCTGATCACTGCTGAGTGTCACACTTAGCGAGATCATTAGCGAGATCTAGCGGGGGCTTTAGGAATTTGCCCTAATAGAGTAATTGGGATCAGAAATGTTGGTTTATGCCGCAGCCTGGTAATTAAGGCTTGGGTCACACTTGCGTTTGCAATCCAGTTACTGGATCCAGTTTTTCATCCTGAAAACCTGATCAGGTACCTGACCCATAGACTCCAATGTTAACAATTGTTTGCCAAAGTGCAATCTGTCTACCGGATCCAGATTTTGAGAAGTCAGGTTTTACTAGGGTCTGCAACATTTTTTGGCCTTTTAGCAAAACCTGATCAGTTTTTTAACATGGGTCCCTATGGGAACCTGATCCAGTACCTGATGGCCCATATAGGTACCATCAGGTACCTGATCCAGTAAAAATGCCTCCAAACAGACATGGGGAAAAACTGGATCCAGTAATGCATCTGTATTGCCCCAGGGTATGAGGTAATCGGGTATCAGGCGGCAAAAGGGTTAACGGTGTCACAGGGAATGGCGGCCGCGCCTGATCCCATATCCTGGGGACTATTCTCTTTAAAAAGGGGATTTTATATACAGGGGAGTATGTACAAGTTTATAGTTTGTCGTGACGCCACCTACAGTACCTGGTGAGATGTCACCAGCACCGTCACAGTCCTCTGGAGGTCGGTGGCATTGCGGCTGAGATGGTTTAGTCCTTCGCAGGCAGGGCTGGGACCTCCGGGGCAGGAAATCTGTAGAAAGAATGAGTTCATGCAAGGAAAGATGTAGCAGAGTGAAAAGTCACTTTACCGTGTACTTTACTGAAACTTTTGCAGAGTCATTACAGTTCTCAGTGCAGTTAGGTGTTACAATGACAAGTGGCTACTGGTGGCTGCAAGCGAATCTCTGGTAGATAGACGGAACCCCCTTTATGTGCCTTTCTTGTTCCTTTACTTCCCTGCTTCCCAGTAGCTGTGTGAAGCCTGACCTCGGTAAGAGTAGATCTGACCTCCTGCTGTCTCTCTTTACTTCCCTTGCTCCCGTCAGGTAAACCTTCTGTTGAACACTGAGGCTCTTTTGGCACTGCGACTCCTTGCACAGCAGTTAGCTGGTCCCCTCTAATGGTCCCTTAGGAATCAGGGACTTATCTGGAGATACCGTCGTGTTGCAGATTTTCTGCAGGCTGTAAAGGTTCCTACAGGTGCGGGCTCTGGTACCCGGTTTCCTTCTTTGAGCGAACTCCCTCCGAGCCTCTTGCTCCTTTCTCTGTGTTTGGCATCTATTCTGCTGTCCCTGGGTCCCTCAGCCGAGGAGACCATCCTTCTTGCCGCAGGCTCCCTGCCTGGATAATTTTTAGCCCTCCAAACCGGAGGCAGAGACCCGAAGCCTAGGCAGGCTCCGACCAAAGACAAAAGACCTCCTTTTCCCCCCTGGGGGTGACTATATACCCTCCCAGGTTCCCTCCCACTGGCTGATCTAATGTGGGATGTAGGTTTAGGGTTCCGCCTACCATCCATCAATATACTTTGCAGATGGGGTGACTACACCTTTTTTACGAGTGCAGTACCCCTCTGTGGCACCTACATAGTGGGGTGCCACACATCCAGTTACTGGATGCAGGCTCCCAAGTGTGACCCTAGCCTAACTCAGACCCCAAATTTCCATAGTCTCAGAAAATCACTAACTTACTGCAGGTGTTGGTGTCTGTATTGAACCAAAAACTGTAATATAATTTGGAGAAGGGTTAAGAGCAAAAATTGCTGGGAGCTGTAGCTGTAATGCAAAAACTGGTCAAGTGTATGCTGTCAGGCAAACAAGGTGCTACAATCACATATGGACAGTGGCAGTAAACTATACAGCACAGAGAACCAGACAGCCCGTTACATAAAGTGCACAATGTATTCCAATAGCCAACATCCAGCACTTACCGCAAAAACTCAGACCCCAAATTTCCAATAGTTTCAGAAAATCACTAACTTAATCCAGGTGTTGATGTCTGCATTGAACCAAAATCTATAGTACAATTTGGAGAAAGGTTAAGAGCAAAAATTGCTGGGAGCTGTAGCTGTAATGCAAAAACTGGTGAAGTATATGCTGTCAGGCAAACAGGGTGCTACACTCACATATGCACAGTGACAGTAAGCTATGTAGCACAGAGAACCAGACAGCCCATTACACAAAGTGCACAATGTATTCCAATAGCCAGCATCCAGCACTTACCCATGTCACAAAAAGATGCCCATCGCTCTGTAAGGGGCCACCCCTACATGTTTCGTGCCATTGCTGCTACTTCCTCAGGGGTTGTGGTTAGTGTCAGAAAAAGTTCCCCTTTTAAATGCCCACACACAGCTGAAATCCATCACTTGCAAATAATGGGGGCATGACCAGGAGCCATAGCAGTGATGCGCGGCATTCTGACATCATGTCCGGGGGAGGAGAAAACTCAATAGACGTCTGTTAACCCAGAGTGACGTCAATATAGAAAGCCACGTGACCGGGGCCCAAGACATGCCCCGCACATGTGCGGAAGCATGAACCGCCACTTTGGAAGGGGGCACATATTAAGGGCAGCAAAAATTACATCAAGAAATAGAGATACAGGCTGATATTGCTCTATGAAGACTCATTAATAGAGTCAGATTAACTCATATGGAGCAAAAAGAAGAATTCTTCTCAAAAGTGAGCCTAAGAGCAAACTATACATAATAGATATTACTGCACATCACTAATACCAATAAATGGGGATGTAAATATATACAATAGCAATATATATAAAGCATAGATATTGGTGGAAATAGAGACCAAATGTAAGTACACGAGAAGTTCTATTGCTCATGTTCCAAAGAGGACTGTATCCGTGGTGTGAATGGTCCCGAATCCCAATATTGTTGAAAGGTTTCTCCTAACAAAGGGCACAAAAAAAGGGGAACGTCAAAGTACAAAGTGCTGAAAAAATAAAAACAATATAGCCACAAATATTAAAAACAGGATCAACAAAGGACTGCTCAAGGAATCTGAAAAAGAAGGGCGAAAATAAAATCTCTTGTATTGGCTAGGTGGTACATATCAATATTTGGAGTTTTTATTTATATATTTTTTCTGTTTTTTATATATGTGTATATATATATGCAAAGAAAGAATTATAGAAAAGGGCAACTGAACGGAGAGAAACTAAGTCTCTAATTCAGACCCATAGGAGTAAGGGTACCGGTACCCAATCTGAAAATCCACTTTCTCTCGAGCTGGGATGATGCACGCTTGACATTGCCACCTTACACACCAAGCTTGAGGACATCAATGCCCTGAACCGTCAAACTCTCAGGGTTTCCGTTATGGTACTACTTAAAATGTTGTTCTAAGGGAAGTGATGTCATTGGTCTCAACAGACGCAATGATATCAAGAACATGTTCTCTCGTTCTTAGTCACAGCTCTCGGATTGTCAATCCAATATAGATACGGTTACAGCCACAAGTGGTATAATAAATGACCCCTCGAGTGTTGCATGAAATATAGTGCCATATTTAATAGACTCTGCTCCCGTCAGCCGATGAGACGGTTGTGGCTCTGATGATATTGTTTCATGCAACACATGATCCACACAGGTAACACCATAATAAAGGTTGTGTATGGCCAAAGGGTGGGGCAGTGCTGCGAATGTTGTGACTATGGACTAAAAGAACTCTGAGGCTTCTTCCTCTCCTTGATGTTATCAGAGGCCTCTCAGACAGGAGATCCCTCAAGAAGTGGTCAGTCCTCAAGACAAACCAATGCCTAGCCAGAATACCTCTTAAATAATCCCACTAGGTGTTGAAAGTGGATATGAAGAGGACCGTACCTTTCCCCGTTTTAGATTTTAGATTTTATTTTACCGGGTAACAGCTCACTCAGTGAGGTATTCTTGACCCGGTTGTACCCTCTCTTGATGGACCTCCTGCTGTAACTTCTCCTGATGAATCTATCACGTAAATCATAACTGCAAGCCTCAAAGGACTGCTCAATAGAGCAAATCCTTTTCATTTGCAGGAACTGCCCCACAGGAATGGCGCGAATGGTAACAGGTGTGTGGGAGGACGTGGCATGCAACAGAGCATTGACTGATGTTTTACTACTTTTGACATCCATTTTAACTATGTGTTTTTGTAATGCAGCCAATTCAGATCTTTTTGTGACTTTGTAAAATTAATAAAAGGACTAATTCTCACTTTTGCAACGAATTTACATTGTCAGCTTTTGATCTTATTACTTTTGTACAGCATTGCACACATTTCCATAAACCGCGTTAAAAACTCAGTTTTCTATTTGGGTTCAAGGGAATAGAAAGGGTTAATGACAGAGGAGTTTTGTGTGCTGTCATTAACACCTGGATTGGTACTCTTGAGGTGTGTATGATACCCCCACATTAACAATCCAGTGACTAAATAGTTAAAGAAAAAAAAACAGCCACAGAGAAAAATCCCATATTAGAAATAAAACACACAGTCAAACCGCTTTCACCTATTTAATAAGCCCACCCAGACCCAGCTCTGGCGATAATCTACACAGTACAATATCCATGGAAGCACACTCGCCATGGCTACATCACCATGACAGGAGTATGCAGCTCCATATAGTTCTATGGAGCTGAAAACTTCTGTCCACGGAGCGGGCAGCCATTCAGGGTAATGCATGTGAGACTCAAGCAAGTCTCACATGTCTGTAGCACAGTGTGACTCCAGCCTCACACTGAACGGCAGCTGTGAGCAGTGATGTCAGACAGTTCATCTGAGGTCATCATGGTAACAACTGTCACGGTGACCATGGTTACTCAGCTGTGACCACGTATGAATTGTCTGACATCACTGTTAACAGCGGGCTGTCATTGAGAGCAAACTGCTGCAGTGTGTAGATACTGTAATGGTCTCCACTCACTTCATATAGCCATGCCTGGACATTGATGAGGATTATCATAGAAGGGTATGTTTGGGCTTAATAAATGTGTGACATTGGGTTTTCTTTGTGATTTATTTACAATAAAGGAATTTTCTTCTTGTGTTTTACTTCTAATAAAGGATTTTTATCTGCATCTGTGTTTTTTAGTTTCAACAAAATTTTATTGTGACAGAAGAAAAGTAGATGCGTACAAATAATTGTTAATCAATGCAATGTGAGAAAAAAAAATAGGAAATCAAAGACAAATAAAACAAATGAAGCGGCCCCCTCGCAGGGGGGGTTCAGGTTCATATAGCAAGGCGTTGTTATATACTTTATACTGTATATACTCGTGTATAAGCCGACTTTTTCAGCCCAAAAATTGGGCTTAAAAGTCCCCCCTCGGCTTATACACGAGTATATACTTTTGTGCGAGGTGGGGGCTGTGTCCGGGAGCAGGAGGAGGTGGGAGGAAGGCTGCAATATGAACGGCTCGTGACGTGGAGCCGCTCATAACTTATTCATGATATGCACTGCATCCCCCGCCCATCCGTGGGGGGAGCAGTGCATATCACCTTACAGCCCCCCAGCACGGGGTATACAGCCCCCATCATCCCTCACAGTATGGCACCCCCCCTCCATGCTGCCGCTGCTTAGTGTACAATAAATACATTGTTATTATCTCTCACCGGCCCGGTCTCAGTGCATTCTCCCTCCTCCCTGCGAGGCTGCGTGTCATGTGACCGGGGCTCACAGTGATGACGTCACCGGCCGGGCACATGACACGCAGCCTCGCAGGGAGGAGGGAGAATGCACTGAGAACGGGCCGGTGAGAGATAATAACAATGTATTTATTGTACACTAAGCAGCGGCAGCATGGAGGGGGGGGCGCCATACTGTGAGGGATGGGGGGGCTGTATACCCTGTGCTGGGGGCCTGTATACCCCGTGCCTGGGGGCCTGTATACCCCGTGCTGGGGGCCTGTATACCCCGTGCCTGGGGGCCTGTATACCCCGAGCCTGGGGGCCTGTATACCCCGTGCCTGGGGGCCTGTATACCCCATGCCTGGGGGCCTGTATACCCCGTGCCTGGGGGCCTGTATACCCCGTGCCTGGGGGCCTGTATACCCCGTGCCTGGGGGCCTGTATACCCCGTGCTGGGGGCCTGTATACCCCGTGCCTGGGGGGCTGTATACCCCGTGCTGGGGGCCTGTATACCCCGTGCCTGGGGGCCTGTATACCCCGTGCCTGGGGACCTGTATACCCCGTGCTGGGGGCCTGTATACCCCGTGCCTGGGGGGCTGTATATCCCGTGCTGGGGGCCTGTATACCCCGTGCCTGAGGGCCTGTATACCCCGTGCTGGGGGCCTGTATACCCCGTGCCTGGGGGCCTGTATACCCCGTGCCTGGGGGCCTGTATACCCCGTGCCTGGGGGCCTGTATACCCCGTGCCTGGGGGCCTGTATACCCCGAGCCTGGGGGCCTGTATACCCCGTGCCTGGGGGCCTGTATACCCCGTGCCTGGGGGCCTGGATACCCCGTGCCTGGGGGCCTGGATACCCCGTGCCTGGGGGCCTGGATACCCCGTGCCTGGGGGCCTGGATACCCCGTGCCTGGGGCCTGGATACCCCGTGCTGGGATCTGTATACCCTATGCCTGGGGGCCAGTATACCCTATGCCTGGGGGCCTGTATACCCTGTGCTGGGATCTGTATACCTGTGCTGGAGTCCACCCTCGGCTTATACGCGAGTCAATAAGTTTTCCCAGTTTTTGGGGGCAAAAGTAGGGAAGTCGGCTTATACACGGGTC
This sequence comes from Allobates femoralis, assembly GCA_033576535.1. Classification (NCBI taxonomy): domain Eukaryota; kingdom Metazoa; phylum Chordata; class Amphibia; order Anura; family Aromobatidae; genus Allobates; species Allobates femoralis. The sequence continues at coordinate 303,391,603 of JARQOC010000001.1, read as the reverse complement.
GGCTTATACACGAGTATATACGGTAATTTGGTGTTAATGTTAAGAGAGTAATACAAGAAAATTAAGATAAAATAAAAAAAAAAAAGAGAGAAGGAAGTATCTTGAGTAGCGGGGCAGCGGCATTCTCGTAGCAGTTCAACAGGGGTTAGCTTTTTTTGGGGGGGCGGGAGGTAATTCTATGGGATGGCGTGTGGGTATCTGTGGGTTATTCATTGATCTGGTTATCAAAATGCTTCACTTTCTTTGTAGAGCTTAGTGTTATTGTGTGTTTTACGTTGATAGTGACATTACTCTGTGAAGGTCGTGGTCTTCGTTTTTAGTTATCCATGGTTCCCATATAGCCCTGAAAAGGGCAACTGAGGAAGTGATAACTGAAATCACGAAACCGGTAGGCAAATTACCCATTAAACAGAGTTTTATACATCACTCTGTTTGTCTTCACTGGAGGTCAGCGCGGTGGATCTATGAAACCCAGCACTTTCTGTTAACCCTTTGGATCCTTACTTTTGCTGGGCACCTGCTGCGACCATAACAGAGAGCGGAGTTAGTTGGTTGTGACTTGCACAACCAAATCAGGTGAGTCCTTCCACTAAAGGGGGGCACTGAGGATAATTGTACAAAAGGAAATTACTCTATGTGCGCTCCATTTCCCTTTTTACTGCATGTATTGTTGCCATTTGTGCCATTTGTGCTGCCCTGTAGTAGTGAATGAAGTTTGGCATTGATACACCTTCTTTTGCTTTGCGTTTATGTAAAGTCTGCATGGATATGTGTGGTCTCTTATGATTCCATATGAATCGGTTGATTTGGGAGTGGATCGTTTTGAATATGGACTTTGGTATTGGTATTGGTAGTAAGCGGAAGAGATATAGGAATTGGAGTAGTGTGACCATCTTTATCGTGTGAACTCTCCCTAAAAAGGAGAGTGTTGGGGTTGACCATTTGTTTAGATTCTGTTCTAATTTTTGCAATATGGGGCTGTAGTTATATTTGTATAGGGTTTTTTTATGTGATGTTAGGTTGGTTCCGAGATAGAGAATGTAGTGCTCTTTGTGTGTAAACTTAAAGTTGGATAGAATTCAGTTTCTGTCATTGGCTGGGGTGTTAATAAACATTATTTCTGATTTATCCACGTTTACTTTCAGTCCTGAGATCTCCTCAAATTGTTTGAGGATGGCTATCAAGTTTGGAAGCGATATGTGGGGGTTCGTTAGGGTCAGTAGTAGGTCATCTTCGAAGAGGTTTACTTTATAGGTGTGTGTCCCTATTTTTGGGCCTGTGATATCTAGATGGGATTGTATCTTTTGGGCTAGGGGTTCCATGATCATAGCGAATAAGGCCGGTGATAGGGGGCATCCCTGCCTCATGCCTCTTTTTATGAGTATTGGTTTCGGGGAGGTGGATGGGAGTTTTAGGTATGCGATCGGGTTGTTGTAGAGGAGTTTAAGGGCGTTTATGAATGGTTGAGGTAGCCCAAATCTGTTCAGAACGTCGAATAGGTATGGCCATGTGACTGAGTCAAAGGCTTTTTTATGTCTAGAGCCAGGACAGTTAGGGGTGAGTTGGATTTGTTGGCATTGTGTATCATATTGAGGTTCCTACGTATGTTGTCAGGTGCTTGTCTCGAAGGTATGAAACCCACTCGGTCTTTGTGTATAAGGTTAGAGAGGCAGGTATTTATTCTGTTGGTTAGTATGGCTGTGAAGATTTTAAGGTCTATATTTAATAGGGAAATGGGCCTGTAGTTCTTGATGAGTAGTGGGTCTTTTTTTGGTTTTGGGATGACAGCAATATGTGCGGTGTAAAATTCTAGGGGCATGGTTTGTCCTGAAAGTAAGTTGTTGCAATATGCGCGTATGTGGTTCGTTAGTGTGTCCTGGAATTTTTTGTAGTATAATGCGGTCAGTCCATCCGGGCCTGGTGCTTTACCTGCTTTTAGTTGTTTGATGGTGGTCAGTATCTCTTCTTCTGTTATTGGTGAGTGTAGTTTTGTAGCTCGGGGTTAGGGATGGTAGTGGTATAATGGCTAGTAATTTGTCAATTTTGGGTTTCGTGGAGTTTGGGTTGTCATTATATAAATTCTGGTAGAATTTGTGGAATGCAGCATAGATTTTATTTGGGTTGTGGATGGTATGTGATTGTTCATCTTCAATTCAGAAAATCGTGTTTAGGCGTTCTTTATCTCTGAGTTTGCGTGCAAGCATTCTGTCCATCTTATTGTAGTATTTATAAAACGTTGCGTGTGTCCACCTTTCAGTGCGGGTTGTCAGTATTGTGTTGAGTTGTAGTTTTGTGTCGAGTATTTTCTTGGTGAGATATTTAGAGGGGTGGGATTGGTTGGCAAATTCCAGTTTACTGAGCTTGTCTTAAAGGTCCACCTGTGTCTCTAGTCTGTCTCTCTTTTTTTTGGAGGCCAGTCGTATAAGTACGCCTGTCATGTATTTTTTATGGGCCATCCAAATGTTGCCTTCTGAGACTTCTGACGATTTGTTTGTGGCAAAGTAAGTTTTGAGTTCTTGTTCTATCTGTGATCTAGTGTGGGGGTTTGTCAGCAGGGATTCATTTAGTCGCCATCTATAAAGAGATGATGTCTCAGTATCAGTTTTAAATACTGATAGTACGCAGTCGTGGTCTGACCAAGAGGACGGGATGTGTCCAGAGTAGAGAAGGGAGGTTAGGTTGCCGGAGTTCGTTAGTATCCAGTCTATTCTGGAGTATGAGTGGTGGACCTTGGAGAAGTAGGTGTAGCCCCTCGAGTGCGTGTGGGTTTCTCTCCATTTGTCTACTAGTTGTTGGGATTTAAGTAGGTTTTGTAGAGTTTTTCTCTCAGTGCTAGTGATATCGGATCGTTTTTGGCTGGAGCTATCCAATGTGGCGTCTATGCTTATGTTGAAATCTCCTCCCCAGAGTAGGAGGTCATAGGTTGTGCCCCCTATCAGCTTCGTTATGTTACAGATTGTTTTCATTTGCATCGACGGGGGGGCATAGCTATTTATGATACAGCTTCATTTTGATTGGTCTGTCCCGCGTATTATGAGGTATCTACCTTCTTTGTCCGCAGTCACTTGTTTCTGTACAAATGGGAAGGAGTTGTGGAATAGGATGGCCACTCCTCTAGTTTTTTATTATAGGATGCTAGGTGGGATGTAGTGTATGACTTATGGAAGAATTTTGGGAAGGAGCGGTCTGTAAAGTGTGTTTCCTGTAGTAGTATGATGTCCAGTGTATGTTTTGAGTATTCTATGAACGCGTGTTTTCTCTTAAACGGGGAGTTGAGTCCCCTGACATTGTGTGATAGTACCTTATACATTCGCAATATGGGGGGACATGTAAGCTGTCGTGTGGGGTCTGTTTCCGTGTTGTGTGGTGATGGTTAGTTTGGGTTTTAATTTGGGGAGAGGTAACCTTGGAGTTGTGGGGGGTGGGAGTTGCGGATGGACAGGTGGGCACAGCGGATACAACAGGGGCGATATTCAGTGGTTTTTGGGACCCGAGTGTTCAGGTCTCTTGAGGTTATGGCCATGGGTAGCATCGGCCCAATTTGGGGTAGCACATTTAATGTAGAGGTGTTGTGTTCTCTGTAGGGTAGTTTGTGTGGGGTATGGGTTGGGGATTTGTTGTCTTTTTCAGGAATCATCTGGTTCCAGGGCCAGTACATTCTCTGTAGGGTGGTTTTTGTGGGGTAGGGGTTGGAGGTTTGCTGCTTTGTTTTGGGGTCATCTAGTAGTAGGTAGGATTGGGCGTTTGGTGTCTGGGGGGAGTTGTGTTGTTTTATTGGGTGTTCTAAGATTTTTAATTGTTTTGGTCATGGTTTCTGGGGGGATTGGGGGTTAGAGTTTTTCAAGCGACGAACCTCTGTCCACTCCCTATTGGGTCTTGATCGTTGTGGTAGTGCGTTGGTGTCATTTGGAGGGTTACCTGCCCTTTCCAGGGCTTGCTGGCCTTCTTCTTCCGTTCTCGTGAGTAGGTTTTGTTGTTGTAGTGAAAGATGAGGGCGTGATGGAAGCCCCACTTGTATTTGATGTGTGCTTTTAGTAGCGCCGTTGTGGTGCCTTTCATTGCTCTCCTTCTCATTAGGGTCGCTGAGCAGATGTTCGGGAATAGAGCGACTGTGTCTGGTAGTCCTGGCAGAGTAGGTCTGTTGCATGCGGCTGTGAGGATCAGGTCTCTTGATTCTTCGTGGTGTAGTTTAAGAACCAGTCTCTTGGTGATGCATCTGATCTGGGTTTTCCTAAAGCTCTGTGTATTCTGGTTATCTGGAAGAGACTGGGGTCTGCTTGAGGAAGTAGAGATTGGAAGAGTTTGGAGACTGTTGCTTTTAGGCTTGTATCGTTTTCGGGAGGCCTTTAATCCTAATGTTTCCTCTCCTTGATCGATTTTCTATATCCTCCTTTTCAGCTCTAGATATTCAATTCTGGCGTCTTGTTCTTAGAGTAGTTTCCTGTCGGTCTCTATAGCATCAGCTGTGTTGTCCATTCGTCTTTCTAGATCGTCTGTGCGTTGAGTGATGTCTTGAAGTTGGTGTGTGAAATTGTCGACCGCAGTGGAGAGTTCGGTCCTGAAGGTCTTTTTGATGGATGTCAGGAGTTCCTCCATACCCATCGGGGGTGCATTCTGAGGGGGGCTGCTTCCGGTTTGTTGGGGGCTTTTGGTGGGGTCTCCCTGCCTTGATGGGGTTGCTTGGGTGGGTGGCATTTCGTGGGCTGTAGGTTTGATACGTTGTGGGAATAACTGTGATATTGGCTTTGGCTTAGTTTCTCTTAATGTGGTTCGCTTTGTACGCATTATTTTGGGGGTTGGGGGGTATTTGGTTGGGTTTTTTCCCATTGGGGTTGGTCATGTGGAGGACCAGTAATGTCGTGGTGCAGGTCCTAGCCTTATGTGGGGTCAATTGGTCAGGGCTACTTATGCAGTCTTGAAGGCTTAGTAAAGGAGGGTAGAGAGGGGTTGATGTGGAGACAGAGTGATGGAGGTGGAATGGGGGGGTAAACGTGGATGACTAATGCACAAAATGAGAAAGCCATTGAAATGAAGGACTTTTGGTTGTGTTGGTAACTATTACAATTAAGACAGGTTGTAGATGGGTAGAGTTTTTACCTTCTGGCTTCCTCTGGTTTATCTCAGGAGTATCTCTGCCGCCCACTTTCAAAAATTCCACTTTGAAAATACACAGCCAAGGCACTACAGGCCTTGAGTCTGCAATTTATAGCTTTTGTGGACAGCAGATGATAGGCCAGGTATACAGAGGGGAGGGGGTCAGAGGAGAGAAAGGGCCACTGCACACCAAAGGGGACAATTAACAAATTGCTGCTAAGAGAAACATTTGGAGCCAGATCAGCAGGAGGGAGAGACAAACAGGATGGAATAATATGGATATTTCTAAGGTACAAAGCAAATGAATCAATGTGTTTATACCATGAAATATGTGCACAGCATACATGGATTGGATACTACAGCAGAGATTACATACACCACTGAATCAATGTGTTCATACCATGAAATATGTGCACAGCATACATGGATTGGATACTACAACAGAGATTACATACACCACTGAATCAATGTGTTCATACCATGAAATATGTGCAAAGCATACAGGGATTGGATACTACAGCAGAGATTACATAACCACTGAATCAATGTGTTCATACCATGAAATATGTGCAAAGCATACATGGATTGGATACTATAGCAGAGATTACATACACCACTGAATCAATGTGTTCATACCATGAAATATGTGCACAGCATACATGGATTGGATACTACAGCAGAATTACATACACCACTGAATCAATGTGTTCATACCATGAAATATGTGCACAGCATACATGGATTGGATATTACAGCAGAGATTGCATACACCACTGAATCAATGTGTTCATACCATGAAATATGTGCACAGCATACATGGATTGGATACACAGCAGAGATTACATACACCACTGAATCAATGTGTTCATACCTGAAAAGGAAGAAGATATATTGTCACAACAGGGCATCACAGCATTGGGAACTGTAGGTAAGACATCTCTGGAGTATCTCTGCCGCCCACTTTCAAAAATTCCACTTTGAAAATTCACACAGGCCAAGGCCTGCATCTGTGTTTTTTAACTATTTAGTCACTGGATTCAGGGTGCATCAAGCCCCCCTGCCGCCTGACCACACAGTGTGGAGCGGAGGGGTGAGGGGGGACGTATGAGGTGCTGTCAGTGGCATGGCACCGCAATGCCCTGCGCAGCCGCAAAGTGAGGAGAGGGGGGGTTGCTATCTGCGCCGTCTGCCACGCCACAGGTCTATCTATACAGCGGGGGGAGAGGCAGTGTCTTACCGCAGCCGGCGGCACCCGTCGGGCAGGAAGACGCTGAATGGATATGGCGCCGCCCCCTTCTGCACATCCGCACCTCCTGCCAACTTGCCGTCTGAGTTAAAGGGCTCACACTGTCAAATGGACGGTGCGGTCCTGACTGGATTGGTTAATGACAGCTGACAATACTTATCTGTCATTATCCTCTTCTATTACCCAGACTGCCACCATACCAGGGCAGCAGGAAGAGCCAGGGTGAGGCACCAGGATTGGCACATTTTTTTATTCATGAAAAATGGCCCTTTGAACTACTGAGAATACCAGACCCCAACTGTCGACTTTACCTTGGCTGGTAATAGAAAATGGAGGACCCTATATCCTTTTTACAATTATTTTAATATTTAAAAATAAATAATTTGAAAATAAAGCTTGAGTGACTTCTGTTTTACAATTACCAGCCAAGGTTAAGTCACCAGCTGTGGTCTGCAGCCTGCAGCCGCCTGCTGTACCCTAGCTGACAATGAAAAATAGGGGGTACCCATGTTGTTTTTCTATTAGTTAGTAAGTTTTAGCTAAACACAAGGCTAAGCCACCCTTTAGTGCAACATGAAAGGCACTAAACGGTGCAATCTTACCATATATATGTCGGTTGGATGTTATATAGCTGTTTGACATCTATCTATCTCTAAATTTATTTATTTTCCATCTATCTATAAATCTATTTCTACTTTCCATCCATGTATTCTTTCTATCTATTCTTTCTATGTATCAATCTATCCATCCAATCCAAAAAAGGAAAAAGCAGCACCAAATACATGTCAAGTTAACCTTTATTACCAATGGCGTGGCGACGTTTCGGACCGGAGGTCCTTTCTCAAGCAGTGTACAAATGATAATGCTCCATTTATAAAGGTATACATAGGTTCACTCATTTTCAAATTATTAGTGAAATATCATTCTAAAATCAAATTGCCATTGAATCATCATTTATACATAGTGGTTCTATATATTATAAAGTGCATTTAGTGACTACTAAAACGTTTTATCATCATGATTTACAGTTCTTTAGTGCACATATACATTAATTAGTGCATTCTGATCATTAAAATCAGGTGTCCGCTATTAAGAATTTGACAATCACTCACATGTAATGGTGCATAATTCTGTTACCAGCATTCCCTATATCCCACTGAACATGTCAGGAACTGGAAATGACACAATACCCATAGTGCACCGCTTTGCACAGCCTCAGTATGTTGTTATGAAGCCAGTGACTCCATTTCCATTATGGGTCACTGTACTTCCCTATCTCCAGGCAGGATATGACATCATGCCCACAATGCACTGCAGCTATGTCTATATTAAAAAGTGCACTGAGGCTGGTTCCGCCATTTTGAATGTGCTCACTGCTATTGATTACCATTATAAAGTGTGGGCAAGTTATACTGACTGGTTTAAACTCCATCTAACATACTAGTTCAAAAGAATCTATCCATCCATCTATCCACAACCAACATCATCCATCCATCCATCCACTTTAATAGCTGAAAACAAGAGTAATCTTTAAAATCTTATAAAAAATTAGCAGGCTGCAGCCTCCCAGGAGTGGCACCTCCATTACATGCGCCATTCCTGGGTCCTCGCCATGGCACCCTCGCTGCCGTGTTGCATGGGCAAACAGTATACCGGTATTTGGAGTTGATACCACATGGGTAATGTCAGCTGCCATCATACCCAGAGATTAGAAATGCAGAGGCATCAATCAGATACCCGATATTACTAACCAAGTCAATAAGGACACAAATAACCACACCAATAAATATTTTATTTGAAAATTAACTCCCCAATACATTCTTCTTTCACCATTTTTAAAATTAAAATCCATTTTTTTAAAGTCCTCACATGTCACCAACCCACCCCCCCCCCCCCCGCCAAAAAAAAAGCATGTAAAAAAATAATATGAATCAAAAAATAAAATAAATAAAACCCAAATAAATCCAACACACATACAGTGCCTTGTGAAAGTATTTGGCCCTCTTGAACTTTTCAACCTTTTGCCACATTTCAGGCTTCAAACATAAAGATACAAAATTCTAATTTTTTTGTGAAGAATCAAGAACAAGCGGGAATCGTGAAGAGGAACGAAATTTATTGCATATTTTAAAGGGAACCTGCCACCTGAATCTAAGTGCCTACACTATCACTAGCTGTCCCTGCACCTTCCTAGCTGCTCCCTATCTATCCCTTTCTCATCTAAAGTGGCCCTATTAAACATCTCAAAAATAAGTTTAAACTTACTGAAGTCCCCGAGGTTGGGGGACTGGAAAGGCGGGCCCGCACTCCATTCAGCAACCTCCATGGTGTATCGCATGCCCCGCTGGGCGGCATTATTCTATATCACTCTCCGTCCCCACCATTTAGAATCTCCCGCCATCTGTGACATGGTATGCACCGGCCGCAACGTCACATCCGGCGCGGTGCATTATGGGCCAGTCACGTGATCGGCCCTAGTGCATTATGGGGCCGATCACGTGATCGGCCCGGCTTCAATAAGTGCATTGCGCATGCGCGGATCACGTGATCAAGCCCATAATGCACTGAGGCCAATCACGTGATCGGCCCCATAATGCACTAGCGCCGATCACGTGACCGAATTTTGAATTTTTATCTTTATGTTTGAAGCCTTAAATGTAGCAAAAGGTTGAAAAGTTAAAGGGGGCCACATACTTTTTCAAGGCACTGTATATAAAGACATACAGTAGATAAGTAAGTACCACAAGGATCAGCAGACCCTTAAAATGGGGTACAGGCCATCAAGATAATGGGGCACAGTCCATTAAGGGCATAGCCCGAAGCTAAACTTGAGAAGGAGAAAAATAAAGTTAACAATAAAACAGGCCTTTCAGTTGTCAGAGCTCCAAACAGTCCTTATTCAGTCAACAGCACAACTCCAGGACTAGCGACGAGTCTATCAGCTTGCAAATTTAAGTGCTGCATGATGCAGAGTCCCAGCAGGGACATTTCTTCCAATGGGTCAGCGACCAAACAACAGTCCTTTTTTAGTGCAATCCTTTTTAATCAGAGTAAAAATACTGTAGCATCTTTCTCAATGCTCTCCGGGATGGACGTGGCCATTCCACACTGTAGTCCACTGCTGGACGGTCTCGGGGGTTGCAGGAGCTACTCCTCCAGGGACATGATGTCCTATAGGTGGCGCTGTTTTCGGGACAAACTTACAGACAGACAGATAGGTTTTTTATATAGTAGATGTGTAATTTGCAATGAGAACATTTAATAACATTTAAACATGTTTTTTTTTTTAAAAGACAGTCCTCTTTAAGATGGAAGCCACAATACTGGTCATATCCCCATGACCCCATATGTTTTCAACACCTATTAGTTTTCCATACAAGTGTCACGGCAGGGGAAATCTCCAACGTAGGTGTAATGCGCAGACCATGGCCGCCGTCAGGGCCTCACGACCCTGACAGTTGTGAGGGGCCCGGCGGTGATGGAAAGAGAGGGGGACCCGGACGAGAGGTGAGGGGCGGGCTACAATCTTCAGGCCCCGCCCCCTCACATCTTCTACGGCCTCCCTCTCTTCAGGGGCCCGGGCGCTGTATATTTGTCTTGGGGGCCCCTGACCGCTGCCCCCACACCATCCTCGGGGCCCCCTTAGCGCTGCCTCCTCCCCCTCTCCATTGTCACTTTACCGCGGCACCGCACCGCACTACAGTCACTGATCTCCCCCTCCACCTGTCATGTGTAGTGTGATGCTGCTTGCGCTGCCCACACAGGAAATAGACCGCGGCGCCGGCAGCGTCACACTACACATGACAGGCGGAGGTGGAGATCAGTGACTGCAGTGCGGTGCGATGCCGCCGGTAAAGTGACAATGAGTGGGGGAGGAAGCAGCGCTAAGGGGGCCCCGAGGATGGTGTGGAGGCTGCATTCAGGGGCCCCAAGGCTGAAGTGTGTGGGGGCAGCTCTCGGCCTCTGAGCCCCGAGGCAGAGGTGTGGGGGCCACTTTCAGGGGCCCCTGAGCCCTGAGGTGTGGGGCAGCTCTCGAGCCCCTGAGCCCCAAGGCAGAGTGTGGGGCCACTCTCAGGGGCCCCTGAGCTCGTGGCTGAGGTGAGGGGCAGCTTTCAGGGGCCCCTGAGGCTGAAGTGTGTGGGGGCAGCTCTCGGGCCCCTGAGCCCCGAGGCAGAGGTGTGGGGCCACTCTCAGGGGCCCCTGAGCCCCGAGGCTGAGGTGTGGGGGCAGCTCTCAGGGGCTCCTGAGACTGAAGTGTGTGGGGGCAGCTCTCGGGCCCCTGAGCCCTGAGGCAGAGGTGTGGGGGCTGCATTCAGGGGCCCCTGAGCTGAGGTGTTGGGGGGGCAGCTCTCGGGCCCCTGAGCCCTGAGGCTGAGGTGTGGGGCCACTCTCAGGGGCCCCTGAGCCCTAAGGCTGAGGTGTGTGGGGCAGTGCTCAGGGCCCCAGAGGGTGAGGTGGAGGGCAGCGCTCAGGGCATGATCACTTCTGCCACACAGCTGCACACAGGTTGGGAGAGGGGAGAGAAGGGGGGCCCCCAGCACACAGGGAGCCGAGCCCTCCAGCACACTGTTGTCTTTCCTCTCCGTCCCCCTCCTGTCCTCTTTCCTCTCCGTCCCCCTCCTGTCCTCTTTCCTCTCCGTCTCCGTCCTGTCCTCTTTCCCCTCAGTCTCCATCCTGTCCTCTTTCCCCTCAGTCTCCGTCCTGTCCTCTTTCCCCTCAGTCTTCTGTCCTGTCCTCTTTCCCCTCAGTCTTCGTCCTGTCCTCTTTCCCCTCAGTCTTTCCTCTGCCCTCTTTCCCCTCAGTCTCCCTCCTGTCCTCTTTCCCGAAGTCCTCCGTCCTGTCCTCTTTCCCTCAGTCTTCCCTCCCGCCCTCTTTCCCCTCAGTATCCCTCTGTCCTCTTTCCCCTCAGTCTCCCTCCTGTCCTCTTTCCCCTCAGTCTCCCTCCTGTCCTCTTTCCCCTCTGTCTCCCTTCTGTCCTCTTTCCCTCTGTCTCCCTCTGCCCTCTTCTCCTCCATCCCCCTCCTGTCCTCTTTCCTCTCAGTCTTCGTCCTGTCCTCTTTCCCCTTAGTCTTCGTCCTGTCCTCTTTCCCCTCAGTCTTCGTCCTGTCCTCTTTCCCCTCAGTCTTCGTCCTGTCCTCTTTCCCCTCAGTCTTCGTCATGTCCTCTTTCCCCTCTATCTCCCTCTGCCCTCTTTCTCCTCCATCTCCCTCTGACCTCTTTCCCCTCCAGCACCCTCTGCCCTCTTTCCCCTCCAGCACCCTCTGCCCTCTTTCTCCTCCATCCCCCTCCTATCCTCTTTCCCTTCAGTCTCCCTCTGCCCTCTTCTCCTCTGTCCCCCTCCTGTCCTCTTTCCCCTCCGTCTCCCTTTGCCCTCTTCTCCTCCGTCCCTCTCCTGTCCTATTTCCCCTCTGTCTCCCTCTGCCCTCTTCTCCTCCATCCCCCTCCTGTCCTCTTTCCCCTCAGTCTTCCTCTGTTCTTTCTCCTCCGTCTCCCTTTGTTCTTTCTCCTCCATCTCCCTCCTGTCCTCCAGATTTCTCTGTTCACCTCTCATCTGGGGCTTTGTGTTGTCAGCTCAGGGGCATGGCAGATGTTTGTGTGGGGGTGGTCCAGGACCCTCCCCTGATGATGACATCACAGTCTGTTACCCTCCCTTGTAGTGCTTGGAGAATCTGATGAGGTCACAGATCTGACCCCGCTCCACAGGACACTGCCGCTCATCCTGAAGATCAGAAAGCCAAGATCACCGAGGCTCCAGTGCAGGAGGAACCGCCTGAAGCTGTCAACGCTGAGGCCTGAGCCAAGGACAGAGCGCACGATGAAGATGAGAGGTCAGTGAATCAGCCCACAGCAGTCTTCAAGTGTGTGTGTGTATATATAATAGATTTTATATATATGTATACATTATATAAATATATATAAATAATATGTGTATATATGAGAGAGAGAGTAAAAAAAAGAAAAGCAGCACAAAAAAATGAAGTAGCCATGCATTGGGTAATACAGTCCACTTTTTTTCTATTTTTTTGTGCTGTTTTTCCTTTTTTTACTCTATTATAAGGAACCATCTGGATTGCTGGTTGGGAAAGCTTTTCACATAAATTGAGGTCATTTTTGGTGCTGTTCCAATTTTTCACTATATATATAACATATGTTTAGGTGGAGGCGGAGCATGGGTGGAGGCTGGTCGGAGTCTCAGGGGGTGGAGGCTGGGTGGAGTCTCAGGGGGGCCCCAAAATTTTGGCAGTCAGGGGCCCCGAAATTCCTAGTGGCAGCCTTGGCGCAGACGTTTTGAGTTTGACATGGAGAGATCCCCTGTTTTTCAAAAGTGCATCCAGAAGGGATGTTGGAATATTACTTCTATAATGTCTGTATGTTTTAAAAGACATAAAAAAGGTCTGGTCAATGTGAGACAACAAATTAAATTGTTCCCTTTTTAGTCCTGTCTATTCCTGTGTATAGTTGAAACATATGACCAAGACTTTGTGTATAGCCATATATTTATATATTTTTCTTCACATTTAAAAGATGCACATGAGTCAAACAGAAACTTGTATTGTCTGCTGATATATAGGATTGTATATACCAGCAGCATTTATACAGAAATCACCTGAGGTGAGCTGGTAGTGTGAAATTCTTCATTCAGCAATGGAAGTGGTCAGTGTGGCTTTCTTTTAAAGCAGCAATTATTGTAAGTAATCTGATATGGTTTCAGGTTATATGGTTACTTCATACTTCTTCATTAAAGTATGCCATTTTGGAAAGTTTTCGTTTTGTCTGTTTGTGATATTATTGTACATTGAAAATACATTCTTGGGCTATCATCGGAGCATTTCCTATACCGCCCTAAAAAGAAATTGTGTGATGATTTGATTGAAACGTTTAAGGAATATGAAAAAGTTTGAAGACCGTATTTTACAGCTACATTTAGATGTATCCTACATAAAACTGAAAATTTGGAGAGTTTACCTCTCAATCTTACTATTCTGAATAATAATACCAGCTGTAACTCAGATCAGAAATTAGTTTACAGCGAGCGTGTTCGGCACTGCTTGAGCACACATGTACTCGCCGAGAATCAGTCCCATAAATGAGTCCTCATCCTGCATGTTTCAAGGCTGGTTTTCAGCCACTAAACATGAGGGGCTTGCCTGCCAATCATGGTAATACCGTAGCCATATTGGCTGCTGGCATTACTGTGATTTGCCAGTCACATCACCTCAATGGGTCTTATATGAGATGTGGGAATGCAACACTCGGCACACTGCAGTTCAGGGATTATTTATGTAGGCGGAAGAGCTTAGGTTAGAGAAGGCATGTAGGTAGGGTTGTACAATTGTACCCTTTGGTGCTTTTTACGTGGCACTAAGGTGTGTTTTTAGCCTTGTTTAACATGAGAAATAATTTAGAAAAGCGTTTTGGGCTCCTGCAAATTTTTGATAACCAACCTAAGAAAAGCAACAGCTGCGAGCTGTAGCCCGGAGATGTCTGCTTTACCGTGGCTGGGCTTCAAATATAGATGGGGCCCCATGCTTTTTTGTATATATATATATATATTATTATATATATATATATATGAATTTGATAATCAGCCAAGGTAAAGCAGACTGCTGCGTGTTGTTATTATCAGGCTGGGAAGGTTTATGGTTACTCGGCCCTTCCAAGCCTAACAAGAGCAGCCTGCAGCTGCTCCTGAATTGGCATATCCATTAGTTGTGCCAGTTCTGGCACTTCTCCGCGGCTCTTCCAGATTACACAGGTGCAGTGGAAATCAGGGCAATATTTTCTGGAGTTGATGTCATGTTTGTAATGTCATCCCCATTACTAATCCAGTTAGTATAAAGTTAGAAAAATGCACACACTGGAAAAAAAAATTATTTGAATAAAGACTCCCCCACACTTTCCCTGGTTCACCAATTTATTTTAAATTTTTTTAAAAAGCCAGGAGGTTCCGACATAATCCATGGTGTTCTGGTCCCACAACGTCCCCCTGAATCTGTACTCAAACCTATGGAGCCTCATTCTCAGTTACTCCGAGCCCTGAAATTTCTCATGCATGGTGACGTCACTGAGTTGCTGACGTCACCTTGTGTGAAAAATTCCAGGTCTGGCACTGACCAGGAGTGACCTCTGCAGTCACAGTAAAATACAGCTATTCACAGATGCCGGGTACTGACAATAATGTTCATCAGAGCTGGTGGCTGAACACTGCACTCTGTGAGATCCAGATATACTGATGAGCATTGTATTTAGTACTAAGCACCTCTGAATAGCTATACTTTACTTCTATTTGCAGTCACCGGAGATGCATTCATTGATCACGAATTATGTAGGAGCTCTGTGGGAACATTATTCATAAGAAATTTGTGAACAAGGGAAAGTATGGGGGAGTATTTATTCAAATAAGCTATTTTTTTTTTAGTTTGTTTTATTAACTTTACACTTGCTGTTTTTTTTTTTTTAAAACACTTTTTTATTGGATTTTTTCATTAATCAATTTTTCCAGTCAAAAGTTGTCACTCAATATACATTGTCTTCAACAGTGGAAAGAAAAAGAGTGATTCAGTCCAAAATTAAGCAATACATTACATAACCAGTTTACAGAACAATAACATGTAGAAAAACCCCTCCCACCCCATCCCTCCCTCCAGTCCACATTCTTGTCCACTCCATTTCTGAGATCAAATCAGCCACTATCAATATGTATTCAACTACGTGAGGGTAGAACCAATTTTCAGTCCCCCGAGAGTATCTCCCTGGTCCTCTAAGCAGTACCACTGGGTGTTGCGAAATGGCATCACCAACTGGTCAATTTCAAGTCTAAAGAGGTTACTTAAGATAAAATCTCTCCATGTGGAAAAGAACTTCTTCACCTTATTCTCCTTATCCGTTTCTGCCTCCAATTTCTCCAGCCCCATTGTATACTTCAAGTTTACAATCAAACTAGGTAAACCAGGTACTTGCACATCTAACCATTGGCGTAGTATGAGTCTCTTAAACTGGAGAGACGCAGTATGTAAAAATGTACGTCTCCCCTTAGGAATAGAGTGGCCTGAGAAGTCATGAAATACCCATATCTTAGTATTTAGCGGCAGGTCTACTCCCATTAATCCCCCCATCCATCTCTGAACCTCTTTCCATTTATCTTGCACCTGGGCGCATTCCCATATCCCATGGAACATGTCAGTCCTGTGTCTGTCACATTTCGGGCACGTCAGTCGTCTATCTGGATTCGCAGGAGTAGCTGGGATGTTAAACCCCATGATGGCTCTGTGAATCATCCTGTAATGGGTATCTCTCCACCGTTCATCCTTCACATGCTTACGTAGATCCCTCCAACCGTCCACTATTCTGTCCCCCACGTCTTCATCCATCAGTCTCATCTCCCAACCTTTAAATAGATGTGTGGGTCTTGAAGGGATCAAGTTACGTCTGAGCGCCCTATAGATAGAAGATATGTTAGCCGCCGGTGCTTGCGGTGAAAGGAGATCGTCCAACACCGAGGGTTGGCACTCCCCCCCCGACATCCCGGAGTCTTGAGAACAAGTGGTATTTTATCTGAGCAAACTGCAGGATGTGAGAGGGGTTTAAATGCCAAGTCTCTAGCGCCTCTTTGGCCGTCATCCATCTTTGGTCCGAAGTCTTAATCAGATCCTGAAGCGTGGTCACCCCTCTTTCCTTCCATGTCTCAAATAGAGCATTTTCCCTTCCCTGTGGGAAATCCGGATTATCCCAGAGCGGCGTATATTTCGATGTTCTCCATGATAATCCCAGTTTACATCGTACTGCCTTCCATGCTGCCCTAGTGTCTTTGAATATAACCGATTGTTTGACAGACAAACCCAGAATCCCTCCCGGGGCCTGTAGTACTGCTCCTAAACTCCAGGGTGCACACCATTGCGTCTCCAACTCATAGTCTGAGTATAGACTCGTACCTCTTAACCAATCCACCGCATGTCGTAGAACACAAGCCAAATTGTATCCCCGTATGTTGGGAAACGTGAGACCCCCTTCTTCCTTAGAAAACATCAATGTGCGTAGTTTTATTCTACTTCTTCTCCCCCTCCACAGAAACCTAGAGAAGGCCCTATTGAGTCTATTTACATCTGTGTGTCGCAGGAGAAGCGGGATCGTCTGCAAAGGGTATAGCAGACGTGGAAAACTAATCATCTTGACAAGGTGGACTCTGCCTAACAGAGACAATGGGAGAGTCTTCCACCTATCCAGCTCCTGCTCAATTTTCGCTATAATGGGAGGAAAATTCAGACGATAAATATCTCTAGCATCTTTACTCAATAATATGCCCAAATATTTAATTTCCTTGGTGGCCACTTTTATTCCCCTGTAGCTGCCTTGTCGCCCGTCATCCTGTAAAATCCGTCTGCCCTCCTTCGTCAAAGGCAAAATCTCGCATTTCGCTAAATTCAGTCGAAATCCCGAGATTTTATGAAACACCTCAAACTTCTCCAACGCCTCCCCTAAATCTTCAACAGGGTTCGCCATATATAATATACTATCATCAGCGAATAAGTTTGATTTCAAAATTGCATTGCCCACCTTAATGCCTGTGTAACTCCCAGGCCCATTCAAATATCTAGAGAGGGGCTCAATAGCCAGATTAAAAAGTAGGGGCGACAAAGGGCATCCCTGGCGTGTTCCTCTCTCCAACTTAATAGAGTCTGACAAGAACCCCGGAGTATGCACCCGTGCCCTAGGGTTGTCATATAACACTCCCAGAAAGTTTCTGAAACTCCCCGAAAACCCCATCCTATCAAGGACGTGCTCCAGCCATGGCCACCCCACACTATCAAAAGCCTTCTCTGCATCAAGAATGACCACGGCTGGAGCCCCCCCCCCACCTGATGGTCCAGGCAAACCGCCTCTAAAACCATAATAGCTTTACGTACATTTGCAACGGCCGCCTTCCCCCTGACAAAACCACATTGCTCCTTACCTACCCAACGCGGCAGCAGTCCAGCCAAGCGGTCCGCCAAAATCTTGGAGAGTATCTTCAAATCCTGGTTAATCAGGGAGATTGGGCGGAATGCTGCCGGGTCGTCCGAAGGCCTTCCTCCCTTAGGGAGTAGTTTAATATAGGCCGTGTTTAATTGTTCGGGGATCACCTTACCATTCAAGAAGTCATTATACATATCCCTTAAATGTGGAGTTATTTGGTCTGTCAGAATTTTATATAGGCTGGCTCCAAACCCGTCCGGACCCAGTGCTTTGTGAATATTTAGTTTCTTAATAGTCTCCTTTATCTCTGCCTCCGAGATCTCCCTATTTAATTCTGCCAATTCCTCCTCAGTAAGCACTGGCAATGCAACTTCCTCCAACCATTGTTGACCCAGAGTTGAATCACATGGTCGTTTGCTATAAAGAGACACATAGTATTTCCCCAGAACATCATTAATCTCCTTTGGGTTGGAGGTATTTACTCCACTTGCATCTCTGATAGATGTTATCTGTGTCACAGAGCTTCTTCCCTTTGCCAAATGGGCCAACAACCTCCCCGCCTTGTCCCTGTACTTATGTAACTCCGCATCCTGCGCAGATTTGCCCATTACCTCCCGTCTTCGCGCCCACGCATCAAATCTCCCTTTCGCTTCCAGCCACCTTTGCCTATTTACTGTAGTTGGGGATTGTTGGTATCTTTGATATTCCTCCCGCACCTGTCCACTCGTTGCCACGTAGGAAGCATGCGTTTTTTTTTTAAGTGACATTGCATATGCCATCACCCTCCCTCTCAGCACTGCCTTGGCCGCCTCCCAAAACAGAGTAGAATCCAAGGTCTCCGGCGGGTTGCAGATTTTATAGTCCGTCCACCATTCCCCCATGAGACGGGCGAAGTCTTTGTCTGTCTTTAAGTAGTGTGGGAATCGCCAAATCAAGTCTGTGCCCCTCGGGAAGGTCTCACCCAAAGTCACCATCACTGGGCTGTGATCAGAAATCACTAAATCCATAATGTCCGTCTCCACCACCTTTGTCAGCACGTCACTGCTAACCAGTAATAAGTCAATTCTAGACCATGAACCATGTGGGTGCGAAAAATGGGTATACTGGCGATCCATCGGGTGCTGTAGACGCCAAGCATCATGTAAACCCAAATCTTCTACCAAACCCCATAAGGGTCCCACTCGCAGGCCTCCCGATCCCTCCCTTCCCTCTCCCCTAAATCTCGATCTATCCTCCGCCACCTCAAGGACCTCGTTCATGTCTCCCCCCACGACAAGTGTGTTCAGGCCCGTCTTTATCACCTCCGCTCCCACATTGGCAAAAAAAGAAGCCCTATCATCATTAGGTGCGTATATATTGTGAATATTCAGAGTCCCACTCGGAGTCTCTAGGACCACCTGTACATGCCTCCCCTCAGTATCATGACAGCATTGCAACAGCTTATGAGGGAAACCCTTGCTCACCAAAGTGATAACTCCTGCATGTCGACCCACCGCCCCTGACCCATAGACCTCCCCTACCCATAGCCTATTCATCCGAAACATATCATGTTGAAGCAAATGGGTCTCCTGCAAAAGAGCTATATCAGCCCGTAGCCTCCGAAGGTGTCGGAGCACCATCAGTCGCTTCTCCGGGGACCTGAGTCCCTTAATATTCCAAGAGATGATTCTAACCATTATTTACATATATGCAGCTCCCATGACATGCCAGACACCTCGGAGGCCACGTACCCCCTCCCACGTAGTTAATCCCATCAAAATAAATAGAGTAGCTGATCCAAGAACTCAGAATTTTTCGTCCATCAACTTCCAAACCTCCCAACCCCCCTTTAAAGAAACCCCCCGTCCAACTAAACATTTCTAACAGTAATGTAACCATATAGTCCTTCAAGACTCCATCAACGCAACCAGCCCCTTCCCTCCCCCTCCACCTAAACATATACCAGCACATCTCCGTACTTCCTTTTTTTCCAGCACGGATACCTCCTTTCCCCACCAGCCAAGCCCTTGCATAAGTATTATATATACCAGCCCCCATTCAATCGGCCAAAACTCTATGTAAAAGTCAATAAATCAGACTCCCAGCAACATCAAGTCCATTTGACGGGAACCTGAGAAAGCAAGCAAGAGAAAAAAAAAAAAGGGGGGAATCGTCCTCCATTATCAATGTCCACGGGCAGACAATTTTCTTTTTCAATCGCAATCAGTCATGACTCCATCCTCAAGGCGGCGTCTCAACCAAGTTCGATGACCCTCCTCTTGGCGATCTACTGCCATCTCTCCCATTAGTCGGTGAGTAACGCGGTGACCTCATAAACGCCTTCATAGCCGCATCCGGGTCTCGCCATCTTTTAAATGTACCATCCTCGTTTCTTGTTCTGAGAACCGCTGGGTATTGAAGCTGAAACTGTACACCTCTGCGATACAGCATGCCACATACATCACTGAAAGCTCGTCTCTGCTTCGCCACCAAGGCTGAAAAGTCTTCATGCAGAACCACTTTATGTCCCAGTATTTCTAGTGGGCGTCTTCTGGCTCTGAATGCTCGTAAAAGTTTATCTTTGTCCTTGAAGTCGAGGTATTTGGCTATAGCCTGTCTTGGTCCTCTGGGTTGCTGATTACTCCGGCTGCCCCTTTCTTCAGTAGAGGTCCCTTGTACAGATCCTCTTGGTGGCCCCAACCTGTGTGCTCTTTCCACTTTACACAGGCCCTCTATGCCCAGGGCAGCAGGCAGGTCCCTCTCAAATACAGTGCCCAGTTGCTGAAAAGAGACAGATTCAGGCAGCCCAGTGATGCGTAAATTACTTCTTCTCGATCTATTCTCCAAATCCTCCAATTTGTCAGCCATCCAGGCATTTCTTTTCTGTGCCTCCTCCAACTCCTGCTCCCTCTCATTTAGTCTGTCCTCCAGGTCGGACACCCTTTGTTCAAGGAGATCCAACCTGCCCGCATGCCTGGCTGTCGCCTCCCTTATGTCCTCCAGAGCTTCCCTCACTGCCTCCTTCACTGCGGTTTAAGATCAGCCCTCAGTGCTCCAAGTACCTCTCTGGTGCTTATGGTGTTGTCCTGTTGCTGACCTGATCTCTGCACCTCAGTGTCCATCCTGGGGCTCCCTCCTTTTGCTTTTCCCAGCGTACCTCTTGTGTTCCCGTGGTCCCCTCGCTCTGTCCTCTGGGGCTGCGGCATTTCCTGTGTCCCGCGCTCTTTTCTCTGTGTCGCGGCGACTTGGCAGGCGCCGCCATCTTGCTTCTTCCCGCCTCCAGATCAAGCGGGCGTGTGGCTGAGTGCTGACTGCCTCCCGCGCTCCGCAACCACCGCTCCACTGTGCCGGGTTGCTCCGGGAGTCACTATGGGGCACCCTAGGCTGTCAACGTGACCTCGGGAGGCTGTAATGCCGGTCTAAGGCTGGCTGGCGCCGGGAGCGTCCTCACTCCCGTGTACCCGTGGTGGCGCCGGAACCGGAAGTCTACACTTACTGTTTTAGTAATGGGGGTGTCTGACAGATTCCTATCCATTACTAACCCCTGGACTCAATGCCAACTGACAATTCACAACCAACATTAACCACATTAACCTATTACCCCAATTGCTATCGTACTAGGGCAATCAGAAAGAGCTGAGATGAAGCGCTAGAATTCTAACAATATCGAGTAAAGTCCCTCACCATTGATGTAAATGTCTTATTCTGAAACAGATTTGCAGGTGTAAGAATTCCAGGTTTTCCATTGAACTTTCTGTGTCTCTTTTCCCTCATCCAAGATGGAGTTTTTTCCTTCATTATGATCTTGTACTTCCTGTTGGTTTTGCCTACGTAAGTCTCATTCCTGGATCCATTCTCCACCTGAGTATTTGGTGCTATCTGGCTGCTAGTCACTTCTGACTTGGCTCCTCTGACATCACTGCTGCTGCTTGTTAAGGTCTGCTACTCCTAGGGCCACGTCACACACACAGATATCTGTGCAGATATTGTTGGCAGATCTCTGGTTGCAGTGAAATCATGGACATATTGTTCATTTGTATACAGCCACAACATGGAACATTGTGTCCATGATTTCACTGCAACCAGAGATCTGCGAACAATATCTGCACAGATATCTGTGTGTGTGACGTGGCCCTTACTCTCTGCTGCTCAGCTGTCTGCAATCATCTGTGTAACGTCCAGATCCGGGCTGTTGGCTTCCATCCTCCATGACTACCAAAAAGATCTTAACTAGTCTGCCTTACTTTTATTGTCTGTATATATGCTTGACTTTCTGTTTAGTTGCCAGTGCACACAATCTAGGACTTTAGATTCAGTGTGCGCTGTATTGCTGGACTTGTTCTGGGCTTATTTCAAGTGTACACTGATTAAAGGGAACCAACCACCCCCAATGACCCCCCCGGACTATTAATATCGGTCCCTACACACAGCACATACATGTGCTGCAATGATTTTTGCTAAAAAAACTGGTTTTTAAAACTTAAGATAATGCTTTTGAAAGTTTAAAACGAAGGGACGGTTGGGCGTTACTTATCTGTGTCAAAAGCCGGGTTGCAGCTGTCACTCATCCCCCCGTGTCCCACAGCAGCAGTAACGGCCAGCCCTTTTCAGCGTCACAGCCCTGTGCACGGGCTCGCATGCCCGTGCACACGTCATCATCTACAGCCGGGTTGGGAGCGCGCGCTCTGACATCCACAGCCGAGCGCAGGAAGTCAGAGGCGCGCGCTCGCTACCCGGCTATAGATGATGACGTGTGCACGGGCATGCGAGCCCGTGCACAGGGCTGTGACGCTGAAAAGGGCTGGCCGTTACTGCTGCTGTGGGACACGGGGGGATGAGTGACAGCTGCAACCCGGCTTTTGACACAGATAAGTAACGCCCAACCGTCCCTTCGTTTTAAACTTTCAAAAGCATTATCTTAAGTTTTAAAAACCAGTTTTTTTAGCAAAAATCATTGCAGCACATGTATGTGCTGTGTGTAGGGACCGATATTAATAGTCCGGGCGGGTCATTGGGGGTGGTTGGTTCCCTTTAACTATTTGTTTGCTGCATAGAGATTTGCTGAGACTGTTTGTTGACTATCTTATTTATTGTCACAGTCGCACTCTGCATTTAAGTTCTGGACAAAATCACGGTTCATTTGTTTGCCGATCTGCATTTAAGTTCTGGACTAAATCACAGTTTGTTTGTTTGTTTGCTCTGCTTCACCGTTTGTTGCACACACACTTGGACTTGTTTGCTACACATGTTAATACAGATTTGAACTCAAAAACTTGTCTCTGTCTTGTCTAGTCCTATGCTAACAGATTCCTAAAAGTATCCACAAAAGTGTTACTACAGGTGACTCATAAACCAATAAAATGTCATTAGGTGGTTCTCAACCTATCATATAGCCATTGAAATAATACAAGGGAAGAATGAAAATAGTGGCACTCACCAATACATAAAAAATCCTATTATTCCTTGCAAAACATTAAAAGATGCAGGTAGGTGGATGCTGGCAATGTCTGGACGACAGCCATTTCACGCAAGATCACAGTTCCACAGATCCACAGGAACGGATGTCAACCAGGCATTGTCCACATCCAGCTACATGATTCTTTTAAAGTTTTTCTAATGAATAAAAGGATTTTTAAGTAAAAGTGCCAGAATTAGCACATCTAATATGATGTGCCAATTCTGGGGTAGCTGCAGACTGGTATGTTTAGGCTGGGAAGGGCCAAAAAATCATAAGCCTTTCCAACCTGATAATACCAGCCACAGTTGTCTGATTTACCTTGGCTGGTTATAAAAAATGAGGGAATTCCATGCTTTTTTTAATTATACAATATTTCAATTCCCAGCAAACAAACTGGCTCTCAGAGATGTCATCTATGCATCTTCCTCATGCATTTTCCGGCCTCCCAAACCCTCAAACAGATGGAAAAATGCTTCAGTCCTCTTACTTACCCAAATTCATTACCCAATAATTCATTATCGAGCCCATCTGATTTGAGTTGCAGTTGTAACTGCTTCTTCCAAGTACATTGACAAGTCCCCAGTGCACTTTCAAGCTTGAATTGTATATAGGTTGCACTCTAGATTTCTCATGACTAGTACATTGGATTTCTAAAAAATTAAGTATCTTTTTTTATTGGGAGACAAAAATGTAGTTGCCCTTTAAAGTGCATATGGTTAGGTAGCACACTGTGGATCCTAAGAGAATGTAAATACAATTGGGTGTTTTTTGAAATTTTGTAGAAGCCATGCAACTCTCTCTTTGAACATACAAAATTGAAGGGATAATAAAGCTGGAGGAGTGGAGGTAACTGCAGACAACATATAGCCTAACCCATACACTACTATTGTATGTCCCTGATGAGCCCAGGGCAAGGGGTACTCGGATACCGGGCCTGGGTTTGGTGGATTTAACTGGGGAATCACGGGTGGTCGGGTTCCCGGTTCCGTGGCCTGGCTGTTATTTGTTAGATGGGGGATTTTTACAAGGATAAGAATATGACGCCACCTGTGGATCCCGGTAATTTGGTATCGGTGCTGCAGGCCGGCCGCTGAGGTGATGATGGGTGCAGCTTGGGTGGTTCAGATCCCCACTGGTGGAGCTTTTACCTCAGGGCAGCAGTGATGGAGGATGAGGAGATGAGGGGAGCAGTTGTTCTTACCCCTCCAGTGAAATGATGATGCGGAGGCCCTCCGTGCACGCGAGAGGACAGACACCAGATCAACTCCAACTCCACTTTACTGGTACCGGTAGATTGTAATAGTACACAGTAACAGTCTGGTTCAACAGTAACGTAGCCACAGGTTTTGGGTTGCCTTATAGAGTCTGTTGGTGTACCTTCCTTTTGGCTTTAGGGGTCTCAGTCTTGCTTTCACTTGCTTAACCATTTTTGCAGAGCTCCCTCGCCAGTCCTGCGGTCTGTTACTGGTAGGTACGGGTGTTCCTTACCGGTACGGACAGTAGCTACCCAGTCTATTCTCCTGCCACCAGAATTCGGCCTATTACCTATGTGTCCTGGACCTGTTTTAGAACTGAGGTGGAGGTGCTTCTTTGTGGCACTACGGCTCCCTTATTCCGGTCCCGCAGTCGTACAGTTTGCAGTGAGTTATAGACCACTCACTGCCTCGGCTCCGGTATGCTGTCCCAGACATTTCCAGCTGGCTCCAACCGGTCCTGGATCGTCTCCTTCTCTTCTGGGTCCCTCTTGAAGAGAGGTGCCCTCCTGTCAGCAGCCTGCCAGGCACGTCCTTTCTGGCTGCCTTCCCAGCTCTAACTGAACTAAAACTCTCCTCACTTTCTGGTTTTCCCACTCTAGCCTAGGCTCCACCCCCTGGGACTTACTAAATACTCAGTCCCTCTATATTAAGGTGGCCTAGTCCTGTGTGTGTGTGTGTGTGTGTGAAAACAGACTCATAACCACGGAGGCACTACACCTGCTTTTTGGGGTGCAGTACATCCCTGTGGTGCCTAGCCATAGGGGCGCCACATCCCCATATATTTAAGATGATTTTCTCACGAAAAATAATTATAACATGTGCACAAGATAAGTTATATGTACCTTATAAATGTTGGCCCCACCATTGGGCAAGAACATACATATTCTTAGGATAGGGGTTCCCTGTTCACCCTTTCATTCTGAAGCTTCATCTGCTGTAATTGGAGAAATGGTTGCACATGCTGGTATCTCCAACAAATTATATGAAAGTAGATTAGTAGTGCAACCATGGCACTAGTTGAAATGGGAGATTGGAGGACAACTTTTGCACATTGCTGTAGGTGTGGGCCCTTAGACTTGTGGAAGACTCTGAACAGGCCATAAATATCTGCTTTTGTGCCATGGTTATGTCTCCCAAGTTGATGCTAAATGTAAGGTCTACTTCTGGATGAACGCAAGCGATGGCAAAACTCCACTGTTGTTATCTGGAAAACACACTAAGACCCATTTCACATCAACATTTTTCGCTGATGTGCGGCTGATCCGGCAGGTGGGCAGCATCTGCCAGATCGGCCGCCCTAATGGCCAATTTGCGGCCCGGATCCGGCAAACTCCATGCAATGTCTATGGGGCTTGCGGTGCGGTGCGGCAAGTGCGGTTCTGCTGGATGCCGCAGATCCGGCATTTGCGGCCGTGAAAAAGAAACGCTGCTTGCAGTTTTTTTTTTTGAGGCCGCAAGTGCCAGATCCAGCCAATCCGGCTAACCGACTTGCTGCTCCAGACCTCAAGCCCATAGACAGTGCATGGGGCTTGCCAACTCTGGGCCGCAAGTAGGCCTTTAGGCGGCCTATCCGGCAGATGCGGCGCCACCTGCCGGATCAGCTGCACATCAGCGAAAAAACGCTGATGTGAAAGGGGCCTAAGACATACTCCTTAGGTATTCTAGCAGAGCATGCTTAGGTTTCATGTAGTTTAATATGGGAATGAAAGGTGTTCCACTTGTTGCGGTTTGGATTCTCAAACAAGTAACCTTTTACTTCTGAAAGTTTTCTGTCAACATTAATTATAACCTACCACTGACATAAAAAAAACATAGAGTGAGTCAATTACTGTAATATTCTGACACAGCTTCCCGTAAAACATGCTAGTACATTTTCCTGTGTATTTCGACAAATCATGAAACCAAGAGAACAACTCTCACAACCCTCACCCTCCATCCGAATGTTTGTCGTTTGTAATTTGTAGTGGAAAATAAACTAGAAGGCGACAATTTTTAAATGGGTAGGTGTTCAAAGACGCAAACTAGTTCAGAATAAAGAATTTATGATTCCTTGTGTGTCGTACCTGTGGTTTCTATAAATATTCATTATTACAACACTAGCATCTTCAAATCTCAGCCGCATTAGCTTCAGTCGTCATTGTGATATGAACAGAGATGTGTATTTCCTGAATTTGCCCTAAAGACTGCTCATATTTAATTTATTGTAATTACCATATGTATTTCTCCATTCATGGAAAAACTCTGAGCTTATATAGTTAGTTTAAGTATAAATTGTGACATGACATCGCTAATGACATTTTCTACCATTAAGTACTGTTATGATGCTATTACTTATATGCTGACTCTGACTTGACAAAAATTACTCATATCAGTGGAAGGTACATAAACTTAAAAGGCACATCAAACTGTGGTTGCCTCCTCATGTCAATAGTGCTATACAGTGAACGAAATACTTATTTGATTCCTTGCTGATTTTGTAAGTTTGCCCACTGACAAAGACATGAACAGCCTATCATTTCAAGGGTAGGTTAATTTTAACAGTGAGAGATGGAATATCAAAAATAAAATCCAGAAAATCACATTGTCTAAATTATATAAAGTTATATACATTTTGCAGAGAGAAATAAGTATTTGATCCCTTTGGCAAACAAGACTTAATACTTAGTGGCAAAACCCTTGTTGGCAAGCTCAGCAGTCAGACGTTACTTGTAGTTGATGATGAGGTTTGTGCCAGGAATATTAGTCCTCTTTGCAGATCATCTCTAAATCATTAAGATTTTAAAGCTGTCACTTGGCAACTCGGTGAGCTGAGCTCCCTCCATAAATGGGATTAAGGTCTTGAGACTGGCTACGCCACTCCAATACCTTAATGTGATTCTTTTTGAGCCACCCCTTTGTTGCCTTGGCTGTATGTTTTGGGTCATTGTTGTGCTGGAAAATCCAGCCACAACCCATTTTTAATGTTCTGGTGGAGGGAAGGAGGTTGTCACTCAGGATTTTATGGTACATGGCTTCATCCATTTTCCCATTCATGCAGTGAAGTAGTCCTGTGCCCTTAGCAGAGAAGCACCCCCAAAACATAATGTTTCCACTGCCATGCTTGAATGTGGGGACGGAATTTTCCGGGTCATAGGCAGCATTTCTCTTTTTCCAAACACGGCAAGTTGAGTTAATGCCAAAGAGATCAATTTTTGTTTCGTCTGACCACAGCACCTTCTCCCAATCACTCTGAGAATCACCAAGGTGTACAATGGCAAACTTCAGATGGGCCTACACATGTGCCTTCTTGAGCAATGGGACTTTACGGGCACTGCAGGATTTTCAGGATAATCCATTATGGCATAATGTATTACCAATGTTTTTCTTGGTGACAGTGGTCCCAGCTTCCTTGGAATCATTAACAAGCTCCCCTACAGTTGTGGCAAAAAGTATTGACACCCCTGCAATTCTGTCAGATAATACTCAGCTTCTTCCTGAAAATGATTGCAATCACAATTTCTTTGGTATTATTATCTTCATTTAATTTGTCTTCAATGAAAAAACACAAAAATAATTGTCCTAAAGCAAATTTGGATCTAATTCCACACTAAACATTAAAAAGGGGGTGGACAAAAGTATTGTCACCCTTAGAAAAATCATGTGATATTTCTCTAATTTGTGTAATTAACAGCACCTGTAACTTACCTGTGGCACCTAACAGGTGTTGGCAATAACTAAATCACACTTGCAGCCAGTTGACATGGATTAAAATTGACTCAACCTCTGTCCTGTGTCCTTGTGTGTACCACATTGAGCATGGAGAAAAGAAAGAGGACCAAAGAACTGCCTGAGGACTTGAGAAACCAAATTGTGAGGAAGCATGAGCAATCTCAAGGCTAAAAGTCCATCTCCAAAGACCTGAATGTTCCTGTGTCTACCGTGCGCCGTGTCATCAAGAAGTTTAAAGCCCATGGCACTGTGGTTAACCTCCCTAGATGTGGATGGAAAAGAAAAATGACAAGAGATTTCAAAGCAAGATTGTGCGGATGGTGGATGAAGAACCTCGAATAACATCCAAACAAGTTCAAGCTGCCCTGCAGTCCAAGGGTACAACAGTATCAACGCGTACTATCTAGTCGGCATGTGAATGAAAAGGGACTGTATGGTAGGAGACACAGGAAGACCCAACTTCTTACCCCAAGACATAAAAAAGCTAGACTGGAGTTTGCCAAAACTTACCTGAGAAAGCCTAAAACGTTCTGGAAGAATGTTCTCTCTTTTTGGGCAAAGGCATCAACATAGAGTTTACAGGAGTAAAAAAAAGGCATTCAAAAAAAAGAACACGATCCCTACAGTCAAACATGGTGGAGGTTCCCTGATGTTTTAGGGTTGCTTTGCTGTCTCTGGCACTGGACTGCTTGACCATGTGCATGGCATTATGAAGTCTGAAGACTACCAACAAATTTTGCAGCATAATGTAGGGCCCAATGTGAGAAAGCTGGGTCTCCCTCAGAGGTCATGGGTCTTCCAGCAGGACAATGATCCAAAACACACTTCAAAAAGCACTAGAAAATGGTTTGAGAGAAAGCACAGGAGACTTCTAAGGTGGTCAGTAATGAGTCCAGACCTGAATCCCATTGAACACCTGTGGAGAGATCTAAAAATGGCAGTTTGGAGAAGGCACCCTTCAAATATCAGGGACCTGGAGCAGTTTGCCAAAGAAGAATGGTCTAAAATTCCAGCAGAGCATTGTAAGAAACTCATTGATGGTTACCGGTAGCGGTTGATCGCAGTTATTTTGGCTAAAGGTTGTGCAACCAAGTATTAGGCTGAGGGTGCCAATACTTTTGTCTGGCCCATTTTTGGAGTTTTGTGTGAAATGATCAATGTTTTGCTTTTTGCTTCATTCTCTTTTGTGTTTTTTCATTGAAAACAAATTAAATGAAGATAATAATACCAAAGAATTTGTGATTGCAATAATTTTCAGGAAGAAACTGAGTATTATCTGACAGAATTGCAGGGGTGTCAATACTTTTGGCCAACACTGTATGTAGTTTTAGGCTGATCTCTCACCTTCCTCATTATCTTGGATATCCAATTAGGTGGGATTTTGCATGGAGCTCCAGATTGTCGATGGACACTTATTTTGTATTTTTTCCATTTACTTACAGTTGTCTCCTTCTCACCCAGCGTCTTACTTATGGTTTTGAAGCCCATTCCAGCCTTGTGCAGGTCCAGGATCTTTTCCCTGACATCCTAAGAAAGCTCTTTGGTCTTGCGCATGTTGTAGAGGTTAGAGTCTGACTGCTTGAGTGTGTGGACAGGAATCTTTTATACAGGTGACAATTTAATGCAGATAATGAGTTGATTAGGAGCATCTAACAGGTCTGCAGGGGCCAGAACTCCTAATAGTTGGTAGGGGATCAAATACTTATTTCAGATCTGCAAAATGCAAATACATTTATATAATTTAGACAATGTGATTTTCTGGATTTTATTTTTGATATTCTATCTCTCACTGTTAAAATTAACCTACCCTTAAAATTATAGACTGTTCATGTCTTTGTCAGTGGGCAAACTTACAAAATCAGAAGGGGTCAAATACTTATTTCCTTCACTGTATATATTTATTCATAGATTTACAATTATCAAGGGGAAAACCAAATTACCCCCAAAAGGTGTTTGTAAATGCAATCAGTCAGCACACATAACACTCAGAATGTGTAAAAAAGGTTAAAGTGTTAATAATTGATATACATAAACCAATCTAGTCACATACTATCAATGCCTCAATTTATGTGTCAAAGCTAAATAGGATCTGTGACATTGGGTTCAATCAATAGCATACTGATGTGTCACAGAGAGAATAGCTTAAATAGTAAAGTACAAATATAGATCAGGTAAGCCATTTCTCACTAGCTCTAAAGTTATATAGGAAGCCTCAATCCAAATACATATATTGCATTAAAGGAATAGCTTACCCATGACAAATAAAGTACTGGTGCCATGGCCAGAGGTAGTGGATATATATTTGAAGCACTAATCCAGCAGGGAAATAAAAAAAAATATGGAACATTGACAAAAACTATAATCCTCTTTTAATATAATGAATACCTTAAATTCGGCTGGTTGTGCATCAGTTGTTAAAGGGAACCTAACTTTTCCTTTTTTGTTTTCATATGGCCCAACGCTAACCTGATTTTAAAAAACATCCATGTAGTTATTTTAAAAAAGCAGTTTAGATGCCTATGTTTACATTAGGTACCTGTACAACCAGTCATTGGGGTGGATACAACCAGTCCGTCATGTCAAACAATATTCAGATGTTTTTTAAATGTTTTATAAATATTTTTTTAATGCCACGTTCCCTCACATTGTTATCTATATAATTGCAAAGTGGCTCATCCATTTCCATCAGGTTGTCCGCCTATGTCACTTCTGGCTGCAGCATATTTGTACACCCACGTCATGGGTCCATTTGGCATCCAATAGTGCTCCATGCCATTCAACACCGCAGCGGCCTAATGACTGATGCATCTCCATGCTGCACACATCCTAATGCCCCCTGACACACACAGTTACCGTATACCAGTATGGTGGCCACTAGCGGTGCCGCTGCACGCTCCCTCCGCCCACTCCCAGCAGTCCACCCAGTCTTCCCTGTTGCCCAGTCTAAGTTGCATCCTCTGATGCCTCCGACTCCCCTCTCTGCCTCTCATTGCTTGTAGGACCTTTGGTCATGTCACAGTCACATGACTGATCACATGACTGTGACATCACTACAGGTCTGTGACATGCTCAACCTGCACTCAGCGCAGCACAGGGTAGGAGGAGTATGGGGTTAAGAGACAGACACAGAGAGGAGAGACTGCCACCGAGGAGACAGACAGCCACAGAGAGGACAGACTGACACAGAGGAGAGAGACAGCCGCAGAGGAGACAGACAGCCACAGAAAGGAGAGACAGCAACAGAGGGGAGAGAGACAGCCAAAGAGAAGAGGAAACTAACAGCTACAGAGGAGAGAGATAGCCACAGAGGGAACAGAAAGCCACAGAAGGATAGACAGCCGCAGAGGGTACAGACTGCCAGTGTTTATCTTACATAGTTGTATCCGGCCTTCAAGACCCCTCCACTGGCACCTCTAAACTCACATTAGTGTGCACTCCATTCACTACAACTATACTACAGAAAGGAGAGAGACAGACACAGAGGGGACAGACAGCCACAAAAGAAAGACACAGCAACAGAGGGAACAGACAGCCACAGAAGGGAGAGACAGCCACAGAGAGTATAGAAACTGCCAAAGAGAAGACAGAGACAACTACACAAGAGAGAGAGACCGCAACAGAGGGGAGAGACACAGCCAAAGCGGGAACAGACAACTACAGAAGGGTTATAGACAGACATAGAAAAGACAGACAGCTACATAGGGAACAGACAGCCACAGAAGGGAGAGACAGCCATAAAATGGAAAGGCAGCCACAGAGGGGACAGACTGCCACAGATGGAAGAGAAAGCTGCAGAAGGGACAGACTGCCATGAGAAGAGACAGTCACAGATGTGATAGACAGCCATTAGGAGAGAGAGACTGCCACATAGGGGAGAGAGACAGCCACAGAGGGGAGAGCTAGGGCACAGAGAAGACACAGCATACAGACACCACCCTCCTGATGCAATAGAATCGGGCCCACATCTAGTGTATTAATATCACTGAAGCACTTTCAGAAATTATTTTCTGCTATAGAAGGACCTGTGTTGATGTCACAACTATCGGAGCTAAGCAGGCCTGACTTAAAGGAAATGTAGACTTAGCACTGCCCATTACAGTCACATGGTTGGGACATCACCACAGGTCCTCCTGTAGCAGAAGTGAATTTCTGAAGGTCTTTAAGTGATGTTAATATATTACAATTTGAGGGGTGTGATTTTGCATAAAAAACTACATTACTGGATTTATATTGTTGTGACTGATTGCAACTGAAGTATCCACACCGATGACTGTTTGTGCAGGTACCTAATGCAAACAGATAAGCATCTAATGTGCTTTTTTATGATAAACACATGGATTTTTTAAACCAGATTAGTGATGCACAGTACATGATCTAAATAACAATGGGGCATTTTGAAACAAAAAAAATGACATGATAGGTTCCCTTTAATGATGTTCAAAAGTATGGACTGGTGTACAGTTTATAGAAATGTACATTCTACAAATTTTAAGCAATGGATTTAGTCTAGAAAGAGTTTTTTCCACTTATTTCGAATATAATCTATTCTTTAAATATGTGCACGTAGAGCATTAAGTATTACCAGTGAAGGCTGTGCTTGCCATAAAACCAAGAGATTTGTTATCTGTGCTTCATTTACAGCCAAAAGATGTTTTAGATGTTTCATAATTCAAATGCTTAACTTGAGCAGTTTGAACATTTAGCTTCGAGCTACTTTTGAGTCAGCACAGGAGCTTCATAATGTGATAAAGTTTCTGAGGGTAATAACAGGCTCAACTTGTATAGAGGTATGCTTGTTTTTTAGGGTAAAGTTAGAAATAGATGTTAAAAACTTCAGTGAAAGGAAATGTCGTGTCAGTGACATTCTTCACACTTCCATATCCCTTGGCCATGTTCATAATAGTACATCATCAGATTTTTGAAGTCGCTAAGTTAATACTAAGAATACCCCTTTAAACTTTTTTCCTCTGCAACAATTTTTATTTTTGCCCATTTATTTTCTCTCCTTTTTTCAAGAATCATAACTTTTATATTTTTCTATCCACATAGCTGTATGATGGTTCCATTTACGATTCAATGTACTGATAAACAGGAAAAAAATCCAAGTTGGTGAAATTGGTAAAAAATTCTACTCTGTCTTGTTTTTTGTGAGGTTTTTTTTATGGAACATATTCTGTGCTAAAAGTTACTTGGAATCATAATTTTCCAAGTCAATACAAGTACAACGATACCAGACTTGCCTATTTATTTTTTACATAAGTAGAGGAAAAAAATCAGAACTTTGTAAGAAAAAATTATTTGGCTTATGTTCCCATTTTGCAGAACCTATAACATTTTTGTTTTTTCATCAACTGAGCTGGGTTAATTATATATTTTTTTTACACTTCACAAATACTTGCTACTTTGGGTTAGTATGTCCACTAAACTCCCAATTAAATACATTTAAGTTTGTGGGTGTAACGTGAAAAATGTGGAAAAGATCATAGGGTATGAATACTCTTTCAGGGTACATCTGAATAAATATCATCGACTGATCCCTGTAACCTCTTACATGTTGTTGAACTGCAAAGGAAACAAAGATCTACACTATGCATTTCAATACTATAGTATTTCAGTATTTAGTACAAGTGACAATGTTGAGATGAAGTCCTAAGGGGACTGACAAATTTAAAAAAGTGTTAAAAGTATAAAAAAAAATATAGAAATGCTCTTACCACCCTCCTTTGCCCCCATTGAAAATAAAGTAAAAAATAAATAAAAAAGCAAATACACATACGTGGTAACGCTGCATTCATACAAGACTGATCTATCAAACTATAAAAATTAATTAGCCTACACACTAAACGCCCTAACGTGAAAAACATCAAAATGGCAAAAATGTAAATTTTTTGCGTCACTTTAAAAAGCAATAAAAATAGATTAAAACATCATATAGAACCAAAAGTTGTTTTGCTAGAACCATCAGCCCGTAGACAAAAATATAAGGTGTTCTAAATATTTTAAAAATGTAAACTTAAATTTCTGACATACATTTGTAGTCTCGCCCCTGAATCAATACTTAGTCTCTTGCGGTATGTCTCTAAAGGTACTGTCACATGGGGCGATCTCTGCGGCGAAAGCTGCCGGCAACTCACAGGAGCGCACACTTTTTGGCGCGTAGCCATGGTTGCTGTTGCGATGTCGCACGCAGCGATATTGCCGACAACGCATCTACGATCTTGCTGGCAACTATCGCTGCCAGCGATACATAACATATGAGTCTATGGGGAAGTTGCCGGCAGCATCACAGTTACGGCATCACACAGGGCGATGCAGGCAGATCACCGGAGCAATATCGCATGTTGGGAAACCTGGCGATGTTGCTTAGGCAATTTACCGCCTTATTATCACCATGTCACACGCGGTAACTCATGAGCGTTGCTGCAATTTAGCCACGCCCCTAAGTTGCCAGCAACATCGCCGCAGAGATCGCCCCATGTGACGATACCTTAAGGCTTGGGTCAGACCTGCATCTGCCCTGAGCCTGCTGGATCTGTTTAAAATGTAGAATCTGGCAGGCTTAGCGCATAGCATTACTGGTATGTAACCGTATACATGCCTGCCTATGGATTGCTATGGCAACCCGATGTGTACCGCACCCGCCGGTTCCACAGCGAATCCCCAGATATGCAGCGTGCACAGGAAACAAGGTTTACTACAGTTTCCTGTGCGCTCATCAAAAGTGCATATCCAGGGATTCGCTGTGGAGCCGGCATGATTCTGCAGGTTGCCATAGGGATACTATACACAGGCGGCACATAGCATTACATGCCAGTAACGCTATGCGCTGAACCTGAGATTTTCTAAGTTTTAAATGGATCCAGTAGGCTTAGGGCAGACCCTAGCCTAACATCTTTTCACATCTAAAGGATTACATTTTGCCAATTCTTCTTTGCAAAATATCTCTAGCTTAGTGAGATTGGATGTAGAGGGCCTGTTACCAACAAATTTCAAGGTCCATTGTAGCAGTGGTAGTAGATTTAGGGTCATTGTTCTGCGGGAAGTAAACCTCTGCAGTCTTTTGCAGCCTCTAACAGGATTGCTTTCTATTTAACCATACATCTTCCATCAACTCTAATTATCTTTCCTGTCCCAGTCCCAGTCAAAGAAAAGCATTCCCACAGCATAATGCTGCTTCTACCATTTTTCATGGTGGGGATGGTATTTTCAGGGTGATGTGCAGTGTCTTCTAACACATAGCATTTGCATTTAGCCCCAAAAGTTCTACTTTGGTCTCATCTGACTAGAGCACCTTCTTCCACATTCCATGAACGGACACAGCTAACATTACTATTATTATGTTATTCTTGACACACCGGATACACATGGAAAACAATACAAGCAGTAAACAAACAAACCTGAAGGCTTGGCACCCTAGGAGTGGCTCAAAGAGAAATTGTTCTTGCAAAAGACTCATCACCACCTTTGCCCATCTATTTGTTGTCTTAATTTAATAACAAGTCCGATACATATTTTAACTGGGTGCTGTACTGTCCCTTTTTTATTCCTCCTAAAAATAAATTGGCTACTGGATGTTGCTAGTTTGGGGGGGGAGGCGCACTGTCCATCAGTGCTGCCATTATTGCACTGTGCAGGTACGCATACCTATTACATGGAGAATAATAATTCTCAGATAAAGTGATGATTGAGCACTAAAATGCTCATGTGGTCAATATTCAAATCAAGCAGGTCAGATGCTCCGAATGGCTTGATTCAAGAAACAATATAATGAGAGTCAATGGAAGACCCTACCGGGAGGGCAGAGGGGCAGGACAGCCACTGAAATGGATGGAAACAGCACTGGAATGGAATGGGAACAGCATATGGAAGACACCTTGATGCATCTCTGATTCTCAGGTTGCTGCTGGGAACAATTCTATTGTATTAGGCTTTTTGCACACATTGGGTTTGTATCTCCTATTTTATGTGTTTTTGAGTCCAAATAAATACAACATTTTTAGTTTGAATTTTGGAGACATGTTGTCAGTAGTTTATAGAATAAAGAACAATGTACATTTTACTTCACAATATACCCTATAAAGAGAAAAATCAGAGAAACTGAAAATTTTGCAGTGGTCTCTTAATTTTTTCCAGAGCCATATATACATATTTTTAAAAGCTTTACAATTAAAATACAATCACTTAATTGAATATTTTTTTTCAAATAAAGTCTCTACTGAACATACATTAGAATCAGGTGCAGACTGTCAAAGTCCAGATATTATTATGATTTTCAGACAGATTATATGACTGCAGTAACAATCTAAAGTTTATCTTAAGTAAATATAATATTTTATTTATGCTCATAGTAATGCTTGCATGCAAGTGCTGAACAAACTGTAAAACAAAAAATAGCATGTTTTATTACCAGACGACATATGCTGACTACTTCAGGGATACTACTCCCAAGCGAGTAGCGGAATAGTTACATAATACACATTTAAAGCTCAGGTGGCCTTTTGCCATATTGGCTCCATTAAATTTAATAAAAATATAGTTTTTTATTAACAAAAGTATATTTAGCAGAACCTAGACAAATACTGTCATTCAAAATATAGTCATTCATGTTGGACCTATGATGGAGTAAGAATGAGAGAATTCAAACTGTAGTAAGAGGAGGCTGCCATCATTTTAACTTGTTTTTATATATATACCTTTACGGTGTGATTGAGAGGAATAAGAGGGCTGCATAAAGTGGAAAATTTTATTTACTCCAACGACCATAAGGGGATTATAAAACGTGCAATCTAGGCTACCACAAAGGGCCAGAGCCTCCGGGAGAACTCATGGCCAGATTGCCCTCATTTCAATGTTCTGTTTCTTGCCAGAGGTGGTGCAATCCTTTTGGCAGGGACCTTTCCTGGAGCTTCGTTGATAGCAAAACAAAATAGCAGCGCAGCTCCAGGGGAGCTCCTGTCGCCTCTTCTGCAACTATCCGACATCATCAGCAGTCGTGTGTCAGCATGTACGCGCTGGCCACAAGAAGAGGTTGATCCCAGGGAACAGAGCATGATAAAAAAAAAATGTTTCTGGTTTGATTTTATCTGATGAAGGCTTGTTATATGTTAATCGAAACGCGTAATAAAACAAGAAATTATTTTGGAATAATTTGCCATCCCTGTGATCCCTCTGGTAGCGCTTCAATTCAAACCAGAAAAAAATTTTTTATCCTGCACTTTAACACAAGCCTCCCTCTGGGCGACTTGCTTCTCTGGGAAGAAGCAGCAGGCCAGGAGATCCAGGAAATATCCCTCTGTAGGATTATATGCGAACTGCACAAGACACCAGAAAGGTGAGCACAATACCTAAGAGCAACTGGTGCTTCTAATACACTGCACTTAGATCTGTGCCTTCTCTTTTCTCCTCTATCCCTAGTCTCGCTGACCTCACAGTCTTTGAAGACACTATTTGACTATTAGGGAACAAAGCATAGCACTGGGGAGAGGAGATGAGTATGTGTTGATGTTTTTTTAATATGTGTATGGGATGTGTGAGGGCTCATCTTGTATATAAGAAGCTATGTAGGATATCATACTGTATATAGGAAGTTATATTACTGCTCATACTGCATATATGAAGCTATATGGGGGCTCATCTTGTATATAGGTGCTATGTGTGATTATGTGATGGCTCTACCAGTATATAATGACTAATCAAGGGCTCATATTGCATATATGGTGCTATGTGAGGGCTCATACTGTATATAGGTGCTATGTGTGATTTTATCCTGGAAGATGGCTGGAGGAAGGTTCTATATAACCGAAACGTCACCATTTGACATCCTCAGGGCCCAATAAAGGCACCTAACACCTCTGAGAAGGAATGCAGCTATTAATTTTTGGTGGTCTGTATGACTAAGCAAATCAAACATTGCTAGGATTGAATTGCATCCTGCTGTACTAGCCATACTGCTTTATTTTTCTATTTGATACTGTATATAGGGAGGTTACATGGGTCTCATCCTGTATATAGGAAGCTATGGAGGGCTCATCTTGTATATTGTGGGTATGTGGGGCTCAGACAGTTTACAGGGTGTTTTATGTGGGTCTTACTGTGTACAAAGGGCCTATGTTGGGGCTCATACTGCATTTAAGGGCCTGTATGGGGGCTCATACTGTATATAGAGGACTGTGTGTGGATCATACAGTTTATAGGGGCTATAAACTGTATACACAGCACCATGCTACTTATGAGGTCAGTAGGCACAGTAGCAGGTTATAGTATGGTTAGTGTAGGGGCGGTCCCAAAATGGTTCACCTTGTCATGGTGGGATGGCTTAAGTACATTTTTAGCATAAAAAGGTATGTGCCAAGTAACATGTGTTTTTACAGCATTAGCTTTTATTTATTTATTGCAAGGCATTTGGAGACAATACACACATTCCTTTTTGGTTTCTAGTTGTTGTTTCATACAATTTGGCATTTATGGTGAACTTGCTATACAAGCCTGTTCATGCTAGATCCTTCAGACTCCGCTTTAGTCTTAACTTAACCACTTGTCTCCTGGTAAGTTCGGAAAGCCCCGCCTTTCTCCAGCGAAGCAGAAACTGATATAATGCATCCCATCTGTGATTCATTTTAGGGCCCAGGTCATATACAACCCCTGCTACTTATGAGCTCAGTAGGTACAGTAGCAGGTTATAATATGGACAGTGTAGGGGCCGTCCTGAAATGGGTCACCTTATTGTGGTGGGATGGCTTAAGTACGTTTTTTGCAAAAAGGTATGTACAAAGTACCCTCTGTTTTTACAGCATTAGCTTTTATTTATTTATACAAGGTATTTGCACACAATACACACATACTTTTTTTGTTTTCTGGTTGTTGTTTCATACAATTTGGCGTTTATAGTGAACTTGCCTGTTCACACTAGATTGTTCTGACTTAGCTTTTGTCTGCAATTTATAGGGACTGTGTGGGGGCTCATATGGTGTCAGTATGTCTTAATTCTGCTTAATATTAAGTTATACAATTAACATCAATTTAAAATAATTGTAGCTAATATGTGAAGATTAATATTGAGCAGAATTGCAATATAATGGGTTGACACTCACAACAATCACAGTCTCTAATGTGGCCACTCATGAAAATGTATTTCTAACTCCTGCTTTATTATTTAGCACCAGTGTATTAATCATGTGACCTATCACATGATCTATCTAAAGGGAATCATGTGACATGTCACGTGACACATCAGAGGGGTAAAAAATTTTTAAACTTACTGAGGCCCTGGCTACTCTTAATCCACCCCTGCCAGTGACCCTTAGATTTCTCAAATGTGTCATTCATTTCTTCCTCCCTCCTGGGTAGCGCTGCTATTCTGCAGAGAGTGTGTACATTTTAACAACATACCTAAATTGTTTGGAGAATTTTGAACCTCCAATTTAGAGGTATCAAAAGTTTTGACACTGACAACAGATGTATGAATGTGATCCTATTTTTCAGGTCAGGAAAAAAAACAAAGTTAGTATCTTATTAACTGTTAACACAATGGCTATTTTGTACATTTGCTGTATCAAGGTGGAAGCTTCTTTCAAGAAAAGATTTTAGGAAATGACATAAATCTCTAATAGGTGTGAATCCCTCTATTGAGACGCATACCTTGTTCCAGAATGGGGTCCCGTGATTCTCTGTTCCAACTAGTGCCTGATTAGCAGTGACAGGAAAGGTATCTGTGCATGCTGGGCAGGTAGGCTATCATTGAAGGTTGGTCATCAGTTGGAACAAGAAATTGAGGGACCATTCAGTCCACATACCTGACATGTCGCTTATGGGAAAGCCCTTTAATTTCAATTGCAAAATATAAAGGGAGGGGACAAGAGGCGCAATAGTGCCCTATCACTAGTGACACTAGTATGTAGATGGTGGTGCTGTGTGGCCGCTCACCTGATCCAGTTGTGGTCCCCACAACTGGTTTGACTGCGTTTAGGAATCAACGTTCCAAGCTGCTGCAGGACCTCCACCTACCACTGGATCGTGGTATGTTCCAAGAAAGATGATGGGAGTGATGGTGTGTCACGGTCCGCGCTGCTTCTGGATTAAAAACTCACCAAAGAGCCCAGCAAACTTTCATCCTCTTTATTCCTTATTCCAACGCGTTTCAACGCCACAACCCGGCGGGTTGTGGCGTTGAAACGCGTTGGAATAAGGAATAAAGAGGATGAAAGTTTGCTGGGCTCTTTGGTGAGTTTTTAATCCAGAAGCAGCGCGGACCGTGACACACCATCACTCCCATCATCTTTTTTTAATTTCAATTGGGATTCTGTTTGTTTACCACCTGCCAACAGTTTTGAATGAACTTTCCTACAATTTCTCACATCTTAAAAATCATAGTGAATGAAATAGTAAAAGATTATGCCCTCAGCAAAAAAACATGTGATTAAGCATCTTGTCAAAATAAAACTAAGGCTAGCTTCACATTACATTTTTTACCATCCTGTTCTGTTCGTTTTTTAAACAAACAGAACAGGATCGTTTTTGCCCCCATACATCCCTATAGTTTTCGGATTGGCCC
This sequence comes from Allobates femoralis, assembly GCA_033576535.1. Classification (NCBI taxonomy): domain Eukaryota; kingdom Metazoa; phylum Chordata; class Amphibia; order Anura; family Aromobatidae; genus Allobates; species Allobates femoralis. Next base: position 303,351,359 of record JARQOC010000001.1, on the reverse strand, counting down.
TATTTGGCCATCCGTTTTATGAATCCGGTGCAGGATTCGTTTCTGTCCTCTTTTTCACCGGTCCCAAAAATGATGCCTGCAACGTTTTTGGGCTCCAGTGACAAAACAGGACAGAAACGAATACTGTCTGGCCCGGCACACTTAGCATGGGGCCTATGGCACCAGATCCTGGAAAAAACAGAATCGTTTCCCAGATCCGGTTCCAAGGTACAGAGCATGCGCAGAACAGGAGCACTGCTCTGTACCCATGGTACATCTGTGTAATATCACTTTAGCAGTGTAACTATATATACACTGCTAAAGTGATATGAAATAAAGGGATGGTTAACAATAAAATATAATAAATTCTCACCTTTCTGGCGACTCCCGAGTGGCCATCGCTGAATACATCTACTGGCAGTTCGAGGACTTTCATGATGTCATTGGGGGGGGCAGGGCAACCCGATCACATGACCGCATAAGCGGTCTTTGAATGTTTTTGGGTTTTGTGAATTACTACAGAATGTTCACTAAGGGATTTTCAAAGATTGTTAAACCTATTACTGACCTCACTCATAAGGAAGCAGATGTGTCTACGTGGGGGGTTGAGGCTGCCAGGGCATTTTATTGCCTCAAGGAGATGTTTACATCTGCCCCAGTCCTGGTTCAGCCTGACCTCGATAGACAATTGTTGAGGTGGATGCTTTAGAAATTGGAGTGGGGGCAGTAATGTCTCAGGGGTCTCCGTTCACTCACCTTCAGACTTGTTCATTTTTTGTATGCATTTTCTAGGGAATCCAGACATCAGTTTGTTGTTCTTACAGGCCATAAACACTTACTTGGAAAATGCCAAGAGGCTTAATCCCAGCTAGGCCAGATAGGGCTTATTTTTTCAAAATTTCATTTTTCCATTACTTATATTCCTCGGTCTAAGAATACTCGTGCAGATGCTCTTTCTTGGAGCCTGTGCCCCATCCAGTTAGTTTTGTCTTCCCTCTATTTTTTTCTCGGGAATGGTGCTTGCTACTACCAAAGTTGAATGGGAAATTGTTAAGTAGCAACATTTATCCCCTACTGATATCCTGCAGTATAAGTAGTTTGTGCCTGTTAACCTTGGGCTCCATAATGCCACAGGTGGTAGGAATGGACAAAGGGGTAGGTAGCAGGATGGCATAGATGGGCAAAAAGAATCAGGGAAGCAAGTTTGAGCCTGTAGACTGGGGTTCCCTAGCTAGCCCAGTTCCCAGAGACACCTCTAAAGGTGAGGATGTCTGGGCCACCAACCTCACCTTGCTCCTGACCAGCCCTAGGCTATAACCCCCTCAACCTTCACCCATGGACCAGGATAGTCACAGCAACTCCAGGAAGAGACAGCTTCTGGAAACTCCAGCGGAAACTGCACACAGCAAATCACAGGTCACAGGTCACAGGTCATAGAGTAAATGAAGTCTATCGGCGACATCAATTGGTAGGAAATGGAATTATTTAACAGCTGGGGGAGTGGCACACACAGCAACTCACCTGCAGAGCAACAGAAGTTAATACTTTATAAACTGAAGGAAACTAACTCTATTTAATTCCTGCAAGTCACAGAGACTACAAGCAGTCTACATGTTGAAACATATTATCCAGGACTGTCACGATTCTGTTTTGGCTGGCCATCCAGGGGTTAAGGGAACCATGCATTTGTTTAAATGGGTGTATTGGTGGTCTTTTTTACATTAGGATGTTGAGACCTTTGTTCGGTTCTGTGAGGTGTGTGCCAGGAGTAAGATGCCTTTGTCTGCTCTGGCTGGTAACCTTCTACTTCCCATTCCGAATCAATCCTGGTCACCACTTCAATGGATTTCATTACTGATTTCACAGCCCCTGATGATATGACCATCATCTGGGTTATCGTTGATCATTTCTCCTGCCAGTGTCAAATGTGGCGCCCCTGCGGGTATTAGCCACAGTATAAAGATCATAATAGTTGCACTCACTTAGAAAGCCAAGCCACTGCACTACCACCTTTGGCCAGTAGGGGGAGCTCCAGAGACACCAGAGACTTCCCTAGAGATAAAACACTGGTTTGAGGTAAATTTTCAGACAGTTGGAGCCAGGAGCTCAGAGTGACAGGAGCTGCATTGAGTTCCTGAGGACTGACTGACAATTTCCAGGGCCAAGCCATTGGTCTGAGGAGGAGAAAACTGATAAGAGAAACACTTTCAGAATCGGTAGCATCATTATCTACCCTAGATAAAAAGCGCAGATACGGATACCGGATCCGTGGCTGCATTAGTTATATACAATACAGCAACCGGAAAAACGTGAGGCAACAACAAGCTTCACAGGGCCAGACACAGCAACATACTAAGAGTTCAGCAGTACTCCCGGAGGGGGTAAGCAGAGAGAGACAAAGGACTCAAGTTGCCTGTTGAGTGGGACCCAGAGAGGACAGATTTGGGCCAGCAGCGAGTTCACACACGGCAGCAGGGCCACATAGACAGCGCAAGCAGGAGGTAAAGGACCCGGTGGGGCCTGAGCAACTGAACCCCTATTGCAGACTCCGGAGACGGGACTTGTTGTATTATAGTTTGGTTGAAAGTAAACCAGTTAAACCTCATCTGTGCCTCAGCCTCTGATTTAACAGCTACCATCTATCCAGGATTGGGACCATCACCGCTGAGAGAATTTGCTGTGAATCAAGTAAGTGTCTGTGCCCTTAACATCTCCTCACCATACTTCCATCTTCATCCATCATTAACTTTAACATCACCTGTCCAGGGGACCCTACAGCCCTACCCGGAAAAGGGCTATACCATCTCAGCTGCCTCTCACCATCATCCCCTGGCCAGTACAAGGCAGCGGTGGCCATATATAGCCACATTATTCCAGGTGGCGTCACGACAATAACATCTACAAACTTTATAAATTATATAAACTTCTAAATCCCCTGTAAATACCCCCTTTTAGGAGTGTGCCAGCCTGGGGCCACGGCCTGGGTCCAGCCACCAGTGACTCCCCCAAGGAAAGGGACCCTGCGCCGGGTAGCCCGGTCCCCTAAGCTGGGCGGCACACCTCTCTTTGGCGTCACGAACAGGATTTACCGTGCCTGGTTAAATCGGGTACTGTGTGCCGTGATTAATGCCGAAAATTGTGAGAAAATCCGAGAAAAATTGACTTTTTTATCAAAAAGTGATTTTCCCAATGGAAACCATTTAAATAGACTTTTCCCCATTGACTAACATTGAAACAAAATGGCCGCCAGCCTCTGAGGTAAAATTGCATCATCACTAATTACCTCATAACTGCCACAGCACGAGACTGCTATTTGAACTGTGTCATTGCCCTGAGCTCTGATCTGACTGAAAAATTTCAGATTCCGCCATTACTGAGCTCGCGGCGAGCAGAAGCAGCAGGGGGCGTGTCTTTGTGGGCGGCACCAAGCTGAGAGCTCTGACGTCGGCAAAAGGGGAAAACCAATCCTGCTGCATAGCGGAACGATTATACGCCATCCCGACGGAAGCAGAGGACCGGAAGGGTCCGGATTAACTAAGGGGGCGCAACATGTCGCAGCACGGAGACGCCGAAACACCCGGCGACACAAATGCAGCTGAAGCACAAAACAGAGCGCTCGGCAGCACAGCGGCGCAAGGTGCAGCGCCCATTATGCCGATGTTGATGCCATATACCCCAGGTGCTCCATGGCTTCCAGTGTATGAAGGTAAGCCTAATACTTTTGATGATTTTAAAGAAAAACTGCTGGCCTATTTAAACATGTTTCCAATGGCAGAAGCTCAGCGTGTCGGTTTGCTGATGGCACAGTTAAGTGGTAATGCCAAGCGAGAAGTCACAGCATGGTCCGCTGATCTAAAAGACACTGCTGAGCATATTCTAGCTGGATTAAAGGCAGTATTTGAAACTACTGCTGGTAGCAAAGCAAAGACCAAATTCTTCAATTGCAAACAAAAGGCCAATGAGAGTGTGAGAGACTTTGCCCTGAATTTACAGGAGGCCCTTAAAGCGCTTACACTGGCTGAACCAATGTTTAACACTGGCGCTGATAAATTGCTAAGAGATCAATTCATTGAGGACTATTAACCCCTTCTCATCGAGGGCATGCGAGTATGCTGACTTTCAAGGACCCTGAAGTGACATTTGCCCAGTTAAAGGAGAGCGCTATTCGTCTCCAGCAGGCAGAGGCACTTTGGGATCAGGATCCTGCGCCATCCATTACAGAAACCCCTCAACAACAGAGAATGCCAGTGACATCAGTTAAGCCCCTGGAGGCCAGTGCTAATGATGCTTTCCAGCAAAAGCTTGACTCTCTAACAGACATTGTCACCTCAATGGCTAAAACCATGCAGGAAATGAGAGAATCACAGACTACATCCAAGATGGAGTTGGCGAACCGCAGAGAGGATATTCCCTGGATGAGACCCCAGAGATACCCAGCGTGGAGAGGACGACCCAACGACCGTTACCAGCCGGATGGACAGCCTATTTGCCGCCGTTGCCGGAAGCCAGGCCACATCGCCCGCAATTGTGATTTAAACAAGGATCCCCTGGGAATGCGGGCCGCTTCGCAGGAGTGAACTTTCAAGGCCCAACATCCTGGCACGATAAGTACGTCGGAGGACGTCCTATTATCCCCATCGTGCTGGACGGTATTCCTCTCAATGCCTTGTTGGACACTGGTTCCCAGATTTCGTCTATACCACATATCCTTTATAAGAGGTACTGGGCAGATTCAGACATTGATAAAAGACCATCTAATGTTGAGCTAAGTATATATGCTAGTAATGGAAAATTGGTACCGCAAGTAGGATTTAGAGAGATGACCATTAAGATTGGTAGAGCAGAATTAAAAAATCAGGGTATCATAATTGTTGATGTTAACAGACGGGAACCTTTTGTATTGGTAGGTATGAATGTTTTAGAAAATTGTTTTTCCGAGGTTATTACTATTTTACAGCAATTTGCGGAAACTGCCCAATCCTGCCAGCAGAGAATTCTCCGGAGAGAGATAAAAGCATTGGTGCTGAAGCAACAAGTAGAGGTTGCAGTGGAGAAATCGGCAGTGTGAGGGTAAGTGACCCAACTCCTATAGTAATACCTCCAAAAACTGAAATGCTGGTATGGTGTAGAGCAGCCATTGGTATTAAAGGACGAGATTACCAAGCCTTGGTAGAGCCTGTGTACACTGATAGTAGACCCACAATATTAACGGCTAGAGGAATAGTCGAGGTACACAGCGGAAGAGTACCCATACGTCTTTTGAATTGTGGAGAGGAAGAGGTCACTTTACCAAGGTACGCTACAATGGCCAAGCTATACACTGTTGACAACAATGCCATCATAGCCATTGGGCCCTTGAATCCGTCATGTCAGGCGGACGACAATGGTTCAAGTGGAGAATTAGAAGATTGGTGTCAGCAGCTGCATATAGGTACAGATTCAACACCTACCCACCAAAAACAAGGGGTGTACCGACTAGTAGAAGAATATGAACGGGTCTTCAGTAAACACCCATTAGACTTCGGACAGATTAAAGGGGTAGAACATACAATTCCTACCGGTAACCACCCACCAATAAAAGAGAGATATAGACCCATACCGCCCGCTCATTATCAATGTGCTAAAGACATGCTGAGAGAGATGAAACAGGCCGGGTAATTAGAGACAGTTGTAGCCCCTGGGCAGCCCCTCTGGTAATAGTTAAAAAGAAAGACGGAACCATGAGAATGTGTGTAGACTACCGGCAGATTAATCACATTACCCATAAAGACGCTTACCCCTTACCTAGAATTGAAGAGTCATTAGCTGCTTTAAGATCTGCTAACTATTTTTCCACCTTAGACTTAACAAGTGGGTATTGGCAAGTCCCTGTGGCTGAGGAAGATAAAGAGAAGACAGCATTTACCACACCAATGGGTCTCTGTGAATTTAATTGTATGCCGTTCGGACTCTGCAACGCACCCGGTACCTTTCAGCGATTGATGGAATGCTGTCTCGGACACAAGAACTTTGAAGCCGTCCTTCTGTACCTAGATGATGTAATAGTCTACTCAAAGACTTACGAACAACATCTACAAGATCTGGCAGAAGTGTTCGAAGCCTTATCCCGGTATGGTATGAAGATCAAGCCATCAAAATGTCACCTTCTAAAGCCAAAGGTACAATACCTGGGACACGTTGTAAGTTCAGAAGGAGTAGCACCGGATCCCGAGAAAGTAACCGCAATAAGGGATTGGCCAAGACCTACCAGCGTGAAACAGGTGAGGCAATTCCTGGGACTGGTGGGCTACTATCGTAGATTCATCCAAGGGTTCACCAAGCTAGCAGCACCTCTACAAGACATCCTGGTAGGGCAGTCGAAGAAGCCTTCAAATCGCAATCCTCCTTTCCAGTGGAGTGATGAGAGGAAGATTCTTTTGAAAAGTTGAAGAAGGCATTGACCGGAGAAGAAGTTCTGGCATACCCCGATTACCATCAACCTTTCATCCTTTACACAGATGCCAGTAATGTGGGACTGGGAGCAGTACTATCTCAGAAGCAAGGAGGCAGGGAGAAAGTCATCGCCTTTGCAAGTAGAAAGCTCCGGCCTACTGAAAGAAATCCTGAAAATTACAGCTCCTTCAAGTTAGAACTACTGGCAGTAGTCTGGGCTGTGACTGAGCGTTTCAAACACTACTTGGCAGCTGCAGAATTCACCGTCTATACTGATAACAACCCATTGACCCACCTGGATACAGCCAAGCTAGGTGCGCTGGAACAGCGATGGATAGCCCGGCTGTCTAATTACAACTTCGTGATCAAGTATAGAGCAGGCCGAAAGAATGGAAATGCAGACGCCTTATCCCGGATGCCGCACTTGAGAGACGTGGAAGAAGAACCGGTAGAACTTGAAGAAATTGAACTACCCGCCTTCCATCGTCCCAAGGTAGGACAGTATCAATCCAGTGCCTACCAGAAACATCAACAGGTGAATCTCAACCCATTAGCACACCACAGATGGGCTGACACTCAAGACAGCAATCCAGCTGTGAAGTTGGTGAAAGAACTGCTGACTGAGCAAAGTGCGTATCCCAATGAAAATGCACCGAAAGAGACACATCAACTCTGGAAAGAGAGAGGCAAAATGTTCCTGTACCAAGGAAAGCTGTGCAGAAGATATACCAATCCAAAGACGCATGAGCTAGTATGGCAGATCATTGTGCCTAAACAAGATGTAAAAATGGTCTTAGAAGCTTATCACAATGGTGCTGGTCACTTCGGGTGGAAAAAGCTAGAAGTACTTTTAAGAGAAAGATTCTACTGGGTTGGAATGAGAAGATCAATTGAAGAATGGTGCAGAAACTGTGGTCCGTGCAACCTCAGAAGAAAAGATCTAAAAAACCAAAGAGCACCACTCCAGCCTATAGTTACCAAGCAACCACTTGAGCTCGTAGCAATAGACCACGTGAAATTGACACCAAGCCGGTCCGGCTATGTCTATGCTTTAACCATCGTGGACCATTACTCACGCTTCCTGGTAGTAGTGCCCGTGAAAGATCTCACTGCAAAGACAGCAGCTAAGGCGTTCCAGACATACTTTTGCAGACCCCATGGATATCCGGAACAAGTACTCGCAGACCAAGGCACAGCATTTGAATCAGAGATCTTCAGAGAATTTTGCAATATGTATGGCTGCAAGAAGATCCGTACAACAGCCTATCATCCGCAAACAAATGGCTTATGCGAAAAAATGAACCATATTGTAATCGATCTCTTAAAGACTTTACCAGAAACAGAGAGAAACCTATGGCCAGAGAAATTGCCTGATTTGGTAGACCTCTATAACAATGTCCCGGTAAGCTCCACAAACTGTACCCCAGCTTACCTTATGCGTGCAAGACCTGGCAAGCTACCAATAGATCTAGAAATGGGTATTGTAAAACCGGACGCAGAAGTTCAGGATTCCAACTGGGACTCCCTACGCCAACAACAATATCGCCAAGTGCAAGAATGCGTAGAAAGGAATCTCCAGAAAACTAGAGAAAGACAAGAGCAATACTTCAACCAGAATGCTCTAGCAACCCCATTAAAACCTGGTGATCAAGTGCTCAAGAGAAACCGTCGCACTAATAAACTGGACAATCAGTGGGAATCCGTCCCATATACAGTTTTACCAATGAGAGTGAACAATCCTAAAATGTGTCTTATAAGCAAAGATGGTGGATTAACATCAGTACTAGTGTCAAGAGACAATCTAAAACTATGTCCAGAGACATTGAAAGAAAAAGAAGTCATTCAACCTGAACCAGAAGTTATTCAACCAGTACCGGTTCAACCTGTTGACGAAAAAGAAGAAGATGGAGTATATCACACCTATTTAGGAGACTTTCCTAAAACCTGGCCAACCTACAATGGTGCAGTAGTAGTTCCCATGATGGCCTTCTATCAAACACCAGAGCCTGTAATACCAGAAGCCCCAAGACCAATAGAATTAGAAGCAGACCCTGTACCACAAGAAGTCCCAAGACAGGAAGAACAAATTCCTAGTAATAATAGTCCTGGACACGGTGGAATTGCCAACCCCACAAATGTGGAATTATCCCTAGCAGAACCAGAAGTACTTACTAGGTATACGTCCACTCACACCATCACATTGAGTACACCCAGTATACAAGCGTTACGCAGATCACAGCGTAGTACTCAGGGTCAATTACCAGCAAGATATGCAGACTACCAAATGTAAATAGATTTCATGTGCATTGTATATTTGTTAAAGTTATGCAGTTGAATAGAATCCTAAAAGGTATGATGTAAAGTGGCAGTCACGGAGAGTTAAAACTTGGCCTCATATGCGGTGACCCGAGGGCCTTGAGGCCTACTGCACTTACAACCCGAAATATCTGAAAGGAACTTGTTTAGTTGTTAATTAGTAGTTATTAGATGTAACGTTAAAAAGCTCAGTACCTACAGAGACTATTCTGTATGAACTACTTGCATATTCTTGAACTCTTTTCTTCATTTATCAGCCCGGAGGCGGTAAATTAAAGCTCCGGAAAGACTGTTTTTTGAACATTCTTAAGTTTATTCATAAACTTTGTTGGAAAAATGGACGCTAAGTGCAGTGCCTTTCCTAACAAATAAATAGCCCTCAAGGACAGAGCTGTATTAATGGACGCTATTTGAAGTGACTTTTTACAAGACTCTATTTTTTAAACTTGAGTGGTTTTTGTAACTTTTTATTTTTTTTAAGACTCTGTAGATATTATCTGTTATATCTTATGTTTATTGTCCCACAGTCCCGGAGTACTGTTCTTAACTAAGGGGGAATGTGGCGCCCCTGCGGGTATTAGCCACAGTATAAGATCATAATAGTTGCACTCACTTAGAAAGCCAAGCCACTGCACTACCACCTTTGGCCAGTAGGGGGAGCTCCAGAGACACCAGAGACTTCCCTAGAGATAAAACACTGGTTTGAGGTAAATTTTCAGACAGTTGGAGCCAGGAGCTCAGAGTGACAGGAGCTGCATTGAGTTCCTGAGGACTGACTGACAATTTCCAGGGCCAAGCCATCGGTCTGAGGAGGAGAAAACTGATAAGAAAACACTTTCAGAATCGGGTAGCATCATTATCTACCCTAGATAAAAAGCGCAGATACGGATACCGGATCCGTGGCTGCATTAGTTATATACAATACAGCAACCGGAAAAACGTGAGGCAACAACAAGCTTCACAGGGCCAGACACAGCAACATACTAAGAGTTCAGCAGTACTCCCGGAGGGGTAAGCAGAGAGAGACAAAGGACTCAAGTTGCCTGTTGAGTGGGACCCAGAGAGGACAGATTTGGGCCAGCAGCGAGTTCACACACGGCAGCAGGGCCACATAGACAGCGCAAGCAGGAGGTAAAGGACCCGGTGGGGCCTGAGCAACTGAACCCCTATTGCAGACTCCGGAGACGGACTTGTTGTATTATAGTTTGGTTGAAAGTAAACCAGTTAAACCTCATCTGTGCCTCAGCCTCTGATTTAACAGCTACCATCTATCCAGGATTGGGACCATCACCGCTGAGAGAATTTGCTGTGAATCAAGTAAGTGTCTGTGCCCTTAACATCTCCTCACCATACTTCCATCTTCATCCATCATTAACTTTAACATCACCTGTCCAGGGGACCCTACAGCCCTACCCGGAAAAGGGCTATACCATCTCAGCTGCCTCTCACCATCATCCCCTGGCCAGTACAAGGCAGCGGTGGCCATATATAGCCACATTATTCCAGGTGGCGTCACGACAATAACATCTACAAACTTTATAAATTATATAAACTTCTAAATCCCCTGTAAATACCCCCTTTTAGGAGTGTGCCAGCCTGGGGCCACGGCCTGGGTCCAGCCACCAGTGACTCCCCCAAGGAAAGGGACCCTGCGCCGGGTAGCCCGGTCCCCTAAGCTGGGCGGCACACCTCTCTTTGGCGTCACGAACAGGATTTACCGTGCCTGGTTAAATCGGGTACTGTGTGCCGTGATTAATGCCGAAAATTGTGAGAAAATCCGAGAAAAATTGACTTTTTTATCAAAAAGTGATTTTCCCAATGGAAACCATTTAAATAGACTTTTCCCCATTGACTAACATTGAAACAAAATGGCCGCCAGCCTCTGAGGTAAAATTGCATCATCACTAATTACCTCATAACTGCCACAGCACGAGACTGCTATTTGAACTGTGTCATTGCCCTGAGCTCTGATCTGACTGAAAAATTTCAGATTCCGCCATTACTGAGCTCGCGGCGAGCAGAAGCAGCAGGGGGCGTGTCTTTGTGGGCGGCACCAAGCTGAGAGCTCTGACGTCGGCAAAAGGGGAAAACCAATCCTGCTGCATAGCGGAACGATTATACGCCATCCCGACGGAAGCAGAGGACCGGAAGGGTCCGGATTAACTAAGGGGGCGCAACATGTCGCAGCACGGAGACGCCGAAACACCCGGCGACACAAATGCAGCTGAAGCACAAAACAGAGCGCTCGGCAGCACAGCGGCGCAAGGTGCAGCGCCCATTATGCCGATGTTGATGCCATATACCCCAGGTGCTCCATGGCTTCCAGTGTATGAAGGTAAGCCTAATACTTTTGATGATTTTAAAGAAAAACTGCTGGCCTATTTAAACATGTTTCCAATGGCAGAAGCTCAGCGTGTCGGTTTGCTGATGGCACAGTTAAGTGGTAATGCCAAGCGAGAAGTCACAGCATGGTCCGCTGATCTAAAAGACACTGCTGAGCATATTCTAGCTGGATTAAAGGCAGTATTTGAAACTACTGCTGGTAGCAAAGCAAAGACCAAATTCTTCAATTGCAAACAAAAGGCCAATGAGAGTGTGAGAGACTTTGCCCTGAATTTACAGGAGGCCCTTAAAGCGCTTACACTGGCTGAACCAATGTTTAACACTGGCGCTGATAAATTGCTAAGAGATCAATTCATTGAGGGACTATTAACCCCTTCTCATCGAGGGCATGCGAGTATGCTGACTTTCAAGGACCCTGAAGTGACATTTGCCCAGTTAAAGGAGAGCGCTATTCGTCTCCAGCAGGCAGAGGCACTTTGGGATCAGGATCCTGCGCCATCCATTACAGAAACCCCTCAACAACAGAGAATGCCAGTGACATCAGTTAAGCCCCTGGAGGCCAGTGCTAATGATGCTTTCCAGCAAAAGCTTGACTCTCTAACAGACATTGTCACCTCAATGGCTAAAACCATGCAGGAAATGAGAGAATCACAGACTACATCCAAGATGGAGTTGGCGAACCGCAGAGAGGATATTCCCTGGATGAGACCCCAGAGATACCCAGCGTGGAGAGGACGACCCAACGACCGTTACCAGCCGGATGGACAGCCTATTTGCCGCCGTTGCCGGAAGCCAGGCCACATCGCCCGCAATTGTGATTTAAACAAGGATCCCCTGGGAATGCGGGCCGCTTCGCAGGAGTGAACTTTCAAGGCCCAACATCCTGGCACGATAAGTACGTCGGAGGACGTCCTATTATCCCCATCGTGCTGGACGGTATTCCTCTCAATGCCTTGTTGGACACTGGTTCCCAGATTTCGTCTATACCACATATCCTTTATAAGAGGTACTGGGCAGATTCAGACATTGATAAAAGACCATCTAATGTTGAGCTAAGTATATATGCTAGTAATGGAAAATTGGTACCGCAAGTAGGATTTAGAGAGATGACCATTAAGATTGGTAGAGCAGAATTAAAAAATCAGGGTATCATAATTGTTGATGTTAACAGACGGGAACCTTTTGTATTGGTAGGTATGAATGTTTTAGAAAATTGTTTTTCCGAGGTTATTACTATTTTACAGCAATTTGCGGAAACTGCCCAATCCTGCCAGCAGAGAATTCTCCGGAGAGAGATAAAAGCATTGGTGCTGAAGCAACAAGTAGAGGTTGCAGTGGAGAAATCGGCAGTGTGAGGGTAAGTGACCCAACTCCTATAGTAATACCTCCAAAAACTGAAATGCTGGTATGGTGTAGAGCAGCCATTGGTATTAAAGGACGAGATTACCAAGCCTTGGTAGAGCCTGTGTACACTGATAGTAGACCCACAATATTAACGGCTAGAGGAATAGTCGAGGTACACAGCGGAAGAGTACCCATACGTCTTTTGAATTGTGGAGAGGAAGAGGTCACTTTACCAAGGTACGCTACAATGGCCAAGCTATACACTGTTGACAACAATGCCATCATAGCCATTGGGCCCTTGAATCCGTCATGTCAGGCGGACGACAATGGTTCAAGTGGAGAATTAGAAGATTGGTGTCAGCAGCTGCATATAGGTACAGATTCAACACCTACCCACCAAAAACAAGGGGTGTACCGACTAGTAGAAGAATATGAACGGGTCTTCAGTAAACACCCATTAGACTTCGGACAGATTAAAGGGGTAGAACATACAATTCCTACCGGTAACCACCCACCAATAAAAGAGAGATATAGACCCATACCGCCCGCTCATTATCAATGTGCTAAAGACATGCTGAGAGAGATGAAACAGGCCGGGTAATTAGAGACAGTTGTAGCCCCTGGGCAGCCCCTCTGGTAATAGTTAAAAAGAAAGACGGAACCATGAGAATGTGTGTAGACTACCGGCAGATTAATCACATTACCCATAAAGACGCTTACCCCTTACCTAGAATTGAAGAGTCATTAGCTGCTTTAAGATCTGCTAACTATTTTTCCACCTTAGACTTAACAAGTGGGTATTGGCAAGTCCCTGTGGCTGAGGAAGATAAAGAGAAGACAGCATTTACCACACCAATGGGTCTCTGTGAATTTAATTGTATGCCGTTCGGACTCTGCAACGCACCCGGTACCTTTCAGCGATTGATGGAATGCTGTCTCGGACACAAGAACTTTGAAGCCGTCCTTCTGTACCTAGATGATGTAATAGTCTACTCAAAGACTTACGAACAACATCTACAAGATCTGGCAGAAGTGTTCGAAGCCTTATCCCGGTATGGTATGAAGATCAAGCCATCAAAATGTCACCTTCTAAAGCCAAAGGTACAATACCTGGGACACGTTGTAAGTTCAGAAGGAGTAGCACCGGATCCCGAGAAAGTAACCGCAATAAGGGATTGGCCAAGACCTACCAGCGTGAAACAGGTGAGGCAATTCCTGGGACTGGTGGGCTACTATCGTAGATTCATCCAAGGGTTCACCAAGCTAGCAGCACCTCTACAAGACATCCTGGTAGGCAGTCGAAGAAGCCTTCAAATCGCAATCCTCCTTTCCAGTGGAGTGATGAGAGGAAGATTCTTTTGAAAAGTTGAAGAAGGCATTGACCGGAGAAGAAGTTCTGGCATACCCCGATTACCATCAACCTTTCATCCTTTACACAGATGCCAGTAATGTGGGACTGGGAGCAGTACTATCTCAGAAGCAAGGAGGCAGGGAGAAAGTCATCGCCTTTGCAAGTAGAAAGCTCCGGCCTACTGAAAGAAATCCTGAAAATTACAGCTCCTTCAAGTTAGAACTACTGGCAGTAGTCTGGGCTGTGACTGAGCGTTTCAAACACTACTTGGCAGCTGCAGAATTCACCGTCTATACTGATAACAACCCATTGACCCACCTGGATACAGCCAAGCTAGGTGCGCTGGAACAGCGATGGATAGCCCGGCTGTCTAATTACAACTTCGTGATCAAGTATAGAGCAGGCCGAAAGAATGGAAATGCAGACGCCTTATCCCGGATGCCGCACTTGAGAGACGTGGAAGAAGAACCGGTAGAACTTGAAGAAATTGAACTACCCGCCTTCCATCGTCCCAAGGTAGGACAGTATCAATCCAGTGCCTACCAGAAACATCAACAGGTGAATCTCAACCCATTAGCACACCACAGATGGGCTGACACTCAAGACAGCAATCCAGCTGTGAAGTTGGTGAAAGAACTGCTGACTGAGCAAAGTGCGTATCCCAATGAAAATGCACCGAAAGAGACACATCAACTCTGGAAAGAGAGAGGCAAAATGTTCCTGTACCAAGGAAAGCTGTGCAGAAGATATACCAATCCAAAGACGCATGAGCTAGTATGGCAGATCATTGTGCCTAAACAAGATGTAAAAATGGTCTTAGAAGCTTATCACAATGGTGCTGGTCACTTCGGGTGGAAAAAGCTAGAAGTACTTTTAAGAGAAAGATTCTACTGGGTTGGAATGAGAAGATCAATTGAAGAATGGTGCAGAAACTGTGGTCCGTGCAACCTCAGAAGAAAAGATCTAAAAAACCAAAGAGCACCACTCCAGCCTATAGTTACCAAGCAACCACTTGAGCTCGTAGCAATAGACCACGTGAAATTGACACCAAGCCGGTCCGGCTATGTCTATGCTTTAACCATCGTGGACCATTACTCACGCTTCCTGGTAGTAGTGCCCGTGAAAGATCTCACTGCAAAGACAGCAGCTAAGGCGTTCCAGACATACTTTTGCAGACCCCATGGATATCCGGAACAAGTACTCGCAGACCAAGGCACAGCATTTGAATCAGAGATCTTCAGAGAATTTTGCAATATGTATGGCTGCAAGAAGATCCGTACAACAGCCTATCATCCGCAAACAAATGGCTTATGCGAAAAAATGAACCATATTGTAATCGATCTCTTAAAGACTTTACCAGAAACAGAGAGAAACCTATGGCCAGAGAAATTGCCTGATTTGGTAGACCTCTATAACAATGTCCCGGTAAGCTCCACAAACTGTACCCCAGCTTACCTTATGCGTGCAAGACCTGGCAAGCTACCAATAGATCTAGAAATGGGTATTGTAAAACCGGACGCAGAAGTTCAGGATTCCAACTGGGACTCCCTACGCCAACAACAATATCGCCAAGTGCAAGAATGCGTAGAAAGGAATCTCCAGAAAACTAGAGAAAGACAAGAGCAATACTTCAACCAGAATGCTCTAGCAACCCCATTAAAACCTGGTGATCAAGTGCTCAAGAGAAACCGTCGCACTAATAAACTGGACAATCAGTGGGAATCCGTCCCATATACAGTTTTACCAATGAGAGTGAACAATCCTAAAATGTGTCTTATAAGCAAAGATGGTGGATTAACATCAGTACTAGTGTCAAGAGACAATCTAAAACTATGTCCAGAGACATTGAAAGAAAAAGAAGTCATTCAACCTGAACCAGAAGTTATTCAACCAGTACCGGTTCAACCTGTTGACGAAAAAGAAGAAGATGGAGTATATCACACCTATTTAGGAGACTTTCCTAAAACCTGGCCAACCTACAATGGTGCAGTAGTAGTTCCCATGATGGCCTTCTATCAAACACCAGAGCCTGTAATACCAGAAGCCCCAAGACCAATAGAATTAGAAGCAGACCCTGTACCACAAGAAGTCCCAAGACAGGAAGAACAAATTCCTAGTAATAATAGTCCTGGACACGGTGGAATTGCCAACCCCACAAATGTGGAATTATCCCTAGCAGAACCAGAAGTACTTACTAGGTATACGTCCACTCACACCATCACATTGAGTACACCCAGTATACAAGCGTTACGCAGATCACAGCGTAGTACTCAGGGTCAATTACCAGCAAGATATGCAGACTACCAAATGTAAATAGATTTCATGTGCATTGTATATTTGTTAAAGTTATGCAGTTGAATAGAATCCTAAAAGGTATGATGTAAAGTGGCAGTCACGGAGAGTTAAAACTTGGCCTCATATGCGGTGACCCGAGGGCCTTGAGGCCTACTGCACTTACAACCCGAAATATCTGAAAGGAACTTGTTTAGTTGTTAATTAGTAGTTATTAGATGTAACGTTAAAAAGCTCAGTACCTACAGAGACTATTCTGTATGAACTACTTGCATATTCTTGAACTCTTTTCTTCATTTATCAGCCCGGAGGCGGTAAATTAAAGCTCCGGAAAGACTGTTTTTTGAACATTCTTAAGTTTATTCATAAACTTTGTTGGAAAAATGGACGCTAAGTGCAGTGCCTTTCCTAACAAATAAATAGCCCTCAAGGACAGAGCTGTATTAATGGACGCTATTTGAAGTGACTTTTTACAAGACTCTATTTTTTAAACTTGAGTGGTTTTTGTAACTTTTTATTTTTTTTAAGACTCTGTAGATATTATCTGTTATATCTTATGTTTATTGTCCCACAGTCCCGGAGTACTGTTCTTAACTAAGGGGGAATGTGGCGCCCCTGCGGGTATTAGCCACAGTATAAGATCATAATAGTTGCACTCACTTAGAAAGCCAAGCCACTGCACTACCACCTTTGGCCAGTAGGGGGAGCTCCAGAGACACCAGAGACTTCCCTAGAGATAAAACACTGGTTTGAGGTAAATTTTCAGACAGTTGGAGCCAGGAGCTCAGAGTGACAGGAGCTGCATTGAGTTCCTGAGGACTGACTGACAATTTCCAGGGCCAAGCCATCGGTCTGAGGAGGAGAAAACTGATAAGAAAACACTTTCAGAATCGGGTAGCATCATTATCTACCCTAGATAAAAAGCGCAGATACGGATACCGGATCCGTGGCTGCATTAGTTATATACAATACAGCAACCGGAAAAACGTGAGGCAACAACAAGCTTCACAGGGCCAGACACAGCAACATACTAAGAGTTCAGCAGTACTCCCGGAGGGGTAAGCAGAGAGAGACAAAGGACTCAAGTTGCCTGTTGAGTGGGACCCAGAGAGGACAGATTTGGGCCAGCAGCGAGTTCACACACGGCAGCAGGGCCACATAGACAGCGCAAGCAGGAGGTAAAGGACCCGGTGGGGCCTGAGCAACTGAACCCCTATTGCAGACTCCGGAGACGGACTTGTTGTATTATAGTTTGGTTGAAAGTAAACCAGTTAAACCTCATCTGTGCCTCAGCCTCTGATTTAACAGCTACCATCTATCCAGGATTGGGACCATCACCGCTGAGAGAATTTGCTGTGAATCAAGTAAGTGTCTGTGCCCTTAACATCTCCTCACCATACTTCCATCTTCATCCATCATTAACTTTAACATCACCTGTCCAGGGGACCCTACAGCCCTACCCGGAAAAGGGCTATACCATCTCAGCTGCCTCTCACCATCATCCCCTGGCCAGTACAAGGCAGCGGTGGCCATATATAGCCACATTATTCCAGGTGGCGTCACGACAATAACATCTACAAACTTTATAAATTATATAAACTTCTAAATCCCCTGTAAATACCCCCTTTTAGGAGTGTGCCAGCCTGGGGCCACGGCCTGGGTCCAGCCACCATGTGACTCCCCCAAGGAAAGGGACCCTGCGCCGGGTAGCCCGGTCCCCTAAGCTGGGCGGCACACATATGATCCTTCTTCCTCAATTGCCTTCATTTCATGACATGGTAATGTGTTTATTAATAATGTGGTTATGTTGCATGGTGTCCCTGTTAATATAGTGTCCGATCAAGGTTCACAGTTTATCTCCAGGTTTTGTGGATGGTTTGGGACAGAACTGTCTTTTCTTCTTCTGCGTATCGCTCTCACTGTGATTGTCTTTCTGAGAGGACTAACCAATCACTGGAAACTTTCCTTAGGTGCTTCTGGTTTAAAAATCAGCTTGAATGGGGCTCTTTTCTACCTTTGAACGAGTTTGCCCTTAAAAATAGACATTATGAATCTTTGGATATGTCTCCCTTCTTTTGTAACTCTGGCTTTCATCCCAGGTATCTAGCTTTCCTCAAAGGGTGAGAAGAGATTACAGGGTTTCTGAGGCTACTAATAGACTGAAAGCAGATATGAGAGGGGATTCACTGGCAGCTTCAAAAGGCGACTGTCAGACAGAAGGTTCTGGCTGATAAACATCAGTCTCAGGAGGAGTTGGTAGTTGGGGATCTGGTGTAAGTGTCCAGTAAAAGATTAAAACTCAGAGTACCCTGCTCTAAGCTTGGTCCCTGGTTTATTGGACCTGTTCCCATCTAAGAGGTGGTCAATCCAGTGGCTTTTAGGGTTAAGCTTTCTGTTAGCATTAATATTTCCCAACGTCTTTCAAAGATCTGTCCTTCAGAAAGCCCAAAGACATATGGTTTCTCATTCTCTTCCCGGTCCTGTTCTGGTTGATAATCAGGAAGAGTATGAAGTTGAACAAATCATTGACTCAAGAAAAGTGCCATATTTCGGACAATATTTAATCCATTGAAATGGATATAAGCCAGAGGAGAGGGTCATGAGTCCCTAAGGGGTGCCTCCATGCTAAAAAGTTTATTGCAGATTTTATTTCTAAGTTTCCTGGGAAACTGGATGCTGAGAGTTCGGAGGTTTCTCCCCAAGAGGGGGGTACTGTCACGTCTGGTTCTATACCCAAGTGGGCCCCTTGCACTTAAAGGCATACACTGGCTGTCCATCAGGTCATCTATCACCCCTCACAGGCCATAAGGGGTGTGGTGTCATCTTGGAGGGCAGAGCTAGTGCAGGTGCTCGCTTTGGCCATATATTGCACTCTGGGAGATTTACTTCTGATGTTGCTGGCAGGCAGGACGCCTTCACTCCCAGCAATTATGCTTTTGTGGGACGCTGTGTCTGCTGTTAAAGCTAGGTGATGTGAGTTTCCCTCTACTACCTTCTCCTTCCCTTCTCCTTTGCCACTCTGGGCTGAGGACAGAGACTGGGTATTGCCTCAGTGATTTCAGGTGATCTCTGAGAGGCAGATTTAAACCTGCAATAACTTCTGTGTAGTGCTGATTATTTCAGTTGTGTTTGGGTGGTAGAGGTTCCTTGCTCTGGCTTCTGATATAGGCTTTGTCCCTGGTTTTCCTTAGGCTAAGGTCACAAAAGTGCTTGGATTGCATTCAGGGGGATCCGTTAAAAAATAGAATCTGGTAGCATTAACGCAGTGTAAGCGTAATGGTAACCCTGCCTTAATGCTGTTACTACAATCCTATAGGGAACGGACACCCAGCGCAGTCAAACGCTAGCATGTAAGTGTCGAAGTTTGACATCTCGCGCTATTTCCAAGCGCACCACATGACATGCAGTAAAAAGTACTCAAGCCCTTAAGGGTTCGCAGTAGCATGATAGCTAGCTCAAAGAGTGACCAGCATACTGCACTTGCTGGCTTGCAGTCCTGTCATTCCACCACTACCCTAGCATTACAATATGTATAGGTAGTACTCAGTCCACATATAAGGATGCGCTATTGATCCGCTAATTGCAGATCTGCTATTACAGTGGAATGCAGTGAAACGCATTGATTTTAGCTGTCCCAGCCAAGTCAATGCATTTCACTATTATGCATGTTGATTTCCTGGTAATTTTACGCTGCACTATTTACTCACCGATTCTATAGGACCCTTGCAGGACCTTTAACAGCATCATGTGACCGAGCAATGTCACCTAGTCACATGTGAGGCTACAAGGTCCTACAGGCAGTGTTCGCTGCAGCCTCCAGGGATGAAAAGAGATCACCGGCAGTCACCGGGAAGCATGGCGAGGTGAATAAGCACATGGGAAAAGCGTAGCGGCATTCAGACACAGAACGCACGCTTTGTGAGAATCCGCTCTTGGTGCAGTTTTTGCACCAAAAACAGAGCCTCACAAAATGCCGCAATACGCTGTTTGTGAACCCAGCCTAAGACTGCTAGAGTCTTTTTAAATGTGTTAGATAACAAAAAGAAAATAATTTTATGTTCCCAAATGTAATAATAGCTTTGGCTAGAAGGGAGAAATGAACAATTATAAAAGTTCATGTTTTCTTTATGAGCCATTGAGTGACACTTCCCAGAATTATAGACTTTGTTTAGACTATTCGTTCAAACCACAAAATGTTCTCATGTTTTTTCATCAGATAAATGTATATGAAATAAATTTCTGAACAGCACAACAGCCAAATCATAGAGACGTAAATCTGCAGTTAAATAGTAGCGGTAAGAAAGAGAACACTTTAACTCCTACAAGAAATGAGTAATAGTTATGTCAGTCTTGAATTAATTTACTTACTGAGCACCAAATTTGGCACCTGAAAAAAAGGATTGCTCATAAACCCGAAGGGAATTCTTTGACACATTTTTTTATCAGTTCATTTTGATAATACACTGCTCAAAAAATAAAGGGAACAATGTTAAATGTTAAATGTTCCCTTTATTTTTGTGAGCAATCCCAAACCCAGTCAATTGTCAAACAGTAGTACACTGCTCAAAACAATAAAGGGAACATTAACATTGTTCCCTTTATTTTTTTGAGCAGCTTATTTACCTTGAATTGATTTTCTTAAGTGTTGGAATTTTGGCTCAGCAGCACTTAGGTAATCATAGGCCTAAAGGAAACATGGATACTAATCTGAGTCACGGGCAGCATGATTCAGAGACTGACTCCAGCATACTAAACATCTAACCATACTAAACAAGGTAACCAGTCGCAGCTGACTTCTCTTCTGCTCTGCCAGACTTGTTACACAAATGGGGAAAGACCATTCAATCTTGCTGAGCGGGCATAAAGAAGGTGGTCGGGAACTGCCTCTAGGACTTGTTAACTCGTCCTCAGTTGTGCTTTTAACTACGTTTTACTATGAAACACAACAGCATTTATGAGTAAACACAGATTTTTAGATACAGGAGCCAGTCTCTAATTTATGTTATTTGACGGCATGAATCTGCTGACAAGTCCTATATAAGGGTAGAGGCACACTAGCGTATGCGTAATCGGAGGAATATTGATGCATAACAGTTGTGTGAGTGCTTTCCTTATGGTCATGCAAGTGTGGTGCAAGTGTGAGGTCATTCATGAGCTGCAGGGATAGCGGTGGGGTAGGCCGGGAGTAACTGAGGTGAGCCGAGGACACCGTTGCCATAGTAACTGCTCGGTTGCTATGGCAATGGTATCCTCGTGATGTCACCACTTATGCTGCATGTCTCAGCACTGTAATTCAGTGATCTCATAGCAATTTCATGGCAACAGGCACAATTGTCCCCAGTGCCTGGCAGTTGCTGCCCTCCTGTTGTGGCGTGTAAAGGTACCTTTATGGACACCCCCGGAAGCAGCAGCAGGACACTGATAAGATGTTCTAACTGTTCCAATCATCTATCCTATCTATTTGTCTATTCTGTTGTTTTTCTAGCATGGTAAAGGCAATGCTGAAAACGCTGCCAGTGTGCTGTCAGTGTGCGATTTTTTTATTGCACCCATTGACTTGCATTGTCCACCTGCATGTTGATATACACTTGTAATTTCAGCATGCTGTGATTTTTCACACAGTCTGAGTTCAGCGGAGGGAAAAGTTACCAATCTGACCTGACTGATTGTTTGATCTTGGTCCAAATGCAAAGCAAGTTTTTCTCACATTGCACTTGCGCAAGTTTGATGCAAGTGTGCCTTTACCCTAACAGTCTATTGGGAGCAACTTTTGTTTCCAGCATCCCAAAAAGACTCAGACAGTCATATTTTATAGTGACAGAAATTTGATCAGCACCAGTCATCTATAAGGAAAAAAAAATGGGATAGATTAAAACCTAGATTTGCATGTGGAAAAAATCACATAATAATTCATACCTGCATAGTTGGCCTATGTGCTCCGTAGCATTAGGGTAGGGCTGCGATCTACAAATATAGCTTATTACATGGACTCTGTCAGCACAAATTGACTGTTCAGATCAAGCAAAGGTACTCAGCGCATAATGACTGGGACAAACATTTAACAAATATTTACCAGTAAGTGCACCTTCCCACTTACTTGTATTCCTTCAGTCTCCTCACTCTTCTTTGATTGACAATCTTGGCTTCATAGAGCCAGAGAAAGGTGAGGATGAATGGAAAACAAGCAAATGGGAAGGTGCACTTAAAAGTTTGGCCATGTCATAATGGACCGAGCACCTGTACTTGGATTGAGCAGTCATTCTGTGCTGACATATTGTAGCATGTAAACATTTAGCCATCCTTGGTGAAAATTAGTTATTGTGAACAATTAAGCAAGCTGAAGAGGAAATGATCTTTAAAAGGCATAAAGTGCTTTTAACATTTCCTTAGAATTTTAGGCAAAAAAAAAGTTTTTTTCATTTTTTTTATTTTTAAAATTACAAAAAGGAAAAAGGGCCGATTCAAACATTTGGTTGCCATTGGAGATTTGAGTGCTCAGATAACTTTGAACAAGGTTTCAGACTTTAATTAGCCTGTTACGATTATTGTTTGCTCACCATCATCACTAGGAAAAGCCAGGTGATGCAGGCTTCACACCTTTATAAAAATAAACCGGCCTCCTATAACTTTTTGCCAAAAAACATCAGCCTGTTGCCTAACCTTTTGCCAAAAGTAGCTGCCTAGAACCCTGAAAATGAAAATGGTGGAAACCCACAAAACAGGAGAAGGGCTAAAGAAGATTGTAAAGTGTTTTCAAGTTGCCCTTTTCTCAGTTTGAAATGTAATTAAGAAATATTCATTAACAGGAACAATGGAGGTCAAGATAGTAAAATGTATGTGAGAGATGCTCGTAGGATTGCTAGAGAGGCAAATCAGATTGACTGCAAAAGACCTTCAGGGGGATTTAACAGACTCTGGAGTTGTGGTACATTGTTATACTGTTCAGAGACACCTGCACAAATATGGCCTTGATGGAAGAGTCATCAAAAAAACCTCTTCTCCTACCTCTTTGGGCATCAAGTTCACTAGAGCTTCACTGGTTCCCACTGTAATCCTCTTCTACCCCCTTCTTGAGGGCATAATGGAGCTGGTAAATGTTAGAAACATTGCGCTCCTTCACCTTCTGTTTATGGATGCACCACAGATGCTCAATAATGTTTAGGTCTGGAGACATGCTGGGACAATCCAGCACCTTTAGCCTCAATTTATTTAGAAAGGTAGTGGTCATGTTAGAGGTGTTTTTGGGTCATTATTTTCTAAAAGGCGAGGATCATATCACACTGATGTTTAATCACTGTTTTGTTTTATTTTGTTTTTTTTTACAGTCCCCAAGCCCCACTAGTCACAATTTTATAATATTAAAGTCCAGGTTCGGGATTCAGCTCCGGTTAGGATCAAGTCCAGTCCAAAACTCGGACATAAAAAAAAGTCTGTCCAGATCCACTGAACCCAAACATAAGCGGGTACACCCATCACTAATAAAAACAACACATTTGTTCTTCCTCCCATTTTGCAAGAACTGAACTCACAGATCTAAGACATTTTCTATGAACACAAAAGGTGTTTCTCTCTCAAATATAGTTCTCATATTTGTCTAAATCTGTGTTAGCGAGATTGCAAAAAACCACCCACCTCACAGATGTGGCATATCAAGATATTGATTAGACAGCATGATTATTGCACAGATGTGCCATAGATTGGCCACAATAAAAGGATACTCTAAAGGCCCTGTCACACGTGTCAATGTCGCTAGCGACATCGCCGAAAAAGTGATGCATCAGCGACGTCGCTAGCGAAATCGCAAGTTCGTCGTGCTGTGTGACAGAGCGACGCAACTGCGTTTTATCGCTGGCCGCAGGTTGACAGGTTTACGAGGATGAAGGTAAACCTGTCAATCGGCAACCAGCGATTAGGCTGGATCGCGCCGTCTGACACCGCAATAGCGATGTTGGCAGCGATCCAGCCTATACCGCAGTATTGCCGTGCACTCGCACATCGCTTCCGACATCGCAGCCTTGGTTGACACGTGTGAAGGGGCCTTAATATTTGCAGTTTTATCACACAACAATATGCCACAGATGTGGCAAGTTTTGAGGGAGCATGCAATTGGCATGCTGACTACAAGAATATCCACCAGAGCTGTTGCCTGTGAATTGAATGTTCATTTCTCTACCATAAGCTGTCTCCAAAAGTGTTTCAGAGTATATAGCAGTACATATAACCAGCCTCCCAATCACAGACCATGTGTAATCACTCCAGCCCAGAACCTTCACATCCAGCATCTTCACCTCCAAGATTATCTGAGACCATCCACCCAGTCAACACTGCTTCAACAATCGGTTTGCATAACCAAATAATTTCTTCACAAAGCATCAGAAACTGTCTCAGGAAATCTCATTTACATGCTTGTTGTCCTCAGCAAGGTCTTCACCTGACTGCAGTTCATCATCGTAGCTGTATTGAGTGGGCAGAGGATGAATCCAGGTTTTCACTGTACAGTTAATAATGACAGATTGGCAAATGATAATCACCCCAGATACTGACTGGTTTTTTGAGCATTCCTTCTCCCCCCCCCCCCCCCCCCCCGATTACCCACTACTGTAAAACTGCACATTTAACAGTGGCCTTTTATTGTGGCCAGCCAAAGGCACACCTGTGCAATAATCACCTGCATGTGCCACAAATGTGAGGTGGATGCTTAATCGACACAAAGGAGGAGTGTTCACTAGCACAAATTTAAAGAGACTGTGAACAATATTTGACAGAAAAAGGAGTTTTGTATCCCTAGAAACAGTCTTAGATCTGTGAGTTCATCCCATATGAATATGATATATTTATCATGTTTTATTTATGTGTGTGCAGCACAAAAAGATACTGTACATGCATTGTAATGTGTATCTCCTGTGAGGTAGCGTTTACTTGGGATGTTGGGGAACACTCGCTCATTTCGCAATTCCAGCACACAAAGACAGTCTTCTTTAAAAGATAGTCAATTCCAGTTTATTACCATTAGATAAACCGCTTGGTGCAAACTAAACTATATGCCAACCTTTGGCACTTATAACAGGAACAAAATACAGTCTATTATCTTCAGCGGGTATGCCCGCACACATAGCAGAAATGTCTATGACACGCTGGTTGGTTTCAATTGTGGTTATGTCCACAAAGTTCAATTACTGACATCTGTCAGCGCACAAAAAGTCCCACTCTGGGTTTACCTGCTCTTGCAGCTTAGCAGGGTTCACACTGGCTCCTGCCAGTCTTGCCGTCCAGGAGGTCACACAAAGAGATTACCCACCAGGTCCTTGAACTTGATCCATATCGGCACCTGTCGTGAGTCCATATCCTAAGGGCCTCGATTACCACCTGGACTTCTAGGAGCTCTAGCCAGCTCCACTCCTAGCCCTGTTTGTTTGCCTTATGGACCAAATAGGAAGTGCAGGACCTTGCTTATATCACAAAGTGCCATATTATAACAGGTGTTTTACACCTATGGGGAGGTATGAGAATGGTCAGTCCCACCCATCACTTCCTAACCAACCATGAAACAATAAGCCTCAGCAAACATCCTGGATTTAGATTGCAGCAGACCTCTGTCTGTGTGATACATGCCTGTCATGTATAGTATTGCTGGTATACCTCACACTTCCTTTAGCCTTTTATTCCTTGAGTGCTTGTGTTTTATGGCGGGTCCAGGACCCGGGTAGAGCGGGTCCAGAGAAGAGCGACAAAAGTTATTAGAGGACTAAGGGGTCTGCAATACCAAGACAGGTTATTAAACTTGGGGTTATTTAGCTTGGAAAAACGAAGGCTTAGGGCTGATCTTATAATAATGTATAAATATATGAGGGGGCAGTACAGAGGCCTTTCTAATGATCTCTTTACTCTTAGGCCTGAGACTGGGACAAGGGGGCATCCTCTACGTCTGGAGGGAAGAAGGTTTAATCATAATCACAGACACGGATTCTTTACTGTAAGAGCAGTGAGACTATGGAACTCTCTGCCACATGATGTTGTAATGAGTGAGTCACTACTAACATTTAAGAAGGGCCTGGATGCCTTTCTTGAAAACTATAACATTACCAGTTATATATACTAGATTCTTTGATAGGGCGTTGATCCAGGGAATTAGTCTGATTGCCGTATCTGGAGTCAGGAAGGAATTTTTTCCCCCAATGTGGAGCTTAGTGTTGCCACATGGGTTTTTTTTTGCCTTCCTCTGGATCAACATGTTAGGCTATGGGTTGAACTAGATGGACTTAAAGTCTTCCTTCAACCTTAAAAACTATGTTACTATGTTACTATGTTACTATACTGTCTATTTCACTTTTTCTCCAATTATTTCCCTTACTGTTGACAGTAGCATGACAGAGTTCATTGAATGTACATGACAAACCATGATAAACATTAAACAAATGTAATAGCAAACTCCTAAGCATGAAACTATAACTAAAATGAATATACACTGTACTAGACACAACCATGTAGAAATATGAAAAAAATGCTAGAAAAAGTAACTGAAAGTAAATTCCATATACTGATAAAAGGTTTAGCATATTTTTTAAGGCGTGGGCTATATGGGCATCATTTTCCTCCTTTTGGTCACGTTAATGCCCCTGTAAATAGCTTTATACATGTAACCGTATCTGGCTTTGTATTAGCTAAAAAAAAGTCACATGTAACCAAGCTACTTTGCAATGAAAAAAATATATAAACTTATTTGAGAAGCCTTAAAGATGCATTGTTCAGTCAAGAGTCTGTCACTCATACGCCAAGCATGCAAGGGTTAAAAGCTAAAATTGCACTGATACTATTTTCAATTTTGAACAAAGTGAACAATGTTTCAAAAACATGAAGGTCACTGCTACATGCATACTTTCTGCATGCCAGACCATAGCCGAGAGGCATAGACCCACATGACATGAACCGCAGACGACAGTTAAACCTCAGTACAGGTATGCAGCCAGATCGGAGGCAGACAAGGAAAACAGGTGTGTCAAGTTCAGGAGAGTTCTTGAAGAGAAAGGGTACTCATCACATTTCTGCCAGAGGGACGGAGCTTTCTCTTAACAACTTGTCACACAATCTACAGCAAACTGTCAATTGGGTTGATTTGTGTCACCTCATGTCTCTTGAGTGAAATGTATTCCCTTTGAAGCTGAACCTCACTTTTCTAAATGTCAAAAAAGGGAAAACATTGAACAATGAACATACTATAAACATACAGATGTCAATATGGCTGTCACCAATCATCATTGTTCTACGTTTCCTGTCACCTATAGGCCTTTTTTTTCAATGCAAATATAAGAGCTTAAAGGGATTATCCACTTATTTAACAGCCCCTTTTTAAATGATATTGTGCCTCGAGAAAAATAAAAAATGTTTATACCATTCTAGTGATGTGCTGGGTGTTCCAATGCTCGCGTTACATTGCGTCACGACAGCAGCCACTGGTCGGAGCAAATTGGCTGCAGCAGTTATTTCAGGGACTCAGGCATTTAGCCCCTTTGCGACCTTCTTCCAAGACCCATAACTTTTTTACTTTACCGTCAATATGGCTTGTTTTTTGTGGGATGAGTTGTACTTTTTAGTGAAACCATTCATTTTACCATATAGTGTGAAATTGACAAAAAAAAAGTACAATTCCTCACATTTCTTTTATTTTTTTCTATTTACCATGTTCACTATATGGTAAAACTGACCTGTCACTGTGATTCCCAGGTCAATACAAGTTTGTAGACACTAAACATGTACAGTTACTTTTTATTTAATTGGTGAAAAAAAACAAACCCTGAAATATGTTTTTAATAAAATGCCACATTTGATGCCATTTTCTGAGAACCATAACATTCTCTTCTTTTGGGATCTGTGTCTTAAGCTGACAATTTTAGAAATCTCATTTTTGGGTAGATGCGCTGTTTTGATTGCCCCTTATTGCATTCTATTGAAATGTTGCAATGGCCAATAACCCGTAATTCTGTCATTTTTAATTTTTTCTTTCATTATGATGTTAACCGATTACATTAATTTACCGTATTTTATATTTTGATAGATTTGCCATTTTTTATACCAAATATGTGTTTTGTTTTTTATACTGTATTATTTTCAATAAGGGCAGAAGAGTGCGACTTTAAATATTGTTTGTTTTAAAAAAAAATGTTCATACTTATAAAAAAACTTTTTTCCTCACATTTTATTGTATTTACTTGTCCCCTTGGGGGATTTGAAGCTGCAATCTTCTGATCGCTTGTGCTGTACAGAGCCATGCATCAGCCCTGCTCTATACAACACAAATTCTGTCTTCCTATGAATGCTGGTGCTCAGTGAATGGTCACATGAAGTACATCATGACAGACACATGGTTCATCACCTGACCCCCAGCTGTCATCTGTCATGACAACCTATAGGTGCCTAGCGATCACATCACAGAGCTGCCGATGGTAGCGTGGAATGGAGCATGTTAAATCCCACTTTTTAGATAATGACAGCATGATTTAACTAGTTAACATTGGATCAGATCAGCCAGTATGTGTGGGGATTGATGTGGGCACAGCCTGCGAGCCTGCATCAAAGGCAGGGCAAGGACACAACCTTGAAGGTAACAAATGTCTCAAGGTCTCAAAAGGGTAAAGAAGGGGACAACTCCTTTAATGATATTTTTGGACACTCACAGTTGTATTTCTATGTTATTTGTTTTTTTTTAAATTTTATTATGATTTTAATTTAAAGAAAGTTAGAGTTTGTTCAAATGTTGCGCTCTTTTTTGCAGTGTTTTTTTGCATGTCTTTGCTGCAGAAAAATAGCAGAGTTTTACAGTACCAGCAAAGTGAATGGTAGTGCAATATGCCAGTTCAAATCTGCAATATGCCAGTTCTTTCAGCTTTTTTAACGCAATCAAATAAATGTGCAAAAATGCATGTAAAAAACACTTCAAAAACACATGCAAATGAGCAAAAACACATATTTTATTAAATATTTTACCAGTCAACACTCTGGTAGAAAACTGTTTAAATATTCAACTTGAGCACAAAGCCTTAGGGTGCGCTCACATCTGCTTTTTTTGCTTGCTGCAGATATCAGTGAGAAAAGTATCAGAGTGTTAGGTGGGTGTCATGCGTTTTGACACCCGTATGACATGCGTATGATATGCTAGTGGGAAGTTTCCTTGCACCTAACAGAGAGATAGATAGAAAATCAGATAGATCAACAGAAAGATTGAATAGATCTAATGCTAGAAGAGCTAGATCAGGCTTACCAGTGTCCCGCTGCTACTTCCCATTAAGCTTCATGCATATTCACTACATTGACCAGCTACAGTCAATCACAGATGCTCACTCTCTATGAGAGCCTCTGTTATTGGCTGTTGCAGTCAGACTGCATTTCCTCAATCTGGACGCGATTGTGCTTGGTTGCCATACATATTAGAGTATGGAACATATATGTACCATACATTCATGCATGCATGCATTTCCCATATACTCCCATGTTAAAATAACACATGCATTTTTGCAAACACCTCCAAAAACGCTGCTTACCGCATTTTTGGGTGCTTTTTCAAAAACGCCTAGCGTCAAGCACATTGCACTTTTGCATTTTAACATGGGAGTCTACGGAAGCGTTAACGCTAGCATTTTTCAACATTTAAACATGAAAAAAAAACGCTATCTTTTAGCGCTTCCATGATGCTAATGACACCCTAGCCTTACCAAGTCTTGAATTGTACCAACTAATATATAAATATAGAGTGTATTTAGATGAAAGTTCCTTCTACCCTGAAACATTCAACCGATAGTGGCACTGTCTTGCCATGAATTACATTAAATTTAAAGTGTCACTAAACTTTTAGTTTTTTTTTGTCAGGTTCTGAGCCATCACACATCACTCAAAACATGATGCACTACTACTATTCTGTGTATGACCTTTCTATTGAGCCATTCACCGTTTTTCACATGATTATACATGTACTGAGTAGTTCTGCACTTTGAGTTGAGCAATCTTGGATGCCTGAAGACCCATATTTCCACTGGTCTACAGTGATTTAATGGGCTCAAATATCAATAAAAAGGTCCAAGTCCCCAATTCATGAAAACTAGAAATGTTCTTTCCTTTGAGGGGGTGAGGTGGAGTCTGATGCTCTTCATTCATGAATCAGGAGGGTCTGAAGAGTGGCATGCGCCACAGCAAAAATCTTACACCAGTCCTGGACTGTAATAAGATATCTAGCATAAGGAACACCACAGATCATAGATGAGCTCTGGCTTCATGCTCCTAACGTGACCTAATAACCCTGTTCCTACCACCTTAACATTGTTAGGAGAAACTGGCGTTAAAGTTCCAAATGTCAGAACACTTTTTCACATCTCTAAATTGTACAAAAATATTAAAAGTTTTGCAAAGTGATTTACAACAGAATTCTGGAGAAATTGCTTTTATAAATCAGAGTCTAGACTTTTAGGTTATGTGCCCACGATCAGTACACACTGTTTCTAGGGGGGTAGCATTAAAAACTTAGACTCTGGTAGTATAAACGCGGTGCTACCGCCATGGTAGCACTGCATCAATGTTAACAATGTTACCCTATGGAGCTACAGCCCATAGTGCGGCTCCAACGCGGCCATCTGATTGTAATCTTGCATTATTTCCTAACGCGAGAAAAGATGCTTTCAACAACGTCTTTTCTCGCATTAGGAAATAACGCAAGATTACAATCAGATGGCCGCGTTGAAGCCATGCTAGCGGCCGCAGCTCCAAAGGTAAGCATTGACAGTGTTAATGTGGCACTACCATGGCGGAAGCACCGCGTGTATGCTACCAAAGTCTAAGATAGGGCCACGTCACACACACAGATATTTGTGCAGATATTGTTCGCAGATCTCTGGTTGCAGTGAAATCATCACTGCAACCAGAGATCTGTGAACAATATCTGCACAAATATCTGTGTGTGTGACGTGGGCCTTAGACACATGTTGTGTGATACGATATGAGGTTTGCACAAGTCACACTCAAGTGTGACGACAGCCTTTGTTTAAAAGCTTTCCCTTTTTAGTCAATCAATAATGAAGACTAAAAAATATTATAATCCTAGGGAAACCTATTAAACACTTTGAGACTAATGACGAGTATGTGTAGGCAGCATTATGGCCAGCATTGTTTAAGCAGATAACGAGGACAATACTACTGTGCCAGTGCGATCAGAATGGGACAACAGCTGACTCATTTTAAAAGATTACAGGAATATCAAAGAAATACATTGAGGGAAATAGTAGTACAGGGATTCCCTGTTACATGATCGTAGACTCATACCATCAAATTCTTTGTTATTTTATTCATATTATATATATTTAATTGTCTAGTGAAACATTTTTGTGTATTTGTGATAAAGTTTTGAAATTTCAGTAAAGAAGTTTATCGAATGAGGAAAAGTAAAGTAGAGATTCATAATCCCATTTCAAAATATTACAAAACAAATCTTGTGCTCCATATTTTGCCCAAAAATTGAAGGGTTGTCGTCTATAAATACATAATCTAATGTTATTTAGATACATCTACAGTTTTAGTTACGGTAGTCAGGCAGAAAATGGATCTTACAAAATGTTTCTCTTGTACCTTGCAGGCCGTTACAGCACATTTTTAAGGATCTTACTTTTATGAATGACTTGTTTATTCAATTGAAAGAGTGAACAGATTTAAATTTTCTAATTTGACTTTGTGTTTATACATTTTGTCCAAGTTTTTCCACTTATCAGTTTTCATAAGTACAGTCTTCTTATATTTTTATTGTTGTTTATACAGAGCACAATTTAATGTCATAAAAGGCTTAAGTTTTTTAAGATGTATGAGTTATAGAAATGTAGTTTAGTGCTTCTTACATTATTCTTAGATACTAATATAAAAAGGCATACAGTGACCCACTTTTTATGACTCACAACCACTAGGATAGATGAGTTGCTTGCTAGTCCCAAAAAATAGAAATGAGCACTCAGTATTAAACACTAGGATGAATAAAGCAGTATTATAACTATAGCTAGGAAAATGAAACAGGGTGGTGCTCGCTAAATAGAGAGAAAAAAAATATACTTAGTGAAAAAGAAGAAAATACAGCACTTACCTAGCTTTAGAAAATAAATTTTCATTTATTTCAGAACAAGTACATAGACGATAGAGAGTTAAATAGTGTAGAACTGGGTAACAGCCGTCATCTAACCTCAATCTAGTATGAAGCAGTGCTCTTGTAGCCTTGGATTTAATGTAGTATTCACATCTTACGATATTTGGACACTTCAAGACCCTTTGTTAGATTCTGTTTTTGCAGCTCCTTAACCCCTTTCTGACATTTGACCTGCATGTCCATCATGATCAGGAAAGTGAATCCAAAGAAGTTTCCCTGAAAAGGCCAAGTGCCATGCAAGATCCAAGTGTACTACTAAAAAATATGTAGTTTTAGGTGCATTGTAGAGAACCCACCTTGTTGAATAGAAAACAAGCATAACAAATCCATTTAGATCACCTTTTTCCTCAACCCCATCTGCTGGGCTTGCAGCTCACCTCCTGTATACAATGGACGATGCTCCGAATGGCCGTGGAAGTAAAGGTATAATAGGAAATAATTCTAGTTGTACATATGGCGCTTCCGAGGGTATAAGAAAAAAGACTATATCTGACAAGAACTTTTTCATTAAATATATTATAACGAATAATACAACGAATATTGGCTCTATATAAATCAAGCCATCATAAGGTTTTTATTATACCTGATGAAGGCTCGATTTATACAGAGCCATATACTTAATAAAATAGTTCTTGTCGAATTAAGCCTTTCTTCATTTACCCTTGGAAGCGCTATCTCTAGAACAGGAATTATTTCCTATTATGATCAGGAAGGTATTCTACATCATAACGTACAGTTATGTTATAATTCACAGTCAGGAATTTAGGTTAACTGACCTCACAAACTCCTGCAGCAACAGCAAGGGCCACAGGTCACCATCATCCCTGGAATGCTTAATGCTCTAATTTGGGATCAATAGCAAACTGCTTTATACCATTGTGAGAGAAGGGGCTTCTTCTCTCACCCATCGGCAGGTCCTCAATGCGATCGCAGGAATCCAAGGTAGTCATTGCTATTCGAAGGTCAAATATTGAGTTACTGGATCTTCCAGGTATTGTGGCCTGTCAAGCTCTGCCATAAGTAAGCATCTATCAAGCCTCTTGTCATTATAACATTAACAGGTTTAATACTAAGCAATACATACAGTATGTGTTGTTTTTCTTGCAATAATTTTGACTATTTTCTGATAAGTGTTTTTCAGTTCTTGGTGTTGTTTTCCTTTTTCTTCACATTTCCCTTTTCGTTTGGAGAAAATATCCAGTTTCATTGTGTGTGCGAATTATTCTTGAAATGGTAGATTTTCCAATACCAACAGTGGAAGTGATTTCTTTTACAGTCAGATTGTAAGTTCATTAAGACTAATAATTCTAGACCTCTTCCATGGAGTAACATCCATTTTTACAGACACGAATCACACTGAGAGAAAAAGTACACTAAACCACTCCTCACAGAAACAAGCTTCAACTGAAGCTGAGGGGGCAGCTAGCTGTTATTTTCTGACTAAAACCAGTCAAACCACATTTTGTTACTCAAGGTTGTACACTCAAACCTGTTCCAAAGCAGTGTAACAACTTGGTTTGCAATCGACTGAACATGGTAAACCACCCAAATTACGGATTTTACTTACTAAAAATGCTCACTTCGTCATTAATTAATTTGCACCTGGCACTAGTTAGACTAGGCAACTACAAGGTAGATAAAAAGTTTTTCAGAGGTTCCCAAAGTAGGTCATCCTCAGACGAATTACATATTTTAGGTGGTGGACAACCCACATCTTATAAGCTTTGAAGCTGGCCTGTTCCATTTATTTACTCTTCATCTCTATTGTGTATACATATTTAGTTTTTTACTTGTCTACAGGAGATGAGAGTCTCTACAAGAGTCCACGTATCAATCTGACCACCAAGCTGTGCAATGCTATTTCTGTCCTGTCACAGTGCCCAAAACCAGCTGCAGGTTTCAACCTTCAGCACAATCTTTCAGCATTCAGACACTCTGGGAAAAAACTTTTTTTACTAGGGTCATACGTAATTACTATCTGCATTAACAAAACATAAAGGATAAAGGAAGAAAAAGCCAAAATTAAACCAATAAGCCAGAGATGGCATAAATTATAATCTAAAACACAGACCTAAAACCTGTTAATAATCCCTCGGTAGCATAAGCCTACAAGTGTTGTATGTTATGATACTCATAGCCTAGAAGCAGCAGCAGATGGTGTACAGTAAACCAGAAAAGGGATGGCTGAGAGGGGAGAGCTGTTGAGAGCAAAAAGTGATCCCATGAACTCCACATAGCAGACCAACAAATCCCATGTCCCCCCTCTCCTAGAAGTGGTTTGGTAGCCCTCTTCTTTCCCACACACAGAGAAGATGAAGTAGGGAGTCAGTCATATAAGTAGGTGAGATACACACATAGCGTCTGAACAGGAACCCATTAATGATGCCAGGTGCAGCGGGCCAGTTAACACTGCATGACTACATGCATCGTATCTGAACAATGACCAATTAGTGACGCTGAGTATGGCGGAAAAGTTAAACACTACATGAGTGTGAGTCCAAAATAACAGACTCACCATTTTACCAACCAAACTCAGAGAACTCCAATATACCCTGCAAAAATGATAAAACGTGCATGAAAAATGTGAAGTATTAGTTGGTATTTTGGCCAAAATACAGAAGCCTACAACACAAAGAGTCAAGGGCCCTCACTTATTGCAGGTCCCTGTCTATAATCGCAATAGCTGACCCAAGAAAAAAGAAAAAAAAAGTTCAGCTATTGTGAGTCTAGACAGGGACATGCAATAAGTGAGGATCCTTGACAATAGGGTTGCAGGCTTTCGTGCTGCCCCTGCTTCTACTTAGGGAAGTTGCTTGCACTCTGCTTGTGCATTGTAGAATTAGATTAACCATTGGTAATTCTGTTATATAATTAAAAAATAAATAAATAAATAATAAAACGGTAACTTTTTTCTTGGTTCAGCTATTGCGAGTGTAGACAGGGACCTGCAATAAGTGAAGACCCTTGATGCTTTGGGTTGCAGACTTCTGTATTTTGGCCAAAATACCAACAAATACTTCACATTTTTCATGCACATTTTAGCATTTTTGCAGGGTGTATTGGAGCTCTCTGAGTTTGGTTGGTAAAATAGTGAGTCTGTCATGTGGGACAGCGTCTGTAGTTTGGTGTTCTGATCTGGCACAAATCCCTTTGTCATATTAAAAGCTTGTTGGAAAGCGACTATGACTTTGAGGAAGCTGCTTAAATGTGGCACTGGAGTTTCTCCACTTCCTTAGTGAAGTGCAAATTTGCATATATCTGAGAGGAGGGAGGTGGCTACAATCTCCTCACCTACTTCGCTGTCTCCATAAGGTTGATAGCAAGTTCCCAGACCTTGTCTTAGCCCACTCACACAGCCAGATCAGAATATCCCACACACTACACTGATGAGGGGCAGGTACCCCGAAACGCAGTGTCTGTTGTTTGGGGTTCTGATCTGGCACAAATCCCTTTGTCATATTAAAAGCTTGATGGAAAGCGATTATGACTTTGAGGAAGCTGCTTAAAGGTGGCACTGTAGTTTCTCCACTTCCTTAGTGAAGCGCAAATTTGCATATATCTGAGAGGAGGGAGGTGGCTACAATCTCCTCACCTACTTCGCTGTCTCCATAAGGTTGATAGCAAGTTCCCAGACCTTGTCTTAGCCCACTCACACAGCCAGATCAGAATATCCCACACACTACACTGATGAGGGGCAGGTACCCCGAAACGCAGTGTCTGTAGTTTGGGGTTCTGATCTGGCACAAATCCCTTTGTCATATTAAAAGCTTGTTGGAAAGCGATTATGACTTTGAGGAAGCTGCTTAAATGTGGCACTGGAGTTTCTCCACTTCCTTAGAGAAGTGCAAATTTGCATATATCTGAGAGGAGGGAGGTGGCTACAATCTCCTCACCTACTTCGCTGTCTCCATAAGGTTGATAGCAAGTTCCCAGACCTTGTCTTAGCCCACTCACACAGCCAGATCAGAATATCCCACACACTACACTGATGAGGGGCAGGTACCCCAAAACGCAGCGTCTGTAGTTTGGTGTTCTGATCTGGCACAAATCCCTTTGTCATATTAAAAGCTTGTTGGAAAGCGATTATGACTTTGAGGAAGCTGCTTAAAGGTGGCACTGGAGTTTCTCCACTTCCTTAGTGAAGTGCAAATTTGCATATATCTTAGAGGAGGGAGGTGGCTACAATCTCCTCACCTACTTCGCTGTCTCCATAAGGTTGATAGCAAGTTCCAAGACCTTGTCATGTGGGATACACACTCATGTAGTGTTTGACCTGCCTGCCATACTCAGCGCTACTAATTGCCCATCGTTCAGACACAGTACATATAGTCATGAATTGTTAACTGGCCTGCGGCACCTGGCATCATTAATAGGCTTCTGTTCAGACAGTATGGGTGTATCTCATCTACTTATTTGACTGACTCCCTATTCAGCTTCATTAGTGTGTATTATGCAAGCAGCTATTCACCTCTATCAAAAGGTTAAGAGCAGTTGGTCCATCTTCATGATCCACCAGTGCTGCTTCCAGCTCCTACTTGGGGAAGTTCCTTGCACTCTGCTTGTGTAGTGTAGGATTAGATCGGCCATTGGTGACTCTGTTATATGATTTTTTTTTTTTTAAAAAAGAAAAGTTAATTATTTTCTTGGTTCAGCCACGGTACGGCTCTTCCATTGCGGTTACAGATAAAGTCACACTGGTAATCAAGGTGGGTGGAAGGGCATGAAGCCTTGCTGTCCCCTTGGTATCCAACGTTATGGGCCAATCTGGTTCCTCATAATGGAATTACCCTACTCAACAATTTTACATCTTCAGGATGATTCCTCGATTCTATCCTTAGTGCCAGTGGCCCGCAATCAAAACTAAACCCATCAATGTCTGCACCATCACAGTAGCCATCTTGATAAGGAGAAGCACACTCTGGTCTCTCTGTCTATCTTTACGGTGTTAGACTGCAATCTGGTTCTGGTCACCTTTACGTCATTCTGTTATTACATGGCTTTTGGCTCAAAACTTGCAGTGTGTTATGGCGGCATCTGGTGATGTTTACACTACAGATTCTGACACTCCATGCAGGGCCGTATCAATAATGAGGCAACCTGAGTGGCCTGTCTCAGGTGGCGTCAACTACTGGTGAAAAAGGGGCCGGCATCTGCAGGGGATGCTCATGTTCTTCTGCACGCACGGGAAGAAGTGAGACCCGGCAAAGACCAGAGAGAAGCCTCCTGTGCTGAGATACCGAAGATAAGCAGCTCCGGGTCACAAGGTAACAGATCTGCTGCTGACCAGAGAGTGAGGGAGGGGCTGGGACCCATGCGCTGTGAGCATGTGAAGCTGCACATGTACAACCAGCACAGAGGACCGTGTGAGGTATCTGTATAATCTGTGTGAGAGCTGTGTGTGTGGGTGTGAGCTGTCTGTCTGTGTTGTGTGTGCGAGCTGTATATATGAGTTACGTGAGTTGTGTGAAAGTTGCAAGTCTGTGTTTGAATTGTATGTGTGTGAGCTGTGTTTGTGAGATGTGTGTGAGCTGTGTGTGTGAGGTGCTTATCTGTGTGAGCTGTGTATTTGTGTGTGTGTGATTTGTGTGTCTGTGTATGAGCTCTGTGTCTCTGTGTGAGCTGTGTGAGACCTGGGTGTCTGTGTGTGAGTTCCGTGTCTGTGTGAGTTACATGTCTGTGTATGGGAGTTGTGTGTGTGAATGCTGTGTGTGTAAGTTGTGTCTGTGTGTATGTCTGTGTGTGAGCTGTATGTGTGTGGGAGTTGTGTGTTTGTGAGTTGTGTGTGAGTTGCGTTTCTGTGAGTTACGTGTCTGTGTGTGGGAGTTGTGTGTCTGTGTGTGAGTTGTGAGTGTGTGAGCTGTGTGTCTGAGCTTTTGTGAGTTGCATGTCTGTGTGTGAGTTGTATGTGTGTGAGTTGTGTGTCTGTGTGTGAGCTGTGTGTGAGTTGTGTGTGAGTTGCATGTGTGTTCGCAAGTTGTAAATGAGTTGTGTCTGTGTGTGAGCTGCGTTCCTGTGAGTTGTGTATGTGTGTGAGTTACGTGTCTGTGTGTTTGAGCTGTGTGTGAGTTGCATGACTGTTTGTGAGTTGTGTGTATGTGTGTGAACTGTGTGTGCGAGTTGTGTGTGAGCTGCGTGTCTGTGTTTAAGTTGCGTGTCTGTGTGAGTTACGTGTCTATGTGTGGGAGTTGTGTGTCTGTGTGAGCTGTGTGTCTATGTGTGTGCGCTGTGTGTCTGTGTGTGAGCTGTGTGTCTGTGTGATAGAGTTGTGTCTGTATAAGCTGTGTGTGAGTTGTGTCTGTGTGTGTGAGCTGTATGTGTGTGTGAGTTGTGTGTGTGAGTTGTGTGTCTGTGAGTTGCGTGTCTGTGTGTGAGTTGTATGTGTGTGAGTTGCTTGTCTGTGTGAGCTGTGTGTTTGTGTGTGTGATTTGTGTGTCTGTGCGTGAGCTCTGTGTCTGTGTGTGAGCTGTGTGAGACCTGGGTGTCTGTGTGTGAGTTGCGTGTCTGTGAGTTACATGTTTGTGTGTGGGAGTTGTGTGTGTGAGAGCTGTGTGTGTAAGTTGTGTATATGTCTGTGTGTGAGCTGTATGTGTGTGGCAGTTGTATGTGTGTGTTGTGTGTGAATTGCGTGTCTGTGAGTTACGTGTCTGTGTGTGGGAGTTTTGTGTCTGTGTGTGAGCTGTGAGTGTGTGAGTTGTGTGTCTGAGCTGTTAGTGAGTTGTGTGTCTGTGTGTGAGCTGTGTGTGTGTGAGTTGTGTGTGAGTTGCATGTCTGTTTTCAAGTTGCAAATGAGTTGTGTCTGTGTGTGAGCTGTGTTCCTGTGAGTTGTGTGTGTGAGTTACGTGTCTGTGTGTTTGAGCTGTGTGAGTTGCATGTCTGTTTGTGAGTTGTGTGTGAGTTGTGTGTATGTGTGTGAGCTGTGTGTGTGAGTTGTGTGTATGTGTCTGTGTTTGAGTTGTGTGCGCGTGTGAGCTGTGTATCTGTGTGTGAGATGTGTCTGTGTCTGAGTTGCATGTCTGTGAGTTGTATGTGTGTGAGCTGTGTGTGTGAATTGTGTGTCTGTGTGCAAGTTGTGTGTGAGCTGCATGTCTGTGTTTATGTTGCGTGTCTGTGTGAGTTACATGTCTGTGTGTGGGAGTTGTCGTGTGTCTGTGTGAGCTGTGTGTCTATGTGTGTGAGCTGTGTGTTGGTGTGTGAGCTGTGTGTCTGTGTGATAGAGTTGTGTCTGTGTGAGCTGTGTGTGAGTTGTGTCTGTGTGTGTCTGTGTGTGTGAGCTGTATGTGTGTGTGAGTTGTGTGTGTGAGTTGTGTGTCTGTGAGTTGCGTGTCTGTGCGTGAGTTGTGTGTCTGTGTGTGTGAGTGTGAGCTGTCTGTGAGTTGTCTGTGAGCTATGTGTGAGTTGTATGTGAGTTGTGTGTGTGAGCTGTGTGTGAGTTGTGTGTCTGTGTGTGAGCTGTGTTTGTGTGTGTGAGCTGTGTGTGTGAGTTGTGTGTTTGTCTGTGTGTGAGTTACATGTCTGTGTGAGTTACATGTCTGTGTGAGTTACATGTCTGTGTGAGTTACATGTCTGTGTGAGTTGTGTATCTGTGTGTGAGCTGCGTATCTGTGTGTGAAGTACGTGTCTGTGTGTGAGCTGCATGTCTGTGTGTGAGCTTTGTGTGTTTGTTTGTGAGCTTTGTGTGTCTGTGTGTGAGCTTTGTGTGTCTGTGTGTGTTTAGATATCTTTTGAGTATAGTGAAGTTTGTATATACACTTGCCCAACATGCATGTACTGTGTATATGATGTGTACCTGCTGAGCATCAGTTATATAACTAAAACATGTATAATGTGTGTGTCTGTGTGAGTGTATAATGTGTATGTAATGAGCATGTGTTGTCCAGTATATAAGTGCTGTATAATGTATACAAAGTGTAATTTAACCCCTTCTCTACCTTTTGAAGTACATATATGTCAAAGCTTACATTCCCGCCTTTGATACCGGCTCACATGCTCAGCACACAACAGGTTGCAGCACTGTGTCTGCCTACAGGACCACCGCTCTGCGAGCCATCACTGTGGGTCTGTATGGTTGAGCCAATCCTACGATTGCCATTAATGACCCTAGTTCTGGATTTGTCTGTGTGGTTTTCTATATGCATGTGATGGCGCTGACATACATGTGCTTGGACATCTTTTTTTCTATTTCTCTAAATTAAAATATCCACTATTGTCCTCATTTCATTTTGCAGAGTAGATATAAATCTGTACAAACTTGAAAAAAATCTTACTGGGGGGTGGAGGGGGCACCGTTTAGCAGTTCGTCTCTGGCAGCACAGAGGCTAGGTTCACCCTGACTCCATGTTATGTTTTCTTTGATGCTTCTGAGTTCCACAAGCAGGCTCAGGCATCAACCAGCTCTGTTCTCATTAGTGATCAGATTAGCAGTAATTAATCTCTGTATGACTCCTGATTACCTCTAGGATCACATGTTCTAGGAAACGTATCACAGTTGCTCCCTGCCTTTTTAA
Organism: Allobates femoralis; assembly: GCA_033576535.1. Lineage (NCBI taxonomy): Eukaryota > Metazoa > Chordata > Amphibia > Anura > Aromobatidae > Allobates > Allobates femoralis. The sequence goes on along the minus strand of JARQOC010000001.1, from coordinate 303,310,630 downwards.
GAAGGTGGAATCTGTCTTATTATGCTGACTATAGCAATACTGGTCTATGGACTGTGGTGATCCAGTTGTTGGTGATCTATATAAGTGATGTTTGGTGTGCGGTGAAAATCCTCTTGTCATCTTCTTTTCCTCCCTGCTCTTTATTTCCTCCTGTGCATGTATTGTCTTATACCACTGTGTGTATAGATGTGAGTGTCTTTGGTTTCCCCAGTGTTCTATTTGTGTGGGATTTTACCACTCCTGTCCAGGGTCCCCTGGGTGGGGGAGAAGGAGCATTACACCAGGGCAAGCCAGAAGCAGGGCAAGGGGTGCCGCTCAGATATCCTCACCATCAGAAATAACTCTGAGAGAAGGGACAGCTAGGGCCCCCCTAGACTGAGGGTCATCAGTATAGGAGACGCGATCCCCCTGCAATTCCTTACTATCTTTCAACATTTTAGTCGGCCCTACTTAAATTTCAGCATGGACCTTGTTGCTATAGTTTCAAGGAAATTGCAGGCCTTGCCACTCCAGGCAGCGGAGTTAAAGGGGACGGTTCAGCAACAAGCGCAGTCCGCTACTCTGATGTAATCCGGGGTGGTTGTTAGAGCGTTTTAATCCAAACTGCCTCTCCCAGAGTGGTTTTGTGGGGAGCGCAGCCGGTTTGTTAGCTACAGGGAAGCATGTAAATTTTACTTCTGCCTTCATTCCCATTCTTCTGGTAGAGAAGTGCAGCGAGTGAAAATTGTGGTTTTGGCTCTTAGTGGGTAAAAGTACAGGGTGGACCATCTATATGGATACACCTAAATAAAATGGGAATGGTTGATGATATCAACTTCCTGTTTGTGGTACATTAGTATATAGGAGGGGGAAGACTTTTAAAGATGGGTGGTGACCATTGCGGCCATTTTGAAGTTGGCCATTTTGGATCCAACTTTATTTTTTTCAACGGGAAGAGGGTCATGTGACACATCAAACTTATTGACAATTTCATAAGAAAAACAATGGTGTGCTTGGTTTTAATGTAACTTTATTTTTTCATGAGTTATTTACAAGTTTATGACCACTTATAAAATGTGTTCAAAGTGCTGCCCATTGTGTTGGATTGAAAATGCAACCCTCTTCTCCCACTCTTGACACACTGATAGCAACACCGCAGAAGAAATGCTAGAACAGGCTCCCAGTATCTGTTGTTTCAGATGCTGCACGTCTCATATCTTCACAGCATAGAAAATTGCCTTCAGATGAGTGATGAGGCAAACTTTTTTGTGAATGTTGAAGTTAACAAACAAAATCACTGCTATTGGTCTGACACTAACCCACAGTGGATAGATCCCTCTAAGACTGTTGGAACACAAAAATTGATGGTATGGTGTGGTTATATGGGGTACAAAGATAGTGGAGCCTTTCTTCAACAAAAGAAACCTCAATGCCACTGGATATCTGAAGCATGTAGCAATTCAGAGAGAAGAGAGAAGACCAGAATCATTGGAGGACTGCGTGGAGGTAATACAGATGGAGTCCCGAAGTGTGTCTGTCTAATTCTAATAAAGTATTTTTTACTCTTTGTGGTGTATATTTTTAATCCTTTATTGGAGATTCTTAATGGCTGGGTCAAACTTTGCCTGACATTAAGAATCTCGGGTTTAATACCAGCTGGTAAAACAAAGCTGGTATTAACCCCTTTACTACCCAGCGTGCCACCCATCACCAGGGTCACTGGAAGAGCCTGGAAATGGCGCTTATTATTAATGTGCCATTTTCAGGAGTGGCTGCGGGCTGCTATCCTTTAGCGTGGGGGGCCCTAAAATAATGGTCCCTCACCCCGCTGAGAATGTTAGCCCTCAGCTGCCTAGTTTTACCTTGGCTGACAATTAAAAAGAAGGCAGAGCCCACACCTTTTTTTTTTGCCAGCCAAGGGTAAATTAGGCAGCTGAGAGTGGCAGCTTGCAGTTTGCTTTCATCGAGCTGGACTTAAAAATGCTGTGAAACCCCCGCATTTTTTTCTTTAATTAATTATTTAATTAACACCTTATATTGGAAGGTTGCCTGCCATACACCAATGTGTATGGTAATCAAGCAGAATCACTGTCCAGATTGAGGAAATCCAGTCTAACTACAACAGCCAATCACAGAGGCTCTTACAGAATGTGAGCTTCTGTGATTGGCTGTTTGTTTGACAGTGCAGTGAATATGCAATTAGCTTAATAGGCGGCCTGGACTTAACAGCAGGAGACCAATAAACCAGATATAGCTATTGTATTGTATTGTGTGCCCCTGCGGACGGTCACCACTAAGTGCTACAGCAGCTGGGACTGGTAAATAGGTCACTCCGCACAAACACCCAACACAACCCCCGATCCCTAGTCCTAGTTACTTCATGTCAGGCAAGGGATAGCAGGAGGGACCAAGTGGAGGGTGGAGAGCTAGAGAAGGAGCAAAGTAAGGGGTGGAGAAACAGGAACAAAACCAAGGAACACCAAGTTAGTGGAGCTTTTTGAGTCGGGAGGAGGAAAGAACACCTAGTGAGAGACACCCGGCAGCCTGGCTAAGACACCAGATGGGAAGAACCCGGACCCGGCGGCCTGTGCCACCGTATGGCTAGCCCGAATCCCAGGCTGCTTACCGAGGGAAGCAGGAAGGAGTCCCGGTGTGTCCGAGTCAGCGGGGACACTGAGGGAGCAGGCTGGAACCAGGGTGCCAGCTCTGTTGAAGTGCAAAACAAAAAGGAAACAATTAGGGACACCAACCTGATGAAGACTGTTTTATACAGTTGAAACGCGTAGTGGAGCTGTGAAGGGCTTAGAAATTAATAAAAGGTTTGCCATAAATTAAACATCTTACATGTCTGCTTGATCCTTAGAACGCTCCTAATCAGACCGCCATTACTATTTTTTGCATGACAGCTCTGTTGAAGTGGCAGAGAAGCTACAAGCCCCAACACGAATACCGGCGGGGTCTTTATGTCCCGGACCCAACCCCAGGCTGTAGATGAGAACTAGGAGGCCCAGAAGGGTACTCCTTGAAAAGTTTGTGACCACTGGACCGTAGATTGAGAGTAGAGGCCCGAGAGGAACCAGAAAGGAGGTGCATCTGAGGAGCCATCCCAGCTGCTAATCTGGGACCGGAGCCACTAGTGAATAAGCCGTGAGCTGTACTTTAAGAACTGCAGAGTGACAGTAAAACCCGGTAAAGCTCAGAACTGTGTGTGACTGTTAATTGCGCCCCCGGAACAGGGCTGATAGCTACGGTGAGCTGGCAGTTGAAGGCTGCCCGGAATATTGGCAATTTCCTTCCCTTTCATCTGCACCACCTACACGGAGGCCCTGGGAAACAGCCCTACCTGTGGAGCGCGCATCATCGTGGCTGCAACCCCATCATCCCCAGAGGACCCGACTGCAGCGGTGGCTACAGTTGGCAACAAACCTTGGGTGGCGTCACGATCTCTTACTAAAAACTTTATTGTCAGCCCTTTTATTGACTTGCCCAGGACCATGGAGCCGGGTCACATCACCGTGACACCCCGAAGCCCCCAGACGACGGCGAGAGGGCCCGGTTCTGAGTAGCCCATGGCTCCAGTGGGCAACTCAATATCTATTCTAGCATTTACCAGCATGGAAAGCCCATGCTACAAACTCACAAAGTGTGAGTTTTTCTCGCACCCATAAAACTTTCATGGGCCTTACCCCATGACACTCACATACAATCGCAGCATCTGTGATTGCACTCGCATGTGACTCACAATGCGAGTTCAGCGCTGGAGAAACGCAACAATTGCCAAAGTCAAATGAACATTGCCAAATTCAGTCCGGATTTGAAATTGGAGAACCTGTTCAAGCAAAGTTTGTTCATCTCTTCTCCAGAGTCTCCTGTGTTTATGTCAATGGACAGGTTTTTTCTCCGTGCTGGGTCTTATCTATGACGATCACGACAAAGTGTCATTACCATGGCTAAGATCTATTCACTGCCCAGGGAAATCAGCAGGCAGAGGATTATTTCTCTGTATTCCAACGCTGGTCTGTGGACCCTCAGTGGAGTAAACCTGATCTCAAGAACCAGTTTTTTCAAAGCGTGTCTGAGAAGGTTAAACAGGTATAGGCCATGGATGAGACTCCTCCCTCTTTTGAGTGTTCCATGTCCCTGGTAATCTGCATTGATTGCCGATTCCATCAGAGGTCTCAAAATACCAAGACCTTTCGGATGGGGTTGCTGTGCCTGCATTGTCTCCTGAGGTCTCACCTGAGCTCATGCAGCTCGATGGGACATCCCACATGAAGAGCAGCTCCTTTACTCCTTAAAGGTGGGAGGCTGTATTTTTGCAGCACGAAGGGAAACTTTATTACCATCTGTCCCTCAGTGTCCAAGCAAAATCATCAGTCGGACATTTTTAGCCCCAGGGGTTTGGAAGAATCCAACCTGGCCATATGTATTTCCTCCACCATGGTGTCTCAGTGTTTAATACTGGCCATGTTTAAAATAAAGGTTCAGGGACATCACTATTAAGGTCTGTCTGGATAGTGGTTCTGGCTTTTTTAAAAGCATACTTACTTTGTAGTCCTTTTTCCACACCTACCTTTTGAAACATTATTCAGTTACTCCTACTAAAAGATAAGGCTACTCATTATGCATATAATGTGAACATGAATCAAACCAAAACATCTACGTATTCTTACGAACCAAATCTTTCTCTTTCTAGGAAAAAGTATTACTGATATAATTTAATGCTTTAAAATATCTCCTAATTCAGAGTAAAGCCACTCATTTACAAGTATCATTGGAACATTATTCATTCATGTACTTACCTTAAGTTTCATTTTCATTTCTTGGAAACAGACTTTAGGTTGCTTTTGACCAGGAGTATATAATAAGAAGACTGAGGATCACTTTTGTTAGATTTGTACTGCTATAATTAAGTTTAACTTGCTTAAAGTAGAATTGACAGAATAATAACAGAATATTATTATTTTCTTAGCAAAAAGATAACCCATCTTATAAACAGGAAGTTTAATATGCCTTCTTGGTTCTGACCAATAAAACAGTTACAACTTTCTACCAACAAGCCGTATATGTAAATACTATGTAGAAACTATCCATTTTCTATCACATACCCTAACCATTAAAGTAACATTTTTCATCCCCACTCACTTCCTGACCACATTTACCCCCCACAGTAATATGTTTTCTTATTATGATTAGAGTAGAGCAAACGAAATTGCAGAATCCTGGTCTTGCAACCATGCTGGAAATCCGTGGCTATAACATAATTCATGCATCGTACCACAATGTAATGACATTGCGGGGATTCCTAATTAGAAAAGGCATTAGGAACGTTAGGAGATTTGTAGTGCTCTGGTGATGTGGACAACTCATGTGGCCACTTGACTAAGGTCCCTTGAATCAATTTGCTCAACTCTAATTATGCTACATCATTAGTAGATGTCTCCTCTGTTATAGTCAACATGACCCTTACAACAGCCTATTCTTTTATCACCAAAGGCCTAGCGTATTCATCCATCAACTTTGTGGTTCCATTATCACCTATCCCATAGCTCCTCAGTAGAACTATGTTCATTCATCAAATTTGTCTTTTTTTTTAACTCATAAAGTAAAACTAAGGCCCCAGAAGATTGTAGTCTGTACAAAGTGTCCGTGTCATGCCTCAATCTCAGGTCTTAACCCTGTGACCTCTTGCTGCTTGATCAGTTTCTTTCCCTGCTGTACCACAACATGGTTGATCCCTGTCCACATGCTGATGGTTCATCCATCTTTGCCTTTCCTTCCTTTGTTATGTTTTCTTACTCTCTATTTTGTCTTTGTCCTATCACATCACAGGTGGGGCTGTTTGTTCTCTACTTTCTTTAGGGTGGGGAAGTTTGTGTGGTTAACATTAAAAAAAGTGTGTTCTAGGAGGATTGCTCCCAAATTTGTATGATGCAGTCACTCCAATACTACTTTGTGCCTTTCATAAAATAATGGCATGCACTCAGCCTTATCGTTTGAAGATACCCAGCTGTCCTTAGTTTTAACAGAAAGGGGTGCCAGCTTTTTGCTCTAATATGCAAAGGAATATAGACTCACACTTGTCGCTTCTCTTTAAGTTACAAAGTGCATAGTATTATAGACATCTGGAGCTGCAAACTATAGATATAGACAAAACACGATTTTTATGTCCCAACTAGTGAATATTTTGAGAAGCAGCAATGTATCGCAAATGAGACAGGTGGGGAAGTCTATGCAATAGGAAGCTAAATTTATTTCCATAAAATTTAGTTTTGCACAATTTCTTCAATAAATATACCCTCTTGAGAAAGATGGAAGCTATGGCCAAGAGAGTGTCTACTAATTTCAACCATTCTTGTTGAAGTGACTTGAGCAGCATAAAACTGTGACAAACTGTATCATGCAGCAGCCAACCTTGAGTGTGTTTTACCTTGAGATCCCCCATTGGCAGCTTTCAAAGGACACATGTTGCCTATTAAAGCCCTTCAAAAGGCTACAAAGTTTGCCAGTAGGGATAATATGGCATCAACAATGTCATCTCCTTCATAATTTAGCCTGGAAAAAACACAACAGAATTCAAAAAGAAATGAGGAAGGAAAGCAACTTATACATTGTTAACACCATCCTGCCAATCATACAACTTACTGGGAATCCGCAATCTGCTCCCTGTAGACCAAGTGCTTCCCCATCAATAAGTAGATGAAGATGTAGGAACCAGGAGAGATTCATGGATATAAAAACCATGCTGCTATTGAATTATGCAGATCCAGAGACAGTAGTGGTATAATAAAAGAAAATGGTAGTTTGTTTGACCAGCTTTGAAGCATGTGCCCACTTCTCCCTCAGGAAATTCCCCAGTTCAAATTCATATTGGTGAATTTTTTGAGGAAGTAGCGGGGACACAATTCTAAAAGCTTCGAATAAATCCAGATTTTGTTTAATTATACCACTACTGTGTCTGGATTTACATAATTCAACAGCAGCGCAAGTTTTATATCCATGAATCTCTTTTGGTTCCTATATTTTTGGCTTGCCATAACACACAAGGATTCTGCGGCAGCTGTACGAATGCTTTCATACTATTTGTGTCAACTCAACCATACAAGGTGAGTGAATGGCTCCTGTCTTCTTTCCTTGTTTTTGTTGGGTAAGACCCTATTGCTTTTTTTATTCATAGTGTACTGAATAAGTAGATAAGACAGAAGCACCAGCTACAATTTTATCTATTATATAATTGCCGTAGCTGACTTCCGTCTGAGCGGCGCTACTTCCTGTGGCGTTGTTTGCGTGGCTCGGAACTTTCTCCAGGACTCTGTCTGGAGCCGCGAAGCAATGGCCGCATAGCGGCCAGTGCGAGCAGTAAACCACCACCACCACCACCACCACCACCACGTCCCACGGTCAGCTGTGACCGCCTGGCCCTTGGACACTGGCTGCCATGCACACATCAGCTGCACTAGCATGGAGCTGCTAGGCTCCCATCACTTACCCACTGAGGACGGATCACTTCCAGCACCTCTTCACATGGCAGTGCTCTGAACTTCTGAATCGTCCTCTCCTCACTCAGACACCTGGCAGGTTCCTATCCAGCCTGCTCACTCCCAGCTGCAACCCAGTGAGTCAATCAGCACATCTTCACTCACACACAGACCTGAGATGTGATTAACCCCCTGTGCACCATTCAGGTTTAGCCCAGCAAAGCACTCATCCCCACAGGTTCAGCCGCTCATTAGGCTCATGAATGTATCGGATCTTCAGCACTCACACTCAGCTGTTTTACTCAGCTCATGAAAACCCTTCAGCTGTTAACCCCCTGTACATCGGACAGGTTTCACACACCACACACAATCAGGAAAACCAGGCCCATGTGAACACAGACCTGCATTGATAACCCGTGTGATGCACCCCGCCAGGGGCCACATCACCACACCTCACTTTCTCCGCACAGCAAAGCACTCATCCCCACAGGTTCAGCCGCTCATTAGGCTCATGAATGTATCGGATCTTCAGCACTCACACTCAGCTGTTTTACTCAGCTCATGAAAACCCTTCAACTGTTAACCCCCTGTACATCGAACAGCTTTCACACACCACACACAATCAGGAAAACCAGGCCCATGTGAACACAGACCTGCATTGATAACCCATGTGATGCACCCCGCCAGGGGCCACATCACCACACCTCACTTTCTCCGCACAGCAAAGCACTCATCCCCACAGGTTCAGCCGCTCATTAGGCTCATGAATATATCGGATCTTCAGCACTCACACTCAGCTTTTTTACTCAGCTCATGAAAACCCTTCAGCTGTTAACCCCCTGTACATCGGACAGGTTTCACACACCACACACAATCAGGAAAACCAGGCCCATGTGAACACAGACCTGCATTGATAACCCGTGTAATGCACCCCGCCAGGGGCCACATCACCACACCTCACTTTCTCCGCACAGCAAAGCACTCATCCCCACAGGTTCAGCCGCTCATTAGGCTCATGAATGTATCGGATCTTCAGCACTCACACTCAGCTTTTTTACTCAGCTCATGAAAACCCTTCAGCTGTTAACCCCCTGTACATCGGACAGGTTTCACACACCACACACAATCAGGAAAACCGGCCCATGTGAACACAGACCTGCATTGATAACCCGTGTGATGCACCCGCCCAGGGGCCACATCACCACACCTCACTTTCTCCGCACTTCACTCACTTTCTCCGCACACATACACACACACACACACATACTCCGCTATACTTACCACCGACCCTGCATCACCGACATGTTGCCGCCCCCGAACTACTCGATCAAATATCGCGTCCAATAAGTCTCGCCAAACTTGCCGGACCCCATATTGGATCCAGTCGTCCGCGGGCGCCGACATGTCAACTCAGGATCCAGCCGGCAGGGAAGACGTAGGGTCGGTGCTACCTATAGCGAAGTGTCTGTGTCTGTGTGTGTGTATGTATGTATGTGTGTGCTGACCACTCTGCCCACAGCGCTGCACTCAGCACTCTGCCCACGCCACTGTGCTCACCAATCTCACCACACTCACTGCTAACCACTGAGCCACCGCACTCCGCGCTTGGCGGCCATTGCGAGTGAGGCTTTGCGAATCAGTGGCGCCGGCAATGCTTCACAGGTCGCGTGGGCGCTGCGCCCAAAACGACGGAAACAGTGCCGAAACTTACGGAAGTGCATTAGGGAAATTATATATTACATACTGATACACTGGTCAACAGCATTTTTGGTGCCAAAGATATTTCATTGAATTTAGGGTAACTTTGGGGTGCTGATTCTGAATATGTCATCAGTTTTGCCAGATTGGCTCAAGTTTTTGAGATTTTTCGTAAAATGTGTAACAAAAAAGACGTTTTTTGCTACTTTTTTAACGAAGTCTGTTATGTTTCTTCTATGTTTTGTCAGTGTATATTCACCACAAATGTAACAGAATGAGTCTGGATCGTTAAGACAACTTCTTCTTGATGAGTTCATGCTTTTCACTGGACAACAGACAACAACATAAAGTTAATGCCAAAAACCAAGCTATGAACAAACTTTTAGAACACTAATTAACACAAAACTATATTGAGAACTGCTCAGTTCAAGTACTAATCCAAAGAAATTAATGAGATGATGCGTCGCATTTACGAACAAGTGCTATAAATAAGATACCAAAAATCTCAAAAACTTGAGCCAATCTGGCAAAACTGATAGCATATTCAGAATCAGCACCCCAAAAATACCCCAAATTCATTAAAATATTTTGGGCACCAGAAAAAAAATTTTTTTTTGTTGACCTGTGATAATCTATTATATAATTGCTGTAGCGACTTCCCTCGCACACGCCACTACCTCCGTGGCTTTGTTCGTGGACGCGCATCGCCCACGCGACTCACTTGCAATGCCCGCAAAGGGGGCGTTGGGAGTCGTTGCAGCAGCCCGAGCAATGCCCTATACACAGATTCTAGAATCCCGATGCAATCGCATCGGGCTCACAGCTGGTTTAACATAAAGGGCCAGATGTTTTATCTGCCATTGCACAAACATTATGCAATTCAGCAAACAGATATGTACAGGCTGAACAGTTAGAATCACTAAACTGAACTTTTGGCACAGAAAATTAGACCAGTGGAAAAAACTACCCCATTTTACAAGGGATGTACTGTCATGTTCTGCCTACAAGGAGAGTATACCAGTGCAGTCAGTGGCGTTTTCTCATTTAAGTGCACTGCGATATCCAATGTAAGCGTGGAAATGATTAAAAAAACAAATCAAGCATGGATCAGTGCCAACTTTCATTCACTTACGATTTATGTTAATTAATGGATTGGCTCTACCATCTGCCTGCTTCTTTGTTGGCTGTCTTTAAAGAACTTAGTTGCCGTTATTGCTGATTGCCTATATTCAACTGGGCAACTACTCCCTCTCCATCATGTCATCTACACTTTAGCAAGAAATTGTAATAAGTGTCTGTCAGGGGTCACATGGCAACTCTAAAATACATACCATGAACAGACTTTGCACCAGCTACTCCATATCTATGAGCCATGGGGTTGCCTTGGCCCCTCACCTTTTAACCCCTATATAGGGATTTGGATTGGTAAAGGGCCACAGAGTCAGCTGCTGTGCAGTGGGGCAAGCTATCCAGAAGGATGGTCAGGTTGCTAATAAGAAATAAGAGGGAATAAAGATACAAAATCGTCAGGCAGAAGAAGCGCTAATAAATCAGCTGAGGTCAAAACAGGAAAATACCAATACTGCACAAAAGCAAGCACAGACCTAATCAGGAAGCACAAGCTATATCTTACAGCTTCCAGCAGTAAGCTGGAAGCTTTAGTTGACTTTAGTGCTTTCCAATTGGATAAATTAAGGAGCTGTTAACTTCAGGTGAACAGCACACACCCATTCTGTCAGACTAAAAAGCACTCCATCTTCAGTGACTGGACAGAGCCTACATCATCCAGAACTTCTGGTTCTGACATCTCTTCTATCACCAGCATTGCCCACAGAATAAATACAGCAGTGAACGGAGACAGAAGCAGATGTCATGGGAGGAGATGGAGAGGACAGGAAAAAAGCTTTTGATATTCCCAAGAGATTGTTTTAGCACCTTCCAGGGTAAAAAAAAACCAGCTTCTACTGTTTGTAATTGATTTGTATAAATAACAGGCAGCATTTTTTCCATGAAGAAAACACTTCTCCAACATGCAGTCAGGTGGAAACCCAGATTAGGATGACGAGCATGCAGATGAGCTTCCCTGAGACGTTTCTAACAGTTTGTGTGTGACGACCGTCTGCTGCAAAGGCTAGCTGCTGGTTAGGCTGCACGCCAAGAAACTCAGAGACCCTTTACCCCTATACAGGGATTTGGAATTACAATGGAGCCCAGGAGGTAGCTGCTTATAGGTGTGCAGCAGACTGGAGCAGGGAGGTCACCAGGAAGGGACAAGGCTAGGAGGTCAGGGAATAAACAAAATCAGGATCCAAAAGGTAGTCAGAAGGCAGAGTGAAAAACCAGGAGGGCAGCAAAAGTACAAAATCATCAGGTGGTAGAAGGGTCAAAATCCAGGAAAAGGTCAGAGTCAATATAATACAGCACAAACTAGATAGCTGGGAAAACCAAGAATATATCTGGCGGTTTGCAGGACAGGCCCCAAGGTATTTGAAGGGTGCGGTTCCCTCTCATAGGCTGGAGCTCATAGCCTGATGACTCATCTGAACCGCCCCTACAACCAGGCCAGATGGAGACACATGACTGATACCAACCACCCCACTTCTTAAAGAGGAATGAAGCCGGTGCCTACCAGACCCTCTGCATGGACCTCTCTCCTGTCACCAGCATCACCCACAAGAGGAGCAGGGTGTTGCTCAGCGACAGAGGCAGGAACCAAAGGAGCAGGTCCCGATGAGGATATGGCTTTTCATCACCGGTATGAGCAGCTGAATGATTCCAGCGCCTAGTGGCTGCCGCAAGAACAACAGTCACCATGTCTAATGGCAACATGACATTGTGCAGAAATTCTTTGGTTATGCAAACAGATTATTGCAAGAACTGATGGGTGGCTGGCCTCTTAATGAGCTAAGAGATTAAGATTCTGTATGTGGAGGTCCTGGGCTGGTGTGGGGTTGTGAGGCCGGTTGTTGGATGTACTGACAAATTCTACTGAAACACTTTTGGAGAGACAGCTTATGGTAGAGAAATTAACATTAATTTCAAAGGCAACAGCTCTGGTGAACATTTATGCAGTCAGCATGCCAATTACATGCTCCTTCAAAATCTGTGGCATTGTGCTGTGTGATAACACTATATATTTTAGAGTGTCCTTTTATTGTGGCCAGCCTAAAGCACACCTGTGCAATAATTATGCAATCTTATCAGCATCTTGATACTGTATGCAATACCTGTGAGATGGATGGATTATCTTCGCAAAGGAGAAATACTCACCAACACAGATTTAGACAAATTTGTGAACAATATTTGAGAGGAAAAGGCCATTTGTGTTCATAGAAAAAGTCTTAGGCTGGGTTCACACTTGCAGATGCCTCCGCAGCGTTCTGCGGAGGACATCTGCAAGTGTCTGCATGCAAACGGCAGCCCTATCCTTTATAATGGGCCGCACGGTGTCTGCAGATGCTTGCAGACCGCCGTGCGCTCCCATTGCCCGCCATGAGTGATCTGGTGCGGACGAGAGTGTGTGATGTGTACGCAGGCGTCGCCTGTGTACAAATCACATATGGGAGTGAATGGGAGCGCACGGTCATGCGCAGTCAAGCGCAGCACCGTGCGCTCCCATTATAAAGATAGGGGCTTGCGCTGGCTGCGCACACATGGCGTTTCCCCTCCGCAGAACGCTGTGGAGGGGAACGCCAATGTGAATCCAGCCTTAGATATTTGTGTTCAGCTTATGAAAAATGAGAACCAAAACAAAAGTGTTACGTTTATACTTTTGTTCAGTATATGTTTGTGTAAAATGTGTCATGCAAGATGTATCATGAGCAGAAATAAAGAAGGTTTAAGAGTCATGTAATATTACATAAAAATGAAGAAACCAATAGGTAACATGAGTAGTCATTAACAAGATAACGCAAAAATACTGGGACAAATAAGAGGCCCACACGTATCTCATCCCTGAGTAGCTTTTGCAGGGGAGTGGAGATAGTAGTTTGAGCATCAAATATGCATATACAATGGTAGATTAATTAAAGTCTAGTGATGAGCCACCACCTAAGTGTTCAAATCAATTTGATTCGCTGAATTGGGGTGTGTTTAATGAATTGTTCGTCGAATGTTCGTCGAACAACGTCGAACCTCATTGAAATCAATGGCAGGCTACAGCAAACACATAGAAAACAAAAGTATCCAAAAGCTGCGAAACTAGTCAGAATAGACAAAAAACACCAGGAATAGTGATAACAATCTACCCACAGTGCAAATAGTCTCATAGCATAGCATGGGTGCACGAGACACGGTCTGTGCCAGCCTGCACACTCTTCCAAAGCACTTCAAACAGAAAGTGGTTAACATTCACCTAAAATTTCAGAGGTGAGTGAAACTGACTTTAGAATTGACAAATTAATGAGTTACAGGGGTAAAGTGTCAGTAGTTCTCTACATTGAGTTAAAAGAGGTGGAGGAGTAAAAGGAGGATGAGACCCAGGTATAGACATGTCACGCCCTTCTCAAACCATGTACCACACAGCAAGAGGATCCCAACAAGAGACCTCACTCTTCCCAAAGGGTCAGACCACAGCTAAACGGCATCAATTGTCCCAGACCAAAAATTGCTGAATGGCCCAGCCTGCCTGCATGGCACAGGGTCTGGAACAGGAGCTGGCCTAACATTTCAAGGTTAAACATTGCTCAGCAACTATAAGTTTTGTGGAGTATTACAGGAAAAACTGGAGAGGTAAGTCAGTGACCTGTTAAGGCCTACTGGGCATTATAAAATCAGAGCTCATGCAAGTGCTCCGATCAATGTTATGGCCAGCCACACACAGGTGAGACAACTATAAGTTTCATGGAGTATTACAGGAAATAATAGAGAGGTACGTCAGTGACCTGTATAGGCCTACTGGGCTGGAAAAACTAAAAGCTCATGTAAGCGCTCCCATCAATGTTATGTCCCGCCACATATAGGTGGTAGCACTATCACTTTTGTGGAATATTACCAAAAAAACTAGTCAGGTAGGCCAGTGACCTGTTTAGGCCTGCTGGGCTGGATAAACTCAAAGCTCATGCAAGCACTCCCATCAATGTTATTCCCCGCCACACACAGGTGGGACAACTATCAGTGTCATGGAGTATTACAGGAAATAACAGAGAGGTAGGTCAGTGAGCTGTATAGGCCTAGTAGGCCAGATAAATTCAAAGCTCATGCAAACGCTCCCATCAATGTTATGCCCTGCCACACACAGGTGGGACAAGTATAACTTTCATGGAGTATTACAAGAAATAATAGAGAGGTAGGTCAGTGACCTGTTTAGGCCTACTGGGCTGGATAAACTCAAGCTCATGCAAGTGCTCCCATCAATGTTATGCTGTGCCACACACAGGTGGGAGCACTATTAGTGTGTAGAGTATTACAGGAAAAAATAGAGAGGTAGGTCAGTGACCTGTTTAGACTACTGAGCAGGATAAACTCAAAGCTCATGCAAGCACTCTCCATCAATGTTATGCCCCGCCACACAGGTGGGAGCACTATCTGTTTCGTGGAGTATTACCGAAAAAATTAGTCAGGTAGGTCAGTGAGCTGTTTAGGCCTAGTAGCCCAGATAAACTCAAAGCTCATGCAAACGCTCCCATCAATATTATGCCCTGCCACACACAGGTGGGACCACTATCAGCATCATGGAGTATTACAGGAAGTAATAGAGTGGTAGGTCAGTGACCTGTTTAGGCCTACTGGCCCGGATAAATTCAAAGCTCATGCAAGCACTCCCATCAATGTTATGCCCGCCACACACAGGTGGGACCACTATCATTTTTGTGGAATATTACTGAAAAAACTAGTCAGGTAGGTCAATGATTTGCTTTGGCCTAGTAGGCCAGATAAACTCAAAGCTCAGGCATGCGCTACTATCAATGTTATGCCCTGCCACACACAGGTGGGACAACTTTAAGTTGTGGAATATTACAGGAAAAACTAGTCAGGTAGGTCAGTGACCTGTATAGACCTAGTGTACAGGGGAGATTGACCAAACAATGCTTTTAAAGCTAAGGTCCGACTTGCGTCTGCCCCTGAGCCTGCAGGATCCAGCAGAATCTTAGTTTCTGGCTGGAGTAGTGCATGGCGTTACCAGCAGGTAAACTAAGTTTCTGTCGGATCCTGCAGGCTCAGGGGCAGACGCAAGTCTGACCCAAGCCTAAGGGCCCAAAAACTGATCATGTGTATACATCACATTTGCCAAAACCTGGTTTGATGACCAAAACCAGTTTATGCAAAATTAAGGGAGATGTAGTAATCACTGCTTTTAAGTACCCAAAAATGGTGGATGTGAATACAGCAAATTTGTTAATCACTGGTTCCATGGACAAGAAGGTTGAATATTCAGAAACAGGGGCAGGAGTGTCAGGGATAGGTATTGAGCTCAGAGAGCCCTACTCGAGTTAAGCAACAAACAGCAAGGATACCCCAA
Organism: Allobates femoralis; assembly: GCA_033576535.1. Taxonomy (NCBI): domain Eukaryota; kingdom Metazoa; phylum Chordata; class Amphibia; order Anura; family Aromobatidae; genus Allobates; species Allobates femoralis. The sequence continues at coordinate 303,295,015 of JARQOC010000001.1, read as the reverse complement.
CAACAATCTCCATTTTTCAAAAAAAATTAGGCACAGCCACCACTTAAATGGTATCAATTGCCCCAGAGTTGAAATATTGAAATGGGGATTTTAATGCAGCACATTGAAAAGTATACAAGCATTTAGTCTCCCCAGACTGACAGGGGTGGAAAAGTCCTTGTGGATCCATGAATTGTTCATCTTGATAAACATTAGTATGTCTACATTGTCACTGGACAGCAGCGTGCTCTTATCCGCCAGCACACTACCAGCAGAGCTGAAGACAAGTTCAGAGAGAACGCTGGTTGAGGGGCACGACAAAATCTCCAAGGCATGAATGGCGAGCTTAGGCCATTTTTCCAATTTTGAAGCCCAAAATGCACAAGGGTCCAGTTCCACAGTCATGGCATCGATATTCAGCTGTAGATACTCCTGTACCATCCTCTCTAGACATTCACTATGTGTCAGACTTGTTCTCTCTTCAGGGGTTGCAAAGGATGATCTAAAAAAAATGGTAAAACGATTCTACAAAATTGCTGTTACGAGATAGACTGTTACTTTTAACGTTTGAGTGATAACAACTCGACGTTCCCTCGGTTGGAAAGTTAGAACTTCGATATTCACTAAGTGCACCACTGGTGTTTTGGGGAAAAGCAGTACTAAGATTGTGTAAAAGCTTCTGTTGATACTCCTGCATGCGTGGAACCCTTTCCAGGGCAGGAATCATTTGACCAAATTTACTCTTGTATCGGGGATCTAACAATGCGGCAACCCAGTAGTCGACATTACTTTGAATTCTAACTATCCAAGGATCATGTTGCAGGTAGTGCAGCAAGAAGGCACTCATGTGTCTTGGACATCCAGGAGGCCCAAGTCCTTGTAGTGTTTGGTGGCGGCAAGGTAACATTCACGCTTCCTTCCTCTGCCCTCTCCCCCTGACCTCGCACAACAGAAATGTGGTCAAGATTAGTGATGGGCGAATCCTAAATTACTCGGAATCCCTTGACTCTAGCGAGTCCGAGCCCGGGACTTGCTACTCGTTGCGAGTCTAGCGAGTCCAATGTTAATGAATGGGGAAGCGAGTAATAGCGAGTAGTGTGCGATTTACAAATCACAGATGTGTCTCGGAAGCTTCAGCCTGAAGCAATCCTAGTTTTGCCTTTGATTTGCATTCTACTCGTTTACTTTGCAAGTAATCGCTGGGAAACTCGCACAGATAAGAGTCCTGTCTGCTCTGTGTGCTGGCTGCCGCAGCTCCAGGGTCCTAGAGCCCGCCTGCTGCCTGATGTAGCAGAGCTGAGATTGTTCTCAGTCTGCTCATTCCCTGTGCATAGACATCTATATCTATGCACAGGGATGAGCAGAGAGGACATCGCGTTTTGGACTGCGTCGGACGGAAGAGGATTTTTTTAATTGAAGATGGAGTCCCTAATGGCTTTTTTTTTTTATTTCTAATAAAAAATTTTCTCTGTGTTGTGTTTTTTTTAAAACAATTTAATAGAAATTCATGGCGGTCATGTCTAATATTGGCGTGACCGCCATAAATTTCGGGCTTAGGGCCAGCTGATCATACAAAGCTGGCCCTAACCTCTTTATTACCCAGCGTGCCACCGCCACCAGGGCCGCTGGAAGAGCGGGTTCAGCGCCAGAGGATGGCGCTTCAATGAACGCACCATCTTCTGGGGCGGCTGCGGGCTGCAATTTGCAGCGGGGGGTGCCCAGAAAGCTTGGGCATCCCTGCGCTGCGGATTCCAGCCCCCAGCTGCTTAGCTGTACCTGGCTAGACATAGAAATTGCGCGGTGCCCCACGCATTTTTTTTAAATTATTTCATGAATTTCATGAAATAATAAAAAAAAAATGCGTGGGGCTCCGCGCAATTTCTATGTCTAGCCAGGTACACCTAAGCAGCTGGGGGCTGGAATCCGCAGCGCAGGGATGCCCAAGCTTTCTGGGCACCCTCCACTGCAAATTGCAGCCCGCAGCCGCCCCAGAAGATGGCGCGTTCATTGAAGCGCCATCCTCTGGCGCTGAACCCCGCTCTTCCAGCGGCCCTGGTAGCGGTGGCACGCTGGGTAATAAAGAGGTTAGGGCCAGCTTTGTATTATCAGCTGGCCCTAAGCCCGAAATTTATGGCGGTCACGCCAATAATAGACATGACCGCCATGAATTTCTATTAAATTGTTTTAAAAAAAACACAACACAGAGAAAAATTTTTATTAGAAATAAAAAAAAAAGCCATTAGGGACTCCATCTTTAATTAAAAAAATCCTCTTCCGTCCGACGCAGTCCAAAACGCGTTGTCCTCTCTGCTACATCCCCTGTGCATAGATAGATGTCTATGCACAGGGAATGAGCAGACTGAGAACAATCTCAGCTCTGCTACATCATCTCTGTGAGCAGGCGGGCTCTAGGACCCTGGAGCTGCCGCAGCCTGCACAGAGAAGACAGCTGGACTCGGCTCACAAAGTAACAGCAGTTACTTTGCGAGTTTCCCTGCTATCACTGGCACAGTAGCCGAGTCTAATGCAAGACAAAGGCAATCCTAGTTTTGTCAGCGTCTCTGACAAAACTAGGATTGATATTGATTTGCATTGGACTCGTTTACTGTGCGAGTAATCGTGGGAAACTCGCAGAGTACCGAGTCCTGCGAGTCCCTTACTACTCGCCGAGTAACGAGTCCTAGCGAGTAGATTCGCCCATCCCTAATCAAGATCTCCCTCATTTGCTGAGTCTTCCATGCCCATCGCCTGTTCATCCTCCATTTCTTCCTCGACTCCTGCACCTTCATCAATAGTTTGGCTACTACCATGTGCCTCGTTGTTCCCTCTCCCCCACCCTCTCAAGCCAGCCGCCTTGGTGCCGCCAACCGTCTGAACCTTTGAGATCTTGTTATCCCTTCAGCACACACCTCCTCATGTACTTCCTCCCCTTCCTCTTGGCCCACCACCTGATTTCAAATACTGATTAAAATGTGCTCCAGCATGTAGATGACCGGAATAGTCATGCTGATAATGGCTTCGTCAGCGCTAAACATCTTAGTAGCCATTTCAGAGCCCTGCAGAAGGGTGCAATGGTCCTTGATCTGAGACCACTCCAGCAGCTTGATTTGCCCCACCTATGGATCACGTTGGCCCAGGCTATAAGTCATAACATATTGCACCAGGGCTTGTCGCTGCTGCCACAGTCGCTGCAACATGTGCAGAGTGGAATTCCATTGTGTCGGCACATCATATTTCAGGCGGTGAAGCGGCAGGTCAAACAACTTTTACAGCAATGTAAGTCGTTGATCTGCGGGATGCGAACACGGAAGTGAGCACACAGCGACCATGCTCTCTGCATAAGCACATCTAGGCCAGGATAGTGGGCTAGAAATTGCTGGACAAACAGGTTCAAGACGTGAGCCATACAAGGCACATGTGCTACCTTGCCCAGGTGAAGGGCCGCGCCCAGGTTTGAAGCATTGTCGCACACGGCCTTCACTGGCTAGAGGTTCAGTGGAGACAACCATTGATTAAACTCGGTCTCTGGAGCTGACCACAACTCCTCAACTGTGTGAGTCACATTTCCAGAAATTTTAACATAAACAGCGCCTGATGGCATTGAGCCCTGCTGCCAGCATAGTAAGGAGGTGTGCTGGATTCCTTCTGCACAGTTTAGACGCGGGTCACATTACCAGACAGGCTTTGGGTGCAGGTGGAGGACCTAGAAGTGGTGGAGGAGGCATAAGCAGTAAAGGAACTTCTAGATACAGAGGTTTCAAGCACAACTTGTGAGGATGGCAAGACTTGTACAACAGCCCTTTCTCCTGCTGTCACCATAGTCACTCAGTGACCAGTTAGCGACATGTAAAGCCACTGTCCATGCTTATTCATCCAGGTGTCTGTGGTGAAATGCACCCTGTCACACATAGGAAGTGGTGATGTTGTGTGCAACATGCTGGTATAGCGCAGGTACAGCTTTCTTCGAGAAGTAGTGGTGACTGGGCATCTGGTACTGGGGTACTGTGACGGCCATAAGATCTCAAAAATCCTCTGTATCCACCAGCTGGAAAGGCAGCATTTCCATAGCCAACAGCTTGCAGATGGTGAAATTCAACCTCTTAGCTTTGGCATGGGTAGGAGGAAATGGTCTTTTACTTGTCAACATCTGAGGGACCGAGGGCTGGATGCTGTGCTGAGACAGGGTTGAGTAGGGTGTCCCAGACAAACTGCTGGTCTGTGAGGGAGGTGCATATTATGTTGCATTCATAAAAATGTGGTGCTCTCGATGTCTCACAGCGCTCAACACCAGCAGGTGTTTCTACTTCAAAAACAGCTAATGACCTGTCAATCACACTGGCTGTTGCGGGTAAAGAGGTGGAAGTTCTGCAGCCAAAAGCCAGTGTGACAGCTATCCCTACCATCACAGAGGATGAAGAAGCCGCAGATGCACTTGATGGGCCAGACGGTCCTTGGCCAGGCCTGCTAGGCCGCATTGTAACACAGTGATCTTCCCACTGTGACTTATGCTTCATGTCGAAGTGACAGTTCATGCATGAAATACTCAAACTATTGATTTTTTTGGCCTCTACTCAGATTTTGTTTACAAATTTTGCAGATAATATGGGTTGGGTCATGCTTTGCGATCTGAAAAAAAGCCCATGCGACCTACAGAGCCACCACGGCATCTGCACAGAGGCAGAGTTGTGGCTGAGGACGCAGTTGTTGACATGCTTTCAGGACTCGGTCTCTGTCCAGGAAGCCGCAAGCTAAACTCGTCACTAGCATCCTCCTCCACCTCCCCTGCTGAGCTCATCAACTGCCTGCTTGTGGGTTGACAGTAAGTTGGATCTCCAAACTCATCATCACCCTGTGTGTTCTCACACTCCTCGTCCTCAGAGCCAACCTTTTCCTGCCCTGAGCGCAAAGTCAAGTTGTTGTTCCAATCAGGTATCTGAGTCTGATTGTCATCTGCCTCATTGTCTCCACCAACAGGGGTTACAGTTTGGGAATGAGGGAATTTGGCTAGGACGCTTCTTCATCTGGGCCTGGATCCGACTCAAAAAGATCTTGGGCATCGGTGGAGATCATTTCCTCGTCATGGCTCAATGAAGCTCTGGCCTCTGATTCCCAGGCTATGATATGAGTGAACAGCAATGCAGACTCACCCATCTGTGTTAACCCATAGTCAGTACGGTGGCTGGAGACTTGTGAGCTGTGAGGAAGCAAATGCGATTGGGGTGACATCTCTGAGGACTGGAGTGCTTGTGATGTTGAAGTTGAGGTGGAAGAGAGCCCACTAGATAGAGCGCTTAATATCCATTGAAGTACCTGCTCTTTTTGGGTTTCATCTACAAGTTTCATCTACAAGTTTTGCTGCATAAGGAAGGGTTGATAGCAGATCGTGCACGAAAAGTTGTAGACATTTTAGTTTTGCTTGAAGACGGTATTTGTTCAACAGATGTTTCTATTACTTTAGCACCTACCGCACGGACACAGAGATTTTTACCCTTTCCAACACGCCTATTCCCCTTTCCACCATCAGCAGACCTTTTAGCACTCATATTTGAGGGTAACTAATTGGCAACTCTGTAGTTGTTGGCACAAAAAATATGAATGTAAAAATAGCAGAGCTGAGTGGCAAAAAAGTGGTAGCACCCTAAATAGATTTTGGTAAGTAGGTTTGGGCAGATGCAATACAAAAGTGTTTTCTGCGGTGTGTGGCCGTAGATTTCAACAGATCACTGGACCACAGCTACCTAGTCAAACAATGGTAGTACCAGGCTAAATAGGTTTTGGTAAGTAGGTTTGGGCAGATGCAATACAAAAGTGTTTTCTGCGCTGTGTGGCGGTAGATTTCAACAGAACACTGGACCACAGCTACCTAGTCAAACTGTGGTGCTACCCTAAATAGGTTTTGGTAAGTAGCTTTGGTCAAATGCAATACAAAAGTGTTTTCTGTGATTTGTGGGAGTAGATTTCAACAGAACACTGAACCACAGCAACCTAGTCAAACTGTGGTACTGCCCTAAATAGGTTTTGGTAAGTAGGTTTGGGGCAGATGCAGTACAAAACTGTTTTCTGCGCTGTGTGGCGGTAGATTTCAACAGAACACGGGACCACAGCTACTAGTCAAACTCTGGTACACCCTAAATAGGTTTTGGTAAGTAGGTGTTGGCAGATGCAATACAAAAGTGTTTTCAGCGCTGTGTGGCGGTAGATTTCAACAGAATACTGGACCACAGTCAAAGCAATCAGTCAAGATATCAGGAACAGATTTGTAGACTTGCAAAAATCTGGTTTATCTGTAGGTGCAATTTCCAGATACCTGAAAATGCCAAATCAGTTGTTGGAGCAAATTTTAAGATGTTTTATTGCAGCTCGGTATTTACCTTTTGCTGAATTTGCTTTTTAATAGATAGATAGATAGATAGATAGATAGATCGATAGATAGATAGTCAGATAGTCTGATCGTTACCAAAAAATTGAGGCAGCACTCTAGTTGAAAAAATGCAAAAGATTTATTCAGCTCATATGTTGTGGCGATGTTTCAGTGGATAACTTCCCTTTATCCAGTAGGATAAAGATGGGTTATCCACTGAAACGTCGCCTCGTCATATGAGCTGAATAAATCTTTTGCATTTTTTCAACTAGAGTGCTGCCTCAATTTTTTGGTAATTATACTATGTGACTAATTGGCAACAAGTTATTGGGAGTTTGCACTATTTTTGTTTGTTCATTTTTGTTCTGAGTGCTCTTTCATTTTTAGATAGATAGATAGATACGTAGATAGATAGATAGATAGATAGATAGATAGATAGATAGATAGATAGATAGATAGATAGATAGATAGACAGACTATTGCAACAAATATCTTTTATTTTCTTGGATGTGTCTTAATATTATGACTTACACCTTATGAGGACATTAACTATTGGACACCAGAGGATAATCAATTAAATTTATAGCTAAAATAGTATTTTATTTATAGCACAAGTGTTACAAAAGATAAAGAATACGAAACAAGCATGTGTGCTGTGTTAGTGCAATGAACTGATGTGTGGTAAAAGATGAAAAATACCAATACTGTGCATAGAACATACTGTAAATTGAATGCATATGTGTCTGCACACACTCCATAGTGGTCCATGCCTGTAGACCAGAAGAAAAGCGAAGCAATAAAGTGAATAAAAAAATGCATTCTTGTTATGCTTCATTGCAAAGTTTGCAGTTCTACTTTTAAAGTTTAAGATGGTTAACTTTTATCAATGAGACACAGATTTCAATCACTCCGAAATGAAAACATGCTGGAAAGGTATAATTTACAAGAAGATTGAAAGTAAGAATTTAGCCCCAGTAAGTGCTCTAACCACCAGTTATTTTCAGATATTAAGGAAATTACAAATTTGCACAACACATTTAACCACCAATCTGATGATGGACTAAAAAGCTTTAACCTTATTATCACATACCCTTTTATCAGATGACAGCCAAAATCATTTATTAACTGTGTTAATGCCTTAAGAGGTTTATTGACACGGGCTTATAGGAAAGTCATCGAGAGCTTGTTTTAAGGCTCTTACGTATGACTTGCATTGCAGATAATTGGGTCTTCTGTCTTTCTTCGTTGATTATCAAAAAACTGCTGACACAAGCTTAATGTGTGATTTAATTAACAAATAAGATATAGCAAACTGTAGTTAATATATAGTACGTACATCCTTTCCTAGGGCTTTAGGAAACAATGTGTTCTCCACAGGTACCATCACACTTTATTTTTCCATGGGCTGTATCTGATATTCCAACTCAGCATCATTCATTATTGGGTTACCCTATAATTTGAAGACAAATTTAGAGGTCCATGAAACACGGTCTATGTACAAATAGTGATGTATGGAAAGGCCACATGTCTCCTAACGCAAACTCAACAACCCATAGGGATATTAGAGGCTGTTGCATTCAGGTCAAGAGATCCACAGCCAGTAGTTACATCATGGCCTGTGTATGAACCGTGTTTCACAAAAATCTGATTTTTTACTTAGATACAGACCATTGGTTAGGCTATAGGCTGAACTGGTTGAATTGAAGTCTACCTTTACACTTAAAAACAATGAAACAGAGACCGTAGGTGTTGCTGTCTCTGAAAAATAAAACACCTCATGTTTCTAATCTTAGACCAGCCCCTAAAAATATTTGATGACATTTATTAATTTTAATATGTAATGCCCTAAATATACAAGTTTTAGCCATATGTATTAGAAATTTGTGCTTATTCAGCCAAAAGAGCATTTGTAAGGTCATGCATTGACAAGAAGGCCCAGCTAATATTGTTATTCTAAATGTATCCAAACCATGTTCAATAAGGTTGGGGTCAGCATCTTGTGCAAGTCAAATTCTTCCAATCCAAACTCATCAAACCATATCATCATAGAACTTACTTGATGAAAAAAGGCATTCGCCAAATCATTCCTATAATCTCAGGAGCATATCATTGTCTAAAATATCCATCTAATCCATTTTACACATTTGACTGTCAGTTAATGATAATTCATCTCTTAAGGTACCTTTACACGCCGCCACGGCAGGCTGGATACATCCCGCTACAGGCTACTAATGTAGCTTGTAGCGCCAATGTAGCCCGTCGTAGCGGCGTCTGAAGACGTGACGCTACAGCCGGCAACAGATACATCTGTTTCCTAGGTCTGCTCGAAAACTGATGGCTACATCGCCGATGGTAGCGAGCTGTATCGGCGTGTAAAGAAGCAACGGAAGGGAACTCGGGACAGCCTGCAATGTAGCTGCAATGTAGCTAAGGCGTGACCCTGGCTCCGTGTTACCACGCCCCATGTGCGATCATTGGTGGAAGCTGCTGCGTGCCGATTGGTAGTCGCTGCATAGGGAGGCATATTTAAGGAGCTGACGAGTCACACTACACAATCGCTCGAGCGTGCTGTATTACTCAGCCTCCTGCGTTGCCTGCCCAATCAGGATGTTATTGCTTCGTCCTATCAGCGTACGGACGTCTCGTACTCCACAATTGTGGCACGCCTATGTGCTGGCCCTGCTGCACCAGGTCCGCCCATAGTAGCTGGTTATAGCGGTGTGTAAATGAGCTACAGCTGGCTACTTGAGACACCCGGCGATGTAGCTAGCTATAGATGTAGCGTGGCGTAGCGCACCTTGTGGCGGCGTGTAAAGAGGGTGCGTTGACCGTTTGTAGCCGTTTGAGCGTGCTCGTGCACGTGAAGTAGCGGGATGTATCCAGCCTGCCGTGGCGGCGTGTAAAGGTACCTGTACACGCCGCCACGGCAGGCTGGATACATCCCGCTACTTCACGTGCACGAGCACGCTCAAACGGCTACAAACGGTCAACGCACCCTCTTTACACGCCGCCACAAGGTGCGCTACGCCACGCTACATCTATAGCTAGCTACATCGCCGGGTGTCTCAAGTAGCCAGCTGTAGCTCATTTACACACCGCTATAACCAGCTACTATGGGCGGACCTGGTGCAGCAGGGCCAGCACATAGGCGTGCCACAATTGAGAGTACGAGCCGTCCGTACGCTGATAGGACGAAGCAATAACATCCTGATTGGGCAGGCAACGCAGGAGGCTGAGTAATACAGCACGCTCGAGCGATTGTGTAGTGTGACTCGTCAGCTGCTTAAATATGCCTCCCTATGCAGCGACTACCAATCGGCACGCAGCAGCTTCCACCAATGATCGCACATGGGGCGTGGTAACACGGAGCCAGGGTCACGCCTTAGCTACATTGCAGCTACATCGCAGGGTGTCCAGAGTTCCCTTCCGTTGCTTCTTTACACACCGATACAGCTCGCTACCATCGGCGATATAGCCATCTGTTTTCGAGCAGAGCCCATAAACAGATGTATCTGTCGCCGGCTGTAGCGTCGCGTCTTCAGACGCCGCTACGACGGGCTACATTGACGCTACAAGCTACATTTGTAGCCTGTAGCGGGATGTATCCAGCCTGCCGTGGCGGCGTGTAAAGGTACCTTTAGAGAACATGGTTTCACTCTTTCATAGTCCAGTAGTATCCTTTACATCATTTTTGCTGATGCATGCTAATGCATATCATGACATTAGGCTTTAGTGAAGCTGCTTAAAGGGCATGTCTCAACTTATTTTCCTCAGTAGCATCCTGCTGCCAGACTCAGGTGCCTGTTTGGCTAGGGGACACTGTGCTCCTGAAGACAGACACTTCGAACTAGCAGCACAATTACACTGCTCAATCCTACATGATAGATAACACCTCAGCTATGCCTTTATGAGTCGCCCGGGGCATTGGGGACTCGGGTATCCGGGCCCCTTTCCACTGTGGTTGGGGATGTCACTGGTGGCCTGCCCGGACCCGTGGCCCCAGACACAGAATTTAAAAAGGGGAATATACAGTATATACAGGGGAAATAAAGTTTATAATACAGTTCACGTGACGCCACCTGCAGCTTCTGGTGATTGAGCACTAGTGCAGCTTCAGTCCTCTCGAGGGTGGTGGTACAGCGGCCTTGATGTTACAGCTCCCTGCAGGTGGAGCTAACCCCCCGGGGCAGGGATGCACCGGTGATGATAGGGGTGCTGGTGATTGATGGATGGATGACGGGACAGTCTCTGAGGATGGCAGGGGCGCAGGGAAGGAACTGACAAACACACTGCTGCTTGCTCTTTACATTTTTACTGGTGTTGAACCAGGTAAATCGTCCGGAGTACCACAGGGTGTTCAGGATGCACTTCTGGGTCTCCACAGCAAATGGGTATAAGGCCTCCTTGTTGCTTTCCCCTTGTGTGTGTGTGAAGCCGCCGCCTGTGTAGAACTAGGCTGGCCTCCTCTGCTTTCTCATTCTCCTCCTGTGCTGTTGTCGGGATACCCTCTGGTGACTACCGCTGATTCTCTCCCCGTGGTGCCTGGCTCCCTGGTATGTGACTGTGCAGGAATCTGGGAGACTGAAGTCTCCACGGTTTTCCGGTGTTCTCCACTGGGCCTTGTGCACTCCAGTGGACGCGGACTCCGGTGGTTGCTCGGGGGTGAACCTAACATTGGCTCCACGGTTCCTCCACTGTTCTGCCTCTTCTCCTTGCCTCTTGACCCCACTCTTTTGCCTTGCAGGGCTACCGGAGACTGGTCAGGGTGACTGCCTCGGGCCTAAAGCAGCACCGAACACCAGCACTTCTTTGCAACTCTTGTAGCGTCTGCACACACTCTGTCTACTCTGCCCCCAGCACCAGTATTTATAGGGGATCCTGCCTAAAAGCAGCAGGTTGAGCTCCCCCTACTGTGCTGGGGTGGAAGGTGTTGCTGTATCTGTGTACCCACTATAGAAACCCATCCATGTTGCTGGTTAGTCTGTTGGTACCTGTGGTTAGCAGGGCACCACATTTGCTGCATGGTAAAAGAGCAAGGGATGCCAAGAATAGTTGGACCCAGCAATCCACAGTTAACTTCAGAGCACTGAGTGTAGAATCAGCTAGCAGCACAAGCTTCTTACCTAAGCAGTCAGTAACTCTAAGACCACAGGGAAGCTGGTAACAAAGGTATTGGGCTTTATATTATGAAATTAAAAATTCATCCATTCTTGAGTATAAAAAGTAAATTGAAAAGTTGCTGTTTTTTTACAAGCACTCTCCGATTTTAATCACTTAGTAGCTTTAGACAATCCCTTTAGAAATGGAGATGACTTTGACTCACTAACAATACAGAAATTAAAATAAAAATTACTGTGAGCCTATGAGCAGCTCACTACATTATATACTATAACTATATACTATATACTATAGTTATAGTAGAACTAGAGATGAGTGAAATGATCAGTAACAGTGATAAGCGAGCGCCACTGCTCGCTACTCAATCAAGCATCGGGGTGCTCTGGTACGCTCGTTACTCAATTGAGTATTGTGGGTGCTTCAGCGTTATGCTCGAGTCCCTACCTCACATGCTTCACAGCTGTTAGACAGACAATAAGCATGCAGGGATTGCTGGCAATTCATGGTTATACCACAGTCATGTTGGCTACTGGCATTACTGTGATTGAACAGCCATATAGCGTCATCGGGTCTTATATAAAACCTGGTGGTGCAATGCTCAGCAAACTCATCTGGAAATAGTTCAGGTAGAGTTGGTCTAGGAGAGAGAGCTTATATTAGAGCAAACACATAGGCAGTGTTTCATTGCTATAGCAGTAATGCTATGTGCACATGTTGTGTATTTGGCTGCAGAAATTTCTACACGATTTCTATCTAGAGTTAGATAATAGATATAGATAAATATACACAGACAGACAAATATATAGACAAACAGACATGAAGACATATAGTTGCACAGCCCTCGACATATAACAAAATAGCACCCTGTATAGCTTATAGGACTGCTTTTTATGATTAAATAAATAAATAAATAAATATATGGGGGAAAAATGTGGGATCCCACATATTTTGATACCCAGGAAAGGTAAAGTAGACAGCTACAGGCTGATATCAGGCTGGGAAAGACCATGGTTATGGAGCTCTTTCCAGTCTAAAAATAGCAGCTCGCAGCCACCCCAGAAGTGGTGCATCACAGATGCAGTAATTCATGTGCTCTGCCTTGGCTCTTCCCAATACTTTGGTGCAGTGGTAATCGGGGGAATGGTAGTTGGGAGTGATGTCAGCTGCAAAGTGTCAGCTAGTATCAAACCCTAGTGATAGTAATGGACAGGCATTTATCAGACACCTCTATTACTAACCCAGTAAGTAAAATAAAAAATAATAAAATAAATAATAAAATGCCAGAATTATGAGAGAGCGAGAATTTTTTTTTTTAAAGTGAACCTGTCATCTGGTTTATGCCCCCCAGCTATCACTGTCTGTCCCTGAAGCTTCATAGTACTATTCTAATCATCCCTGTCTGAGCTCATAGTGTAATGTGAAAGGTGAAAAAAAAAAACATTTATATACTTACATTTTTTGAGGCAGTGACTACACCTTGGAGCATGTAGTTACTCTGGCAGGTTAATAGTTAACATTTCAGACAAACTTTATAAGATTCTGTATGCCTTGTCTGATATCACAATCATGTGACTATAATAGGCGGAGCTAACTCTGCAGACCACATAATGATTTTTCTTTCTTAGCTCCGCCCACTATGATCACATGATCATTATATCACACAGCTCCTTTATACAGAGAAGTTAATAGTGAGTTAACTATTAACCTGCCAGAGTGACTATGTCCTTCAAGGTGTGGTCACTGCCTCAGAAAACCTAAATATACAAATGCTTTTTTTCACCTTTAACATTACACTATGAGCTGAGACATGGATGCTTAGGGCGGCTTCAGACTGCGGCAGCGTCCGGTCCGGGGCTGTCAGGAGTGACAGGCTGGAGCGGAGTTTTTCTGCATAGAATCCTGTCGGGCTGCACGGAGCTGGATCGCGGCGGGTGGTAATTAGCTGCTATCCGGCTGCTGTGTCGCCGGATGAATCCTGCAGAAGTGGGGAATTGTCTGCCGACTCCAGAAACGTTGCATGCAACGTTTCTGGAGTCGGCAGACAATTCCCCACTTCTGCAGGATACATCCGGCGAGCTGGCAGCCGGATAGCAGCTAATTACCACCCGCCGCGATCCAGCTCCGTGCAGCCCGACAGGATTCTATGCAGAAAAACTCCGCTCCAGCCTGTCACTCCTGACAGCCCCGGACCGGACGCTGCCGCAGTCTGAAGCCGCCCTTAGAATAGTACTGCAAGGACAGACAGTGGTAGCTGGGTGGGGTGCATAAATTAGCTGACAGGTTCCCTTTAATGCATTTTTATTACTTTTTGCAATGTCAAAAGTCATACGCTAAGATTACTATGCCTTTAAACAATTTGGGAAAGTCAATATGAAGATGTCATGTGTTTTGAAGCTTCTGATAGGTTTATTGGCAACATCTGAATTAATGAGAGACACACATGTGGATGTATTTTAATTCACACCTGAAACACACTGCTTCTTTGTGTAGTATCATGGGAAAGTCTAAAGAAATCAGCCAAGATATCAGGAAAAGAATTGTGGACTTGCACAAGTCTGGTTCATCCTTGGGTGCAATTTCCAGATAACTGAATGTGTCTTGTTCATCTGTACAAACAATTATACGCAAGTACAAACAAGATGGGAATGCCCAGCCATCATACCGCTCAGGTAAAAACATGGGCTGAAAGGCCATTCTGCCAGGAAGAAGCCATTACTCCAAAGAAACATAAAAAAAGCCAGATTAATGTTTTCAAATGCATGCAGGAACAAAGACCTACATTTTTGTAGACATATTCTGTGGCTTGACGAAACTAAAATTTAACTGTTTGGCAATAATGACCATCATTACATTTGGAGGAAAAACGAAGAAGCTTGGAAGGCTAAGAAGACCATGGGGTTGTTTTTCTGCAGGAGGGACTGGTGAACTTCACAAAAGAGATGGCATCATGAGGAAAGAATATAATTTGGCAATACTTAAGCAACATCTCAAGACATCTGTCATGGGGTGGTTTAACAGTTAAGGAAGTAAGGTGGCATGATGGTAATGATGGACAAAAGGGCATCAGGAGAACTAGTCTGACCCTTAGACTGGAGTTATCTGGCTCTCCCTAATCCCTGAATTATGACTGAAGGTAAGGATGACTAGGCTACCACCCTTTGCTCCTAATCAGCCCTAGGCTAAGATCCCCTCACCTCAGCCCATGGACCGGAAAACACAGCAACTCCTACAAAATAAGGAAAGCTCCATGCATATGCAGCAAGGAGGCTTCAGCACAGAGTCCACAAATGTCGTCTCAGCTCATGGTCTTTGCAGAGAGTAAAACTCTATCAGAAACATCTGCTAGTGGAAGAAGGAACTGTTTAAAGACCAGGGGTGTGGACAGCATAACCAGATACACCCCTTCACCTGAAGAGTCATAAACAAATAGACAGCATCAGCTTCTGTTCTGATATTAACTCCGAATGTGTAAAAGGAAATTTACTTCCATTTAAACTACAGCTGAGCTTCACATGGACTGCAAAGCAATCTACATGTGAAAATATCAACCTGGAAGTTAAAGCTTGGGTGGAAATGGGTCTTCCAAATGGACAATGACACAAAGCATACTGCCACACTGGTTACAAATTGGCTTAAGTATAACAAGTTAATATTTTGTAGTGGCCATCACAAAGCCCTGATCTCAATCCTAAAAATTTATGGGCAAAGCAGAAAAGGCAGGTGCGAGCGAGATGACGTACAAACATGGCTGAGTTACACCAGTCCTGTTAGGATGAATGGGCCCAAATTCTTACCAACTATTGTGAGAAGCTTGTTGAAGGATATCCAAAATGTATGACCCAAGCAGGCTTGGTTCACATCTGTGTTTGTACTGCGTTTGAACGCAATGCGTTTTTCTGCTGCATCAACGCATAGGAATGCAAACACATGCGTTGACGCACCCATAGACTTGTATGGTAAATGCATTGCAAACGCAATGCAAAATGCTATTGCATTTGAAAGGCTGCGTTTTTCCCTAGCACATGAGAAACATTTCCAGCAACATTTCCTGTGCGCTCGGGAAAAACGCAACGTTTCAAACGCAACAGCATTTTGCATTGCATTTACCATGCAAGTCTATGGGTGTGTTAATGTATGCATTTGCATACGTTTCTATGTTTTAATGCAGCAGAAAAAACACATTGCATTCAAACACAGCACAAACCCAGATGTGAACCTAGCTGGCCTCATACAGTTTAAGGGCGATGGTACCAAATACTAACGAAATGTGTGTCAACTTTAGACTTTGCACAAAGTAATAAAAATGGCTTTAAATATTATCTCCCTCATTATTCTGGCATTTGGCAATATAAATAATTATGGTTGGTGACCTAAAACAGGAAAGGTTTATTCTGATTTCATGTTGGATACTGAGAAAATCATGCATATGTGTCTTTTTATATAGTTATGTAAACTTCTGGTTTCAACTGTATGAACCTGATTGCATTGGTTGTGGCTGAAACACTTGCTCTGAATACTATGGAGAGGTACTCAAACACCTTTGGCCATATAGTGCAGTTTGTAAACTTCTAAACAGCAATAAAAAGCTTGAATACTAAATCTAAAATGATTTATCTTAAACAATCATTTGCATATGTAAAAACTCACTTACTGTGAAATAACATAAATACCATCCTAAAATCTTTCTCATTGAACCTGCCAACTATGATAAGGCAAATCGCGCCGTTACCCTGTCTACTAACTTGCGAAAGCAAAGGATAAATAATTTTGACAGATTGGTCGTGCTACATAATCACATAATCTTTATTAGAGAAGTCCTAAGGCCACACTGTTTGATTGGTTGGGCCCCTGCTTTGTCCCCCTGATTAGGCATTACCCACTTATCAAGCAGTAAGTCCACATCAATGACAATACACCCGCTGTCACAGCTTTTTCGGCTCTGTATCTCTCCTTTTCCCTGTAGTCTTGTATGCTTGAAAAGCTGCATTGCAATACCCTAAAAAGAGGAATATTGTGATAGTTTGGTGGAACATAGTAATAAGGCAAATAGCATAGTAATATGGGAAATAACACAAGTGGAAATGGGAATTTTCTCATTTGTCTTGTTTCAATGCAAAAAGTGAAGGCTTTACCATCATGAATCAAGAGTGTTTCAGTGTCATGTGCTATGATAATCTCATATGTGAGCCATTTAATTGCTTAATAGTGATGCTTACTATCACTGACTGCAAGTTAGCTCAGCTTCCTCTATACTTCCTACACCACATACGCAGCTGTTGCGATGCCGCGTTTTGCCACATTCCTGATTGTTTACGTGTGTCAAGGCCGCTTTGGAACCCATGTGACAGGACGTGTGTGTTTCTCACTGGTTCAAAGCCAGAAAGAAGAAGGAACAGACAGGAAAAACAATGCCTTAAATAACATCTGAGATTCCCAAATATGGAGAAGCTTTGTAGTATTTTCCGTGTGTTGCTAAAGCATCTTGTTTTGTCATGCATATCTTCCTCCAGACATAAACAACCTCCAGAAGCAATAATGGATGCACAAATGCAGTGTGGCTTTTTTGATGTACATGTAACATTGTCAAACAAAATAAAAGTGAACCAGCAAAAAAGAAAAATCCTAAAAATATAGTATAACAGTTGAATTAGACCCGCTGCCTGCATACATCCCTCCAGAGAGAATATTGGCATCACAAGCTGCACAGATGCATAAGCATTACACACTTTTAGTGCTTGTTTCCTTTACAAAGTGCGATTAAATCTTTCAAACTACGCTATAAAAAGAGGGAAAAAATACATATGATAATGTGAATGCATAGCCTTCTAAACAACATGATTACATGCTGTTTTATTATATGTCATTATTGTTTTACTTACAATATTGCTAAATGAGCAACAGACCAGTAACCAAGCCTTGCCAGATATCCGAAAATGTTCTAAACCTCAAGGATTGCTCCAAACAAATGAAAACAGTAAATAAAACAAAAATAAGTCTCCTTCATTTCTTTTTCAGATGGCATATTTGGTCTTCCTGTTTAATCTATGTTTTTTACGATAGAAAAAAAATATCAATCATAATCTATGGGACTGTTAACATGCTTTTTGTAAGCCACGTGTCTGCCAAAAAAAGATATTTAATTTAAGGAATAGAAAAAATTTACATCCTGGTACATGGTACCCCCATCCTGATTCATAGTCCCCAATACTGGTTCATGGCCACCCTATTCTTGCACATGGCCCCCATCACGCCGCACACTTTAATGAAAACCTCATACAGGACCCTCTCCCGTCGTGTATCAGCAAGCATTGACTGCTCATATGTACTGTACCTGTTTTTGTTACCACCACTGCTTATGTAAAGCGCCATGGAACCAATGGCGCTATATAAATATAAATAAACATAATAATAATAATAATAATAATAATACTCATCCTCCCTCTGGTCCTCCACAGCGTTCTCATCATGGAGGAGCTGACAGTGTCTGAGAGCGCAGCGCTCACAAACAGATCAGCTAACCCGCTCTCACACGCTGATCAGCTGACCTCGCTCCCTGATCAGCTGATGCACACTCACACACAGTCAGCTTCCTGCATAATGAGGATCCTGCGCTAGGGACCAGAGGGAGAGTGAGTATATGTTGTTATTTTGTGTGTGGGAGGTGCTATGCAGAGAGCTAATCAGTGATTTTGAGTCCCATGCTCCCACATGCTGAATAGTTGACCAGGATACTATATTTGCTGTTCTCCATGCCTGGGATGATGAGCAGGGTGAGCAGGGAATATTCAGTTGCTTAAATGAGTGTGAACACGTATCATGGAGCAGCTGCTCATCATAAAGCAAAAAAAAAACAAATGATGGTTCTTATCTCAAAAAATTCTCTTATGTTAGGTACACTCTTAAGTCAAGGTATCATGTATGTCAATGTGACTTACTTCGGGTCTTATGTCAGTCATAATGGGCTATGCATTTCCCTAAAGTAAAACATGTTTTTTAAGGCGGCAGAGACATTTTTTAACTCACAAAAAAGCAGCTATGTTTTCATGCTGTCCTATATGTATTCTCTTTTGCTTCCTCCCATGCCCAGGAGATGTAATATGATCAGACCATGTCCCTGTATGGTCAGACACAGCCATTACACAGTACATAGCAGGGACACATGTATATAAGATTACTTCTAGTCCAGAGTATATGGTATGATTCATGACCATGTTTTAGGGCAGACAAATTTTTCATCACAAAAGCATAGTCAGCTGTCCTATATGTATTCATTTCTTCATCCCAGCAGGAGTGTATATGTCAGATCATGTCCCTGTACGTTAGACACACCATTACACAGTACATAGCAGGGACACATATAAGATTATCTCAGCCAGGAGTAGTGTATGATTTAGACCATGTCCTGTATGTCAGACACAGCCATTACACAGTACATAGTAGGACACATATATAAGATTATCTCAGCACAGGAGTGTGGTATGAGTCAGACATGTCCCTTTACAGTTAGACACTGCCTTACACAGTACATAGTAGGGACACATGTAAGATTATCTCTGCACAGAGATGTGGTATGATCAGACCATGTCCCTTTACGTCAGACTTCCATTACACAGTACATAGCAAGGGACACATGTATAAGATTATCTCAGCACAGCAGATGTGGTATGATCAGACCATGTCCCTGTACGGTCAGACACATCCATTACACAGTACACAGCAAAACACATATATAAGATTATCTCAGCACAGGAGATGTGGTATGACCAGACCATGTCTGTGTACGGTTAGACACGGCCATTACACAGTACATAGCAGGGATGTATTGTACACTGTGTGCAGAATTATTTGGCAAATGAGTATTTTGATTGCATGTTACTTTTTATACATGTTGTCCTACTCCAAGCTGTATAGGCTTGAGAGCCAATTACCAATTAAGTAAATCAGGTGATGTGCATCTCTGTAATGAGGAGGGGTGTGGTGTAATGACATCAACACCCTATATAAGGTGTGCTTAATTATTAGGCAAATGCCTTTCCTTAGGCAAAATGGGTCAGAAGAGAGATTTGACGGGCTCTGAAAAGTCCAAAATTGTGAGATATCTTGCAGAGGCATACAGCAGTCTTAAAATTGCAAAACCTTTGAAGTGTGATCACCGAACAATCAAGCGTTTCATGGCAAATAGCCAACAGGGTCGCAAGAAGCGTGTTGGGCAAAAAAGACGCAAAATAACTGCTCATAAATTGAGGAAAATCAAGCGTCATGATGCCATTTGCCACCAGTTTTTCCATATTTCAGAGCTGCAACGTTACTGGAGTATCAAAAAGCACAAGGTGTGCCATACTCAGGGACATGACCAAGGTAAGGAAGGCTGAAAAATGACCACCTTTGAACAATAAACATAAGATAAAATGTCAAGACTGGGCCAAGAAATATCTTAAGACTGATTTTTCAAAGGTTTTATGGACTGATGAAATGATAGTGACTCTTGATGGGCCAGATGTACAGGCCAGAGGCTGGATCAGTAAAGGGCAGATAGTTCCACTCCAACTCAGACGCCAGCAAGGTGGAGGTGGGGTACTGGTATGGGCTGGTATCATCAAAGATGAACTTGTGGGACCTTTTCGGGTTGAGGATGGAGTGAAGCTCAACTCCCGGACCTACTGCCAGTTTCTGGAAGACAACTTCTTCAGGCAGCAGTACAGTAAGAAGTCGGTATCGTTTAAGTAAAACATGATTTTCATGCAGGACAATGCTCCATCACATGCATCCAACTACTCCACAGCGTGGCTGGCCAATAAAGGTCTAAAAGAAGAAAAAATAATGACCTGGCCCCCTTGTTCACCTGATCTGAACCCCATAGAGAGCCTGTAATCTCTCCTAAAATGTGAGATCTACAGGGAGGGAAAACAGTACACCTCTCGGAACAGTGTCTGGGAGGCTGTGGTGGCTGCTGCATGCAATGTTGATCGTAAACAGATCAAGCAACTGGCAGAATCTATGGATGGAAGGCTGTTGAGTGTCATCATAAAGAAAGGTGGCTATATTGGTCACTAATTTTTGGGGGTTTTGTTTTTGCATTTTGTGCAGTTATATTAGTTTACATGGTGAAAAACAAGTGAGATGGGAATATATTTGGTTTTTATTAAGTTGCCTAATAATTCTGCACAGTAATAGTTACCTGCACAAACAGATGTCTTCTAAGGCTGCTTTCACATCAGCGGTTTTCGCCGATCATGACAGATGCGGTGAAAAAACCGCATCTGCCGCGATTAACGCAAACCGCTGCACTTGCGGCACAGTTGCGGCAAGCCCCATACAATGTCTATGGGGGCTTGCGGCAGGTGTGGCAAGTGCGGCATCGGCACTTGCGCAGGTGCGGCCGCAAAAAAAACGCGGCTGACCGCGATTTCTTTCGCGGCCGCACCTGCCGCAAGTGCCGAAACCGCACTTGCCGCACCTGCCGCACACTTACCGCAAGCTCCATAGACATTGCATGGGGCTTGCTGCAACTGTGCCACAAGTGCAGCGGTTATGCGTTAATCGCGGCAGATGCGGTTTTTTCACCGCATCTGCCGCGAACGGCAAAAAACGCTGATGTGAAAGATAGCCAAATATAAAAAAAAAAACACTCAAACTTCCAAAAATATTAAGCTTTGATAGTTATGAGTCTTTTGGGTTGAGTGAGAACATAGTTGTTGATCAATAATAAATATAATCTTCTAAAATACAACTTGCCTATCAATTCTGCACACAGTGTATATATAAGATTATCTAAGCACAGAGACATTTTATTAACACATCTAAATGCGGAACTTATTCATATTCTAAGATCTAGTCCTTAAAATGAACTTTGAATGTGGGGAAATCACTTTAATTTTCTAGATGATATTTAATAGACAGTTCAAGCATATAGTCAACTATGTTCTGAAAAGACAGACTACTCCAGAAAAGGAGAGCAAAGTTATATAAGACCCCTTTCACACCTGTGTTTCTGTCCAGATCCAGCAGATCCGGACAGAAATCCGCATCTACTGCCTAACGGGCACACTTACGATACACTTGCGGCAAGCCCCATGCATTCTCTATGGGGTCTGCGGCAAGTGCGGCATTGCCGCGATCTCGCACTTGCGGCAATTGCAGCTGTGAAAATGAAACGCAGCTGACCACATTTTTTTCACGGCCGCAACTGCCACAAGTGTCGGTTCGCGGCAATCCCGCACTTGCCGCAAGCCCCATAGAGAATGCATGGGGATTGCCGCAAGTGTACTGCAAGTGCGGCCGATAGGCGGCAGATGCGGTTTTCTGTCCGGATCTGCCGGATCGGACTGAAACGCAGATGAGAAAGGGGCCTTAACTGTGTTTCTTCTTACGTATAAATCCTAAAAGAGAAGCCATGAAAGCATTGCTGAGTACAGCATGAATCTAACCTAAGAAGACAAATTCAAGGTATAGCTAACAAATAAAAAAGGATTTAAAGACATGGACAGTTATTTAACTTTTCTCTATGATGCGATTTGTTTTAGTTTTGATTAAAAAAAAAAGAAATAGTATTTTGCATACACAATCTGCATGGTCCTTATATCATAACCCTATTGGGCATTATTGGATATACACATTTTGGCAAACTCAACATTACATTTTAAATGCATGCTGTACGTCATTCTGAATTAGTAATAAATGAAACTAAAAACTATGATTTTCCTTGTTGGGTTTTTTGAAGCAAAATTCTCTCTGACTTCAATGGAAAATGATATTCACAGTAATGTACAATTCTGTTTCTAGAAACATTTCAAGAGGTAATTCCTAGAACTGTTTCTGTAAATATAAAATGCCTTAGAAAATATAAGTCAAGAAATAGCACCAATGACAAACCATTAGTGAAAGAGGCCTTCTTGGAAATGGTCACATAACAGACTGCTATCACATTTTGTATAATAATTAGGGTTCAATTGAAATAATAAGTTTAGTGTATATAGAGGAGATGGTTGAATTGTTTGGAATTCAAACTCACTGGCTTCTCCTACATTTCACCCCACAATTGATGTTCAATATCAAAAAGTCATTTAATTTCCTAGAAAATACATATCTTAGGAGAGTATTGA
Source organism: Allobates femoralis (assembly GCA_033576535.1). NCBI lineage: Eukaryota > Metazoa > Chordata > Amphibia > Anura > Aromobatidae > Allobates > Allobates femoralis. The sequence continues at coordinate 303,272,455 of JARQOC010000001.1, read as the reverse complement.
ATCTGTTTTGAACTCTGTAGTGAAAATACAACTTTATTAATGTCTTATTGACCTCAACCTATCTGGCTAGGTATAAATGGATGGTAAGTGGTGGTGGTAGCAGGAACGAAGATTTCTCTTTTGGATGTAAAAAACATAAATTAGCACTGAGGTAGTGATGAGCGAGTGTAAGGGCTCGGACACACTCATCCGATGGACGAGACTCGGAACAGGCTGGAGCAGTGACCCTGAACAACCTCTCTCTCTGTGGACAGCGAATGCGATGCTGCACAGAAACACAAGCAGCTGTCTTTCCCCGTCCAGACAGGGAGAGGCCGTTCCAGGTCACCGCTCCAGCCTGTTCTGAGTCTCATCCATCAAACTCGGATGTAACTAGGAGAGTGTGTCCGAGCCCTAATCGTTACTATTCGCTACTCGCACGGATAGTACAGTATACGCGATACCCATTACTGAGGGAGTATTGCTAGTGCTCGTGAGTGATGTGTCGATTGTGAATGATCTGACACATATTGCCAGTTCCCTTCAGTACACAAAGAGAGTTGGCACCCCAGTGAGAGCAGATTGAATGGAAGGCTCTCTGGGGGGGGTACAGCAAGGTGTTTTATACAGTAAAAACTCAAAAAAGACCACCCTCCCGCCCTGCCCAGGAAATGCTTATTTTATGGCTGGATGCGTGTTGGCAGTGCCTATCACTAATTGACTAACATTGGAATCATTATTCGGATGAGTACAGGAGTATTACAAAGTACTCGTCATGAGTATAGACAATACCAATATTTCGCAACTCGCTCATCACCGCACTGAGGGATTTATTAGTGCCCTCATTGTTTGCAGGATGTAAGGAATAAAAAAGGCAGTTATTAAGATGGTGTTATTGCAGTAAATCTCAGATCAATCAATTCACAGCTAAACAGAGTAACTATATAGGTATGGCAAGTTCCCTAAATATCACTTGAATAATTGGATTATTATTCATAAACCAAAACTATCACTCCAATTTTCAAACAGTTTCAGTACTGAAGTAGTACATCACTTTGACTAGCCGGCATCCCCCTTAACCCGATTGGTGCACTAGACTATGTGATGTGATAGCTGCAGGGCAGTATAGGGAGACCTGCGAGGATACGCATATTAGCTCGCTCTCTGATTATCCAGCAGTGTGTGAAATTGCTGCGGGAATTTTTTGGGGAATTCATGGAGATCTGTAAATTTCAGGAAATTTGACTCAAAGTTGATCCTTTGCAGATCAATCCGCTCATTTCTAGTACACATAATTATAGCAAGTGACACAGCATCACATATATACTGTTTGTATGACACAGTTTTCATCACTCATTATTTGTATATTGGGGATTCTCCGAAATGTTCTGGTCTGCCAGTTAATGTTGTATATTTCATTCTGTGCAGGATTTTCCCACAGTTTCTAAAATATCTAGACTGGGATCTTAGTTTAAATTACAATGCAATCCTCATGAATAAACATTTTAGTCAATAAAACCCAAAGTCTTGGAAATGTTGAAAGAAAAATGCAAAACTAAGCATCATCCACTAACAGATGATGTAACATTGTCTAAATATCGTCTGTGTTTTGGCAAAATGAGTAAGTGACTTGTAAGTATCAAGCATTACTCATTCACACAACCTTAAATATGTCCCTACTTTTTCAGATGCTAGAGCTGTTGTGGTTAGGACAGACATGTCTATAATACTTAGGGCAATTCGGAGGATATAATACTCACTAATGGTTAAAAGGAGCAATGACTATTGTTGTGTCCAGGACGAAGACACTGAGTCAAATATTTTACGATTTCAAGTTTTAAAAGTTTTCTGTATGTACTCAAAATTCTCTACTACCATGAGTATTTCCAGGAACTGCAGATTACAGACTACACAGGCATACTGAGATAAACCAATGTACACCTAGTAACCATCTCTTGCCTTTTGATTAGTATAAGTAACTGCCTGTTTTGTTAAAATACAAAGGTTAAGAATTTAACAGTATATAGCCAGATGAATTAATACTGAAGGTCACACTGTTCCACAAGAAGTTACAGGTTGGGTAAAGGTAACAGTCGCGTTTGTGCCCTTGTGCATAATAAACCAATAGGACCGTCTGCGATACTAGAAAATGCTAGTTTTATTAAAGACATGGACCTAGGAGCTTCAAATTATATCTCTTTGAAGATCCTCCAATTTGTGACACTATGGCGTAGCCTAGCCACAGCAAAGCACACACCAGACCAAGAAGTAAACAACACTCCTAAAGCTGACGATTAGGCTAGGGTCACATTACCGCTAATAGGGGGAGTTCTGTTAAAAACATAGGTTTTGGCAGCCTTAACGCAGTGTTACTGCCATGGCAGCGCCAAGTTAACGCTGCCAATTGTTTCCTATAGTGGTGTGGTCCCTAGAGCGGCTCAAATGTTAGCATCTGAGTGCCGGAGTTTGAAATCTCAAGCTTTTTCCTAGCTCGTCAAATGACTTATACAACAGCGTCTTTTGATACGCTAGGAAAAAGCAGGGCTGCGTCACCATAGGGAATTATTTGCAGCATTAACGCAACACTACCTTGGCGGTAATACTGAATTAAGGCTGCCAAAACCTATGTTTTTAACGTAACCCCCTAGCGCAGCCAATAATATTAATTTGACCCTAGCCTTAGTGCATTGTTTGCCAACAATCTAGTATTCTTACAAGTACAGACTACTATGTTATTAAAAGTGGAAAAGGATAAGGTGCGTAATAAGTTGTATAGTAGGCCTACATTTGTCATGAGTGGTCCCATATTTGTCATGAGTCATCAAAAATTTCACAAAGATGAAGGTCGCAAACATTATGTACCCTTTGCAAAAAAATATTTTACTTTGCCTAATCACATCTATGAGGGTTGAATGAAAAGTAATGCCTCCACCTTCATAACTTGGGTTTTGATGGAAATATTTAATAAGTCAAGCACAGCAATAATCCTTAGCATGTGCTCTTAATTACTGATGTTCACTTTTCCACATAATCACCAGACAATTGGATACACTTCTGCCAGCGATGAACATGTTTTCTGAAGCTATCATGGAAGTAGTCAACACTCTTGTTTCTACTACCAGCCTCTCATAGTTCTCTCAACTTCTTCATCAGATGGATAGTGATGTTCCCGCAGATCTCCTTCCATTATCAGGAACAGATGGAAATCAGACGTTGCCAAAACTGGATTGTTTGGAGGATGCCGTACGGTGGTGAGCTTCAATCTCTGAAATTCTGCTGTGGTTGCATGTGAAGTGTGTGGGCTGGCATTGCCAGGCTGCAGGAAAACATTTCCCTTCATACCCATCATGCACAGATCTTCCGTTAACCAAGCAAAGCAATAATGTAACTTACTTGTTCTTGTGAAATGACGATTATGCTTTCAATTTCTCTGATACGACAATTATCCTGAATCAGTCTGTCAACATTTTGCATGATTAACTCAGTGGTTGCTTTCACAGGACATCCAACTCTTTCTTTTTCACCAAGTCAGACATTCCCGCCTCACTATGGCCTTGTTCACACATACCAATCCGTTTTTTAAGCCCTTAGAAAAACAGATCAGTTTTTCTAAGGGTGCCAATAGTGTCTCCTTGAGGTTCTGAACGTTTTTTGGAATTTTGGGACTTAGTAATTTTTTCACCAAAAATGCATGGAAAAACGCATAAGTTAAGTGCTATATGGCCATGCAAAAAGGCATGCGTTTCCCATAGGGCCCCATATTAAAAAAACGCATGTGTTTTTTTACAGCACCCAAAAAACGCTGATTCAGCGTTTTTTGGGATGCTGAACAAAAACGCATGTGTCATTAAAAAACGTATTGACACTTAAGTGCACCATGCGTTAACGCATATGTGTTTTTGGACTTTGAAAAAAAACATCCAAAATGTTCCCAAAAATGGATTTAAGGCAAAAACGGATGGTATGTGTGAACAAGGCCTATCTTTAAACTTACTGGCTTAATGATGCACAATGTCCACATCCACACATTCACCATAAATGGCTTGCATTCCCTGGTGAATTGCCTTTGAGTTTTCAACTTCTGCTGTCAAATATCAATGACAGCAAGTTGCTTAAATAGCATCAATCAACCATCTGAGAAGGGTTCCATTCTTTACACTGTAACAACACAACCGTTCATTGCTAAGGTTTCCCGCCAACTGGAGCTGTAGAGGAGAGTCTACTGAATAGTACAGTACCTGCCACATACCAGTGCTGCTATCTGTTGAGGAGTAACAAATGTGAAGGTATTACTTTTAATTCAACCCTCACAAAGAAAAAAATGGATTATTCAAATTATAAATTAGCAGCTGGTACAGATTTTATGCAGACCTATTAATCAACATTACTACAAACAAACCCTGTATAGTCTGATCCTGCAGTCATAGCCTTTTGGTGGGTTAACAATACAATAACTACAGATGAAAGTGAAGGGCTGTGTGTGATATTACAGCTCAACCTCAAGGCTCATGCAAACAAGAGCATTTTACATCCGTATGATGTCTGTATGCAAAACACATTTCAACAGCTCATGGATCAAATCATATCATTGGGGTAGTTTACATGAGCATTTTTAAATAAGGATCAATAGTCGACTTGTAAAAAAGGACAGCAGGCACTACTGTCATCCATTTTTTGGTATCGGGCTCCCCCATTAAGCTAAATAAATAACAGCTGCCATACGTGACTAAATTCAAAACAGTTAACAGCATAATACATTTTTTTAACTTGTTGATATATAAACCTGCAGTCACACTGCAGCATGACTCATTCGAGGATGCAAAATGCCCGGACCAGCCATGGATCTTCTGACCTGAGAAGTTAGCTTTATGTATTTCCATGCTCAGGTCAGGAGAGTCACCAGCCATTCCGAGCATTTTGATGTGATCCTCACGCAAGTCATACGGCAGTGTGATCCAGCCTACAATGGATATCATACGGATGCCAAAAAAGAAAGAACAGAGATATGGAATACGGAAAACTATATAAATTAAAAATCGTTAATTTTTTTCTTGATAATAAACAGGCCCATCTGAACCTGGCCTTATTCACTGCAATGGAATTAAAAGGAACCTGTCAGCTGATACATGCTGCCCAGTCCATGGGCAGCATGTATCAGGCACTGTCTGTATTATCCCAGCCAAGAATAATTCACTGTGAAAAGCTGCAGCATCCCTTATAATAACATACTTTTAACCCCGACACCCACAGGAGATTTTCCATTTTTCGTTCTTTCCTCTCCTTCTTACAAGAACCATAATTTTTATTTTTCCATCAATATAGTCATATGAGGGCTTGTTTATTTTTGGGACAATTTGTACTTTTGAATGACTTCATTCATTTTACCATATAGTGTACTGGAAAAGGAGAAGAAAATTCCAAGTGCAGTGAACATTTTTAAAAAGTGAAATTCCACAATTGTTTTTGTTTTTGTTTTATTTACCATGTTCACTATATGGTAAAACTGCATTGGTCAGTATGAGTTCAAAAATACCAAACATGTATACTTTTACTTTTATCTAGAGGCCCCACGTCATGCACCAGCGATCCCGACAACGATCCACCTGGGCGGGATCGCTGGTGCTCGCTACGTGGTCACTGGTGAGATGCCATACAGGCAGACTTACCAGTGATGACCCAGCGATGCGCCAACACCCGACGGTCAATGGGATATGTCCGATTCTCGGCCACAGAATGGGGATCGCTGGTTGTTGCCACTGTCACACACAGTGATCCAGCATGCCCAGTGGGAGATCGCCAATCAAAAAATGGTCCAGGCCATTCATTAACGATCAGCGATCTCCCAGGGGGACCGCTCGTTGCTAAGTGTCACACACAATGATATCGCTGGCGAGGTCGCTGCTACGTCACAAAACCTGTGCGGCGATGTCTTTAGTGATATCGCTATGTGTAATGGGGCCTTAAGTGGTGAGCAAAAATTCAGAAGTTTATAAAAAAAAGAAATGCGCTTATGTCGATATTTTCCGAGACCTGCGTTCTCATTTTTCGGCATCTGGGGCTGTGTTATGGCTTATTTTTTGCACCTTCAGCTGACGTTGTTAATGATACCATTTTTGGGTAGATGCAATGTTTTGATCGCTTGTTTGTTCATTTTATTGAAATCTTGCAACAATTTAAAAAAGTTAATTTTGGCATTTTTACTTTTTTCTCAATTACGCAGTTTACAGATCAGATAAACTGATTTTATATTTTGATAGATTGGGCATTTCTGAATGCAGCGATACCAAGTGTAGTTTTTATTTAGTCTTATTTTCAAAGGGGCAAAAATGGGGGTCATGTGAACTTTCCTGTTTTTTATATTTTTAAAAATCTTTTTTCTTCACTTTGTCTTTATTTTACTTGGCCCCCTAGGGTGACTCAACACTGCAGAGTCCGATCGCTTCTACAGTACCAAGCCATGCTGATGCGCAGCTCTGTTCTGCAGAAATGCTCATCTCCTGTGAACGCTGGCACTCAGGAAGTGAGCGTTCACAGGAAGTGAGTCATGACAGCAACAGTGGTCATCATCTGACCCCTCACTGTTATGGCAACACATCGGAGCCCCATCACGGGGTCGTCAATGTTGACAGGGAATAGCAGAATCCCCGCTGCAGTGTGTTAGAATGTGCTGTCAGTGTTTGACAACGTGATCCAATAGGGTTAACAAGTAAGGGCAGATCTCCAATCTACCTGTACCTGTTAGCTGCACATCAGCTGATCAGATCAGCCCACATGTGCAAGGAATGATGTGAACTTAGTGCGTGAGCTTGCATCAAAGGGAGAGACATGACCAAGAATGTACCTATTCGTCCTCAGACGTGAAGGGATTAATAGCTAGTGGGAAATGAGCTGCTGCGTATTTGCAGAGACCTGTCATTCACTGTCTTTGGGCGGGGAGGAGTAGCCTGTACGACTAGTGCACATTGCGGCATGGCCCTCTGCGGCTTTTAAAAGTGTGTTTTTTTCTGAAACATTGCAACATTTCAGAGTGAAACATACAAGGGTGTCTCAATGAATTAGAATATCATCAAAAATGTAATTAATTTCAGTAATTCAATACAAAAAGTGAAATGTATATATTATACAGAGTCATTACAGAGTGATCTATTTCAAGTGGTTATTTCTGTTAATGTTGATGATCATGGCTTATAGCCAATCAAATCATAAAAGACATTATTTCCAAAAATTAAAGTAGGAGAATGAAGGTTTAAAAAGCGCTGCCGTATTCCACAAGACATCAAAGGGTGAATATAATATTGATTTATTAGTCAAAGTGTTTCAGAGCTCCCAGAAACGCCCTGAAACATGGCAATATGATATCGATTTTTGATGATATTCTAATTGATTGAGATGCACTAGTATATGTCTGTGATGATACAGCCAGTGGTTAATACATGCAGCCCATGGATTGGTCAGCATGTATCAGCTGTCAGGTTCCCTTTAAGCTGCAATCACTTAAGGGCCCTTTACACGCCGCGACGGCAGGCTGGATACATCCCGCTACAGGCTACAAATGTAGCTTGTAGCGCCAATGTAGCCCGTCGTAGCGGCGTCTGAAGACGTGACGCTACAGCCGGCAACAGATACATCTGTTTCCTAGGTCTGCTCGAAAACTGATGGCTACATCGCCGATGGTAGTGAGCTGTATCGGCGTGTAAAGAGGCAACGGAAGGGAACTCTGGACACCCGGGGCTGTAGCTGCAATGTAGCTAAGGCGTGTCCCAGGCTCTGGGATACCGCGCCCCATCACCGATCATTGGAGGAAGCTCCTGCATGACGATTGGTAGTCGCTGCCTTGGGCGGCATATTTAAGGAGCTGACCAGTCACACTACACAATCGCTCGAGCGTGCTGTATTTCTCAGCCTCCTGCGATGCCTGGCCAATCATGATGATCTTGCGCTGTCCTATCATCGTACGGACGGCTCGTAATCCACGATTGTGGCACGCCTATGTGCTGTCCCTGATGTACCAGGTCCGCCCATATTAGCTTATTGTAGCGCTGTGTAAACGTGGTACGCTAAGCTACAGCTGGCTACTTGACACACCCGGCGATGTAGCTAGCTACAGAGGTAGCGTGGCGTAGCGCACCTTATGGCGGCGTGTAAAGAGGGTGCGTTGACCGTTTGTAGCCGTTTGAGCGTGCTCGTGCACGTGAAGTCGTGGGATGTATCCAGCCTGCCGTCGCGGCGTGTAAAGGTACCATTAATGAGGACCTGTCACCAAAGCAGGCATGGTGATCTAATTACAGCACTGGATACAGCATGTCTGCAGCATGCAGGCAAGGGGTCCCCCAGCTCTTGAGCAGCCCTGTACCCCGAGATAATACAGTTAGAAAACTTACATGCTAAGGGGCGGAGCTACACGGGAGAGAAAAAAAAACTCTGTTTAAATGCTGGAGACAGGGAGAGAATGATTGGCAGCAGTGGGCAGATTACACAGGCAGGGGCTGTGATTCTGCCCTTGGCTGCAGCCTCTAGCCACCTCCTTAGTGGCTGGAGCATGTAAGTTTTCTAACTGTATTATCTTGGGGTACAGGGCTGCTCAAGTGCTGGGTGACCCCTTGCCTGCATGCTGCAGACATGCTGTATCCAGTGCTGTAATTAGATCACCATGCCTGCTTTGGTGACAGGACCTCTTTAAACATCCTTTAGACATTTATGGGAAAATAGTTCCCGATTTGTGATCACAGGTAACTACAGGACATCACATGGATATTTCATCTTATATGTTTCAAACAACTGCGGCAGGCCTTCCATTTTGGTTCTTTTTTTTCTACAAGCGACAAATAAGATTATTCCTAGACACCGACACTGTCTGCTTCACTGCTGTGCCTATTGTTCGCCTTTATGATGATATTGTCATGCAAAAACAGGAAAATAGTTAAGAAAGCTTCACAAGCACCTTCTTCCTTTGTGCCTGTTTTTCACCGAGAAGAAAATGACAGTATTGATTGTGTTTGCGAGGCATACATTACACAGTTCCTCCCTGTGTCATGCATCCTATGATTGTGATTTACTTTCATGAGTCATTGTTATGTCAAAGACTTCTTCCACGCCGACATCTGTTTTTCTGCCGTCTATGGAGTAATATCCAGGTAATACATGGTGTTTTCAAAGCTTTCCTTCGGCATCTTTATTGCGGTCTCTTTATGCATCGCCCACGTCTACTGTATGAACACAATCTTTTATTTGTTTCCTGAAGTTTTCATTCCCAATAGGAAGTTCGATGATCAGGTATATGAACATAACAAGTTGATAATATTAATACTGTGGTTCAGGAACCATCTGGCTATTCTACATAGCGTTCATTCATGGTATTTGTATCCAATAACAATAATAACAGCAGCTATTATAATTGTTTCTACCACAATGCCACTCCATGGTGTTGCAGATGGTCTCCACCTTAGTGTCTTTGTTATTTCATAAACAATGACTTATTTACACACCCCAATGTGAATTAAATTCTTACTTTTTGTTATTTTTAGATCACACGTCAAGTATTAGTTGAGAAAAGATACTTAAAAATAAGACACCCAACAACAAGACATGAGTGGCATTATAGCTAAGATCCATCCATTCATATAGAGCAGGGGTGGGGAACCATTGTTCTGCGGAGGGCCATTTGGAAATTTCTAAAATTTTTCAGGAGTCATATAAAATTATCAGCTTGAAAATTACCCGCTATGTTTGGTTATACAATCAACTCACCCCTACTGTGGTGGCTGGGGCTGCTTCTCTTTGGCGCTGGCGATATTGGTCATGTTGCTTCTCAACTGCTTTTCCAGGTTTGCTAGAGCCCTAGACATCACAGGAGAGGCTGGGGTCATATACCTCACTGGGGAGGCTGAGGCTGGGGCATAGAGATCACTGGAGAGCTGGATTTAAAGGGCAGACAGTTGGCAAAACCTGTCTGTCAGCCTGAACACATCAGTCCCCAGGAATTTGAGGAATTTGCCTGGGAACCGCAAAAAAGTCATCAAGGACCACATTCGGCCCTGGGGCCTGAAGTTCCCCACCCCTGTTATACAGCTAAGCTGCAACACTAGGCACAAGCCTTGGAAAGGAAAGGCCTTGTTTGTGGCAAGATTTAGCCATGTTTTCTTAATTTTTTTGTCCCATTAAATGACATTCAGTTTTCGTTGAATGTACTGTACATATGTTCACATTTTTGTTTTCTTAATTTTTTCAAATAGTTTACACAATAGCACTTGCCATTATATATTTTTTGGTAGATTGATGCAAAAAGACAGACAATTTTAAGCCATTAATCTGGGGCTACACAGCAACATTTTCCGCAACACTTGTCAGACCACCAGAGTTTACTGTGTTGATGATACATTGAAGTCTAAGGGTGTTGCATTGTGACTCACCAGAGTACTGCGACCAGTACAAGCAAGTCCAACCGTGTCGGATATTTGGCAACTTACTTGTCACGGTCGCAGTACCCCAAAGATCTCAATGCAACCCCCATTACAAGAATGTAGCAGTGACATAGGAATCTTTGGTCATGCAACAGTAGTCCTGGCCACAGTGGTCGTAAAGCTCCATCCTTACAATTTAGGATTTTATTAGAGGATATTGAGCATTGATGACTGCTCACAATTAGGTACTCCACCTATTTAACCTGCTAATCTTGCTATCATGTGAAGTTAATACTCTTGGGAAAGAAGAGTCAACTTTATGTTAGGTGGGAACCATTGTTCTACTGTATACTAGGAGAGTATGATAAATATACCTAACTAAGCACAATAACATATATGGTATGGAACACAACAATCAATATACAACAATCTAATTACTGCACCCTAAGCTCCCTAACATCCCTATATGGGTCCTTCCCCCTGTTTCTGTCACGTACATAAACCCTTGCTTGCCCTGGACTTACCCTGGTTAGTGTGTAGGATAGCGAGGACACTAGTCTCACCACCGAAGTAATACAAAACACGGGAAGGGAGACATAGGCTAGGGTCACACTTGCGTTTTTTATTTCAAATCCCGATCCGGTTTTGAGCTTTCAAAAAGCTCAAACCCGCTTCAGGAAACGCGCCCCATAGGAGCCCATTATAACAACCAGATTGCATTACATGCAATCCGGTTACCACATCCGGCTCTGCAGCCTGCGTAAAAAATCATGCAGGCTGCAGTTTTCGGGGCGTTCTGTGCCCCGCAATGCGGTAACTGCATTGTTCAGGATGTGTAATCCTGAGCAATGTGGTTACCGTATACTTTGCTTATCCCGACTGCCGCCAGGATAAGCAAAGTGTTAAATCTGTGAAAAAAGATTAAATATTAATAATAATTGTGAGCAACATATCTCTAGGGGGTGCCCCCCCATCCCTAGAGACATGCTGCCCACTCAGGTGGGCATGTCATGGGTTAATAAGTGATGTACAGTTAGCCGGCTACTGTTGGCTCTGTACAATTTTCTGAATGAAGCTGCAGCTCCCCTGTCAGCTGCGCACATACTATACGTAATGTACGTATAGTATGTGCGTTGTCCAGGGTCCTGTAGGCATTTACAGTAGATCTATGGGCAGTGTACAGCCATAGATCTACTGTAAATGCGTACAGGACTATCTGGGGCCCTGCTCCACCTATGGGGAGCAATATCATCCCAGCTGCACTACCATCTGTCCCAGCGGTCCTAATCTGAAGCGTCTGCCACCCCTGGCTGAACACCACAGGTGTGGTCATGAACTTTTCCCTGTAAATATCCCCTTTACTGCACGGCCAGGGTCACGGAACTGGGTCTCCACCACCATGATCTCACAAAGGACTGACCGGCCCGTTTCCCAGTACCCCACGGCCCTGGTGGGCATCACAGATGCACTTAGGCTGGCTTCACACCACGGTTTTTGCCTGTCTGTCTGGATCCTGTAATATGCAGGAGCAGACGGACCAGCAGGTAGGGTGTGCAACTGGATGGCAATTATGCCTCTGGATTCAGTATTTCACAGGATTAATTTTCCCCCACAGAAAAGTCATGCAGCCATAGGAATTAATGTTAATGTTGGTTCCAGAAAGAGAGAGGGAAAGAGACAGAGAGAGAGACAGAGAGAGAGAGAAGAGAGAGAGAGAGAGAGAGAGAGAGAGAAAGGGAGAGAATGCATAAGAGGCAAAAAAAGATCCTGTTCTGTTGTTTTCAAATTGGACAGAACAGGATGCCAAAAAACGTGCTGTGAAGCAGCCTTACTGGTAACTATTAATGTGCAATAGTTTGCTAGATTTATAGTCGATTACTACGGTAGTCGTGCAATGCCCTTGAATTATCTGTTCTATTTGGGGATGGTAGTGAATCTAGTTATTAGTTTGATTTTGATTGGTCGATACTACCGTATATACTCGTGTATAAGCCGAGTTTTTCAGCCCAAAAATTGGGCTGAAAAGTCCCCCCCTCGGCTTATACACGGGTCTATACGGTATGTGCTGTGTGGGGGCTGTGTCCGGGTGCTGGGGAGGCTGGAGGAGGCGTGGGGAGGCTCCTGACAGAGCGGCCCGTCACATGGGGCCGCTCATTAGATATGCACGGCTCCCCCCGTCCATCACAGCGGCAGGGGGAGCCGTGCAATACAGCCCCCATATGTATACAGGCCCCCAGTGGGTTATACAGCAGGCCCCCATATACAGCAGGCCCCCAATGGCACTCGCCCCCCCCCCACACTGTGCAGAGCCCCCCCCCATCCCGATGCATTATATTACCATCCAGCCGCATCACCGCCGGTGCTCCCGTCCATCCTCTCGCGCTGTGTTCGGCTGTCATGTGACCCGGCGCGATGACGTCATCCGACTGCGACCGCCGGGTCACATGAGACCGGGAACGCAGCACGCGAGGAAGGACGGCAGGACCGGCGGTGATGCGGCTGGATGGTAAGATAATGCATCGGGAGGGGGGAGCTCTGCACAGTGTGGGGGGGGGCGAGTGCCACTGGGGGCCTGCTGTATAACCCACTGGGGGCCTGTATACTACCACTGGGGGCTGCGTGTATATACCCTGGGGCCTGCTGTATACCCCACTGGGGGCCTGTATACTACCACTGGGGGCTGCGTGTATATACCCTGGGGCCTGCTGTATACCCCACTGGGGGCCTGTATACTACCACTGGGGGCTGCGTGTATATACCCTGGGGCCTGCTGTATACCCCACTGGGGGCCTGTATACTACCACTGGGGGCTGCGTGTATATACCCTGGGGCCTGCTGTATACCCCACTGGGCGCCTGCCTGTATATACCTCCTGGGGCCTGCCTGTATATAGCTCCTGCGGCCTGCCTGCTGTATACCTCACTGGGGGCCTGCCTGTATATACCTCCTGGGGCCTGCCTGTATATACCTCTGGGGCCTGCCTGTATATAGCTCCTGGGGCCTGCCTGTATATAGCCCCTGGGGCCTGCCTGTATATACCTCCTGGGGCCTGCCTGTATATACCCTGGGGCCTGCTGTATACCCCACTGGGGGCCTGCCTGTATATACCTCCTGGGGCCTGCCTGTATATACCTCCTGGGGCCTGCCTGTATATACCTCTGGGGCCTGCCTGTATATAGCTCCTGGGGCCTGCCTGTATATAGCTCCTGGGGCCTGCCTGTATATACCTCTGGGGGCCGGCTGTATATACCTCTGGGGGCCTGCTGTATATACCTCTGGGGGCCTGCTGTATATACCTCTGGGGGCCTGCTGTATATACCTCTGGGGGCCTGCTGTATATACCTCTGGGGGCCTGCTGTATATACCTCTGGGGGCCTGCTGTATATACCGTACCTCTGGGGGCCTGCTGTATATACCTCTGGGGGCCTGCTGTATATACCGTACCTCTGGGGGCCTGCTGTATATACCTCTGGGGGCCTGCTGTATATACCTCTGGGGGCCTGCTGTATATACCGTACCTCTGGGGGCCTGCTGTATATACCGTACCTCTGGGGGCCTGCTGTATATACCTCTGGGGCTGCTGTATACCACACTGCTGGGGGCTGTATACCTGTGCTGGGGTCCACCCTCGGCTTATACACGAGTCAATAGGTTTTCCCAGGTTTTGGGGGCAAAAGTAGGGGGGTCGGCTTATACACGGGTCGGCTTATACACGAGTATATACGGTAATTTTTTTCTCTCTCTAATGAGGACCACATGAAGAGTTATCTATTTATTCCTCTGGATTGTTTTTTGTATTATTAATTTAGATATTATATTTTGGTTACTATTTTACGTAATGTTTCTAATTCTAATATTAAATTGTTGTATGTTGATCACAAATTGTGAATTTCTAAATGCTGATTTTCTTGTTTTTAATGGGATGGATTTTCCCCCATTAAATCACCTGCAGTTCCAGCATTGCTGCCTTGGTGCTCTCCATTCATTCTGCAAGGAAGATGTCATGTACATCACTCTCATGACTGATGTAGCCAATCAGATTCATGTTTTGTACATTTAAACATCAGTGCTGTCAATGGTCGGCTTTAGTGGTCGTGTGAATGATGCATGAGCCGGCATGCAGAACCAGGGGGGGGGGGGCACTAAGGCCCTGTGCACACAGTGCATTTTTAATGTGTTTTTAGTGCAGTTTTGTCAAGAAACAGCATGTCAATCCTTATGCTAGAAAAGGGAATGAAAATTCTGCAGTGTTGTGCACATGTTGCTTATTTTTCCCTTGCAGATTTGGTGCAGAAATTAACCTGCAGCATGTCAATTCTTGGTGCATTTTTCCACCCAAGAACGCATGAAAAACGTATGTCAAAAACTAATTAAAAATGCACTGAAAATGTGTCAAAAATGTATCAAAAATGCATCTTGTTTGTGGTGCATTTTTCTGCCAGGAGATGCAGATTTGGTGCAGAAATTTCTGCAACCAACTACCCAACATGCGCACATAGCCGACATGTGCAGGGAATTTCAGTGGTGAATATACTTGTATTACATTTATTGCTACTTAACTTACAATGCAAGAATACAACTTACAAAATGAATAAATGAAGGTTGTATAGATATACTGTATGTATAAAAAGAAATACTGCAATACCTCGGTTTTCTTCAATGATCCATCTGAAAACAATCATCAAAAAAAGAGGCAATTATTTCCTTAAGAATGAATGTAAAATCAATTAATTAATTTTTAGACACTCCAAAATACATTAAAAAAACACATTTTATAGAGAATAAAAATAGTGATTAATACTAGAAACACTCAGAAATGACTATAAAATTAATAATCCAAAGGGTTAACAGAAAGTGCTGGGTTTCATAGATCCACCGCGCTGACCTCCAGTGAAGACAAACAGAGTGATGTATAAAACTCTGTTTAATGGGTAATTTGCCTACCGGTTTCGTGATTTCAGTTATCACTTCATCAGGGCATCAAGAGCAGCAGTATTAACAAGATTTATATACACACAACAACATTATATGACTCCACCCTTCAATTATGATGGTGTTTCCTGTGGGAACGCCTCCTTCACACATGCAGGGTGGATAACATCTATTAAAAGACATATCAATAACAATAATTCATTAAAACACCACATCTATTACAAAAACACTCTTCAATTCACAAATTAGATAAAAATGCACCAAGATCCACATGGGATTCAATCTGGCACCTCCAAAACTAAAAGCTTATAAAGTCAGCATTAGATCACTAAGCCATTCATACAGATAGAAAAACTCAGTAAGTGTATGTAGGGAGAACATACCTACTGGGGAGTTAGAAAAGATATATCTGTTATATGACCCCACCCATTCAGGTATGAAGGTAGCTCCACTAGGAACGCCACCCTCAAACCCTCTGGGTGGACAACATCCATTAAGATGTTATCCACCCTGCATGTGTGAAGGAGGCGTTCCCACAGGAAACACCATCATAATTGAAGGGTGGAGTCATATAATGTTGTTGTGTGTATATAAATCTTGTTAATACTGCTGCTCTTGATGCCCTGATGAAGTGATAACTGAAATCACGAAACCGGTAGGCAAATTACCCATTAAACAGAGTTTTATACATCACTCTGTTTGTCTTCACTGGAGGTCAGCGCGGTGGATCTATGAAACCCAGCACTTTCTGTTAACCCTTTGGATCCTTACTTTTGCTGGGCACCTGCTGCGACCATAAGAGAGAGCGGAGTTAGTTGGTTGTGACTTGCACAACCAAATCAGGTGAGTCCTTCCACTAAAGGGGGGCACTGAGGATAATTGTACAAAAGGAAATTACTCTATGTGCGCTCCATTTCCCTTTTTATTATAAAATTAATAAGAAAGACTAATGTGGAGAATAAATAAACATTTAATATGGTACTTTATTTTTATAAACACTGTTTTTGGCATATGGAAGATGCCAAGGAGGAAAGAGAGGGGTGCAGATATTATTTTTTGGAAGGGAAATCACGTGGGTCACCATTTTTTAGTGGATAACTAGCGGCGATGTATCTGTAAAAAAACAACAAAAACTGAGACATCTTTCCTTGCAAAAAAACAACTAAAACCGATGTCGACAAAAACAGAGGTATCGCTATATATGTATATTGTGGGTACAGAGAGTATTCAGACCCCTTGAAATTTTTCACTCTTTGTTTCATTGCAGCCATTTGGTAAATTCAAAAAATTTACTTTTTTCTCATTAATGTACACTCTGCACCCCATTTTGACTGAAGCAAAAACAGAAATGTAGAAATGTTTGCAAATTTATTAAAGAAGAAAAACTGAAATATCACATGGTCATAAGTATTCAGACCCTTTGTCCGGATATTGATTAGACGCACCCTTTTGAGCTAGTACAGCCATGAGACTTCTTGGGAATGATGCAATAAATTTTTCACACCTGTATTTGGGGATCCTCTGCCATTCTTCCTTGCAGATCCTCTCCAGATCCATCAGGTTGAATAATGAATATTGGTGGACAGCCATTTTCAAGTCTCTCCAGAGATGCTCAATTGGGTTTAGGTCAGAGCTTGGGCTGGGACAGTCAAGAATGGTCACAGAGTTCTTCTAAAGGCACTCCTTTGTTATTTTAGCTGTGTGCTTAGGGTCATTGTCTTGTTGGAAGGTGAACCTTTGGCAAAGTCTGAGGTCCACAGTGCTCTGGAAGAGGTTTTCATTTAGGATATCTCTGTACTTGGCCACATTCATGTTTACTTCAATTGCAACCAGTTGTCCTGTCCCTGCAGCTGAAAAACACCCCCATAGCATGATGGTGCCACCACCACCATGCTTCACTGTTGGGATTGCATTGGGCAGGTGATGATTACCCAGTTTGGCTGGACGGACAAATCTAGGAAGACTTCTGGTGGTCCCAAACTTCTTCCATTTAAGGATTATGGAGGCCACTGTGCTCTTATTAACCTTGAGTACTGCAGAGATTCTTTTATAACCTTGGCCAGGTCGGTTCCTTGCTACAATTCTGTCTGATCTCCTTGGGCAGTTCCTGTGACCTCATTATTCTTATTTGGACTGACATGCACTGTGAGCTGTGAGGTCTTATATAGACAGATGTTGGTCTTTCCAAATCAAGTCCTATCAGTTTAATTAAACACAACTGGACTCCAATGAAGGAGTAGGACCATCTCAAAGAGGATCATCGGAAAATGGACAGCATGTGACTTAAATATGAGTGTCTGAGCAAAGGGTCTGAATACTTATAACCAAGTGATATTTCAGTTTTTCCTTTTTAATAAATTTGCAAAAATTGTACAGTGTACATTTATGAGAAAAAAATGAACTTTTTTGAATTTACCAAATGGCTGCAATGAAACAAAGAATGAAAAATTTAAAGGGGTCTGAATACTTTCCATACCCACTGTATACACACACACACGGTCAAAATCATTTGTACCCCTCGTTTAGTGAAAGTAAAACCCACAATGGTGCCAGAAATAACTTGAAACTGACAAAAGTAATAATAAATAAAAAAAATCTATGAAAATGAACAAATGAAAGTCAGACATTGCTTTTCAACCCTGCTTCCACAAAATTTTTTTTAAAAATTGAACTGATGAAATAGGCCTGGACAGAAATGATGGTACCCTTACCTTAATATTTTGTTGCAGGGCCAGTGTCAGCACCCGGCACACCCAGGCAAGTGCTGGGGCCCTGAAGTGTCTGGGGGGCCCTACGCGATGGCCACAGGAGTGTCCCATGCCCTACACATGCACTGCTTGCTCCCTCAGATGGCTGTGGGCCCCTGGGTGCTGCGTATTTGCCCCCTTCAGGGGGCCTCCTGTGTGCTGTCTCCCCGCCTCTCCCTTCTTACCTGTGTATCTGCAGACGCTGATCACAGTGCCCATCTGTCTGACTGTACTGAGTCGGGAGAAGATCTCTATGATCTCCTGCAGGATGTGCAGGAGGTGCAAGAGATCATAGAGATCTGCTCTCGACTCAGTACAGTCAGGCAGATGGGCACTGTGGTCTGCAGATAAACAGGTTAGGAGGGAGAGAAGGGGTTGGGGCAGCACACCCCCTGTCAGGGGCAAATACACAGCACCCAGAGGCCCACAGCCATCAGGTAGCGCATTCACAAATCACCTGACATGTTATCAAAAGGTAGGAACCGTTCATCTGCTGGTGCAGAGAGGAAGGGGCACCAGTGCTCTGCAGATCATGTCCAGGACCCAGTGCTCTGCAGATCATGCCCAGTGCCCAGCAGGTCATATCCAGTGCCCAGTGCTCTACAGTTCATGTCCAGTGCTCAGTGCTCTGCAGGTCATGTCCAGTGCTCTGCAGGTCATGTCCAGTGCTTGGCAGGTCATGTCCACTGCCCAGTGCTCTGCAGGTCATGTCCAGTGCCCAGCAGGTCATGTCCAGTGCCCAGTGCTCTGCAGATTATGTCCAGTGTCCAGTGCCCTACAGGTCATGTCCAGTGCCAGTGCTCTGCAGATCATGTCCAGTGCCCAGTGCTCTGCAGAGCATGTCCAGTGCCCAGTGCTCTGCAGAGCATGTCAAGTGCTCTGCAGGTCATGTATAGTACCAGTGCTCTGCAGATCATGTCCAGTGCCCAGTGCTCTGCAGAGCATGTCCAGTGCCCAGTGCTCTGCAGAGCATGTCAAGTGCTCTGCAGGTCATGTATAGTACCCAGTGCTCTGCAGAGCATATCCAGTGCCCAGTGCTGTGCAGATCATGTCCAGTGCCCGAGCTCTGAAGATCATGTACAGTGCTCAGTGCTCTGCAGATTATGTGTGCCTACTGCTCTGCAGATCATGTAATGTGTCCAGTGCTTGGCTATTCTGCTGCAGTTGGGTGCATGTGATGGGCAGGGGCTGCAGAGTATTGCACACCACCCCACCAGTCCTGCTCTGTTCACTGGCTGCTGCATTGTACTAAGCACAGGTGTAGACTGGAGGACTCTGCTGCCGCTGGTGGGGTCTGCTGTCTGTGCTCCGGTGTTCTTTGCTATCACTGTGTTCTGCTATCAGTGGGCTCTGTCGTCTGCGGTCTGCCGTCTGGTGCAATGGCTGTGCCAGTGGTGCATTTTTTTTTTTTTTGCTGTGGATAATGTGTGTATTTTGTTTCAATATCTGTTCCAGACTCTACCAAATTAATGTTTCTGGCAAAGAGGTAGAGAGAGAGAAAAAGAGATAGAACAAGCAAGCACACAGGAAGAAAGGAGACGGGAGTGGGACACAGTGTACAATAGGGAGACAGACACAGAGAGGGAAAACAGCACACAGAGGAAGAGACATTATACAGGGAAGAGACAGATGTATGGGAGGAGAGAGAGCGGACAGGAAGAGACAGGCACAGAGAGGGAGAGACACAGCACACAGAGGGAGACAGGCAGAGAGAGGGGAGACAGTGCATGGCGGGAAGAGACATCATACAGGGAAGAGACAGATGCAGGGGAGAGACACAGTGCACAGGGGAAGACAGGCACAGAGAGGGGAGACACACTCCACAGAGGAGACAGGCACAGAGAGGGGAGACACAGCACACAGGGGGAGATAGGCACAGAGAGGGGAGACACAGCGCACAGGGGGAAGACAGGCACTTAGAGGGGAGACACAGCGCACTGGGGGAGAGACAGCGCACAAGAGGGATTATATTTGTGGGGATAATATATGTATATATATTACGGTTCGCAATCTTTATATCATTTATATACAACCAGTATGTGTTAAAGGGGCCCACTGAGACTCTTTAACCCATGGCCTACAAAATCCTGGAACTGGCAATGTTTTGTTGCACAACTTTTTGAGGCGAGGCAATCACTGCAACCAAACAATTCCTCTAACTGTCAATGAGACTTCTGCACCTCCCGACAGGTATTTTGTCCCAATCCTCAAGGGAAAACTGCTCCAGTTGTCTTGTGTATGAAGGATGTCTTTTCCAGACAGCATGTTTCAGCACTTTCCATAGATGCTCAATAGGAATTAGGTCAGGGCTCATAAAAGGCCACTTCAGAATAGTCCAATGTTTTCCGCTATATATATATTTGTACAATAGAAGAAACACTCTTATTAACTATCTACTATATAATTCAAAGTTTATCCCTAATGATATCAGTTGGTAAATTATAAAAATATGCTGTTTTGTCTAGAATTCACTGAACCTTGCTGTTTCTTCCTGTGCTTGGGCATTAGAGGTTGGTCCTACTTTGTATAGTGTGCATTGGTCAACCATATATGTTATTTCCTAAAGTAATTCTATATATTCCACCCTGGATCTCCTTTTTGGCAATAACCCATGACTCACTTACAATACCATACATGGAATCATGTTCCGTTTTTATGAAAAACACAATATTATCAAGTGTCTGCATCTTTCATTATCACTGTTTTTAAGACAAAAGAGTGCAGCTGAGACTAGAACAAAGGAGAATACAGGGAAAAGGTACAGAGTTCATCAGGCAAGAATAGTATGAAAAGAGCCAAAACTGGAAAAGGAAGTCTAATTCTGTCGGAGGCCGGGGCAAAAAGTTTTGGGAGAAATGTAAACAAATCAGGAAATCCTGGCACTCACTTTAGTTCCGATTTGGCAAAACACACGGCTGTGTGTGAGAGCTGCTGTTTATGAATGAAGTCCAGATTAAATTATTCACTCCGGCCTGCCAACAACACAGCTTTAAGATTTCCTTTTGCCTATGGCGTATCGACTCAGACTTGAAAACGAAATACATATGCATGTTATTAGCCGGAATATTCAAATGGAAATACAATGCTATCATAAATCTCCTTCTTTCTACATGAATTCCTTTCTCTCGCATGAAAACCATTGTATCACCGTAATCTAGACATGAAAAGGGAAAGACTTTGCTTCAAAAACAGCAATGATGAGAAAACGTGTTGTAGGTTGAAACTGCTGGTCATAAAATGAAGGGGGCAGGGAGACGTTATTGGTTGCTCAACTAATGATTAGACACAGGACTTCAAGGGCAAATTATATAGCACAAAAAGGGAAAGATCTCTTCCAGATAACTAAAAACAGCTCTAATAAAGAGGGATAAAAGATGCACTGTTTAGGCAAGGGATTACCCAGCTCTTTAACCACTTGGTTCCTTTTGGAAAACCATTGAAGACAGTTCATTCAATGGTTTGTACTTAATAATAATAATATTTATTCATTTATATAGCGCTATTAACTCCATAGCACTTTACATACATCAGTAATGCTGTCCCCATTGGGACCCACAATCTAAACATCCTATCAGTATGTCTTTACAATGTGGGAAGAAACCAGAGTGCCCGGAGGAAACCCATGCAAACACATGGAGAACATACAAACTCCCTGCAGATAAAGTCCTTGATGGGATTTGAACCCAGGACCTCAGCGCTGCAACGCCACAGTGCCACCCACACTGTACTTGTGAAAGAATATGTAAATTTAAAGGTGTAGTCTGAAACCAACATTTATTTTAATCCTAAATGCAGGTTTATTTAATGTAATAATCTAATATCTTTTCAAATTACAAAAAAATCCCTATTGTTCCATCACTACACTAACGGCTTTATTTTTTTTAACCTACTTCAAATTTATTAAAACTTAATTATTCTATCCCAAGTGCATGCTGGGATATTCAAATCATCAGGTGACGGAGGCTATGGTCACTAACTCCACTTCTATCCACACTAAGCATGCGCTGGTTATCGTTTCTGACATATGCTCACAACGTGTCATTGTGTGATAATACTTTCAATGCACAGTGACAGTGCGCTACTTCACCGACTGTGAAAAGAAGATAGTAGCTGGCAAGAGAGCACACTATCAGTGCACATCTTAAGGAGTGAACCAAGCAAGCAGAAAAAGCAGAGACCAACCCCACCCCTACAAGTGACATTACTGTGTGATATTTCTGTCAATGTACATTGACAGTGCACTCCTTCACCGACTCTGATGAGAAGTGACGAGTCGGTAAGTAAGTCTATTAGTTCTGGCCTGACAAACACGGCAGTGAAGGTGGCTCATATGCTTCCTAATAGTAAGATCAAAGATGTACATGCAAGCACCGTGCAACACACATGAAGCCTGTTCCACTTTTGTTCATCAATATTCATCTAAAATGACAACTAGATGTATGCTCAGCAGAACAGAAACTAGCCCAGCCCCTGAAACAGATGTCAATGACAGAGGCAGAAGCAGTTTTGAGTATCCCACAATGCAATGGGGGTTCTCAATCAAAGCATCATTAAACCAGAAGTGGTTAAAAAAATATAAAGCATTAAGTTTAGTAAGGGAATGATAGGGACTTTTTAATTCAAGTATATTTAAAAACAGATTACGTTATTACATTAAATAAATAGACATTTTGGATTGAATGGGTAGCGCACCGCAATAGAACTAATGTTAAAGGGAACCTGTCACCCCAAATCACCCTTGTAAGCTGTAAATACATGTCCCTGAAGCATTACAATACAGTCCTACACATCCCTTTGTGGTGTTTTAGTTCAATATGAAAGTGCACTTTAGTCGTTTGCAAACTTACTAAATCCATGCCAGTGGGGCGTTCCCAAGCCTCCTTGTCTGCGAGGCGGTTCCCCTGTGTGCCGCTGTATTACGCCCTAATGGGCGTTTTTTCAAACTTTCTAGCGCGGGCACGATTCATAATCTCGTGCCCGCATCGTCACGGTCATGTGATGCCGTGACGCGTCATTTCCGGGCGGCTGGGTCGCTGCTGTCTGACGCGCACCGGCCGACTTCAGCAAGCGATCTGCGCATGCGCTGAAGTTGGCCAGTGCGCGTCAGACAGCAGCGACCCAGCCGCCCGGAAATGACGCGTCACGGCATCACATGACCGTGACGATGCGGGCACGAGATTATGAATCGTGCCCGCGCTAGAAAGTTTGAAAAAACGCCCATTAGGGCGTAATACAGCGGCACACAGGGGAACCGCCTCGCAGACAAGGAGGCTTGGGAACGCCCCACTGGCATGGATTTAGTAAGTTTGCAAACGACTAAAGTGCACTTTCATATTGAACTAAAACACCACAAAGGGATGTGTAGGACTGTAGTGTAATGCTTCAGGGACATGTATTTACAGCTTACAAGGGTGATTTGGGGTGACAGGTTCCCTTTAAAGCTTTCAGCACCATGGATAGCAGCATGTACAGTATGCAATTTGCGTAAGCATCAAGGTCAGCTCCTTATTGAGGATGCTGCCCTGTAATGTGCTTACGCACATTACGTACTGATAATCCTCCTTACAGCCAGGAGCCGCCGGCTTTCATTGAGAAAATAGTAAAAGCAAACAAAAGCCGGCGATACTGCAATAAAGCAATTTAACCCTAGGTGGACACTCCCTGGAGACATGGTGCCCACATATTATATTAACATTAACCCATTGTTCATCCCAGCAGCAGCAGGGATGAGCAATCCAGTTACCGGATGGGCTCCCACAGGCGCCCATTATAGCAGCCCCGCTGCGGTTTTGAAACTGCTCCCAAAAACGTTGCCTGTATGATTTTTCACGTAGGCAGCGAAACCGAAATGCTGGAACCGAATTGCATTAAGTGCAATCCGTTTTCATAATGGGCGCCTATTGGCTTCGGATCCGGATCCGGTTTTGAGCATTTTTAATGCTCAAAACCGGATCCGGACGGAAAAAAAAACACTAATGTGACCCTAGCCTAAGTCTTTTATTATATTTTTTGACAGTTATTTATTGTTTGTTTTATTTCGTTTTTATGTCCTAACCAAATATAACTAGTTAACTAATGGGCAGCACAGTAGCTTTGCAATGCTGGGGTCCTGGGTTAAAGTCCCACCAAGAACAAACATCTGCAAAGAATTTGTTTATTCTCTCCATGTTTATGTGGGTTTCTTTCCACACTCCAAAGTGTGATACTCAGGGAATTTGGTCCGCGCTGCTGAGAATAAAATGACAGAATGTCCAAGGTGGAGTGATCGGTGCCTTTATTCCATGTCCTACGTGTTTTAAGGCTGTCCCAGCCTCTTCCTCAAGAGCAACACCATCAATATGGTGTTATTGAGCAGACCATAATTGCTGTGCATTCACCACCTCGAATTGGGCTGAAAAGTCCCCCCCTCGGCTTATACGCGAGTCATACAGGTCCCCCTCAAAGTTTGGCGCCCCCACCTCACATGATGGCCTCCCCCGCATGCAGCGCTGCGCATATACATTACCAGGATATCAGCTGTCACCCTCCGGTGGCGGATCGCGGCTCCTGGGCTCCGGGCTCCATCTACCTCTGTGTCCTCCTGCTTTGTGGCCGCCGGGCTCATCGCGATGACGTCATCGCGACGCCGGCCGGTCACGTGACAAGCAGGAAGACACAGAGGAAGATGGAGCCCGGAGCCCAGGAGCCGCGATCCGCCACCGGAGGGTGACAGCTGATATCCTGGTAATGTATATGCGCAGCGCTGCATGCGGGGGAGGCCATCATGTGAGGTGGGGGCGCCAAACTTTGAGGGGGACCTGTATGACTCGCGTATAAGCCGAGGGGGGGACTTTTCAGCCCAATTCGAGGTGGTGAATGCACAGCAATTATGGTCTGCTCAATAACACCATATTGATGGTGTTGCTCTTGAGGAAGAGGCTGGGACAGCCTTAAAACACGTAGGACATGGAATAAAGGCACCGATCACTCCACCTTGGACATTCTGTCATTTTATTCTCAGCAGCGCGGACCAAATTCCCTGAGTATCACACTTTGGAGTGTGGAAAGAAACCCACCTGCATGCGGGGGGGGCCATCATGTGAGGTGGGGGCGCCAAACTATGAGGGGGGCCCTGCTGGGGCCCTGTATACTACCACTGGGGCTGTATATACTACTGGGGCTGCGTGTATACTACCACTGGGGCTGTATATACCACTGGGGCTGTATATACTACTGGGGCTGCGTGTATACTACCACTGGGGCTGTATATACCACTGGGGCTGTATATACTACTGGGGCTGCGTGTATACTACCACTGGGGCTGTATATACTACTGGGGCTGCGTGTATACTACCACTGGGGCTGTATATACCACTGGGCTGCTGCTGTATACTACCACTGGGGCTGCTGTATATACCTCTGGGGCTGCCGTATTACACACTGCTGGGGGCTGTATACCTGTGCTGGGGTCCACCCTCGGCTTATACATGAGTCAATAGATTTTCCCAGGTTTTGGGGGCAAAAGTAGGGGGGTCGGCTTATACACGGGTCGGCTTATACACGAGTATATAAAGTATTTGTCT
This sequence comes from Allobates femoralis, assembly GCA_033576535.1. Taxonomy (NCBI): domain Eukaryota; kingdom Metazoa; phylum Chordata; class Amphibia; order Anura; family Aromobatidae; genus Allobates; species Allobates femoralis. The sequence continues at coordinate 303,246,835 of JARQOC010000001.1, read as the reverse complement.
TTCGAGTTATTTGGGAGATTCGACCTATTGCGCCCTTGTCTACCCCATTTTAGACTCAGGGAATTTGGAACATGAGCCCTAATGTGGACAGTGATGATGATGACATTAAAGCTCTTTGGAATAACAGACTCAGGATTTGGTAAAAAAGCATTTAGCTAACAGACACTTCTCCATCCTCCTCCTTCGTGACCTGTCCTCTTCATTCGACACAGTCGACCACCGCCTCCTATTACAGATCCTCTTTCCATTGGTATCACTGACCTTGCCCTCTCCTGGATCTCCTCCTATCCTTTCCAACTGCAAAATGTATTGTCTCCCATGCCCACACTACCTCCTCACCCCATCCCCTCTCTGTTGGGGTCCCTCAGGGCTCTGTCCTGGGATCACTTCTTTTCTCTATACCCTCGGCCTAGGAAAACTCATAAAGTCCCATGCATTCCAGTACCACCTGTACGCTGATGACACTCAGATCTATCTCTCTGGCCCAGACGTCACCTCTCCAGAATCCCAGAGTGTAAATCAGCCATATCCTGCTTCTCCTCCTCTCGCTTCCCTAAACTAAACATACTTAGGGAAGAAAGGTGTGCTGTAGTCCGCGCTGCCAGGATTACCCACTCCAATAAATTCACGAGCAGAAAATGTTCATCAAAAACTTCTTTATTCTCCTACGCGTTTCAGTGCCTCAGGTGATGAAGGTGCCAGGAGGGCACTGAAACGCGTAGGAGAATAAAGAAGGTTTTGATGAACATTTTTTGCTCGTGCATTTATTGGAGTGAGTAATCCTGGCAGCGCGGACTACAGCACACCTTTCTTCCCTAAGCATTGTTACAACCTACACGTGAGTGTGGCCGGTGGGAGTCCAGCAGCAGCCATCAGGACATTACCAATAAGCCTTCAAACCAGTTGTGGGTCTCACAACTGGACCAGGTGAGCGGATTTAATTACTCACCATTACACCCATCAGTGTCTAGTGATAAGGGCACTATTGCGCCTCTTGTCCCCCCTCCCTTTTCTCTTGTTTTAAACTAAACATAGACAAAACTGAACTCAACATCTTTCCCCCATCTCACACACCTCCCTTACCTGATCTCTCTATCACAATCAATGACATCACACTTTGCCCTGTACCTGAAGTCCGCTGCCTCGGAGTAACCCTTGACACTGCTTGTCCTTCAAATCACACATCCAAGCTCTCGCCACCTCCTGCCGCCTCCAACTCAAAAATATTTCCAGAATCCATCCCTTCCTCAATCCTCAATCTACTAAACTACTAGTGCATGCCCTCATCATCTACCGTCTCGACTACTGCAAACTCCTCCTCTGTGTCATCCCTGCTAACACTTTTGTACCTCTCCAATCTGTCCTTAACTCTGATGCCTGACTAATCCACCTCTCTCCTCACAGCTCCCCCACTTCTCCCATCTGCATATCCCTCCACTGGCTCCAAATTTCCCAGTGTATCCAATTCAAACTAACATTGACTTAGAAAGCCATTTACAATCTGTTTCCCCCATATATCTCTGAATTAATCTCCGATATCATCCAACTCGTAATCTTCAATTCTCCCAAGAACTCCTTGTTTTCTCCACACTTATACGTTCCTCATATAACCGCCTGCAAGACTTCACCCGAGCATCCTCTATCCTCTGGAATTCTGCACCTCATCAGGTCCAACTGTCCCCTACACTCAAAACCTTCAAGCAGAATCTGAAAACCCATCTCTTCAAAACAGCATAGAACAGCCTACAACCTGCAATGACCACAATGCTACCTCACCACCACTGGACCTGGCGCTCCACCACCCGAGCAGACCCAACCTACTGTCTCCCTCCCCATTGCCCTGTAGAATTTAAGCCCACAAGGGCAGGGTCCTCTCTCCCCTGTGTACCAGTCTGTCACTGTTAGTTTGTTCGTTGTATTTTTAACTTGTTTGCATGGATCACTTTCTCATGTACAGCACCATGGAATCAATGGTGCTCTATAAATAATAATAATAATCCACAAGAAGGAGGGAAGAGGACAATATTCAGAGGAAGAAAGGAGATAATAATATGCTATGAATTATTTTCTTGTGTAATCTTAGTATACTGTGCAAAGCAAGGTGCTATGATTAGTGATGAGCAAATCTACTTGATACTATGCTTTACTCGCACCTATAGTACGGTATTAGTGATACTCATTACTCTGCGTAACCATCGCTGTATTGGCATTACTGTGATTGGCTGGCGCATAGTGTCATAGGGTCTATTTAAGCCCTACCGCTGCCACTTTGCGTACATTCTATCTGGAAACAGTGTAGTGGTAGTGAAGCATAAAAATGGCGTAAAACTCCAAAAACTTTATTCCCAGGAACCATATGCGAGTCAGAAATTTATCCAGGCTGTTCCCATTCGGTTTTATCACTTTTCCATTCATTTCAGCTTTTCTCTCAGCCCCAGACTTCTTCGCTGGGTCCGGCTGAAAAATATTCGGGTTTCTCATAGACTTGTATTGAGATTGTTATTCTGTACGAATAGACAAATATTAAAATATATTCAGAACAGATTATCTGAACCCGAATATTTTGGTATTCGAACATTACTAATTATGATATGTGCTGCTGCTCATGTCGCACCGGCTGACTACAATGTCTCCAATTTGGTTTGTTATATCTCATGTATTATGCAATTAGGAACCAGAACAAAGATTCCAGGATTCTTGTCCCTAGTATCTCCCAACCAGGCGTTCTTTCCTTCACTTTTTGAAACACCTAGAGCTATATAGAAGTGTTATGTTTGGACATGATTTGTCAAAATTACTTCCTTTATAATGAAAATATTCAACATCTTGTCACAGCTCTTTACCAATATTTACAGCAGCTTACATATAGATTAATCATTATTCCGACAAAATATTTACTTCTTTTTCTGGGTCATTTCCAAATAATTTCACTAGAAATAGGGGAAATGAGTAATATTTCATTACGTTGGCAATTTTGCTGATTCATCCAACTATATCACATACTAGTGTTCTTCAATCTGTGGCTCTCCAGCCTTTCTCAAACTACAATTCCAAGCATACCATGATGGAAGCTGTGGTTTTAGAACATTTGGAGAGCCACAATTTGGGGACACTGTTATGTAACCCCTTTAATACCAGGCCAATTGTGGAGGAAAAGAAGACTTTATATATAGTAAGTGAATGCAAACAAAGCAGAGTCATACATTTTTTTACGGATATTGATATAAACAGATCCTACCAGTTCAGATTATGCTATCAGCCTGCAGATACATGGTTTGCCCAGCCTCTATACAGAAAGTACAGCACCTAGGAGAAAATTATTACTATTCCTCCTGGAGGTCGACAACTTTTAGTGAAACAGGCATTCCCAGAGCAATTACACTCACCACTCACAGCATTAATAGCGAATGTCATAAGCAAGTCACAGTACTTTGACTGACAGCCGGCTCTGCAGTGTATCAATGCAGTCAGTACTGCAACGACACATTGCTGAAATCTGTTTCAACCCCTATTTTCTGATGGCTTCACATTACATAGCAAAAATCTGCTGTCACGAGTGTGTCGCGTCTGGATAAGACCTTCTGGCATCAGAATGTCACAGCAATGAGTAGATTGCAGACACTCTTTGGATTCCTCTCGAAATGGAAAGGATTTATTTTCATTTAGTATTGAAGGGGTTAACAGTTCCATTTTAATCCTGCTGAGATTCCATATAGCTCTGTTCGCAGCTGTTGAAACTTGCTGCCACTCCCTTTCATTATGTAAATGTAGCGATGGCCATGTGCTGTGCAGAGTTCAATTACACCCAATGAAAAAAAGCGATCATAGTCTAATGGTGGGCTTACACGCCGCGATATCGGCGTCCAACTCCGACCCAACTCCGACAAAAAGTCACGTGGGTCGCGAGTTGGACCCGATATCGTGTGCGCGTTGTACTGTTTTAGCATACAACGCGATGCTGGAACGATGCCAAAACGATATCGGAGTTGAATAGCAGAGCTATTCAACTTCCCGATATCGCAAGGCCGTTGTACCAGCATCGCTGCGTGTGACAGCCCAACTCCGATGCGTACTCGCACCTCACCCATTAACTCCCATGTTAAATGGTCGTTACTGGGTTGGTGGGCGTACACAACGGAGGGACGTTGTTTCCCGATATCGCAGCGTGTAAACCGGCGATGCGATATCGGGAAAAGTGCTCCCAAAATGCGCGCTCCCGCGGCGTTGTATGCGATATCGGGACGATATCGCAACGTGTAACCCCACCATGAGGGACGCTTTACACACAGCAACTTCTGTGTCCAACTTCTGAACAGATCTCTGGTTGCAGTGAAATCATGGACACATTGTTACATTTGTACACAGCCACAAAATGGAACAATGTGTCCATGATTTCACTGCAACCAGAGATATGTTCAGAAGTTGGTTACAGAAGTTGGTGTGTAAAGCGGCCCTTATATGTACTCAAAAGTGATCTTTTTATTACAGAAAAGTGAGAACAGGTAAAAATGTAAAAAACTTATGCTCGAGAAGAAGTCAGGTAACATACACGTTTGTAAAGCTTTTATATCTCTAGTTGCATATCAGACAAGAACATAATAGGTGATATAGCATGATAGAAAGTGAACATAACATTTCTGAAGATACATTATCTGGTATAGTACTATAATGTGGCTTTTGTGGCGCCCCTCTGGCTAGGCGCCACAGGGACGTATTGCACTTTAACAACAAATGTGGTATTTCTGTAAGTTGTCAATTCAGGGTTTAACCTGTGGAGTCTCATTTTACACGCACACGCCTAATACTAGGCCACCTAGAGTAGAAAGAGGGGGGGAACTGGTAAGTTAGTAGGTCCCAAAAAGGGGGTGGAGCCTAGGCTAGAGTAGTGACAGTGAGGGACAGTTTAAGGGAGACGGTTCTGGGAAAGCAATCAGGAAAGACAGGCCTGACAGTGTCGCTGACAGGAGGGATCCCCATCTTTAAGTGGGGACCCAGGACACAAGGCAATGGACCAGGACTGGTTGGAGTGGCTGGTCACGTTGGGGGAAGATACCAGCAACGCGGGAAGCCGAAGCGGTCAGAAGTTCACCTCTGACCGCAGACCGACGAGCTGCGGCCCCTTAGTAACCAGGTTGCAGACAGCACCACAAGGACCCCTCACCCCTCAGAACAGAAACCGGTTGAGGGCACTAGTGGCCGTGGACTGAATTCCGGTGGCGGGAGAAATATGCGCTCCTGCTGCTCCCGTCCATACCGGTAAGGGACCAACCTGATCGGCTAGTGATGACCGTAGGACTGGTGGGAGAGCGCTGTGAAGGTGATAGAGGCAGAGAAGAGTCAATTAGAAACTGAAAGACCAAGAAAGAACATCTAGAGACTCCATAAGGGGGACCCTGAGCTGGCAACATCCTCCCGGTAAACCAAACTGTACCGTGTCCCATTTTAACATCTGCTGGTACCCAGTAAAGTATAGTTAAACTTGACTTGGACACTGTTGTTCTTCTCGCCGGTTCCCGGAGGGCTGCAGCATCAATATCAGCATCTCACCAGAGGGGTAAGAACATTTGCAACAACTACTCCTCTCATCCCCTCTCCCACTCATCATCCATCACCGCTGCCCTGAGATAAAAGCTCCTCCTGTGGGGAGCTGGACCACTCTCTGCTGCACCCACCATCACCTCAGCAGCTGGCTTGCAGCGCCGTACCTATATTACCGGGATTCAGAGGTGGCATCACGTTCCCTTGTAAATATTCCCTCCCCACCATCTAACAAATGATAACCAGGGCAAGGAACCGGGAACCCGACCACCCGTGATCTCCTTTCCAAGAAACCATCAGTTCCGGTGTCCGAGTATAGCCCTGGGCTCATCACTTTGTTAATTGGTAAATAACCACACCTGGTCTAATATTCACACAATTATAACAGTTTGTATAAGCTTATTTAGCTCTATTATCCCAGCTACAGTAGTAGTGGTGGAAAATTAGTCAGTTTGTGCAAAAGACTCATGTATATATATACAGTATATGTGGTGCCCCTACGGACTTTCGGCCACAGAAGGTGATGCAGCTGGGACAGGTAAGCTAGTCACTCCACACCAACCCCCTACACATCCCCCCATCCCTAGACCTAGTACTCTATGTCAGGCAAGGGATAGAGGGGGAAGCTGGGTGGAGGGTGGAGAGAAGAGAGGAAAACCTGGGAAAGAGGTGGAGGAACTAGACTAAAACCCTAGGAACACTAAGTTGGTGTGGCTTAGTCGGGAAGACACAAAGAGCACCAGTTCATGTTACTGGCACGAGTGAGTAGGTGGTGAGGGACAGAACCCGCAAGCCGAGACGACTCTAGAGCCAAAGTGTAACACCATAAAGGAACAACATGGACCCAGCGGCCTGTGCCACCGTAAGGCCGATCCAGGTCCTTGGCTGAGTACCGAGGGAGAGAAGAAGGGGTCCATGGTGAGTCCAGATGAGTCAGGACACGGTAAGGACCGGTCCGACACCAGGGTACCGGCCCTGTAGATGTGGTTGGCAGCTGCATGCCCCAGCCACGAATTAACCAGCGAGGTGAAGGGCCTTTTCCTGGAATCCAACCCCCGGCACATGAAGGAAAGGCCGTCATATAGGACTAGGACTCCATGATGGGAATGTCCACAGAAAGTCCGCAACAGCTGGCCTAGAGTAGATGTGCAAGAAGGAACGAGAGGCCTGAAAGGACTAGAAAGGGGGTGCCCCTAGTGAACTGTCCCGGCTGCAGAACCAGTGACCGGGGCCGGTGTGTACTGTATTTAACTGGAACTGTACCAATGAGAGTAAAAGTGCCCGGACAGACTCAGAATTGTGTGTGAGAGACTCTCCTTTGCATGAAGGTAACAAGCTCCCATTTGCAGAGCAGCACACTGCCTACTGCACGCTGGCAAGGGAGACTGCCAAAATAGGATAAGTGCAGAGGCCAAATGACCCGTTCCCTACACCTGCTCTGGGGAACACCAAGCCCTACCCGTGGAGGGCTCACCATCCCGACTGCCTCCTTCATCATGGTTCCCCAGAGGCCTGGATGGCAGCGGTGGCTTTACTAGCCACAAACGCGGGTTATGTCACAAACTACTTTAAAACTTTATCTCCCCTTTTTCATTCACTCCCTTTTATTGCCGCACCTGGGGATACGGAGACGGGTCACGTCGCTGTGACATTCCCCCGCAGACTAAAGAGAGAGCCTAGTTCCGAGTAACCCCTGCCCCGGGGTGCGACATATACGTGTTGATATAGACCTTACATATAATTCATACATGCCGCTGTATCCAATATATAGCAGCAGTCATATGGATCTATATATTCTTACCGCACAACACTGACAACATGTCTATATAGTAGTGCTCACTATGTTAGTGCTCACTCAAAGTTCATTTTAACAAATTGATGTGAACTTTGAGTGGACAATTTTTCAGGTGATATAATTGAGCTAAATAAGCTATTATTAACTGTGTGCTACAGCGTGCACACTAAACTAGGTGTGTTCACTAAATGAACAACTAAGCCACATTGAAGTGGTATACCAGACATTAGATAGAATTGCTATAGCTGTGAAACATATCATATGCTGAAAAACACAGTACAGTAAAATTAACTGATTTAATGTTAACTTTTGTCTAGGATATGACTGGCTACACAATATACATGTACACACCCCCCATCTCTAGTATTTAATCCCCTATTACTGGTATATAGCCCCCATCATTGTACATACCCATCACTGGTATATAGCCCCCATCTTTAGTATATAGCCCCCCTATCATTGTACACACACATCCATCCCTGGTATATAGACTCTCATCACTGGTTTATAGGCCCCATCCCTGGTATATAGCCCCCGATCATTGGTATAGAGCCACATCCCTGGTATATAGACCCCCATCACTGGTATACAGCCCCCATCCCTGATATATAGACCCCAATCATTGTACACACGCCCATCACAATTTATGGTCCCATGCTGGCGCTCACTATAATATAATAAAGCATTGAACTCATCCATCCGACGATTCTGTGCAGGCTCCGTGAGTCCTCCCTCCGGTCTTCCTGTTTCTAATCATGTGACAGGGGCTCACAGTGATGACGCCACTGCGATGTCGGTCCCATGATTTTAGAAGCAGGAAGACCGGTGGGAGGATGCATGGAGCCTGCACAGAAGCATCGGATGGATGAGTTCAATGCTTCTATTATTTTATAGTGAGTGCCAGCATGGGGTTATATACTGTAATCGGGGGGGGCACTGGTGGACAGTCTAATGTAATATGCGCCGCTCGCCCCGCTGCTGATGGACAGGGGGATGCAGTGCATATTACATTAGACTAATGAGAGGGTCATGTGACCTCTTGCTCCTTGCTGCAGCCTCCCGTAACCTACTCCAGCCCCCGGCCACAGCCCTCCCCAGTCCCTGGATCCCTTGGGTCCTCCAGATCATGTCTTTGGGTCCCATTTGGAATCTCTGTCCAGTACTAGCTTGGCGGCAATCAGGGCTTCTCTCACGGTCCAACTTTCAGCATCTCTCACAGCTGGCACCATGCCTTTAGAGATGGAGCTCTTGAAGTTCGGATTTTGTTTGGTTCGCCAGATGGGCATATGTTTGCCGACTTGTTTGGTGAACAGTTTGCCAAACTTTCAAACCTTATTCAAATAAATATGAGGCAAAATCAAGGGCCTAGAAAACACCTTCAAAGGGACCCAAAAGCTACCAAATACAGCTGATACCATTTTACAGTGGAGCCCCACTGTTTTGACACAGACATTAGCTTCCTACCTTATTACTTAGCAAGCTTCAGTGCAGCTATCATTCTCTCCATGCTTCCGGACCGACTCATGAACCTCAGTCATCCTCATAGCTTCCCTGAGGTTGTCTCAGGTTACACAGCAGGTATCACGCAGCAGAGAATCCTATTCTGTGACCTGAGATAACCTCAGTGGCATCAGTGTTCATAACATAACTTGCCGGTATCGTGAGACAGTGTGTGTGAGGAGCGGTGATGTCAGGGAGTGCAGCACAGTTCAAACTTACAGGATAGCCCCTGTGTGACCCCTTGAGTCTGAGTTGCAGTAATGTTTGTGATGGCACCGCTTGTTAGACTGTCACCAGTGCCTGCTGTAACAGCATACGGGGGATGCTTTCTGTGAACGTGACCCCACCATATTGTTGAAAGGCCCTGTGCCCATGGTACATTGTTTGATGATTCTTTTGAAGCAGATTTTGATAATCTGCATCAAAATCTGCATGTCTATCCTGAATCCAGTAAAGTCTATGAGAGTTCAGAAGTGCTGTGCCAATGTGATTTTTCCTTGCAGATTTGGTGCATATTTGGGGGCAGATAAAACAAATCTGAACCACATATGCAAGAGAAAAACAAAGCAACGTGGGCACAGCACTTCTGATCTGTCATAGACTTTGCTAACCTCAGGATAGACATGAGGCATATTCTCAAAATCTGCATAAAAATAGAATCAAACAACATACGGTGGCCACAGGGCCTAAAAGGGTCCAGTTGTGGTGAAAGGGCTTGAGGATTCCTCTTGCCCCTGGCTACTTCCACAGAGACATCTAGGGGATGAGTAGCCTACTGCAGTCCTCAAAGTCTGAAAACAGTGCAAGTTTTTAGGATTTCCTTAGAATTGCAGAGGTGAGGATTCCAGCACCTTGTGCAATGCTAAGGAAATCCTGGAAACATGCACTGTTTGTGACCCTTAAGGACTATACTTGGTCAGCCCTGTTCTACAGGCGTGTGTGCTGCATTGACTTGCATTTCCATACCTCAGACCGTCAGGCTAGAGGCCTGTGACTTGTTCATCAGTCTTTGTAGGGTAGTATCAAAGCGCCTATTTGCAGAAACAGTCCCGCAAAGTAAGGTGTTGTTCCCAGCCAACAAGTCTTCCAGCAAGCTTTTTGACACCAAACAAACAGGGAAATTTTAGGGCCATTTCAAACTTCAAACTATTTTCTGAACAAAGCCGCGTTCGGTGATTTTTTTTAAAACAGCTCAGTTTTCTGATTGTGAACCAAATCTGCAAAGTTCGTGCCAAATTTGAAATTGGCAAACATGTTCGCTAATCTCTATGTGCCTTTTCCCACCACATTGCTTAGAGACACTTCTGAGGCAGCAACTCCTCTCTCACACTCTCTCAGGCCAGCAGCCTTCTTCTCTTCCCGTCCTGAGCTCTCTCTTTCACTTTTCTTTTTCTGCCTCCCGCACTTTTCAGGCTCAAATTAGTCTAACTGCACAGTTCTAGGGGAAGGGGGGGCGCTGACTCTGCCAACCAGTCCACAAACTCAGCACACAGGGAGCCACTTAAAGTCACAGAATGCCTAAATGTCAGTAGGGGCAACAAGCCTACATAGACTCATTCCTTACTCTGCCATGTGCCAGTTATAGTGCCTCTATACTTATCTCCTAGGAGAAATTGTCCTTGTGGATACTTTGGAGTTACATCTGTTGTTTTATTCCTGTTTTGTTGGTCTCTCTCCCAGTGTTGTCTTTCTGTAGTTTTAAGACTATCATCTTTCTGCTCAACTCGCTAGCCCAGGATCAGCCAAGGCTTTGGCATGTGATCGTCCACGGGAGAAGGACCTATAAGGAATATAATGAGTGCCTGGTTCAGGCTTAGGTGAGTGTTTAAGGGTCACCCCTATACCCTGTCTCTATCAGCAATGTCCCCTTTTGCCTCTTCCCTGGTCTTTCCCTTCTTTTGCGATATATAATGGGTGTCTCATTGATTTGTCGTGACACCTACTGATAGATTCCCTTTAATCATTTTATTAAACACCCCAATAGTGGTCAGTGAGCCAAGAATGTGGTATACATACCCCTCCAAGGCCAAGGATCTACCAATAAAAGCTAAACAGTCAAAGCTCAGTTTGCTCCTCACTGACAGATCATAATATGAAAATCTCACAAAGAAAACAAAAGGGGAATATTGAGAGGATATTAGGGATTTCTTGCCAGTCTTTTCATATATATAAGTCACTGCTTCTTCTGATACATAAACAGAGAATTGCAGGGAAGATATGTGGTACACATACTTTCAATAGAAATATTAAAAGATTTTCTGCTGTCAGGTTATGTCTGATGTTTTGCAGGAAGCCCTGGACATAATCTGACTGCCCCGGACAAACAGAACCCCTGTTTTGTGTCTGAATCATTCCTGCGTGTGAAATTTCAGCATAGCAGGTGCAGGAGAGCTAGCCACGGTGCTGAAAGGTGCTGAAATTTCAGCCATGGTGCTGAAAGTTCAGCTGTAGAGCTCTTTTAGCACACAGCATCCGGGAACCGGATCGTTTTTCTGCCGGATACAGCGTGATCTGGAGCCCATAGACTCCTACGTTATGGGCGCCGGATCACCACAGATCGGGTGGAGGATCTGGTTTTGTTCAGTTTGTGCTCCAGACACAAAAAATGCTGCAAGCTCCAATTTTGTGTCCGGGGCAAAAAACGAAAACAACCGTATCCTCCCGGACAGACACAAAACCGGATGGCAAATAATCCGGCGCCATAGAAATACATCATGGGGGCAAAACCAGATTTGGGCGTGTCTGTGATGGTATTTCATTGGCAAATTTCTAGGACAAAATGGGATTAGTCACATTGAGGACACTGCATGGAAATCCACCACATGTCTTGGTGATTCCTGGATAAATTTTCTCCAACTATTACTATTAACGGTACAACTGTTATTTGTGCCCTAAAACGATACCTATAAAAAAAATACAGCTCAGAACACAAACAAGCTTTTATACAAAATTATTGATGTAAAGAATAAAAGTTATCTGTATCAAAAAATTGTGACTATTTATTACAAAGTTTAGAAGTTTTTGAGGCACTCAAATGACAAACAAGTAAATATGTTTGGTATCACAACCATTTTGTAATTATACTGACCTGTAGAAAAGTGTTGTCAAGTGATAAGACTCTATGAACCCCATTGAGGACAACACTCAACACTATTGACATAAGTATTGGCAATCTTAATATAGCACTGCAACACTTGAAGGCAATAAGTAAGCATTGATAAGTAAACAATAGAGATGAGCAAACCTTTCAGGGTTTAGGTTCAGTTGCCAAATGAACCCATGGATGTTGGGGTTTGGTGGTGCTTTTCAGGACCCAAACCTGACCAGCACCATTACTGATTGGTTATTCGGCTCTCTACCCGCACACAGCCAGTCATAAGCAAACCCTTTCGGGGGGTGGGAAGGCGGGGATTTTTTAAAAATTTCTTTTACATGCACACTACTGCCGATAACGCTGCTTTTACTTCCAGTGTGAGCCAATCAAGCACTGCAGGTGGCTCGCACTGGACCAAGGACCAAGCACACACGAGCACAACGATGCTCGCTCTAGTGATTTTCACACAGAAATCATTCAAAGTCACCAAATCTCTGAACGCGAACAGGTTAGCTCATCTTTAGTAAAGAACTTTTTATAAACAAGCTTATTATGATTCCATTCAACCTCTGAGCTGCACTGGGCAGTAATAGAGTGCCCATAAACTTATATGGGGCCTTACAGTATCTTAAAATATCTCCAGTTTCATTCTATTTTTATTGCATAATACTTTAAGGATGCAGCACATGAGCCTCTATGTGCCTTCATGTACACCCTCTATGTGCTTTCATACTGCCCCTGTGTACACTGCACTGCCTAAAGAATAGCAAAATAGGTGGTGATTAGGGATGAGCGAATATACTCTTTACTATTCGGTACTCGCCGAATAGTACAGTACTCGGGCTACTCGTTACTCAGCGAGTATCCTTGCGATTACTCGCTAAGTAATGAGTACAATGTAAGTCAATGGGAAATGCGAGTAATTCCTCAGCTGCTGGACCCTATAAAGAGATCTGGCAGCAGAGGAAAAGGCTGCAATGGCCACATGATTGTTTAAAAGCCGGCGGGAAAAAGCCGCCAGGTTTTAAACAATCATTAAGCCCCCTACTCGCTTCCCCGCAGCCTCCCATCCTGATCCTCCACTCCCCCCACCGCCTCCCCACCCAATCCTAAGTTAGGACCAGGCAGGGAGTGGAGCACCATGAGAGGGGAGCGCAGGAGGCAGGCAGGGAAGCTGGCGGTGAGAAGACTTTACCGCCGGCTTTCCCAGTCTGTGCTGCGCTCCCCTCTCACTGATGCCTCCTCCCCGCTGCCTGGTGCTTCGCTCCCCACCCGGTCCTAATTTAGGATCAGGCGGGGAGGGGGCATCAGTGAGCGGGGAGGGGGCATCAGTGAGCGGGGAGCGCAGCACATACCAGGAAAGCCGGCGGTGAAGTCTCACTGCCGGCTTTCCCGCCTGTAGTTTTAAATGAACAGCTGATTCTGGTCAGCTGTTCATTTGAAGTAGCGCTGCTGTCAGGGTTCATGTGAGTTCATGCTTGCCTGCATGAACTCACATGAACTTTCCCACGGTTGCACAGCTCAGCTACATCTCTGGTAGAGGTTCTCTACCAGAGATGTAGCTGAGCTAAAGAAGAACCCTGGATTGGACTACGGCAGACGGAAGAGGATTTATAATAAAGATGGAGTCTCTAAATGTCATTTTTGTTTTATTTCTAATAAAATATTTTTTCTCTGTGTTGTGTTTTTTTGTAACAAATTCACTAGAAATTCATGGCGGTCATGTCTAATATTGGCGTGACCCCATGAATTTCGGGCTTTGGGGCCAGCTGATAACACAGAGCTGGCCTTAACCCCTTTATTACCCAGTGAGCCATGGCACCAGGGCCCTGGATGAGCAGGATACAGTCCAGAAGATGGCGGTTCAATGAACGCGCCATCTTCTGGGGTGGCTGCGAGCTGCAATTCGCAGCGGGGGGTTCTCTACCAGAGATGTAGCAGAGCTAAAGAAGAACCCTGGATTGGACTTCGGCGGACGGAAGAGGATTTTTTTAAATAAAGTTGGAGTCACTAAGTGTCTTTTTGTTTTTTTTCAAATAAAAATATTTTTTCTGTGCTGTGTTTTTTTTAAAAATTCACTAGAAATTCATGGCGGTAATGTTTACTATTGGCATTGACCGCCGTGAATTTCGGGTTTGGGGCCAGCTGATAATACAAAACTGGCCCTAACCCCTTTAGTACCCAGTGAGCCACGGCACCAGGGCCCTGGAAGAGTTGGGTTCAGCGCCAGAAAATGGCGGTTCAATGAAGGCGCCATTTTCTGGGGCGGCTGCGAGCTGCCATTCGCAGCGGTGGGTGCCCAGAAGGCTTGGGCCTCCCTGCGCTGCGGATTCCAGCCCCAGCTGCCTAGCTGGACATAGAAATTGCGCGGAGCCCCACGCATTTTTTTTAATTATTTCATGAAATTCATGAAATAATAAAAAATAAGGGCTTCCCGATATTTCTGTGTCCAGGCAGGTCCAAATAGTCAGCTGGGGGTTGGGGGCAGCCCATTGCCGCCTGCTGTATCCGGCTGGCATACAAAAATACGGCGAAGCCCACGTCAAAATTTTTTGAAAAATCCATTAAACATTCCTCTAAAAAGGGACTGCATCTTTATTAACCCATCCACCATGGTCAAGTGGTTAATAAAGATGCATTCCCTTGTATTCTTATTGTTTTTTGGATTTTTCAGAAAAAAAATTGACGTGGGCTTCGCCGTATTTTTTCTATTCAGCCGGATACAGCAGGCAGCGCCGGGCTGCCAACAACCCCCAGGTGCCTATCTGTACCTGGTCGGACACAACAATATAGGGGAACCCCTTTTATTTTATTATTTCATGAAGTTCATGAAATAATTAAAAAAAATGTGTGGGGCTCCGCGCTATTTCTATGTCCAGCCAGGTACAGCTAGGCAGCTGGGGGCTGGAATCTGCAGCGCAGGGAGGCCCAAGCCTTCTGGGCACCCCTCGCTGTGAATGGCAGCCCGCAGCCACCCCAGAAAATGGCGCGTTCATTGAAGCGCCATTTTCTGCCACTGAACCCAGCTCTTCCAGGGCCCTGGTGCGGTGGCTCACTGGGTAATAAATGGGTTAGGGCCAGCTTTGTATTATCAGCTGGCCCTAAGCCTGAAATTCATAGTGAATTTGAAAAAAAAACACAACACATAGAAAAAATATTTTTATTTGAAAAAACAAAAGACACTTAGGGACTCCAACTTTATTTAAAAAAAATCCACTTCCATCCGCCGTAGTCCAATCCAGGGTTCTTCTTTAGCTCTGCTACATCTCTGGTAGAGAACCTCCACCAGAGATGTAGCAGAGCTGTGCACCCTGGGAAAGTTCATGTGAGTTCATGCAGGCAAGCATGAACTCACATGAACCCTGCCAGCACTGCTACTTCAAATGAACAGCTGACCTGAGTCAGCTGTTCATTTGAAAATCCAGGCGGGAAGGTCAAAAATAGAAAACCTGATTAAAACCGGATTGCACCTGGTCAGGTTGCAATCAGGGACCATAGAGCCCCATGTTATGGGGCCCCGGATTGCACCCTGATCGGTACAATCCGGGAGAATTCGGTTATCAGTGACAATGGCTGTGCTTTGCGGCCGCAGCCATGCTATGCAGCTGCAGTCGCAAAGACACAGGGAAGAAGGAGGACGGTGAGTGAACACGGCGCTGCCCCCCCTCCCGAACAATAGTGACAGCCTCTGCAAGCTGTCAGCATTGTGTAAAAGCCTGCAGCTTTTTACCGCTGGCTTTTAAACAATGAATTGGGAAATTGCAGGTTTTTTCTCTGCTGCCAGACCTTATAGGGTCCAGCAGCAGAGGAATTACATTTCCCTTAATTAACATTGGACTCGTTACTGTGCGAGTAATCGCTTGGAAACTCGCAGAGTACCGAATCCTGCGACTCCACTACTACTCGCAGAGTAACGAGTCCTAACGAGTAGATTCGCCCATCCCTACTCACTAATCCTTGATAACATATGAAATGTTGAGTTCCAGCGTGTCTGCAGGTCACAAATTAGTCTGTGATTGGGCAAATTAAATTGCTTTTGAAGCGCTACAAGACTGGCAACAGCTGTTGTTGAATGTCTGAAATGGGCGCAAATTCGGCACACCTTCTCAAGTAGGTATGTTAAGTCCGGGTAGGGTTTGAGAAATTTCTGAACCACTAGGTTCAGCACGTGAGCCATGCAAGGAACGTGTACCAGGTTACCGAGCTTTAGAACCGCCTCGAGGTTACGACCATTATCGCTGACGACCAGAACGGTTTGTAGTTGTAGTGGGGAGAGCCACTCACCAGTCTTTTGCTTTATACCTTTCAAGAGCTCTGCTGCAGTGTGCGATGTTTGACCTAAACAGATCAGCTTTAGCAGAGCATGTTGAGGGTAAGTCAGCATTGACTGAGGAAGCGGAATAGGAAGAGTGTGGACTGGATGTATATGATGAGGCGGACACCCTGTATGATGTTGGGCCCGCTATTCGTGGCGTGGGTAGTGTATCTGATGGTCCACTTTGAGAAGTTGTCCCACTCTCCACCAGGTTGAGCCAGTGTGCCGTGACAGAGATGCATCGTCCCTGTCCACAACTACTTGTCCACGTGTCCGTTGTTAGGTGGACCTTCTCGGTTACAGCATTGGTGAGAGCACTCTTTAGGTTGTTTAAGACGTGCTGGTGTAATGCAGGGACGGCACAACGTGAAAAATAGTGGCAACTGGGAACTGAGTATCGTGGGGCAGCCACAGCCAACAGATCACAAAAAGACTGAGTCCTCACAAGCCTAAATGGTAACATCTCCACAGCGAGCAACTTGGCAATGTGTGCATTAAGTATTTGTGCTTGTGGGTGCGAAGCTTGGTATTTCCACTTCTTTTCATAGATCTTTGGCACGGACAACTGGACGGTTGGCGCCGACAAACAAGTGGCTGGACTTGTGTCCTGTCTCTCTCCAACCACAGCTTGGGAGCAGTAAGTATGAGCAGCACCTGCTTCCTTTCCAGCAGATTGGGAAGGACGAATGACAGGTAACATGGCAGTGTTTTGACCAGAAGACACAGATTTGGTACCCTGCTGTTCCGCCCACCGAGCAGGGTGCTTAGCTGCCGTATGTTTACGCATACTTGTGGTGCTCAGGTTGCCTTTGCCCTGGCCTCTGCTTAGCTTTGTATGGCAGATCATACAGATTACTACATTTGGTTCTGAAGGGCTATCCTTAAAAAAATTGCAGACAGTGGCTGAACAACCTCTAGGCTTGATTTGTGGCACAAAGGGATTGCTCTTGGCAACAGTTGAAACACTTTGCACTCTGCTTAAAGCAGTAGCCCTTGGTGCCTTGTAGGTGGTACGTATACACTTTCATCCTCTGTGCTGCTGTGCTGGCTATGCATGCCAACATTCCAGGTCAGATCAGTGGTCTAATCATCAACCACCTCATCGTCTATTTCATCATGATTACGTGATGTAGTCGGATGGACAGATGACAACTGTGTCTCATCATCATCATTATCGGCCACCTCCTGAGGCGGTATATGACGTGGCTGAAAGTGGCTTTCTTCGGGCTGTGGTTTTTCAAAAATCTGGCCATGAATCGAGAATACGTCTTCACTTTTATCGTCAATATTGGACGGTGAAAGGCCAGAGTCAAGCAAAGGATATGTACCAAACAAATCCTCAGAGTGCCCAAGCTTGAGGTCAAATGTTTCCTGGGGCTGCTGATGGGGTGAGGAAATAGGAAGAGGTTGAGGATTTGATGACCCAGAGTTGTCTCTATCGACAGTAGACTGTGTGGTCAAGGAAGATTGGGTGCTGCTAGAACAATTCATTAAGGTCTTATCAGCCATCCAAGACATTATCTGGTCATGCTCTTCTGGCTTCAAGACACGTTTTCGTTCCAGACTGGGAAATTTGGACAGGAAGATAGATGCATCAATCTTCCTCTGTCTACCTGACTCAGTGCCTTGTTGGGCACGACTGACAAGCCCACAACCACGTCCCTGTCCCTTCGCAACAGTTTTTTTAGGATTTTGTGCTTTTTGTGACATGGTTGCAGATGTTTAGATACAGATTTTGTCAAACAAGTAGCAGTTACTGTTTCCTAGAAGATAAGGGTAACACTACAGGCTAGTAATGCTTGTTGTATTAGAAATATTAATGCTACTGCACACAACAATCGCCAAGAGGTTACAGGCGGGATTACACCAAACCAGTCACCACCGTGGACAGCGGTGCTGGCTGTGTGACAGACCTGAGGTACCGTGCTATTTATTAGAACAGCAACGCACTGGCCCTTCAAAAATTGTGTATTACGCAAAACCAGTCAACACCGTGGACTGCGGGTGCTGGCTGCGTGACAGAACTGAGGTACCGTGCGTGCTATTTGTTAGAACAGCAACGCAATAGCACCCAAAAAATTATGCTGCAGGGGTAAATGTGACCCAAAAATATCTGGTAAAAAAAAATAAACCTCTAAGCTTATACTTTCTGCTCTGAGAAGAGCTGACTAAGCTCAGCTATGAGGTACTGTGTGGAACTGTAACGCTACATCCTGCCTGTCTCCCTGCCCTACAGTCCCTTACAGTACTCCTCCTGGTAGCTCTCAGAAGAGCTTTTGGCTTAAATATTAGGATTTTTATGTATTTTACCGACACTAAAACTCCCTAGCATCCACTCGCACTCTCCCTACACTTGCTGTGTTCTTCATCAATGTTTACAAAATGGCAGGGGCAAGGCTTATATAATCCTATGAGTCATGTATGACTCATGTATGACGCTGGGCGGGCAGCCAATCATAGTAATGCCACAACCAACATGGCTGCGGCATTACTGTGATTGGCTAACATGCTGGGCGGGTTGTTCATATTTACTAGATCCTATACTCGCTCATGACAGCATGTGTCCCATTGTCAGTGGAGCGGGATCACAGGGTGCTGTGTACAGCGCTGTGCTCCATGCTCTTCATGTCTCCATACACTGGCAGGAAGAGCAGGGAGCACAGCGTCGTAGACAGCGCCCTGTGCCCCGGCTCCACTGACCACGGGACACCCGCTGTCATGAGCGAGAGCGAGTCACCACTGTTAGAGCAAGGTGATCTCTGCTCACGATGGCTTTCCCACCGGTATTTTTAAATGAACAGCTGATGCAGGTCATCTGTTCATTTGAAGTAGATGCTGGCAGGGTTCATGTAAGTTCATGCTTCCTGCATGAACTCACATGAACTTTCCCACACCCAGGTGCACAGCTCTGCTACATCTCTAGTAGAGGTTCTCTACCAAAGATGTAGCAGAGCTAAAGAAGAACCCTGCATTGGACTACGTCAGACGGAAGAGGATTTTTTTGCAATAAAGATGGAGTCTCAAATGATATTTTTTGTTTTATTTCTAATAAAATATTTTTTCTCTGTGCTCTGTTTTTTGGAAAAAAAATCGAATACAAATTCATGGCGGTCATGTCTAATATTGGCGTGACCCTATTTATTTTGGGCTTAGGGCCAGCTGATAGCTCAAAGCTGGCCCTAACCCCTTTATTACCCAGTGAGCAACCGCACCAGGGCCCTAGACGAGTTGGATACAGCGCCAGAGGATGGCGCTTCAATGAACGCACCATTTTCTGGGGTGGCTGCGGACTGCAATTCGCAGCGGGTGGTGCCCAAAAAGCTTGGGCTTCCCTGTGCTGTGGATTCCAGCCCCCAGTTGCCTAGTTGTACCTGGCTGGACATAGAAATAGTGCGAAGCCTCAGGCATTTTTTTTTATTATTTCATGAAATTCATGAAATAATAAAAAATAAGGGCTTCCTTCTATTTCTGTTTCCAGCCAAGTACAAATCGGCACCTGTGCATTCGGGGGCAGCCCGAACAAAAGAATACAGCAAAGCCCACGCCAACATTTTTGGGAATAATTTATAAATCAATAATAAAAAAAAGGCACTACATCTTTATTAACCCCTCAACCATGGTGGAGGGGTTAATAAAGATGCAATTCCTTATTTTTGGATTCTTTATGGATTTTCCCAAAAAATGTTGGCGTGGGCTTCGCCGTACTTTTGTGTCCAGCCAAGTACAGCAGGCAGGAACGGGCTTCCCCACCCCCCAGGTGCCTATTAGTACCTGGCTGGAAACAGTAATCGAAGGAAGGTCTTCTTTTTTGTTATTATTTCATGAATTTCATGAAATAATTTAAAAAAATGCCTGGGGCTTCGCGCAATTTCTATGTCCAGTCAGGTACAACTAGGCAGCTGGGGCCTGGAATCCACAGCGCAGGGAGGCCCAAGCTTTCTGGGCCCACCCCCCTGCTGCGAATTGTAGCCCGCAGCCACCCCAGAAAATGGCGCATTTAGAGAAGCGCCATCTTCTGGCGCTGTATCCAACTCATCCAGGGCCCTGGTGCAGTGGCTCACTGGGTAATAAAGAGGTTTGTGTTATCAGATGGCCCTAAGCCTGAAATTCATGGGGTCACGCCAATATTAGACATGACTGCCATGAATTTCTATTAAAGTATTTTTTTAAAACACCGAGAAAAAATGTTTTATCAGAAATAAAACAAAAATACAGTTTGAGACTCTATCTTTATTCAAAAAAAATCCTCTTCCGTCCGCCGTAGTCCTAAAACGCAATCTCCACACTACTACATCGATCTGCATAGACACACATGTCTATGCAGAGCGAGAGCAGGCAGAAGAATGACTGTCACAGTCAGGGTTCACCTCAGGTCATAGCTCGGGCTATGACCAAGGGTGAACCCTGCTATCACAGCCCCAAGACTGCCGACCTGAGTTAACACCCCTTACAATGCCGCAGCGATCCGGCCTCTAGGGTTAATAAAGATGCAGTCCCTAAATGTATTTTTTAAATGAATTTTTCCCAAAAAATTTGACGTGGGCTTCGCTTTATTTTTGTGTCCAGCCGGGTACAGCAGGCAGGAATGAGCTGCCCCCAGGTGCCTATTCGTACCTGCCTGGAAACAGAAATAGAAGGAAGCCCTTTTTTATTATTTCATGAATTTCATGAACTAATAAAAAATAAAAATGAGTGGGGATTCGCGCTATTTCTATGTCCAGCCAGGTACAGCTAGGCAGCTGGGGGCTGGAATCCGTAGCGCAGGGAGGCCCAAGCTTACTGGGCACCCCCCGCTGCGAATTGCAGCCCGCAGCTACCCCAGAAGATGGCGTGTTCATTGAACCGCCAACTTCTGGTGCTGTATCCAGCTCATCCAGGGCCCTGGTGCCATGGCTCACTAGGTAATAAAGGGGTTAGGCCAGGCCCTAAGTCCGAAATTCATAGGGTCACGCCAATATTAGACATTTTTTACAAAAAAACACAACACAGAGAAAAAATATTTAATTAGAAATAAAACAAAAAGACACTTAGAGACTCCATCTTTATAATAAATCCTCTTCCGTCCGCCGTAGTCCAATCCAGGCTTCTTCTTTAGCTCAGCTACATCTCTGGTACAGAATTTCTATCAGAGATGTAGCTGAGCTGTGCACCCGTGGGAAAGTTCATGTGAGTTCATGCAGGCAAGCATGAACTCACATGATCCCTGACAGCAGCGCTACTTCAAATGAACAGCTTACCAGAATCAGTTGTTCATTTGAAACTACTGGAGGGAAAGCCGGCAGTGAGACTTCACCGCCGGCTTTCCCGGTCTGTGCTGCACTCCCCGCTCACTGATGCCCCCTCCCCGCTCACTGATGCCCCCTCCCCGCCTGATCCTAAGTTATGACCGGGTGGGGAGCGAAGCACCAGGCAGCGGGGAGGGGGCATCAGTGAGCGGGGAGTGTAGCACAGACCGGAAAAGCCGGCGGTGAAGTATTCTCACCGCCAGCTTTCCCGCCTGTCTCCTGCACTCCCCACCTGGCCCTAACTTAGGATTGGGTGGGAGGCAGCGGGGGGAGCGGAGAATCGGGATGGGAGGCTGCGGGGAAGCGAGTAGGGGGCTTAATGATTGTTTAAAACCTGGCGGCTTTTTACCGCCGGCTTTTAAACAATCATGTGGCAATTGCAGCCTTTTCCTCTGCTGCCAGACCTCTATATAGGGTCTGGCAGCTGAGGAATTACTCGCATTACTCGCTTCCCCATTGACTTACATTGTACTCGCTATACTCGTAATGAGTACCGAGTATTGGGACCTACTCGTTACAAGTATAGCGAGTCCGATTATTTCAGTACTCGCTCATCCCTAGTGGTGATTTTATGTGTAAATCTCCTCACTCCAAGTAGTGAGAACCCTTCTCCTTTCCAGGTATTAAAGAGAATCTGTCAGCAAGATTTCACCATCAAAATTATTTATATGCACCTGTAGCTCGTTCAAAGAAAAGTCCAGTAAAAGCTTTACATGGCATGTCCGTTCCTACATTATGGAGAAATCAGCATTTCAATTGAGTTGATATACAAATGAGGCTGTAGATCTGATGCTTTGGTCACTCCAGCTCTATTCTCTGCTCAGCACTGCCTCCTCCTAAACATCAGACAGCCTGCATTCAGTGTGACTTCCTGAAAAGGAGCTGTCAGTCATGCAGGAGGAGGAGTGCAGGCAGGGAATAGAGCTGGAGTGGCAGAGGCTTCAGATTGACAGCCTCATTTGCATATTAGTTCAAATGCTGATTTTTCAGTATTGGAGGAACAGACTGGCCATGAAAAGGTATTGTTCAAATTGTCTTTGAAACACGTGTACATAAATAGTTTAATGTGTGAAATCCTGCTGACAGATTAAGGCCCCTTTCACATCAGCGTTTTTCGCTGATCGCGGCGGTTGCGGTGAAAAAAACGCAACTGCCGCGATTACCGCATAACGGCTGCACTTGCGGTTCACTTGCGGCAAGCGCCATACAATGTCTATGGGGCTTGCGGCAGGTGCGGCAAGTGCGGTTTTAGCACTTGCGGCAGGTGCGGCAGCGAAAAAAACGTGGCATACCGCACTTGACGCACCTGCCGCACACTTATCGCAAGCCCCATAGACATTGTATGGGGCTTGCCGCAAGTGAACCGCAAGTGCAACCGTTATCGCGGCAGTTGCGCTTTTTTCACCGCAACTGCCGCAATCAGCGAAAACCGCTGATGTGAAAGGGGCCTTACTTTAAAACAAAATGTTACCAATATCACTAAATAGAAATAGTAAATGTTTTGTCTCCTGGTTCTATAGCTACACTGTTACTATGCAAATAACATCAGCTATAGAATAAAAGTAGTATTTTATACAAATAACACCAGAAATGCTTTATATCCCCTTCATAAAATCAATATCTATAATTGTCAGTATACTTTTTCTCTTTAGTATAATGAATGTATTCATTACACAGGAAAAGCTATTCAGCTCAATTCATTC
The DNA here is from genome assembly GCA_033576535.1 of Allobates femoralis. Taxonomy (NCBI): domain Eukaryota; kingdom Metazoa; phylum Chordata; class Amphibia; order Anura; family Aromobatidae; genus Allobates; species Allobates femoralis. The sequence continues at coordinate 303,223,605 of JARQOC010000001.1, read as the reverse complement.
TACAAGGAAGCAGGTGCTCAATATCTCATTCACATCTGGACCAACAACAATACACTGCACCTCATTTTAGGTGGGTTTTAATAGCAAATTAGAGGTCTTTGTTTCCATTTTAAATAAGTATTTTCATAGCACTGTACTTAATTATAATAAATCAGGGAAGCCAATATGAATATCTACATGTGTAAGCTGGGCACAGAGACAAGGAGACGCTGAGCTCGGAGCACGGAGCGAGCTACGGAGGGTGAGTAACAGCGTTTGTTATTTTACTGTGTGCACGCCAGAAAGGGGGCATATATAGTGATAGTGGGGGCCATAGCCAGAATGGGGAGGACGGTTCAGTGCAGGCACATGTAATATTTGCCGCTCCCATGTCCACATCTCAGCACAGCTTCATCACCATGGAGAGTGGGTGTATTGCGTATTACATGATCATAATAAGCGGGGGCACGTGACCTCCCACTGTCTCAGCCTGCACCAGCCCGCTCCAGCTCCTGGACACCACTCCAAAGTGTCCCCCTCCTACAGTACAAAACTGTAGATTCAGAGGCACCCCCCCAATTTCCCCCAAAATATGGGGGAACAAATATGCATCTTATAATCCAAAAAAACGGTACATGTTGCCCCTGCAAATTAATGGTTAATGATCATGCACTTGACCAGGGATTGACAACCATTTATATCCACTATTATGACCAGTGATATAGCATATTGACAGTATAAAAAAGAAAGGTCCCTGCGGTGCCTGGCTGTAATGTCTGTGTCATCTCTCTTACTTCCTCCCCTGTCCCGTAACTGTGGTATATCTGGCCTGTTGATGCATGGTTGGGCACAACCATTACACAGGGGCACATTTATATGAAAATCTCGGAAGGAACTTTTTTTAACATATTCAATTGTGGAACTTACTTTTATTCTAAGATATATTGATTAAAATGTACAACCCCTTTAAATGTGTCCTTGGATCAGGATATTTTACTGCTTGCACACACAAGGGTCAGCAACAGAGACGCCCCATTCTGCTAATATATGGATGTCCCTGAAATGGCCACACAGTACACCTTTAGCACTTACCCATCATTGCTCCCATCTATGCATCATTTTGCTTCTATCTAGTATGACAAACACTTGAACTGAAACTAGAACATATCTTTGACCAAGTGGTGGCGCAGTACACAGAGTTGCAGTGCACCATGTAGCCTGTGGGCATATCAGCATCTCTGCTCTAGAAAGAAACAACCTTTGTAGTCAATCTCTGGCTAGAGAATAAAGGTCTGATACAAGAAAACACTTAAAATTTAATGTTTCTAATGAAAAGAAAAAATCTCCCAAATATTTTATTATAGACGAACATGTTAACAGGCAATAAATGGTGGCACAATATAGTAATTATTTTGATGCTCCCCAGGCTATGGGATACTCGGGAACCAGGCCAGCACTGTCTCTCTGGGGTATCACGGTAGTCGTGACCCGTTCCCGTGGCCTGGGATCAGTCCAAAAAGGGGTATTTACAAGGGATTTGTCGTGACGCCAACCGGGGTATGTGGTTAGTAGAACCACACTGCCATATTCCTGCTGGGGACGGTGATTTGGGGCAGAGTGGATGGTAAGCCCCTCAAGTAGGGTTGAGGGTCCCCAGGGTAGGAGTGTGGTATGGATGGGGCTTTGTGAGGGATTGTGATTCACACAGTCACTTACTTTGCTGCAGCTCTCCACGGTGCTGGTAGTCGGCGGCTCTGTAGGTATAAGGTTCCGTTATGGAGCACAGAGCAACAGGCACAATCAACAGGCAGACTCACTGATATGCGTTTTCTTAATTCTCTTTACTGGAGTTAAGGCAGATGTTATAAACTGTCCTTGGAGTCTGGAGAGCAGTTTGAGGTAATTCTCACCCGGCCAGGGTTGTGTTGGTTTCCTCACTGCGCTTGTGTTGCGGCACCTGCAGTTGCTTAAGCTAGGCTGCCGGCCCTGTCTCTGTCTGCGTCTACCGATATAACAGGCAACTTGAGTCCTTCACTTCTCTACCCCACACTTTCCATAGCTGATCAAATGCTCAGAAAACAGACTGTACACTCACCAATGTATTGTCAACCCATTATAAATAATAAACCCTTAATAAATAATGAAATTCAACAGACTATGCCATAATTGCATTAACTGGAATTATTGCCATGATTAGGTGTTTTCCAAATGATATATTATGACACATGATACATTCAATTTTGTATTTCCCTATAAATAATGTGACTTGTCGGTTATGATATTTTGATGTTTACAAAGAAGTGAAGACTACAAAAATGAATCAGCACGGATGATGTTGTGGAGATGACTTTACTAAATTTTGAGAAATTCTCTGTACATTTTTAACCGGAAATGGATGATGGCTACTATAATAAAACACACATTCTAATAGTCATGGAGAGCATCCAGCTAATAAACTGATCAGAGGCTAATCACAACACCTATACTTTTTCATGGTCAATAGGAGATCTGTCACCTATTTATGCTCTACTACCGTAATTGGGTGTATAAGTACATTGCAGCACTGGGCCTAATTAAAGTTTAAGTTTTTCTGATGTTTTTCTTCTCTTCTTTACTTCTGCTAAGATAAATACCACATCTCAGAGGGCTTAACCATAGCTGCTCACTTCCACATCAGAAATTAGTTAGTGTCAAAGATATTTATGACTAGAGATAAGCGTTCTTTCCCTGAACTTGTATGCCAATCTCAAATAGGGCACAAACATTGCAGATTTGGATCGTGATCGGAAACCTGATCAAATTACAAAAATATCAGCAAACGGATGTTGAAAAAAATTCAACATCTTAAAATGGCCCTAAAACCTTCCCGAGTCTTTGGGGCCAAAACACTCCATGAAAGGGCCTGCTGGCTGGGAACAACACTTGAATGTTCCCAGCCATCAGGTCTTTCATATTCTCTCAACCTATAGAATTTAATGGAGCTTTAAAAGAATTATTTTTAATCTTTCTTGAATTTGCAGGTGTTGGGACACCTGCGGGGTGTGAATTATTGAAACAGTGCCAGATGTGGCAGCTGCTGTGAAGTCCAGGAATGCTATAATGTCCTTTAAACATCCATTTAGAAGAGATTTGTATTTTTAATTTATTTTTTATTATTATTTTTTAGAGAGCAAACCTTTACTATTTCAGAGTGTCATCAGCATGTAAGGCTACCTCTTCTACACGTATCTGCTAGCAATGCAGATAAAAATAGCATATGCCCATTACATGTTTAACATACAGGGTCTTATAGGTCTGTTCACAGTCATGAAACACCATAATAGGGATATTGCTTCTTGATAATGTGCAATCCATTTATTTCCTTTCCATACATACATTTAGAATACAAATTTTAATAAGTGTGTTATATGTACAAGTAATCTTTGAGCTGCCCGTTCATTGCTGCCCACTAGCCTTATTCAGCATGCCAGATGAATTGGTAGTGAGCAGAAAAACCTATTTTCTTTTTTTTATTTGTCCTCCAAATATATCAGGCTTCAATAATCACTCCCCCAACTGCAAGCTCAGTTGTTACCTGTGTCATGGGAATGGAATTTGTAAGTCAGGTGCCTTATGCATCCCACGCCATGGAGGGATTAATGAGGGGCTAGGCAATAAGTTGGGCAAACAATAATATCCTGTAGGTGATTTGGTCCTGGTGGTGGAAGAGGTGGGACTCTAACCAATGGAAAGACACTTCACCATGGAGGCCAACACCATTTTGGGATTGTCATACAATGCAGCTACACTGTGCTACCATGTGCCTGTAGTCGCAAGTTGGGGGATGTGATGGATCCACCCAAAAATATACCTGCTCTAGAGAACGTGAGCTTCCTGATCACCCCAGGAGCTGAGAGTGCTTCACCAGAACTGGAGCAGCCCACAGAGATTACTTTGTGTGACCTAGAGTACAACTACACTACCCGCGTTGAGCCTGATATGCAGCGAGGTCAGAATCTAGAGCTAATCTGACATGCCTAATTAAGAGGTCCAACTGAAATGCAGCTGTTCCGTATGCCAGCCAGGACAGGTCAGAGTCAAGAAGTTGCAGTATGCCTGGTCTTATTAGAACTGCAGTCAATGGATCGGCAAATCCAGGAGGAGGACTAGGAGAATGAGAAGTAGGTAGTAGAGGCAGAAGTCCCTGCTTCCCTGCTTTGTGTAGCACCCTGGTCAAAGGCCTTCAAATGGAAGAATCCCATCCCCTACCCTCACCCAGAAACTATCCTGATAGGCCTGAACCACTCTCCGTTTATGTGTTTTAATGCATTTCATGTAAACAGTGAAAGAGGGAATCAAATGATGAAGTTTAACAGACTATGTTATAATTGCTTTAACTGTAATTATAGTCATAAATAGGTGTTTTCTAAATAATATATTTGATATATGATACATTAAATTTCACGATACATTAAATTTTGTATTTCCCTATAAATAAAGTGACTTATCTGTTGTGATATTTTGGTGTTTGCAAAGAAGTGAAGATTACAAAATCAAATCAACATGTACATAGCTTGGATGATATACACAGAGACTGGCAATGGAGAAGATGGATGCTATGCCAGTCAGTACTTACAGGTAGTGCTGGCAGCAGACTAGTCAGGCAATCCGGGGTCAGGTTCCAGGAAAGCTTGTAGTATATTCAAGGAGTAGACAGAGGCATAGTCAGTCAATAGTCCACGGTCAGGTTTCCAAGAGAGCATCAAGAGAATTCTGGGAGTCAACTAATGCATAATCAGGTCATAATCCAGGGTCAAAACACAAGGAGTTCACAACAAGTACAAGGAGCAGACAGGGGAGTAATCAGATAACCGTCCGGGGTCCAATAACAATGATCAGAATTAGACAGACACAGGAATGCAGGCCACCAACAAAATCACTCATATAGAATGTATGACTTGCAGGGTTCTGGGAGAGGATGCTCAGTAAAGTCGCAGAGCAATTACTGGGAATATGAAACACCTGAAGCACTCAGCACCTCCCAGAACAAGAAAGGAAGCCGGCACTGTCAATCAACTACTGATAGCTCAGCACACCAGATACCAAACACAGCAACATCTCTTATTGAGTCCTAGATGTACTGCATGGCAGAATCCTAAGAATGGAGAGATCAGATCACAGTTGCATGACACTTGGCTCATGCTTGCAGCAAAGTCTAAGATGAGTGTCATACGCACATTACATCCAATGCCATTTGCTAATGTAGCTCCACTCTAACGGGGAAAAGGACTATCTATTGATGAACATGTGTTTGAAAAAGCTACATGCACACATACAGTAAATAGTTTGTGGGGTGAAATCCTGATGACAGATTCCCTTTAAAAGACTCTAATGCACATGGGCATTAATACCAACATAAGTATAATGTAACCCAGTAGGATTTAGCCGAAAACACATATTGCAATGAGACAAGTGGCCATTATCTAGCTCTGAAATCAAGAATCTCTCCTGTCCTTTATGTCAATGTCAGGACATGTCTGAGACAGCAAATACTACAAAGAAGGGGAAAAATGAAAGGATGAGCTGTGCAAAAAAATCAAAGTACAAATTAGCTATAATTTTCCTCACTTCCTTGAAGTATAGGTTACAATTACAGGTTTGTCTCACTTGCTAAAAACAGGAAAGAAGAAATACATTGTATTCTTAGAAATAAATACACCTTCCCTGAAATTATATTACTTTTTGTTAAGACATCATCAAAGAAAAACACAGTTTTAGTTATCCGAAATAAATATTTAGGCCGAAGTCACGCAAGTTCCCAGATCAAAAAACAGTAAAGTTTATATACATTGCAGTGACTAAAAACGATTTCTTTATGTTATATCACCATTACATTTTTCCATAACATTCATTCCTTTCAGCTTCTTTTAAGGTACCGTCACACGTAGCAATATTGCTAGCAATTCCACTGGCAATTTGATGGTTGCAGTGAAATCATGGACACATTGTTCTATTTTGTTGCCGTGTACAAATGGAACAATGTGTCCATGATTTCACTGCAACCAGCATATTGCCAGCGAAATTGCTAGCAATATTACCGCGTGTGATGGTACCTTTAACGTTTCCAGGATTAACAAAATTGAAAAACTATTGCAAAGAATGAAATGTTTTTCGTTGGCCATACAGCAACAATTACCCTCATCATAACATGGAGTATCACATGAGAAAATGGATACAAACAGAGCCAGGCAGTCACACTATTCAGTATTAACAGGTGCAAATATTTCCATCTGTGCCGTCTGCTCAGCGGAGTATCTAGGGGGGTGCAGCCGGATCCTGTTGCCCCGGGCGCAACTCACAGGGGGTGCCAGCGCGCCGCCATGCGCCCACGCCGGCTCCTCCACTCAGCCCTGCAAATTGTGCCGCGCGTGCACAATTGAACCCCTGCTGGTTCAAAAGTAACACTATCTCCTACTGCGCATGCCCAGAAGATCCCACTCCAGGCCAGAGCAGCGGAGCGCCGATTACTCCATACAGTCCACTGTACAGTGTGTGTGTGAGCTCGGAGCGCAGATTTTCCTGTCTGGAGAGTTCCTGGCTGAGGCTGTAGTCAGTGGTACCGAGGGGTGAGAGAAGGTCTGCGCTATATAAGGCGGAGCTGTACACGAGCTGTTGCTGTTGTCCTGGTGCAGGGGCGACATTGTGTGGACTTTACCGAGTGATCAATGTCAGCCGCTGATTGGCTGCGCAGGTTCAGATCTCTGAACTTCACCGGTATAACGTATATAGTCAGCGGAATGTACCATTATAGAGGGGTGTATCATTATAGGGGAATGTACCATTATGGAGGGGTAAGCCATTATAGAGCAATGTACTGTTATGGAGAGTTGTACAATCCCCCGGGCAGCTGAGTGCTCGCGCCGGCTCCTCCGCCCCACCCTGCGGGGTGGGGGGAGGGGGGTCGCCAAAATAAATCTTTGCCCCGGGTGCCAGAAAACCTAGTTACACCGCTGCGTCTGCTTAACACAATTCAGCATAAGCCTCCAAGAGAAATTGCACCAAACTGCAGTAGACAAACTAAAGCATAATCAATGACAATGATGATATGGATTCGGCTATAGAAATCTTTAGCGATCAGCTTCTCTAGTATTAAATGCTGGCCATACCTATTAATAACACTGATAGTCTTGGTCAGTCAGATAAAAATCATCCCTTTATTAGTGGCTTCCGACCCATAATGCTTGAATAAGGGTTGTTCTCAGCAGATGTTCCTTTTAGTGATAGTATGTTATCCCTTTGCCTGCAGCACTTCCAAAAGTACCATAAGATCAGTTAATAATGCTAATTAATATGGGGAAAGTTTCTCCTTGTGGACTATGCTAAACGAGCATAAGGACGCTTATTGGCCATGCAACACTCCTCTGGAAATTGAAATATGCAAATAGCCTCTTCAGAAAGGAAGAGGACTTGAACTCTGGCACTAGCTATTGGCTTTAAAAGTCCTAAAATCGACCCTTTAATAATCTTTGCTACATGAGTCAGGATGAGAAGCCAAACAAGAAACTTCATGTGCATACACATGTTTCAGGGTGTCTGCAACTCCTTAGTGTAAATCAAGAATATGATTTAGCTTGGTGAGAGGCCTCTGACTGGGGGCCAAAGGTGGAAAGTGTTACCTTGCCGACAGAGCCAAGCCAGCATAAGGAGACTAATAAGCCATGCAATAGTCTGATAATTTTTACAACAAGGCTTGATAAAAGGTAGATATTGACTTTTAGGGCTGCTACATTCAATAAATGGTGCTAGAGATCAAGTCATCTTCCTTTCTAAAAATGCTATTTGCTATGTACTATGAAATTAATGAAGACATCTGAGAACATATCACATTAAATTATTTAAAAGGGGAACTATATGTATTCACTTATGTGCCTAGACCCACATGCTGATCCACCTAGGTTTAGACAAATGCCTTTTTAAGTCCCTAGCAGGTGATCAATCAGTTATTAAGGCACATATTCATACACACACAACCCAACTCAAGCAGTCATTCATACAGAAGCACAGACAAGAAGGCTCATGTATTCTTTCAGGGACTCACTGATGTCTTCCAATCAACGCTCACACAAATAATAATTAAAAAAAACACGATCAAACTCCTTGATGCAATGCTATTTGTTTATGGTGGATTATTGAATTTCTCCGTATTATCACCATATGGGTTATGATTCCCTATGCGCATATTTTGTATATCATAATGTAACTTTCCAGGTGTATGCCAACTGCACTGTGCTGTGGGTCTTGGGTATGCCCCCACATTTACCTTGTTGATTTGGTAAAATAAAAAACACAGTGGTTGCACATTACATCAAGAAGTTTGATCGTAGTTTTTTGAATTATTATTCTGTGCCTGAGGCGCGATTTTCCTGTCCATGAAGGCTGACAGGTTGCAATTTTATGTAATATTATCACACCTGTCCTCCAAGATGAAGATTTTTAGCTCACACAAATAGTCAGAACTCTCAGATACTAAGCTGGAGTCCCACAAAGACTAGTTTACTAAGGCTAGGGTCACATTTGCGGTTTTGTTTTCAAATCCGAATCCGGTTTTGTCCATTAAAAATGCAGAAAACCGGATCCAGATCCGCACCCATAGGCAGCAATACAAAAACCGGATCGCTTAAACTGCCTTGCGTTTACTGTATCCGGTTTTCCGATTTGCGGTAAAAATCATGCAGGCAACGTTTTTCGTACAGGTTGCAAAACCGGATCTGGTTTTGATAACATGGGTGTTATGTAAACCGGATCCGGTAACCAAGACACATATAAATCCCTGCATTACCGGATGCTCTACTGCATCTGGTACCGGATTCCACATTAAGGGCACATCCGGTACCGCATGCGTTTTTAGGGACACACTTTTCAGTGGAAAATTAGTATGAAGGCACAAGGTAATACCGATCCGGTAACCGGATTGAGCCTTCCAAATGTGACCTTAGCCTAATTCAAATGTCTACCAAACACTGAGTTACCTGTTCAATAATTCATGGTCATTCACATACTTATGTACACACTTAGAGAAAAGCAATTACTCACCACTCAGGCAACTCCCTCCTTCACTTATCAATATCAACCTTGCCTAACTCACCAAATTGGGTTTTAATTTAACCCCTTCTTGACCTATGACGTACTCACATCATAGGTCATGTTTCCTGGTTTGATGCAGCTCCCACGCTGGGCCCGCATCAATCCCTGCACATGTCGGCTGATCTGATTGGTTGTCATAACAACAAGTTGATGACCCCTTGTGCTGAGTATGATGAACTCCCCGTGATCAATGGCTGTGCATCTGCGTTTATAGGAAGACATCAGTTGTGGTGTACAGCGTGGAGCTGATGCACTGCTCTCTACAGCACAAGCGATCAGATGATCGTGGTTTCAAGTCTCCTGAGGACTAGTAAATACAAAGAAAGTGAAAATAAAAAGTTTTTAAATATATGAAAAAATTTAAAAAAAAAAAAAAAAATTCATCCCTCTGTTACCCTATTGGAAAAAACAATAAGAAAAATATACATTTTTCTTGGTGCATTCAGAAATGTTCTATCAAAATATAAAATAAATTAATCTGATCGGTAAAGGGCATATTAGAAAAAAAATCAAAACCTCAGAATTATGGTTTGTTTATTGCCGCAACATTGAAATAAAATGCAATTATAGGCGGTCAAAAGATTGCATCTATATCAAAATGGGTATAAGTAAATGTGACAGCTCAGGATGCAAAAAATAACTCAACCCACACAGCTCTAGCTCCTTAAAAAAGAGAATGTTACGCAACTCAGAAAATGGCGCCAAAAATGGAATTTGTTGTTGTTTTTTTTACAAATTTCGGAATTTAAAAACTATACAGTACATGTTTGGTATCTAGTGAATCACACTGCCAGGTCACTTTTACCATATGGTGAACATGGTAAATAAATAAATAAACATTATGGAATTGCACTATTTTGCAAATTCACCACACTTTGGAATTTTTCCCGATTTCTAGCACAATATGTGGCAGCATGAATGGTGTCATTCAAAAGTACAACTTGTCCTACAAAAAACAAGCCTTCATATGCCTATATTGACAGAAAAATAAAATAGCTATGGCTCTTGGAATAAGGGGAGTAAAAAATGAAACAGAAAGCAAAAAATCGCTTTAATCACTCATCCTACGTAGGTGCCTCTTAATGCAAGAGTTGGCTTAGAGGCTGTTATACGAATGTGCATATTCTTATTCTTTTCAATTCTTAACTTTTGCTTCTTTATAAATCATGTTTGATTTATTTCTGTCAATGTTTCCTTATTAAGTAATGTGGTTACCTTTCTATTATTTCAAATAGTGCAAGGTATCTCAAATATTAATTTCGAGTTAAGCTCCATTCACTTTCCGTTTTTTATTTTGACTGCCAGGAATCAAGGCGTGTTCAGCTGGCTTACTGAGGTTGACTAAAGCATTAACATAAAAGAAAGAAAAGCATTAAAAAGGAAATGTGCCTGAAAAAAAGTCTCAAGAGAAGAGAAAAGGGAAACAAAATTCAAAGAAAGGCAGGAAGATATAAAAAAATAACACATAGATAAAGCTTAAGAAAATGAGGAGACGCAGGAAGGAACAACACCAAAGCACAACAAAGGAGTCAAGAGTGCCCCCATCATAACAGAAAAGGAGAAGGAAAGTGAGAGTGAGAACCAGCTTACTGAGCACTTCAGTCACTTATATACAGTATTTACCAGAGAAGGGTACAGTAATATACATCTGATCTATACATTGTAAGTTTGGGAGCAGGACTCTAAACCCTACTTTAACTCTGTATTGTCTCTATCATCTGTATATACCGTAATACATTGAGATTTAGACCTTATAGATACATGAACTATTTAGTACTAGTTCCTGATTTAATTTAAGGGCATCCTTGTTGAGTTTGTGATAATAATTAGCAGTCTATCCAGAAGTAGAGCTAGGCTATATGCCGATTGACTAAAAAGTGATGCAGAATTTTCTGCATCAAATCTGCATCCAACTTTTAGCAACTAATATCTACTTTTTTTGGAGCAGAAAATTCTGCATCTGTCCACGCCATCTGCGCCCTGTAATACAGCGCTTACCTTGTGTACTGGCAGGCAGTTCCTGGTTTCGGCCACATCACACACCACATTGGTCACACGCCACCTACTCACGTGATGTGTGCCATGACCGAAACAAGGAATGCCGGGCAGTATGCAAGGTAAGCTCCGTAATTTACTTGACATGCTGCAGATTTTTACGGATCAAAGATGTCTAAAAATCTGCAGCTATTAGGCTGCAAAAAATGCGCCAGTGTCAACACAGCACAGCCAACATCACATTGACTTTATGATTGGCCAATATATCATGCACATTTGTTGCGCCTTTTTACAATACGCCGTAAAAAGGCACAACAAATGAATCCTTGTCAACACAGGGCCGTACAATGCAAAAATAAACAAATAGTTGTATAGGATGTCTATATGGTCCAGAATAGTCAATATTCTAGATGCTCAGAGATAAGGCAGGAGGGTCAAACCAAGAGAGTGTTAGCAGTGCAAGCAGTCCAAAAGAAGCATATTTCTTGGGATAAATAAATAATTATTAGAGCTATCGTAGTTGTGAAGGATTGTCATTTTAGGTACTTGTAAGTAGTGTATTTCCTTATTCTATGGAGTTTTAGTTGGAATGATAAAGAAGGCTTGTAAAACAATAATAAAGTTGGGATGAGTCTTTTTTGGATGATGTGACTGTTAGAATTAAAGGCTTGGAGGAAGTGCTTTTAAGGAACTGAAAGCACCCTAGGGGTTTTAAAAGGAGTAGCTCCAGGAAAGGAGACTGGTGAACGGGGAAAGAAAATGAGTACTAAAACAAAAAAGGAAATCCTCTTTGACAAACAGCCTAAAGTCCAAAAGCAGGTAAATTCTCCAGGACACTGAATAGTGTTCCATTTGCTTCACATTCCTCAGTCATAATGTACCACCTTCTTGTTTAACTACATTCTTACTCTTTAAGGGCCCTTTCACATCAGCGGTAATTTTAATTTCGCGGCCGCACCTGCCGCAAGTGCAAAACCGCACTTGCCGCACCTGCCGCAAGTCCCCCTATACTTACTATGGCGATTACCGCAACCGCGCCGCAAGTGCAGCAGTTATGCGGCGGCTATGCGGCAATTGCGGCAGATGCGGTTTTTTTTCACCGCATCTGCCGCGATTTCAAATTACCGCTGATGTGAAAGGGCCCTAAGACATTAATAAATATCAAGTTCTTTTTCAAAAGTTGATTTCTGGGGAATGTGGAGACTCCTCAGTCCCACTGGATGGGATGAATCAGAGGAGTGTGTGAAGCCCACTGGGACGGGGCACTCAGTACCGGACCGGGGTATCACAGGGGGTATCACGGTAGTCCTGGTCCGGACCGTGTCCCGAGCCCACAAGTGATGGGGGTATTTACAGGGGAGAAAGTCATGACGCCACCCATGGGTTGTGGTCAGGTTTACCACCGCTGCTGCAGAACCTCCGGGGATGATGTTTGGCAGCCAGTGATGTAACGGCTCTCCGCGGGCAGAGCCTGGTTCCCCAGAGCAGTGGTGGTAATAGTCTATAGATGGATGCAGGGCAGGGGTAGTAGTAGAGATGACAGTTTGTGAAGGAGAATAGGGTTTGCAAGGATCACAAATACTCACGGTTTTGTAGTTTTCCAAGTCTTTACTGCAGATGTTCAGTAGATATTGTCCACTGAGTCTGTACCAGGGCCGGGTTGCTCCCACCCTGACCGGGTCCTTGGCTTCCTACTCCTGCACTTTGTGTGTAGCCCTGCTGCCGCTTTAACTAGGCTGCCGTCCCTGTCTCCTCTCATGGGCACCCACTTGCTAGGCAACTTGAGTCTTAACTTTGTGTTTCTGACCGCGCCGTGTTGCTTTCCTGTGGCACAGTGAAGATATATAACCTCCACTAGTCCAGTGTTTACTGTGCTGCTTGTGTCATGCACAATTTTGGATCTGGTATCCGGTCTTTGCGCTTCACCGGGGTGAGTTATAGGGTAACTCTGTGTCCCAGGTATGTTCCTCTGCTTCTCCTACTCCTTTCTTCAGACCTTGGCCGGCCTGGAAGTGGACAGTGGACAGTGGGTTCGGCCTAACGCAGCCCTTTTACACCCAGGTCCTTTCCTCAGTGCTGCCCCGCACTGAACTCTTCATCGTACTGCTACGTACTGAACTAACTGCCACTTCCACTCCACACCAGAATATATAGGGAAGCAGCTTTGTCTTCCCCTTCTGGCCTGGAGGTGCTAGTGTAGTGTTGTGGGTTGTGTGGGGAATTGACCCTTGATGATGTTACTGTGGCACATTAACCCCTGGGGTGCCACAGGTGCATGGCTTTACCCTTGTTTATAGAAGGTATGAGAGAAGATTACACCCTTGTTAACTAATGAGCTTTTTCAATTTCAACAACATTTTAGGGCACTACAAAATTGTAAATATATCGTATTTTTTGCATTATAAGATGCACTTTTGTTCCCCCAAATTTTGGGGGAAAGTGGGGAGTGCATCTTATAATCTGAAACAATACTGTTGTGCGGTGGGAGAGGGGGGGGCTGTGGAGCAGTGTCCGGGGGCTGTCAGGAGGCTGGAGGAGGCTGTGAAAGCATGGAAATCACTGACTATCCCTGGAAGCATGATCATACTCACCGCTCTCCTTGCTCCCTCGCCGTCCGCGCCATCCCCACTGTCTTTGCCGGCATCCGGGTCCTGTGAGCGTCGCTGCAGAGTGACGTCATTACCTGCGCGCTGCTCACAGGACCCGACACAGCACAGAGAGCGGGGATGGCGCAGACGGCGAGGGAGCGAGTAGAGAGGTGAGTAAGATTGTTTATTATTTTAATTGTGCGGCATGGGGACAATGTGCCAGCCTTTTGGGGACAGTGTGCCAGCCTTATGGGAACAGTGTGCCAGCCTTATGGGGCAGTGTGCCAGCCTTATGGGGCAGTGTGCCAGCCTTATGGGGACAGTGTGCCAGCCTTATGGGGACAGTGTGCCAGCATTATGGAGACAGTGTGCCAACCTCATGGGGACAGTGTGCCAGCCTCATGGGGACAGTGTGCCAGCATTGGGGGAGGGACAGTGCCAGCATAAAGGCTATGTGTACCAGTATGGAGGATATATATACCAGGTTGGAGGACATATATACTGATTGTAAGATGGACACTGGCATTATAAAAAGAACCCCATTTAACATTAAAAATTATTTTTTTCCTCTTTTCCTTCATCAAATGTGGGGGTGCGTCTTATAATCCGGTGCATCTTATAAATCGAAAAATACGGTATATATACAATATATATATATATATATATATATATATATATATATATATATATCGCTCAAAAAATAAAAGGAAAGCTAAACTGCCCATCCTTGATTTCATTAAATATTCCAGTTGCAAATCTTTATTCATTACACAGTGGAATATGCTGAGAACAATAAAACCTAAAAATGATCAATGTAAATCAAAATTAGTATCCCATGGATGTGTGGATTTGGAATGATACCCAGAGTCAAAGTGGAAAATCAAATTACAGGCTGCTCTAACTTCAGTGGAAATGCCTCGAGACTAGAGATGAGTGATCTTTGCTCGAACACGTTCGCCAATGTCAAATTCGACCAAACGTGACCGATTTGGCTAGGGGATTGAAAACCGTAACACTTTCCCCAAAAGTCGACAAACGCGACTATGTTCGAGAAAAGGTTTGAAATTATAAAAAGCCCTAAAACTTTACCTGTTTATTTGGAGCCAAAATGCTCGCCAGATGACCCATTGGCTGGGGACAACACCAAACCGAATGGTTAGAAGTATCCCCAACCATCCGATCTACCAGCTTGTATCAAGGTGTAGAATTTTTTGCTTTAAATTATTTTTCTTAAGCATTCAGGAGCTTGCAGGTGTTTTCGACACCTGCAGGGTGTGAATTTTGGAAACAGTGTCAGATGTGGCAGCAGCTGGGAAGTCCAGGAACCTAAAGGCCACTTCACACACACAGATATCTGAGTCCAATATCTGAACAGATCTCTGGTTGCAGTGAAATCATGGATACATTGCTCCATTTTGTGGCTGTGTACAACATGGAGCAATGTATCCATGATTTCACTGCAACCAGAGATCTGTTCAGATATTGGACTCAGATATCTGTGTGTGTGAAGTGGCCTTTAGAATGTCCTTAAATCATCCACTTAAGAGAGCTTAATATTTTTTAGGGAATTTTTTTTAATATTTATTTTTTATGTTTTTTTTTATTATTATTTTTTTTTTTTTGGGAGCGCAAACCTGTATTATTGCAGAGGGTCAGCAACATGCAAGGTCATCTATTCTACACTTATGTGATAGAAATTCATATAAAAATTGCATATGGCCATTATATACTTCACATCCATGACCTTATAGGTTTGTTCAAACAAACGAAACACCATAGTATGGATAATGCTGCTTGAAAATGTGCAATCACGATTTCATGTCATAAATATACTATCAATAATAATATTTATTAATTTATATAGCGCTATTAATGCTATAGCGGTATACATACATTAACACACTGTCCCCATTGGGGCTCTTTTCAAGCCATACATATACAATACAGACTTTTGGCAAGTGCATAACTGTGTTATATGTATAATTAATATTAAAGTTGTCCTTGAATTCCAGCAGTGCCCAGTGCCCATCAGCCTTATTCAGCATTCCGAATGAATTGGGGGTGAATGGTGAATTGAATAAACTTATTTGTTTTCATTCTTATGTTTCCTACAAAGATGTCACACTTCAATAATCAAAGCTAAAAAAATAGGAGGACGCGCACATAGGGTACAGTAGAACAGGGCTGGCTAAGTGCAGTTCTCATGGGCTGCAAATAGTGCATGTTTTCAGGATTACCTTAGCATTGCACAAGGCGCTGGAATCATCATCTCTGCAGGTGGTGAAATTAACACCTGTGCAATTATAAGGAAATGCTGAAAACCTGCACTGTTTTCAGACCTTGAGAACTGTAGTTGGCCACCCCTGCCCTAGAAGTCTCTGTGGAAGTAGTTAGGGTCCAAGAGGAATCCTCGTGCTCTTTCACCACAACTACAGCTCTATTTGTACCCTCTTAGGCCCTGTGCATTGTTTGATGCTTTTTTAAATGCAGATTTTGAACATCTGCATCAAAATCTGCATGTCTATCCTGAGGCCAGCAAAGTCTAGGACAGGTCAGAAGTGCTGTGCCCATGTTGATTTTTTTCTTTGCACATGTGGTTCAGATTGTTTTTTTCTTACCCCAAAATCTGCATCAAATCTGCAAGGGAATAAAAACATGTTGACACAGCACTTCTGAACTCTCATAGACTGGCATCAGGATAGACATGTAGATTTTGATGCAGATTCTTCAAATTTGCTTAAAAAGGAGCATCAAACAACGTAGTATGGTCACAGCGGGATTCACTGCTGCATAATACCTATTGTGTAACCTGAGACAAACTCAGAGAAGTCATGATGAGTAGGTCTGAGGTTCATGAGTGGGCCCGCAAGCATGGGCATCAGCATACTGATGTATGTAAAGTGCTATGGAATTAATAGCGCTATATAAATGAATAAATATTATTAAATATTATATTATTATTATAGCGGCTGTGCCATCCTGGATGAGCTCCACTACATAAGCAACCTCTATGGGTTCGAAACAGTGCCTTATGCTACCTCTAAAGGTACCGTCACACGCCACAATCTCGCCAAGCGATGTGTGGCGATGTGACGCGCACGCTCAAGTTTTTCGTGCCCACCTCAGATCGCGATGGCGGCGTCACACGCCGCAATATCACCCTGAAGCTAAGGCGATGTGTCGCTCCGGAAATCGCCTCACCTACAGTGGAAGCAATCTTACCTCATTCCATCGCCGCGTCACATGCCACAATTGCAAAGGCAATGTGGGCGTACATGTTCAGCGCGGTGAGGAGATAGGCGTGCCACAGAGGTTTACACCGCACCCCATACACGCTCATTGGTCAACACAACTGCGTTACGATTGGTCAGCCTGCTCTGAAAGCCCAACATCTGAGCTGTCATGTGTGGCACTATACTCTACACAGCGCAACTTAATACACGTGGACAACATAGCTTGCACTATTCAATGGCACGTAATTGCACTGAGTTTGCGGACAGTTGTGTAGCAGAAGATGTGTGTGGTGCTGATGGACAGCTCTTCAAATATGGTGCAGTGTCAACTGACAGCCAAAGGGAACACAGTAGCCCACACCAATCATCTCAGATGGGGCGCGGACTACAGCACGCTGAGGCACGCCTAAGGGAAATCACAGAAATCGCCCTTTCCATCACTATCGCCCTGTCACACGCCAAAACATGAAAAAATTGCCTTGGCGATATTGCCTGATTGCTGAGCACTGTTCAGCAATCAGGCAACGGGTGATGGGCGATTTATTGCAGTGAAATCGCCCAACCACACGCTGCCACCGTGAAGAAATTTCACAGCATTTTCCCTGGGGCAAGACTTCGCCTTTCAGATCGCCAGGAGATATTGCGGTGTGTGACGGTACCTTTAGGGTGAGAACAATGACAAAATGCAAAAGTACCAAAACAACAGCCAAGAAGGATGAGAACAGAGAAATGATCTTTGGTCACCACCTGCAGAACTACTCCTTTATAGGGGGTGTCTTGCTAATTTACTATCATGTCTATCTACTGTATGTTCCATTTGCACAACAGCAGGAGAAATTGATTTACAATCAGTGTACTTTCATAACTGAACAGGTTAATTTTACAGAAGTGTGATTGACTTGGAGTTACATTGCGTTGTTTAAGTGTTCCTTTTATTTTTTTTTTAGCTGTGTGTGTGTGTGTGTGTGTGTCTGTGTGTGGATGTGTGTGTGTGTGTGTGTGTGTGTGTGTGTGTGTGTGTGTGTGTGTGTGTGAAAAAATACATATAGAGGCAAATATTAATTATTTTTGAACACTACAAAAATACCTATTAATTATTATACCATCATGGTGAGTTATGACTTATTGAGCTGTTCTGACCACCTCTCTCAAGCACTTGTTTGGTTACTCCCGAGACTATACTTCTTCTGAACTCTAGTAGATTAAGTTGTCATATTGACATTGACTAAAACCAATTAATGCAGATACTGAAGACGGTGTATTCATTGATTCACTGTGTCCCGCTGCTCAGATCCCTTGTGGTAAATTGTAATCCATGGAGGCACAGATGTATTATTGCCCTTAAGCTTCCAGAACGAATGAAATGAAGCCACTCACAGTTCTCATTTAAATCCACGTGCAGACTTGCAGAAAAAATAAAGTGTTTTCTATTTTGAATAGAAGAAGACAAAATACACGGGTTGGTCTCTTTTAAAGGTCATTTATACATGACTAAGGGACATAATTTGGCTAACTAAGTGTATAAGTTATTGAACTAATGTATCATCTACTTAACCCCTTGTGTGGAGACATAGGACCCAAGAGATCTAAAGACTTCAAAAAGGGAACAAATTAAAAATAGAATTTGGTGCAAAGTAAAAGCAGGCTTAAAACACCAAAAACAAGACGAAAAGAAATGACCAAAGCAATAATGAATCAGGCTCACAGTCATGATTGTAGTTAATAATGCATACAAAAGTAGATAAACTGATGACCTACTTCTAAAGTTCATGAGCTTCTGTCGTAGATATGCTGCACGATAAAGTGGGTGCTTTCCATATGTAGTGTACTAATGTTCACATATATTGCTTTTAAATGTTATGAATAGTATATTTCTTTCTAATGTCTAATGCTTAGGAAGAAAAATACAACCATTCTATTAGTTTCAGTCTACACATTTCCAATAGTCTTCTTTTCTATGAATAAAACTTTTAAATTATGTAAGGGATAGTGATGAGCGAGTAGCAAAATATTCACACTCGCTATACTCGTAACGAGTAGCTTTTAATAATTGCATATTTGTCCAAATAGTGAGTCCAATTCTAGTCATTAAGTGATAGGTTCCGCTCACTCATTTCTGGCTCTAAAACAAGTCTTTCCGGTACATGGCGGGAGGTTGGGCTTTTTTACAATTTCAATGCCTAAAACACCTTGCTGTGCCCCTAGAGAGATCCTAACATTCAATCTGCTCTCAACGAGGTGCCAGCGCACTTTGTGTACCTAGTATCACGAATACTGTACTATCCGTGCAAGTAGCAAATAGTAACGATTACACTCACTCATCATAGTAAGGGATAATGTAGATAAAAGTAAGGTCATGCATTGAGCCAAGGAAAGAAAATCTATAATTATTTCCTAAATGTAAAAACACTGGAAAAAACTTGGGCATTTGGGTGGACAGAAAGCTCAAATTTACAAACCAGTTCCAGGCAGCTGCTGCCAAGGAAAAAAAAATATAACCAAAGACAAATGCTAGAAAGATAAGGCTGCGTCACACGCAGCGTATTTCACCTTTTACATAGCACTTTTTAGGGCTTGTGTAAATGCAATGAAACACATCGCTGGAAACACATTCCTGCAAAATCAATGGCTTTTTGTGAAATGCGTTCAGAAGATACATATTTTTGCGGATGCATAAAAGCGAGTCCGCAAAAGAATGACCATGTCAATTCTTTGCGCCTTTTTCGGCGTGCTTTTTCCATAACCCACATTATAAAATGGGCTTGGGAAAAGTGCAGCTGAAAAAGTGCTGCGTGTGCATGCAGTTGAGCTTTTTTGTGCAAAATGCGGGTGAAAACGCGCAACTGCATAAATATGCAGCAAATACGCTATGTGTGAATGTAGCCTAAGACTCAGTATGGAATTTCTTCTGAAAATAAGGGCAACTCCTGAAATATACATAAAGATATTGGACACAGAGAATCACGGCCCATATTGCGCATTTTATTAATTGTGAAAAACATAGCTTTTATTAATACAATAAGTAAAAACAACATGCAATACATATTAAAAGTGAACTAGTCTGCAATTTCCATAACGGATCACATTTAATAATGTACTTTGAATGTGACTTAAAGGGAAACTCCAGTGAGCGAAAACATTTTAGTACAATTCCTATAGATCACTTATAATTCAATAAAATCATACCTGCTCCTTTGATCTTTCCCTCCCTCATGGGACATAAAATTTCAGCCTGAGAGCTTGATGCAGCAGCACAGAACAGGAGGTGTGTCAGGTGTGTTTGGGCGCAAAATTCCGGAGGATTGGGGATATTCGGGAGAAATCTTGGAGGCGATTGGGTGAGTAAAAAATAAGTGTGGAGGAGGAGGTCTTGGGAAAAGATTACATGAGGGAAGATATTGGGATATTAGTTTGAAGATATAGGGAGGGGACAGATTATGGATGGCTTTGTAGGTCAGTGTTATTAATTTGAACTGGTTTTGTTGGGAATTGGGAGCCAGTGGAGAGATTTGCAGAGGGAAGAAACAGTGGAGTAGCGAGGAGAGAGGTGGATTAGTCGGGTAGCAGAGTTGAGGACAGATTGGAGAGGTGTAAGAGCATTAGCAGGGAGGCCACAGAGGAGTATGTTGCAGTAATCAAAGTGGGAGATGATGAGGGCATGTACAAGCATTTTAGTAGATTGAGGGCTGAGGAAAGGACGTATTCTGGAAATATTTTTGAGCTGGAGATGACGGGAGGTGGAGAGAATTGGATGTGTGCTTTGAAGTACAGGGCAGAGTCAAGCATTACTCTGAGGCAGCAGATTTCAAGTGTGGGAGAGAGCATGATGTCATTTACCATGATAAATAGATTAGGTAGGGAAGATACGCGAGATGGAGGACAGATAATGAGCTCGAATTTACCCATGTTGAGCTTTAGAGAGTGAGAGAAGAAGGAGGATATGGTTGATAGACACTCTGGGATTCTGGACAGCAGAGAGGTGACGTCTGGGCCAGAGAGGTAGATCTGAGTGTCATCAGTGTAAAGGTGGTACTGGAAGCCATGAGAAATTATGAGTTATTCCAGGTAAAGAGTATAGATGGAGAAAAATAGGGGTCCCAGGACAGAGCCTTGCGAACTCCAACAGAGAGAGGGCAGGATAAGAAGGTAGAGTGGGAAATGCTAAATGTGCTGAAAAGTATGAGGAAATCCAGGATAGGACAAGGTCTTTGACGCCAAGGGAAGAGAGGATTTGTAGCAGGCCTGACAAATATTGGTAATTCAAGACAATGATCATAAGAACAGTGTACTTTGATTAAAAAGTTAATTGAAGAGGGTAAAAGTTATAAAGAAATGCAGACAATGATAGGTTGATCAGCTAAAATGATCTCCAACTAGGGATGGGCGAAATATACTCGTTTCTACTCGCTACTCTGCGAGTAGTAGGGAACTCGGCTGACTTCTTACTCTGCGAGTTTCATTGCGATTACTCACACAGTAACGAGTCCAATGAAAATCAATTGTAAATTCTATTCCTCCACTTCTTTGAACTGGATTGTCCCGGATTGACCCGGTCAGGTTCATCAGGTACCATAGACATCAATGTTTAATGTACCCGGATCTGTACAAACCGGTACAATCTGGTTTAGTCCCGGTATAAAGAATCCGCTTACAGCGGTCATGGACTCCATGTCAATCCAGTTCAACCTAACATGTTTGCTATGCAGCCGGATTGTCCCTGAATCGTTACAAAACCTGACCGGTTACCAGATACCCGCTGTCAGCAGCGAGTATTACGAGCGAGTCTACTCCTGTATTCTGTATTCGGTACTCGCCGAATATAGAATATGTTAATGTTACGTTACGAGACGGAGACAGCCTAGCATGTTAGCTATGAAAAAAGTGAAGAGCCAGCCCAGCATGTTATCCAATCATAGTCAGTAATGCCGCAGCCATGTTGGTTGTGGCAATACTATGATTGGCTGCTGTCCATTGTGATGCCTATGTCATGTATGACAAGGCAAAGCTGTATATAAACCTTGCCCCCGCCATTTTGGGCACATTCCTATGACGATCTGAGCTAGTGTAGGGAGAGTTGCAGAAGATCCTAGGGAGTGTCAGTCAGTGTAGGAAATCCACCTCGAGATTCCTCACATTTTACCCAAAAGCTCTTGTGAGAGCTACCAGGATGGAGGAGTGCTGTAGAGGACTGTAGGCAGTGAGACAGGCAGCAGCAGCCTTGCAGTGCCACACAGCACCGACCTCAGAGCTTAGCTCACTCAGCTTTCCTCAGAGCTGAAATCTGAAGCTAAGAATTTTTTTTCCAGCAGATAATTTTGGGGTCATATTTACCCCTGCAGCTTAATTTTTGCTAGGGACAGTGCGTAGCTGCTCTGCTACCTGACAGCACACACGTTACCATCTAGCGGTGATGCAGAGAACACTACAGTACACCTTGGTGACTGCTTTTGCGCGCTAACTAATATTTTCTGGGCCAGTGCGTTGCTGCTCTGCTAACTGACAGCACGCACGGTACCATCTAGCAGTGAAGCAGAGAGCACCACAGTACACCTTGGTGACTGCTTTTGGAAATGGAGAAACATTTTGTGGATTGATGAAAGTAAAATTGTTCTTTTTGGGTCCAAGGGCCACAGACAGTTCTTCAGAGAATCCCCAAACTCTGAATTCAAGCCACAGTACACTCTGAACACAGTGAAGCCTAATGGTGCAAGCATCATGATATGGGCATATTTCTCTTACTATGGTGCCGTGCCTATTTACCCCATATCAGGGATCATGGGCCAGTTTTCATATATCAAAATTCTTTAAGATGTCATGTTGCCTTATGCTGAAGAGGAAATGCCCTTGAAATGGGTGTTTCAACAAGACAACAACCCTAAAATTCTAAAAAAAAAAAAAAAAGAGTATATATTTTGAGTTTGGAAAGACCAAATGTGACACTTATTTATTTGAACAGCCCAGTGTTCATTTTTTATTTCTTTGTAAATTATTTAAAAATGTTATACATTTCTCTTCATGCTTTGATTTAGAAAACAGTGTGAAATGTTTCCAACACATGGAAATAAGGACTATTATAAAGATTTTGGGCTTAACTCATGTTTTGAACACAGCTATTATTTTGACACCACTGTACACATACAAATACCACATCCAAATAAAGTTCTGATAGTGCTTACCATTAAATTATAAGGTGTGTCTGTGCATTTTGCTTGCAGATTCCTTGAGGGGAAAGCCTAAAATGATATATGATACATACTCTCATGATGAGTACATATTTTTGCATCTATACAAGTCACTATACAAGTCAAGGGTGACTACGGAGGCACAACCTGGTTATTAAGCAATTGGGTGGATTGCAATACCAAGACAAGACAATTTAGGGGTTATGAAGTTTGGAAAAATGAAAGCTATAGGCTGAGCTGACTACATAGTATAAATATATGAGGGACAGTACAGATACCTTTCTAATGATCTTTTCACACCTAGGCCTGTGACAGGGACTAGGAGCCCCCTATGTTTAGAGGAAAGGTTTAATCATATTCACAGTACAGATTCTTTATGTAAGAGCAGTGATATTATGGAGCTCTCTGCCACATGATGTTGTAATGATTGAAAAAAGTACAAGAAGGGCCTGGATGCCTTTCTGGGAAAATGCAATATTACAAGTTATGGGTACTAGATTCTGCAATGGGAGGTTGATCCAGAGAATTAGTTTGATTGTCATTGGAGTGGGAAATAATTTTTATCCAAATACAGGGTGCTTAAAATCTGCCTCATGTGGTTTTTGCCCTCCTCTGGATAAACATGTTAAGTTATAGGTTGAACTTACTGGACGTATGCCTAGCTTCAACCTAGAGGCATAACTAGAGTTTGATGGGCCCCGTTGCAAAATTTGTTAATCAGATGTATTGTCACCTGTAGCATTCTGGCTTTTTTATGTTTCTTTTGGAGTAAGGGCTTCTTCCTGGCAGAGAGGTATTTCAGCCCATGTTGATACAGTACTCATTATATTGTGGACAATTACAAAATCTTACCAGCTTCTGCCATCATCTTCACAAGGTCTTTTGCTTTTGTTCTTGGATTGACATGCACATGTTAGACAAAAGTACGTATATCTTTGGGACACAGAAACCATCGCCTTCCTGAGCGGTATGATGGCTGATTATTCCCCTTTTGTTTGTATAATTCTTTGTGCAGATGAACGAGGCACCTTCAGGTATCCTGAAATTGCACCCAAGGATGAACCAGAGTTGTGCAAGTTCACAATTCCCTTATGATATTTTGGCTGATTTCTTTTGACTTTCCTATGATGCTACATAAAGAATTAGTGTGTTTCAGATGTGCATGAAAATACATCCACAGGAATGTCTCATATTAACTCAGATTTGCCAATAAACCTATCAGAAGCTTCCAAACACATGACATCACCATATGGGGTGTGCCAAATTGTTTAAAGGCTTGGTTATCTTAGTGTATGTAAACTTGTGACTTTATAGAATGCAACAAAAAATGCCTTAAAACATTCTCTATATCTCATTATTCTGGCATTTGTTCAATATTAATAATTATAGTATTAATATCAATATTAATAATTATAGTAATCCTAATTGACATAAAACGAGAAAGGTTTATTCTGATTTCATGTCACATAGTGAGAAAAACATGCATATGTGTCTTTTGATACAGTGTATGTAAACTTCTGGTTTCAACTGTAGCTGATTGTATTGCTGTGTTTGATTCGCAAAGCAAAAATAACATCTATACAGAGAAGGGAATTAGATTACACTAAATTGAGTATTTGTAGAAACAAAAAAACTCAGACATTGCCAGATGCGGTGAAAAAAGGTCACTAAAGCTTCATTTATTCTGCGTATTAAGCAACGTTTCAACCGTATACGGGTCTTTATCAAGCACAAACGAAATTGTTTAGCATTGTCTATAAAATTGTCTCAGAGAAAAAGTGGTGTTGTTGCCGGCTGAGATGTTAAAGTGGTCTCTGATAGAAGAACACCGAGTTTGGAGATATTTAGGATTGGATCTAGAATTTTCCTCTTAAAGTCTGTCCGATCACTGCAAAAACTAATAGAGAAAGCCTGTGAGTTCTGTTCCCCCATCCCTCGCCCACATATAATGAGTGACAGCTTCTTCTGCCTCAGTTTGAATAAAGAGAGAGTTGTCAATTACACTGTGTGGGTGGGAGGAAGTAGGATTTACAGGCTTTCTGCAGAAATTCAGCAGATTAGTACGTGCCGCATTATACAGTACTAGGCTTCATTCAGATAAGAGAACTACCAAATCTACCAGCATCTCAGTTTTAAAGATTTACATTCACATAATTAAGTATAGATACAGGGATAAGAAATTTGGTACATCAAATATTATATATTATATATATAATATATATATATAGCACAAAAAGTAAAATAAATGTGAATTTTAATGGCCATTGGCGTGGCAATGTTTCAGATATAATATCCTTTCTCAAGCAGCGATAGATAGATAGATAGATAGATAGATAGATAGATAGATAATAGATAGATAGATAGATGATAATATGAAGTTTATTGCCCTATAGTAATCAAAATTAATGTGGTTATATATATATTATATATATATATATATATATATAAATATATAATATATGTATATATATATTTATATATACATTTCAAACCATATCAAGCTAATAATACTGTAATTAACCATCTGCAGATCCTGCTCACATGAATCAAAGAAGCTTTTATTAGCAAAGAGTGAATTTTCTCATATCAGAACTATGATGCTTGCTTATATCAGAATTATGTAAAAATTGTGTTTTATTACCTAGATCACTTATACTCATATTTCTATTGTTCTCTGGATTTCACACTTTTGTTTCAATCATTATTAAGCAGAGTTGAATTTAGGGATCACTTATAACAAAATGTCAAATTGGAAATTTACGTAAACTCAAGTTTTGAAATCATTTTTGGAGAAAGAATTGACATGAATAATGATTTAACTCTTATTTGTCTTTCATTTTGTTTTTTATATAGGAATAATGGAAGATTGCATTTAAAATGCTATCATTTAGGCATGATTGGTGCTGGATTATCAAATGTTCTAGACTACTAGTCATGGAAAGAAATATAAAAACGAACCTGGAAATAATTTACCGGAATATATTCTAATCTAGCCTTGTACTTCATTGGGGAGAGCTCCGAGCTCGTTCTCTCTGTTTTGTCTTCTACTTCTGGTCTCGTGAAATTCCACACAAAATTGTATTTCTATGCTTGAAATGTGCTGGATTATCAGAGGGGATTATCAGATGCTAGAGTCAAGGAATTTTACTATTCTCCATTAACATTTTTGAAATACCGTATATTTAAATGATAATTGTTTTTTCATTTTCTTGTTTTCCTTTTCTAAACCATTATATTTTAGAGCTTTCTGTAGCTTTTTAGTTCTTTATCTTCATTATTCATATTACAATTGGTAAAGGGCAAACGATAACTGGATTTAGGTCACCTTTCACATAGCTTTGATATGAGAAAAAATGTAGTTTTCCATATTTTGTTCAGTTAAACATTTGAAACAATGAATGTTTTGCTACTACTATTTAATACTAGCCAGTAAAGGCATGTGCCACTTCCAATTTTTTGAGTAAAGAATACATTTTCATGGATGTTTTGAACTGACCTGAGCTGTCTCAAGAACTTGGTATTTATTACCATCTTTTCAGTTAGCCATTAAAAGGTACCAACCACCGAGGACTATCAGATTCTAATATTTTTCCAATTACCTAAACAGTACATCAAAGTCCTTTAATGTGTTGATAAGAAAATACTTTATAAAAGTATTTACCAAAATGCTTTATCACACACAGATACTAAAAAATACAAAGAGCTGACAACTTTGACTGTAGCAGCCCTCTTAATTCTGGAAGCTAGTGGTGATCCTAAATCTACTGGTGTGATCTCCTGATCGATAACTATTTACACCGGTTAAAGTGCGACTCATATCAATTCATTATGAGATGCCCTACAAGTGTGGGGGGCTGTGACTATTGTGTATTCAAAGTTAAGAAACCTATCAGAATATATCTTCTGAAAGCTTAAATTCATATTTATAGCTGAGGTTCAGGCAAAAACCTTCCGTTGACATATTAAAGTTATGTCAACAGAAAGGTATATATACCTTTAATATGTCAACGGAAAGGTTTTGCCTGAACCTCAGATTTAAATATGAATTTACGCATTCAGAGGTTATTATAGTCTGATAGTTTTCTCAACTTTGAGGACACTATATTCACAGCCCCCCACACTCATAGAGCATTACATAATGAATTGATATGAGTCGCACTTTAACCGGTATAAATAGTTGGTGAATGAAGCATTACCTTTTGTCTCTTCCGCGTAGCTCTAAAACAGCGGTCTGGTAGTAATCAGATAATGGAATAATAGTGCCACCTAGTGGTAGAAATAAATACTACTATTGGTCTGTGCTCTTAACCCTTAGATTGACTCTATTCAGCTCTGGCATAAATTGTGTAGCTACAATGGAACAGCTTAGTGCATTAGGTAAATGATCTGAAAGACTTTGTAAGATGAGTGAGGAATTTTCCCTTATTGAGTCGGCAAAAAATGTTCCGTGTTAGCCAGTACATAGAAAAATATTATAATCTGAGAGTCCTCAGTGGTTGATACCTTTTAATGGCTAACTAAAAAGATTGTAAGCAAAGCAAGCTTTTGGGACACTATGGCCTCTTCATCAGGGTGATAATGACACAAATTCTGAAGAGACACACACATATATACATAAGCAGGGTGAGATGCTGTAGTAAATATGACAGGTTACATAAAGCAGAGTCAGGCTAGGGAGGGGAAGAGGAGCTGGGGAGGTAAAATCAAAATTCTAAGATAAAAGGAACAGATTGTATTATTGTTTTATGATTAGTGGCCTGTGGAGACCCCTAGTGAGTTAACGCTGGCCACAATCATCGTAGGGGGGGTTACAATTTGTCTTCCTCTGTATCAGCCAACTAAAGCCCCCGTTACACATAGTGAGATCGCTGTTGAGTCCCAGGTTTTGTGACCCAACAATGACCTCGCCAGCGATCTCGCTGTGCTTGACAAGTAGCAGCGACCGGCCCCTGCTGTGACATCGCCGATCATGTCGGAATGGCCTGGACCATTTATGATCGTCGGGTTACCGCTGGGCAGCATGCATTGGTGTGTTTGACACCTTAACAACGACCTCGTTGGCGACTCAGGACTCAGCCACGTAGGTCTGAGTCGTCAGACAAGTTGTTGTGTGACAGGGGCCCAATGACCGCCGAGGTCGCTATACGGTTCGCCATATCGTTGCTGTGTCATTCAGTAGATCTGACTGTTTGACATCTCATCAGCGACCATGTAGCGACGTTCCAGCGATCATTACCAGGTCGTATTGTTGTTGGGATCGCTGGAACGTCGCCAAGTATGACGGGACCCTAAGTCTGAAAAAAGATTATATAATATTCATTCAGTACCCTAAACCATTTTAGACCAACTGTATAGACCAAATACAATTTACTCCAGATCAGAAGTTCAGCTATAGGAGGTAGAGAGGTAACAGTCGCATCAGCATTCTAGGACTTATTAAGGCTTGTTTGCATGCTGCGTTTATCCACATTTTTTCAAATTTCTTTTTACAGTATCAGCAAAGTGAGTTGGATTTCTAAAATCTCAGGCACATGTTGCTTATATTTTCCTTGCAGGTTTGAATCATAAAAGCGATTTTTTTCAAATCTGCAGTATCTAAATTCAGTGTTTTTCACCCAAAGTAAAAAACATCAAAAATGCATTAAAAAGTGTGCATTTTTTCTGTTTTTCATGTCCAAAACTCTGCTTTTTTTGCTTCAGAAAAATTTGCTACAGATATTAACCATGTGCACATAGGCTAAAAACATTGGGGATTCCTGCCTCAGGTTCTGCATGGAGCCCAGAAAGCTTCACAATCTAGATAACCAGTCAGTAACACACAGCAAATGTCTGAAATGATTCCATGTTGTAGCCACTGAAGAAGGCAAGCAATCCCCCACTTGAAACATTCAGGGGGTTGAGCGCTTTGCTAGAGTGTTCATAAGTGTCTATAGCAAAGTGCTCCTTAAATATTTAACTGCATGACAGGTATGGCACAATATAAGTGACCAGGCTGAAAAGTACTGAAGTAAAGGTAAACACATAACAGACAAAAGAAGGGGAAATGGAGAGATAACATTGTCACTGCTATGTGAGAAGAACATAACATTGGAAGCAATCCAAGTCATACAATACATTTCACAAACATGTGATTGTAGGACATTACAGGGCAGAGCACTCTTTAGCTCCGGCTGCATTTGACCCCTTGCACTTGTCATCCCGGTAAGGGTGCATGCTTGTGTTTACCTCATTACTGACTTTATAAGGTGCGGCACTTCTTGTGGTACTGGATAAATAATTATATAAATGCATAACAATATTTGAAAAGCCTATTGGTATGTGTTTTAATATGTCACAATGCAACTTTTGTTCTATGAGTGATTTATAACTAATGAATACGACAATAAAATAGAAGTTTGTGAGAATAAAACTTTTTGGTATATTTGCTATGAGCAAAGTGATAAGAAATACTTAAGGTACACACAGAGGTATCTGTGCAGACATTGCTTGCAACTCACTGGTTGCAGTGAAATCATGGACACATTGTTCCATTTTGTGGCCATGTACAAATAGAACAATGTGTCCATGATTTCACTGCAACCAGTGAGTTGCAAGCAATGTCTGCACAGATACCTCTGTGTGTAACGGTACCTAAGGCTGGCTTCACCCTTGCAGTTCCTTTCGCAGCATCCTGTGGAGGGGAACCGCAAGCTGAGCGCAGGCACCACAAGTCCCCATGTTTAACATAGGGACGCGGGTGCCTGCGCTCTGGTGCAGATTGGCGTACGCACCCTGTACAAATCATACATTGCAGTGAATGGGTGCGCAATCTGCACCAGAGCGCAGGCACCTACATCCCCATGTTAAACATAAGGACTTGCGGTGCCTGCGCTCAGCTTGCGGTTCCCCTCCGCAGGATGCTGCGGAGGGAACCGCAAGTGTGAAGGCAGCCTTAACGAAGATTTACTAAGCAACAATTCTTAAGAAATCTACTGCTATAATGAGATTATATATCAATATATTTATCTATTATAATACTTTAGTGACATCTGTTATCCACTTCCGTGTGTTTGAGGCCGAATCCCACAATCCACTGTGCAGCCTGGATTACGCCGGAAGCCATGTTGGGACAAAAAAAACAGCCACCCGCCGCACTCCCACTGCACACAGTACAACAGGCCACACATCCAGTCGTATGCCATGTTCTAACCTAGAAATATGAGACAAAAAATGCGCATAGGGTCTTATCTCTTAGCAGAGAGGGGCAGATGCCCTATGAGAATTGCTTACCTGATCTGGTTGTGTAAACCCACAACCAGTATATGCGCTCGTACAGCTGCTGCTGAATCCACACCTCCACGTGCACAGCCGGCGCGCTCCACCTCCGTCTTCTAGGTCCTACAGGCCTTTAGGACTTGTCGTTGCTGGGAAACAGATCAGCTGATCGGTCATATGACCGCTAACTGCCGGGTGGGCAGGATGGAGCAGGGGGCAGGATGGTGACGGGAGGGGAGGGGGGGGTCAGGATTGTGGCAGGGGGGCAGGATAGCGGATGGAGGGGAGTGGGCAGGATGGAGCGGGGGGGGGGCAGGATGGAGCTGGGGGTGGCAGAATGGAGCTGGGGGGGCAGGATGCAGGTGGGGGGGTGCAGGATGGAGGCGGAGGGCAGGACGGAGAGAGTGGGGCAGGATGGAGCGAGCAGGGCAGGATGGATGCAGGGGGCAGGATGGATGCAGGGGGGGCAGGATGGATGCAGGGGAGCAGGATGGAGCCGGCGGGGCAGGATGGAGATGGGGGGGCAGGGTGGGGCGAGCAGGGCAGGATGGAGCGAGCGGGCAGCATGGAGCGAGCGGGGCAGGATGGAGCCGGCGGGAGGGGCAGGATGGAGTCGGCGGGGGGGCCAGGATGGAGCCGGCGGGGGGGCCAGGATGGAGCCGGCGGGGGGGGAGGACAGGATGGAGCGAGCATGCAGGATGGAGCCGGCAGGGCAGAATTGAGGCAACGGCAGGGGCAGGATGGAGGCGGCGGGGGGGCAGGATGGAGGCGGCAGGGGGGCAGGATGGAGGTGGGGGGGCAGGATGGAGTCGGGGGAGCAAGAACAGGGGGGGCAGGATGGAGGCGGGGGGCAGGATGGAGCAAGCGGGAAAGGATGGAGCAAGCGGAGCAAGATGGAGCGAGCAGGGCAGGATGGATGGAGCGGAGCAGGATGGAGCGAGCAGAGCAGGATGGAGCGAGCGGGGCAGGATGGAGCCGGAGGAGCAGGACAGAGCTGGAGGAGCAGGATGAGCCGGAGGTGCAGGATGGTGGTGGGGGGGGGGGGGGACAGGGTGGTGGCGGGGGGGCAGGATGGAGGGGGCAGGATGGTGGCGAGCAGGGCAGGATGGAGTGAGCGGGGCAGGATGGTAGCGAGCGGGCAGGATGGAGTGAGCAGGGCAGGATGGTAGCGAGTGGGGCAGAATGGAGCGAGCAGGGCAGGATGGAGGTGGAGGAGCAGGATGGTGGTGGGGGGCAGGATTGGTGGCGGGGGCAGGATGGAGCGAGCGTGGCAGAATGGAGCAAGCGGGGCAGGATGGAGCCGGCGAGGCAGGATGGAGCCGGCGGGGCAGGATGGTGGGAGCGGGGCAGGATGGAGTGAGCGGGACAGGACGGAGCGAGCGGGGCAGGATGGAGCTGGAGGAGCAGGATGGAGCCGAAGGAGCAGGATGGTGGTGGAGGGGGGCACGGATGGTGGTGGGGGGAGGCAGGATGGGGGGGTGGGCAGGATGGTGGCGAGCGGGGCAGGATGGTGGCAGGGGCAGAATGGAGCAAGCATGGAAGAATGGAGCAAGCGGGGCAGGATGGAGCCAGAGGAGCAGGATGGTGGTGGGGGGGGCAGGATGTTGGTGGGGGGGCAGGATGGGGGGGTGGGCAGGATGGTGGCGAGTGGGGCAGGATGGTGGCGGGGGCAGAATGGAGCGAGCATGGAAGAATGGAGCAAGCGGGGCAGGATGGAGCCAGAGGAGCAGGATGGTGGTGGGGGGGGCAGGATGTTGGTGGGGGGGCAGGATGGGGGGGTGGGCAGGATGGTGGCGAGCGGGGCAGGATGGTGGCGGGGGCAGGATGGAGCGAGCATGGCAGAATGGAGCAAGCGGGGCAGGATGGAGCCGGAAGAGCAGGATGGTGGTGGGGGGGCAGGATGTTGGTGGGGGGGCAGGATGGGGGGGTGGGCAGGATGGTGGGGGGCAGGATGGAGCAAGCGTGGCAGAATGGAGCCAGCGGGGCAGGATGGAGCCGGCGTGGCAGGATGGTGGCGGGGGGGCAGGATGGTGGTGGGGGGCAGGATGGTGGTGAGCGGGGCAGGATGGAGCGAGTGCGGCAGGATGGAGCCCGCGGGGCAGGATGGAGCTGGCAGGTCAGGATGGAGCCGGCGGGGCAGGATGGAGCGAGCAGTTCAGGATGGAGCCGGCGGGGCAGGATGGAGCCTGGGGCAGGATGAAGCTGGCGGGAGGGGCAGGATGGAGCTGGTTGGGGGGCAGGATGGAGCTGGTGGGGGAAGCAGGATGGAGCCGGCTGGGCAGAATGGAGCCAGCAGGGCAGGATGGAGCCGGTGGGGCAGGATGGAGCCGGCGGGGCAGGATGGAGCTGGCGGGGGGCAGGACGGAGCCGCTGGGGGGCAGAATGGAGGTGGGGGGCAGAATGGATGCGGCGGGGCAGAATGGAGGCATTCCTCCTGCCCCCTCCGCCCGCTTCTCCTGCCCCCCACTCTTCCTGCTCCTCCTCTCCTCCTGCCCCCCTCCGCTCCTCCTGCCTTCCTCCCACCCCCCCCTGGATTCACCGCTCCTCCACGGTGATAATAAAAATAAAAAACCCTCAGTGAGTATACTCACCTGTCCGCCGGCTCGCTCCTCCTCCGTCTTGTAGCTCCCAGGCAGGACCTGTCATTGCCTGGGAAACCGATCAGCTGAAAGGTTCTCCAGGCAAGGACAGGAGCTAGAAGACGGAGGTGGAGCGAGCCGGCGGATGGGTGAGTATCCTCACTGAGGGTTTTTTTATTTTTATTATCACCGTGGAGGAGTGGGGGGGCAGGGGAAGCAGGGGGGCAGAAGGAGGGGGGCCGCAGGGAGCGAGGGTGCCGCAAGGAGCGGAGGGGGGCAGGAGGGGCAGGAGGAGCGGAGGGGGGGTGGGAGGGGCAGGAGGAGCGGAAGGGGGCAAGAGAGGTAGGAGGAGCGGAGGGGGGCAGGAGGAGCAGGAAGAGTGGGGGGCAGGAGGAGTGGAGAGGGGCAGGAGGAGCGGAGGAGGGCAGGAGGAGCAGGAAGAGTGGGGGGCCCCGGGGAGCGGGGGGGCCTCAGGGAGCGCGAGCAGGAGGAGTGTGCGGCTCTTTTGCATAGTCTGCGCTCATTAGTGGCCGCCTCCGGTCGCCACCAATGAGCGGCCTCTGTCTGGCGCGCGATTTCTGTGACCGACAGACGCCTTAGACAATTATACAGTAGATGTGGGTGATTAAAAATTGTAATGTTTGTTTCATTTTTAAAAACTTTTTTTGCCACTTTTCGCTGAACAGACAAACTACTTGTAGGTGTTTTCTTTTTCTTTGGTGGGATTTAAACCCAGAACCCTAGCACTAAAGGCCCTTAACCAGGACATGCTGTATTCTGGACGCAGAGTGTTTCCTCTTGCGGAGATGCTAGTGTTGCCTGTGGGAGAACACAGCGTCCGTGCCCACGATCAGGACTCTAGGTGCAGTGTATTTCCTCCTGCAGAGTTGCTAGTGTCCTCTGTGGGAGAACACAGTGTGCATGCCCATAATCAGGACTCTAAGTGCAGTATATTTCCTCCTGCAGAGTTGCTAGTGTCCTCTGTGGGAGGACACAGCGTTCGTGCCCACAATCAGAATTTTAGGTGCAGTATATTTCCTTCTGCAGAGTTGCTAGTATCCTCTGTGGGAGAACACAGCGTCTGTGCCCATGATCAGGACTCTAGGTGCAGTGCATTTCCTCCTACAGAGTTGCTAGTGTCCTCTGAGGGAGAACACAGTGTGCATGCCCATGATCAGGACTCTAAGTGCAGTATATTTCCTCCTGCAGAGTTGCTAGTGTCCCTTATAGGAGAACACAGCGTCTGTGCCCACAATCAGGACTCTAGGTGCAGTGTATTTTCTCCTGCAGAGTTGCTAGTGTCCTCTGTGGGAGAATGCAGCATCTGTGCCCATGATCAGGACTCTAGGTGCAGTGTATTTCCTCCTGCAGAGTTGCTAGTGTCCTCTGTGGGAGAACACAGTGTGCATGCCCACGATCAGGACTCTAAGTGCAGTATATTTCCTCCTGCAGAGTTGCTAGTGTCCCCTATAGGAGAACACAGTATCCGTGCCCACAATCAGGACTCTAGGTGCAGTGTATTTTCTCCTGCAGAGTTGCTAGTGTCCCCTATAGAAGAACACAGCGTCCGTGCCCACAATTAGGACTCTAGGTGCAGTGTATTTTCTCCGGCAGAGTTGCTAGTGTCCTCTGTGGGAGAATGCAGAGTCCGTGGCCACGATCAGGACTCTGGGCGCTGTGTATTTTCGCTGTGTTCTTTCACTGAGACCACTCGCATCTCCACAAGCATGAGTTGCCATGCTGCGGCTTGGGAAGTCACGCCACACAGCTTAGGCTGCAGAAAAAAAGAAGCACAGTGCAGTGGATATGGGATTTTAGAAATCTCATCCACTGTGCTTGTACTGTACAAGCGTTTTGGACACAGCAAACATATGCTGGTCCAAAACGCAACTAATCTTAATCGTGTGCACTTACCCTAAAGCAAGAGTGCTAATCAATGAGCCACCATGCTGCTGCACTTGAGCCTGAATCATATGTAAAGCCAAAATCTGTAAGAACCATTGCCGATCTATTTTGCACTTAAACATTTTATACCATGTTTGTGCATTTTGTGTATAGCATGTTTGTGCTAAAGCAGAGATTTTCCTTAATGCTTTACTGGCACTGTCACCATCACCATTCAAGTTAACAAATACTGAGATTTATGAGCCTAACTTTAAAGATACGTGTACTAATCTGTAGCACATAAATCCTTGCCAGGACATGAAATCTTATCCAAACATTAAGGTAAACACAGATATTACTATCTTCAGGGTCAGTACAATTAAGGAAACCTAAGTTCAGAAAGTAAAATTATGGGTGCTCTATATAACAAGGTACATTGCAGAGGTTCACTGAAAAAGTGATGACAGCAGATCAATAACCATAAATTGAGGAATTTACCACATTTAGGATGGTTGTAAAATCATATGTTTGTTGTATGAAGTAATGGTGAGGACAGTCCATAGTACTCTATGTCTACTGCTTCATGCAGGGGCGCACCTACCATTGATACAGACTGTGAAGTATCACAGGGACTCAATGGGAGAAGGGGCCACTTCTACCTTCAAAGAAAAAAGTAGGGTTTGTCAAAGACAAGTTAGGGACGTATTAGGATGAGCTATTGGACTGTTCTGACCCTGGAGCCCTCTTTTGTCTGTGTCTGCCTGTCCTGATTTAATGGGCTGCAGCAGTAGAATACCTTGCATTCTGTGTTTTATTCTTCAGTAGTCAAATAACAACTTTCACTGAATTGAAGGCATCAGACAATTTAAATATTAATTGGCTGTCTATTTCTACATGTCGATGTGTGTGGTCTCTCTGTACATGGTGAAATTTAGAGGTCTATAATAAACTACTTCCTCCAAAGGCTGTCAGGAAATTTGTCAACAGGCAAGTGCAGTCAGCGCAATGCTGATTCACTGAAAGCCACTTCTCCCATTCAGCACAAGTGAGCAATTCTGCTAACCACACGTGTACAGCTAGTTTACAGACCCCCAAACGTTGGTTAGATGACATTAGTATTATCCTGCTAGAATATCAAAGATCTAAAACGCACACCCATCGTTCTGACACTGAGCACTATATTGCAACCCAAAATCCTTTAGAAATCTTCAGATTTCATGATGCCTTGCACACAGTCAAGGCACCCAATGGCAGAGACCAAAACATCTTTGAATCTCCACCATATTTGACTGTAGGTAGTGTGTTCTTTTCTTTTTAGGTTTCATTGCATTTTTGGTAAAAAGTAAAAAGATGTGCTTCACCAAAAAGCTTTATCTTGGTCTCATTTGTCCACAAGACGCTTTCCCAGAAGGATTATTGGTTACACATGTACATTTTAACAAACTGCAGTCTAGCTTTTTAATGTGTCTGTGTCAGCAGTAGAGTCTCTTGACATAGCATTTCATTTCACTCAAATTTTGATAGATAGTTTGCGCTGACACAGATGCATCCTACACCTGCAGGACATCTTGAATTTCTTTGGAACTTTATTGGGTCTGCTTATCCAACCTTTCCTCAATTTTTCTCTGTTGTCCATGTCCAGGAAGACTGCCTAAAGTGCCATGGGTTTTAAACTTCTTGATAATGTTGCACATCGTAAAGAAAGGAACATCAAGATCTCTGGAAATGGACTTGAAACCTTAAGATTGTTGATATTTTTCAACAATTTTGGTTCTCAAGTCCTCAGACGGTTCTCTTCTCTTTCTCTTCTCCATACTTAGTTTTGCACACACAGACACACTATACAAAGATTAAGTAAACTTCTCACCTTTTTATCTGATTTCAGGTGTGAGTTGCAAATTACGCACCCCTATTACTTGATACCAGTGAGTTTGAATGAGCATCACATGCGGCAAACAAAGTTGTTAACATACAATTTTTTAAAGGTTCAATAGGAAGTCCACAAGAAGTTCTTAAAATCATTACCACGGGGAGCGCGGCCACTATAGAATTGGATCACTTCCTATTGAACCTTTATGCCTGTGGGAATCCGTGGCAGGACCCAATACAGGATCAATTCAAGGCGAGCAGCAGACCCGGATAAAAGATCCAAAGCGTGAGGAGGCTTTGGAAAAACCATATGCTTGAAGTTTTATGGCAAGAGGTGAGTGCATAAAACTTCATTAAAAGGGCACCAGAGAGTTACATTGGTAACGCGCTGAGATTGGCGCCGCATGTTTGTTTTTTATATATACCCTACAGGGAATCACCTTACTTCAATTTTTTAAAGGTGCTAGCAATTTTGTCCGGCCCATTTTTGGGGTTTTGCGCGAAATTATGTCCAATTTTCCTTTTTTCTCTATTTTTGGGGGGGTTGTTCCAATAAACACAAAGGAAATAAATATTAAACATAAAAAATTAATTCAACTTTACATGAGTTTAAAATCTATCAAATAAAAACATGTGCATGATGAAACATGTGTAATTGCAATCATTTTCTTGGGGAAAACCTAAGAATAAACGGTTTGAAAAATATCCTGCAATAAATAAAGAAGTAAAAAGTGAGTGTTAATAAATAACAGGGTACTTAGTATATACATTTTTGCAAAATAAAGTTAATAAGCTATCCCACTCTGTCAAGGTGTAGCCATTTTGGGACAGTACTATCTCTTTAAAATTTAAAACATTTCCATGTGTCAATACGGACCTCAATGTGACAAAAGGTGAAAAGTGCCCAGGACCCAAAATGGATGCACACAGCAGTGGGACGCAATATAAATGCTCAGCTCAATCAAAGGGAGGATCACTCCCTATCCATGTACTAAAATAGGAAACTGAAATAAAAACGGAGCTGTAGCAACAATTAGTATACATGCAGATTGGGAGCATGTTCACACTCGCCCCTAAACAGACACATTTCTTGGAGCAATAGTTCACTTTTTGGAACACTTTCAAGGATGCCCACACTTTTGACCATGCCAAATCAACTAGAGAGGTGCAGGGAAAAGGCAACTGGTGGCGGTGCCAGACTTGTCTCATCTGTGCCTATAGTCGATGGACTGAACCTTAAATTATGCCTTGTCTAAAATGTAATAGTATTTAGGAGAAAAACATACCTGGCTGCAATTGTGCCAGGCCCCATCTCATGCTGTCCGGCTACAGTTCATGCTGCCTGTGGTTTGGCCATGTGAATCAATTTACAGTTTCTCTTTGGTTATTCTTTTCTTCAATATTTAGGAGCAGTTTTGCTGCCTCCTGGCTTCCTGCTTGTAGAGGTGAGGGTGTAGCGCTCCTCATAATTGAAAGTCTGGAACAGCGGTATGACTCTGCCAGCTTCAGAGCAATACTCACAAGCTTTATTGCTAAGGGTGCTTTCACATTACGATTTTGGAGGATTCGTGGCTGTGCTTTGTAAAACGGAAAGCCACGGATCCGATTCGGCCCCCATGTATTCCTATGGGCAACGGATCGGATCAGATTTGGCCTAATTGCCATCCGATTTGTGTCGGATCCGATTCTGTCCAATTTTTCCTGTGCCCAAAATCGGAGACTGCTCTGATATTGAGCACAGCGGACCAAATCAGACCAAATTGGATCCGACCCGATCCACGGCAATTAACATGGGGGCCTATGGAGCACGGGTCCGGGAGAAAACATCAGATCGTTTCTCGGACCCGATTGTAGTGTACTGAGCATGCTCAGTACACAAAAAACGCTCCGTTCCCCTTTAAATTTCATTTCCGCAATGTTTATACATACATTGCGGAAGTGAAATTAAGTAAATGAAGGGTTAAAAATAAAAAAATATTATGCTCACCTCTCCGGGGGTGTCCCGCGCTGTCTCTCTCCTGGGGCTTAAGCATCTGGCGTTGCCTGGCAACCCGATCAGCAAGTTATGTGACCAATCAACTGATCGGGTTGTCATATGCCCGCACGGTTTAAATCTCCGATCAATTTTGGTGGGCGTAGGATTTAAACCGCTCAGCTGATGTCAGTCATGTGACCGATCAGCTAAGCGCTTTAAATCCGGCGCCTGCCAAAATTGATTGGCGCGTGGGAGATTTAAACCACACAGTCATGTGACAACCCGATCAGCTTATCAGTCACATGACCGCTCAGATGATCAGGTTGCCAGGCAACGCCAGGTCCTTAAGGAGCGAGACAGCACGGGACACTGCTGGAGAGGTGAGGATGTTTTTTTTTTTTCTTAACTCTTTGTTCACTCCCACAAGGTATATATATATATACATTGCGGGAATGAAAGTGCCTGGCTTGCCTGCACTTTGCAGGCTCGGGCTTTCTGTGTCGGGGTCCGTGACAATCACGGACCCGGACACAGAAATAGCATCTGGAGGTCACCTCCGATGCTGTCCGTTCCTGTCCATGGGATCCTACAAAAACTAGGATCCCACAGACAGGAAAAAAAAACGTGATGTGAAAGCAGCCTAATGGCCACTTTACACGCAGCTACAGGTAACAGGTTGTCCACAGGTAACTTACTGGCTGCAGTGAAATCATGGAGACATGGTTCTATCTTGTTGCTGTGTACAAATGGAACTATGTCTCCATGATTTCACTGCAGCCTGTAAGTTACCTGTGGAAAACCTGTTACCTGTATCTGCGTGTAAAGTGGCCATTAGAGTTTGCAAGTGGTGCACTAGGAGAACAGACACTGTTGATAGACTTTAGAGGTGTCTGCTAACCAAGACAATGAGCAGTACATAATACAATTACAATACCACTTTTTGACAACATACAGTAGATGATTTTTAATAACAGGTAAACTACAATGTTGCTTGTTTTTACAGAAGTTGACAAAACCAAAATCATGTAGAGATCTTCATTTAGAAAATAGCCATATTATTTGAGACATATTGTTTGGTCTGCTGATAACACAGTGATTGTATCAAAATATCAGCAAGCAGCCCAGTAGGTGATGCATCAATGGAATAAGGGTTACTGACCCTACATCATGCTGCTCTTATGAGGTAATAAAAACCTGGTGACAAATTTCCTTTATAGTCAGACATATAGTATGAAATTCACTGTTTGTTTCAGATAACCCAGCTAAGATAATGTTTTTTTGTGGTATATGACATTTTTCTGTGCTATTTTAAAAACTACATTTTATGGCTGTGTGGGTGTGGCCAGCAGCTTATAGGGAGCAATGTGATGTGCCAGCAGACAAGGGGTTTACAGAGATCCTGACTGAGCTGTGTGGAGCCAGATGACAGATCAGAAGCTTGTGCTAAGGAAAGTGGAGTTTACACTGATCCTGACATTCTGACATCGCTTAGCAACTGTGTTGTAGGCTGAGCTAATCTGATACATTGTTTCCACATCAGCTGCAGTCCACATTGTCGATGTTCAGTAGGTCATGCCCCCTTTACATTATATGGTTACATGCCCCATATTCATTGTGAAGATGGATCTGACTGATAATGAACATATGTCCGGCTCACACACAGTGTAGTGGGGGACATCTTGTGGAAGGTTTATGAATGGTTTTCAACCAGAATTTTCTTATGAAGTATATTTGAAAGTTTATTAAAATCACTTGCTCTACATTATTAAATACAAATTTAAATGGTGGTTATGCCTTTAAGGACTTTAGCGTCTAAACGTATTCATTGACTTTCGTTACCTTGGCTAAATTTAAAGAGACAGTAACAGGTTCTCATGGAACCTAATAAAAATACAAAAAAAAATATTCATACTCTTCAAAAAAAGCATGATTCATGTGCAAATTGCAATTTACAGTAAAGTAGACCAAAGTAAAATGTTCTGTTTCCATGTCATTTAAAAAGTTCTGTGAAAACTACTCACTTTGACGATTGTATAGTAAAAAGAGCCTCATTCATAATATAGATTGTGGAGATAAATGAGGTACATTGTAAGAACACAACATAGTTCTAAATAAACTATTTAATTTTAAGCGTGACAGCTGTATAGAAATACATGAATCTGGCACGCTCAAGTCAGGAGAGCCACAGCCAGTCTGGGTATTTTGATGCAATTTTCACACGAGTCATATGCTGGTGTGACTCCAGCATTAGTGACATATCCTCTATTTTAGTGCACTGTGATGTGTTATGTGGATATGCTAGAAATTTTATGTAGTCAAATCAGCAATTTATTGGGCCTAAATCTGCTCAAAGGTAGGATGCAGTGGCGTAGCTAGCCTGCTCTGGGCCCGGGGGCGAGATCTGCACCCAGGGCCCCATGTGAAGAGCGGGGGGGGGGGGCTGTCAGAGAATTCTCGTGCCACCCCATGTGGCGTAGCAGGTGTTTGTGGCGCCCTGGGCGGTGGAAACATTTGCCGCAGCTGCCGCCCCTAAGAATGGCCACTCTCCTCCTGAACTCTCCATCCTTCTGCACTCCCCATCCACTATCTCCCTGCACCCTCCATCCTCCTGCACCCTCCATCCTCCTGCACCCTCCATCCTCCTGCACCCTCCATCCTCCAGCACCCTCCATCCTTTAGCGCTCTCCATCCTTCAGCACTCTCCATCCTCCTGCACTCACCATCCTCCTGCGCTCCCCATCCACCTGCGCGCTCCATCCTTCTGTGTGCTCCATCCTCCTGCACTCTTCATCCTCTTGCGCTCTCTGTCCTCCTGCCATCCTTCTGTGTGCTCCATCCTCCTGCGCTCTCCATCCTCCATCCTCTCTTGCATTCCCTGTCCTCCATCCTCCTGCACTCCCCATCCTCCTGCAGTCCCCATTCTTCTGCGCTCTCCATCCTCCTGCGCTCTCTATCCTCCATCCTCCTGCGCTCTTCATCCTCCTGCGCTCTCCATCCTCCTGCGCTCTCCATCCTCT
Source organism: Allobates femoralis (assembly GCA_033576535.1). Lineage (NCBI taxonomy): Eukaryota > Metazoa > Chordata > Amphibia > Anura > Aromobatidae > Allobates > Allobates femoralis. The sequence goes on along the minus strand of JARQOC010000001.1, from coordinate 303,181,927 downwards.
ATTCCCTGCAGATTCCATCCTCTGTCCCCTGCAGATTCCATCCTCTGTCCCCTGCAGATTCCATCCTCTGTCCCCTGGAGATCCCATCCTCTGTCCCCCTGCAGATCCCATCCTCTGTCCCCCTGCAGATCCCATCCTCTGTCCCCCTGCAGATCCCATCCTCTGTCCCCTGCTGATCCCATCCTCTGTCCCCCTGCAGATCCCATCCTCTGTCCCCTGCAGATCCCATCCTCTGTCCCCTGCAGATTCCATCCTCTGTCCCCCTCTGTCCCCCTGCAGATTCCATCCTCTGTCCCCTGCAGATTCCATCCTCTGTCCCCCTGGAGATCCCATCCTCTGTCCCCCTGCAGATCCCATCCTCTGTCCCCCTGCAGATCCCATCCTCTGTCCCCCTGCAGATCCCATCCTCTGTCCCCCTGCAGATCCCATCCTCTGTCCCCCTGCAGATCCCATCCTCTGTCCCCCTGCAGATCCCATCCTCTGTCCCCTGCAGATCCCATCCTCTGTCCCCTGCACCCCGTCCTCCTCTCCTCTGTCCTCCTGCACCCCGTCCTCCTCTCCTCTGTCCCTCCTGCTGCTCCTCTGGGGTGCTAGCGGAGAATTTGGCAGGCCGGGGGGGTGCACTTAGGAATTTCACTCTCCCCTCTTCAGAAGGAAGGGGGGATGCTAGCAGGGGATTTGGTAAGCCGGGGGGGTGCACTTAGGAATTTCACTCTCCTCCATTCCAGACTTATGCAAGGTGCAGCAGCATCACACAGTGCTAGCAGAGTCTCCCCTATTCAGAAGGGCGGGGGGGTCCTAGCAGAGAATTTGGGGTGTACTTGGAAAGTTTTCTTTCTCCCTGCTTCAGAAGAGCAGGGGGCAGGGCAGATGAGTGTTAGCAATAATTTCGGCGGGCGGCCGCGGGCCGGTGTTGACACTTGCATACTTACTCACCTCGGCCGCCGTGCGTCTTCCGTCAGGAGGTGGAGAGGAGGGGCGGGCAGAGCTGCAGGACAGGAAGTCCCGCCCTCCCTCCTCTCCGGCCGGCGCGGCGGCCGGCGGCCAGCACGGGGCCCCCCAAGGGGTTTGGGGGCCCCCCAGGGGGCGGGCAATGGGCCCTTCATGTCTGGGGGGGCCCGGGGCGATTGCCCCCCCTGCCCCCCCGCCAGCTACGCTTCTGGTAGGATGATAGGGGGAAGGGGATCTGTATCTCACCAGTATCCACCCTTGGACTCTCAAGCAAATGGTGCAGTGGTTGGTGTCCACCCAGATAGTAGCAATGAAAAAGGGATTCGGTGCCACTCCTACTCAGTTAATACATCAAGGCCTTTATTTGGAGTTTTAGTCCTAAGCCTACGACTAAGGGGACAGACACTCCCAAACGCGTCTGGATTTCCCCACTAGGGGTTACATGTATTGATGTTTTTATGGGACTAAACCTCCAAATAAAATTATTGGTGCTTAACTGAAGAGGAGTTGCACCAGATCCCTTTTTCATTCCTAAATCTTCTGACAGATTCTCTTTAACTCTTGTAACACTCTCGGTAGGGCAAACAAAACAAATAAATACTAATTTCAAATAAAGTAAACGTGCCTACAGAATAAGCAAAGAACATCCATCAGGAAGTAAAAGTTGTGTCTAGACAGAGGGCACACAGTTGAAAAAGTATTCGCTAATCTCAACCGCTGCCTGTTTCATCACTGTCCTGCACAGAGACGTTACAAAGGTCAGTGTGCTTACTACTGTGTTTATGTCCTGGAGTCAAAGTTTCAGAAGCAAATGCAATACCTTACACATGCAATAAATATAAAACTAGCCCACACCTAAACTATGCTGCAACAGAATCAGATTATTATCATTACTCTGGTCTGCAAGGGTAAACTGTTAGAAAATGAAGAGGTGATTTACTGATTTTTTGTATACTTTTCAATTGGTGAACTCAGTAAAAATATTTTAAAAATTCCATCACGTGCAGTTTTTTTCACAAATACTGACTCTAATGGTACATTTACACGCGGCCACAGGAAGGTAGGAACAGGCAGGCATCGGACACAATTGTGCCTGTTGCCTTGAAAAGACCACGATGTGGCTGCGTGTAATTCAGGACTTTCCTTCCTTCAGGGAAGACACAGGAAGGAAAGTCCTGATTTACACGCCGCCACATTGTGGTCTTTTCAAAGCAACAGGCACAATTGTGTCCGATGCCTGCCTGTTCCTACCTTCCTATGGCCGCGTGTAAATGTACCATAAGGGACTCTTCTTGCACCATACGTTGACCTCTTTGGCGTGACCATTGGTGGATGATCCTGGTGTCATTACATTGGTTAGAAATTAATGGACATTGAAATTTCTTTCTTTGGTCCTTGGGCAGCTAGGACAATACACAAAGTACCCATTATTTTTGTGTGAATGGGCCAGTGAGGATAGGAATCATCAAAGGAGCCAGGAAAGTTGGCCATCGAGAACATGTTTGCAACCAGAACTCAAGAACATAGATGCGGAAAGTTTACTTGTCCAACTAAAATTCTCTTGCCAACAACTTCAGATTAAGCTTAGACTGATGAAGCACTTTGTTAAAGCTCTACTGAAAGCGAGACAGTACCTGTGTACCAAGTTTCAGGGGCTGTCCAAAGGAAAAATGATGAAGGCATCTTTATTGGTTTGGATATTCAGAATCTCATGAATTAAGACATGTTTAAAAAAAAATTAAAGTTGCTGAGAAAAGGGCTTTGGATTCTGTAAAGGAAGTTGTGAAGAAATATCTAGATAATAACTGGTGATGAGCGAATAGTAATACATTTGGGTTGGGATAAGTTTAACTGAATACTTTGAACTAATTTTCAGTGAAATCTTCCAGAAAACTATACAAGTCCTCCATTGACTTGCAATAGGTTTGTTATTCGCGACAAATAATGGAACAGTTCAAAGTATTCGGTTAGATTAATCTGAACCCAAATATCTTACTATTCGCTCATCATCACTAGTAACAACCAAGATCCTAAATATGTCTATTGTGGAGAACATGCTAAAATGTTTCAAAGCCTTGAATTGTGTGAGGAATTTGAAGTTATGTTTTTTACATTCCCATTCAAACTACTTTACTAAAAATCTTGGTGCTGTTAGCTAAAAGCAAGGAGAAAGATTTAATCAAGATCTCAAGGATATGGAAGAACGATACCAAGGTGTCACATGTTAACTTCCTTGCAAACCATTAGTGTTGCTGCTGTATTTAAACTGTTTTTTTTCCCCTAGTCTATGTTGTGTGCTGCAACTGTAATTGGAGGAGTGAGTCATAGCATTTGGGTGGAGGTAGAGAGGTGGGTTTTAGTATTCTGATCGCCACTCCCTCAGCCTTTAAATAGCTTCACTTCCCTCCACTAGGTGTCACAGTTAGAGCTCATTTTCTACTTGGACTTCATGGTGTGCAGTCATGCTGTGCTGTGTCATTGCTGCTATTTATTTCCATCAAAGCTGATGGATTTCCTGGTCTGTGGGAGGAGGTAGGGGCCCTTAGTTTTAGGCTGATCTGGAGCAAAGGGCTAGGGTGGCGACCCAAACCTCCTCACCTTCAGAGGTACCTTCGGAAACAGGGCTAGTCAGGGACCCCAAGTCCAGGGCCAGACTAGGTCCGTTATACCACCCCATGACACAAGGTAGATAGAACATGAACATGATGGGACTACTGCAGGATGCTGAACGGAGATGATCTGCAGGCCTTCTATAACAGAAAAAAGCACAACAATTAATTTCCAAATAAAGTGGCAGAATGAATGTTCAATCAATTTTTAAATATAATATTGTGCAAACTTTGTGCTACAATCAAGATTTTGCTTGTTCATCTCACTTGTAAAATAAGTTCATGTGCATTTTTTGCTAAATCTACATGTGATGGTAAAAAATAAACTTTTTTTTATTAAATCAGGACATAAAAAAACATAAAAATCAGTTATTGGAGTTGAAATAAATTTCATAAACCCACATTTTGCATTCTTATGTATTAATGTAGGCTGAACTTGCCAATACTGATGGGTCAAACTGATAGTCTAAATTGTAGGGAAGCCCCAGAGACTGACAAAAATGAAAATATTTGCGTTTCAATTTAATTTTTTTTTTACTGTACTGTTTAACTGATTTTAGATTTTGATAGATCGGGCTATACACAATACCAAATATGTTTATTTTGTTCTTAATTTTAAATTTTTTTTGAATAGAGAAATAGAGGTGATTTAAACTTTATATCTTTTTTTTATTTTTTTTAATATTTTCACATGGTTTTAATTTTTCATGAAGTTATTTTGCCCCCTTACAGAATCTTGAACCTGCCATCATTTTATTGTTGATACTATATATTGCAATACTATAGATGGCAGCATTGGAGCCTTCAGCAGGCCCATGGCTGCCATGGTAACCCTGATAACACATGGGAACCAGGAGAAGTGTAGATCAATCTGCTGATGTAGGTAGATAAAAAATTCAGTATGCTGAATAGTAGATAAAGGATGCTTTATTCTATATGTTTCAAGGTGATAACCCACTTCTTCTTCGGGAACAGCACCAAATTCCCTGTTATGGTACCTTTACACGCCGCCACAGAGGGCAGCAACAGGCAGGCATCGCACGTGCACGCGCGCGTTTGCAACGGTGCCTAACGATCCCTGATGCCACATATACACGCCGCCACAAGGTGCTCCACAGAAGGTATTTTCGTTCCCCGGAAGTGCCGACAGGTGCCACGGGTTACCTTCTGTGGAATACCTTCCCTGATTTACACGCCGCTACCACAAGGGAATATGGGCGTACATATTGCGCGCTGTAAGTACATAGGCGTGCCAGAGTTGTGTTTTACACGACGTCGTACATGACGCCATTGCAAATGTGGAGTGTGACTGGTCAGCTCACTGAATATGACGCCCTGTGCAGGGACAGCCAATGGTTACACAGTAGCCCCCACCAATGATAGCTGATGGGGCGTGGTAACCATGACGCTGTGGAACGCCCCTGGGTTTCCCCTAGGCCACGCAAATACCTTGCCTGTGCCCCGATTACACGCCGCCACCATAGGGATTATGCCTTCTTGTTTTTGAGCACGGCTCAGGAACAGGTATCTGAAGACACAGGAAGGAAAGTCCTGAATTACACGCCGCCACTTCGCGGTGTTTTCAATGCAACAGGCACAATTGTGTCCGATGCCTGCCGGTTTCTACCTTCCTGTGGCAGCGTGTAAAGGGACCATTATAGTAACCCTGGTGGCAGTATATCAACTTCCTGAAATACTAGGATCTGGTGTTAAAATTCAGCATGCTGATCCATCCTTCCCCAACATGGTCTGAAGTTGATGGCATGCACAATACATCAGTGCACAAGCTGCTGAGTTCAGTGACTGACTGGAAAAAATGATAATATCACATAAACAGTCAATGACCTCAGGGTCTGTGTTGTCAACCACAGTGCTGGAGCATTGAGCTCAGTGACCGTCTAGGACAGTGAAATGCGCTGTTGTCGTGACTTCACCACTGCAGTCAAGCAGGCCAGAGTGCAGAGATGGTGCTGGACAAATGAATGTACCTGCTCAGCTTGTTGTTTTATGTATTTTATACAGTTTGGGGCTCACTTTCCTAAATAGGGAAACGTCCTTTAATTCTACCATGAGCTTCTCTATTCTTTGGAAGTGGAGCATTTTCTGGAACCAGAAGGTTATGATTGGTAAAGAATTAATTTTTTGGAGTTGAGGAATTTGGACTCTTGCTGCCAGAGTGAGTAAACAAATCATGTATTTTAAAGGGAATCTTTCAATAGGATCAGCACTCCTTTGCTATCCAAATAGACACGCAAGTCATAGGAAGCTGAATAAAATGATACCTTGATATCTGCAACCCAATGATTTATTCCAGAGAAATCCATAACAAATCATAATAATTTTATTTATAAAGTGCCTACATATTCCCCAGATCTTTACAATTAAGTGGTGACTTGTACAGACAATAAAAGCCAAAACAAGGTAAGGCTGGGGTCACACTTTCAAAGGCAATTGCGGTTGCCGCCTCCAGATTCGAAGGTGGTAACCGCAATTGCCTTCATACACATTTTTAAGGGAAAATGTGTGCAGAAAACCGCAATCCGATAACCGGATTGCTCTGGATGTGTAATCCTGAGCAATGCGGTTACCGTATACTTTGCTCATCCCTGCTGCCGCAGGAATAAGCAAAGTGTTAACTGTGTATTAAAGCATTAATTATTAATATTAGCTGTGGGCAACTTATCTCTAGGGGTTCCCCCCTAACCTAGAGACATGCTGTCCACTCCACTCATCACGTTAAGGGTTAATACGGCATTTACAGTAAGCCGGTTATTGTCGGCTTTGTACTAATTTATGAATGAAGCCGCGCCTCCCCTGACAGTGGAGCAGATACTGTACGTAATGTACGTTAGTATCTGCCGCTGTCCGAGGTCCTGTAGGCATTTACATTAGATCTATGGGCAGCACACTGCCATAGATCTAATGTAAATGCCTACAGGACCTCGGACAGCGGCAGATACTATACTGTGTTTCCCTGAAAGTAAGACCCTGTCTTACATTTTTTTGGGGCCAAAAGTGGCCCCCTGTCTTACTGTCGGGGGGGTCTTATATTGGCAGCCCCAGCTACTCACATACACACACACACACACACACACACACACACCGTATATCTCATGTATAAGCCGAGGTGGGAAATACACAGACCGCCACCCCGGTATACAGCCCCAGCACAGGTATACAGCCCCCATCAGGTGTACACCAGCAGGGTACACAAGGTATACAGCCCCAGTTGACAGCCAGCAGTGTATACAGCCAGCAGTATACAGCCCAGCAGTGTGGTATACAGCTCCCAAGCAGTGTGGTACACAAGGTATACAGGCCCAACAGTGTGGATACAGCCCCAGCAGTGTGGTATACAGCTCAGCAGTGTGGTATACAGCCCAGCAGTGTGGTATAACAGTACTCAGCAGTGTGTATACAACCCAGCAGTGTGGTATACAGCTCAGCAGTGTGGTATACAGCCCAGCAGTGTGGTATACAGCCCAGCAGTGTGGGTGTATACAGCTCAAGCAGTGTGGTAAATACAGCCCAGCAGTGTGTGTGATACAGCCCAGCAGTGTGGTATACAGCTCAGCAGTGTGGTATACTGCCCAGCGTGTGGTATACGAGCAGGCGCCCAGCAGTGGTGGGTATGACAGCCCAGCAGTGTGGTATACAGCTCAGCAGTGTGGTATACAGGTGGTATACAGGCCACCAGCAATCAGCTCCAGTGTGTATACGGGCCCCCCATTCCTCCTGGGCACACTGCCCCCCCAGCTCTGAGGCCCCCTGCTGCTGCTTACATCTTACCCTCCAGTGTCTTCATGCAGCAGCCAGCGCGTCGGTCCTCCGTTCCCGTTTCAGCTGTTTCCCGGATCATGTGACCCGTCGCAGCGCATGACGTCATTGCTAGTGCGACCGGCCGGTCACATGATCCGGGAGACCGCTGAAGACGGGACCGGAGGACCGACGCGCTGGCTGCTGCAAAGACGCTGGAGGGTAAGATGTAAGCAGCAGCAGGGGGGCCTTACATTAGCCCCCCCGGTTGTAAGGCCTTATATTCGGGGGAGGCCTTACATTAGCAGGCCCACCCTTTACCCCTAGGCAGCCTTACAATCGGGGGGGCTTACTTTCGGGGAAACACGGTACGTACATTACGTACAGTATCTGCTCCACTGTCAGGGGAGGCTTCATTCATAAATTAGTACAAAGCCGACAATAGCCGGCTTACTGTAAATGCCTTATTAACCCCTAACATGCTGAGTGGAGTGAACAGCATGTCTCTATGGTAGGGGGCACCCCCTAGAGACATGTTGCCCACAGTTAATATTAATAATTAATGCTTTAATACACAGCAGCGACAGCAGGGATGAGAAAAGTATACGGTAACCGCATTGCTCAGGATTACACATCCTGAGCAATCCGGTTACCACATTGAGGTTGCCAGAAGCGCTCCGAAAACTGCAGGCTGCATGATTTTTAGCGCAGGCTGCGGATCCGAAGCCGGTAACCGGATTGCATGTAAAGCAATCCGGTTACCATAATGGGCTACTATGGGGAGCATTTCCTGATGCGGTTTTGAGCTTTTTGAAAGCTCAAAACCGGATCAGGATTTAAAAATAGAACCGCATATGTGACCCTAGCCTAACACATACAAGGACTTTATCAACAGGATGAAAGCTGGGTCCATCACTATGATCCGGAGACTAAAGTTCAGTCAATGCAAAGGCATGTGCCCAACCCTTGGCAGGCAAGGTTATGCTCAAAGACTTTTGGGACCAGCACGGAGTAGTCTTGAAATATTTTCTAGCAAAAGGTACCAAAAGTACTTGTGCATACTATGCTTTACTGCTGCGGAAATTGCTTAAGGCCATCAAAAACAAGAGACATTGCATGCTCACTGGAGGTGTCCACCTTCTGCAAGTCAATGCCCCAGTATACAACTCACATGTTCCCCAAATGGAAGCATATGCATCAGAAGAAGAAAATAGTAGCACTCCCCATTTTCTGACAAACTTCTTTATTTCAGGATGTTGCACACATAAAAACGGAGACAAAGAACAGGAGGAGGATGGGAACTACAGACGTTTCACGCTGATCTAGTGCTTCAACGGGTTAGCATCATTATTATGGTGGCCCAAATGGAAGCATGCTCCTATGGCTTTGAAATTCTATAACATCCCTCTTATTCACCTGACCTTGTACCATCATACTTCCTCATCTTTCCAAAAATGAAGTAATTTTTAAAGGGCAAGCATTTTCTAGATGATGAGATTCTAACTATTGAAGTCACAACGTGACTTTTGGAGCAACCTGTCAACTTCTACATTTGAAGTGTTTACAGTTTCATAAAGAGATAAGAGAAGTGTTTGTGTATCTATGTGGCACCTATGTAGAGAAGGACTAGTAACTGTGCCAAGTTTTATTGCCTTCAGTAAACTGGAAATGGGTCAGGGGAAATCTATATTGAATGTCCCTCGCAGTTGAGAAGTTAGAGAAAGAGTGCCCAGAGGACGTTTTTCAAGCAGTCCTGAACGCAGCAAAATCTGTACTGGTTTCAAGGGCCCTAGTGTCCTTGCCATGAGGTTTGCTGCATTCAGTCCTGCGTTTTTATCATGTTTTTCATGTGTTTTTTACACGTTTTTGATGCTGCATTTTTCCTGCGTTATTGCCATTGACTGCAGAAAAAATGCAGGAAAATTGCATCATGATCATTCTTTCCCATCCGCAGCAAACCGGATGGATTGACACTTGCAAAACCAATTGTGGGCACAGCGTTCCCTGTGAAACACATTGGTTTTGCTGAAGGCCCAACCACAGGAACTAATTAACATAAATTTACATAAATTGCAAGGGTAAACTGCAGCGGAAACTGCAGCAAAACGCAGGAAGAATGTCCTTGGTCACATACCCTGAGGGACTTGTCTTCATCTATAAATAAATAGAGGGACACAATAGTAACAAGTGCTTGTATTGTATGGCAACCATCATTCCAATACTAGAGTTTTCCCATATAAAGCTGCATGATCTAGTCATCAGCCAGAACTCTCTTAGTGCCGTTAATTGTGTGATTAGTGTGCTTTCCTTGACCAAGACACTGCTAAACACTTGTCCACACCCTCATCATCCCCCACCTCGACTACTGCAACTTCCTGCTCAACGTCCTCCTCGCTACCTCCCTCGCACCTCTCTGAACCATCTTCAATTCCGCTGCCCAACTCATCCACCTGTCTCCCCGCTACTCCTGTCTCCCCCCTCTGCCAAGCCCTTCATTGGCTCCCCATTTCCCAGAGATCCCGGTTCAAAACCCTAATCTTGATATACAAGGCCATACACAACCTGTCCCCTCCATACATCTCCGACCTGGTCTCCTGATACCTCCCCTCACGTAATCTGCACTCCTCTCAAGAGCTTCTTCTCTTTTCCCCTCACATTTCCTCCTCCCACAACTGCATACAAGACTTCTCTCGTGCATCCACCTTACTTTGGAACTCTCTCCCCCACCACATCAGACACTCCCCTACCCAGGGAACCTTCAAGAAAAACCTGAAGACTCACCTCTTCCTTCAAGCCTACAATCCACAGTGAGACCTAATCCGCTACAACATCTCACCATCTCCTCTCCCCCTCCTACTGTCTCCCCACCCATCCCCTATAGATTGTAAGCCCTCGTGAACAGTATCCTCTGTCCTACTGTACCTGTATGATTTAATTGTCGTCATTTTAAGTTCTTGTCCTTGTCTGCCCTACACATGTAAGGTGCCACGGAACTTAATGGTGCTGTATAAATATATAATGACAATAATAAATAATAATAATAATATTAGCTGCATAGTGGATGTGGACATGGTTGAATAGGAGGGAGCAGATCATGATTAACATTTACAAGGAGGGAAGAGGGGAGAGTAAGGTTTGTGAGATGGGTTTGTATAAGCAGATATTTTTAAAGCATGCTTAAAAACATGGTGGGCTAGATATTAGTCAGATCGTTTGGGGTAGTGCCATCCAGAACACTTGTGTAGCAAGAGAGAGGTTTTATGAGATGGAGGTGTGTGGTTCGGATTATGGAGGATGTTAGCTTTAGATAACATGTAGAATAGAGGGCACGGGTAGGGTGATAGACAGAAATGAGGGATGAGATATAGGGTTGTGTAGAACTGTCAAGAGCTTTGTGGGGGAGAGAGAAAAGTTTGTATGGAATTCTGTAGTAGATGGGCAACCAGTATAATGATATTAGCCCAAGGTGCAAGCATTGGTGAAGCTACCAGACAGAAATATGACCCTGGCTGCTGCATTCAGGATGGACTGGAGAGGATAAAGTTAGAGGGAGACCGATTGGTAAAGTGTTTTTAAGATGTTGTTAATATGAGCTACTGAGTGATTGGATATAGGGAAAAAAGGAAATCTGTGTATACTGCTTGGGATTTATAATTGAACCACCAAAGGTAATTAAAATATTGGGTATTGGTCAGTAGCAGAGTTCAGTTTTGGAAAATCAGTTTCAAATAAAAGGAGGACATGGTGTTAAAGAAAGCATATAGACAAAAGCAGACAGACAATTCCTAGTATTTTGTATCAAGGTGGGAGTGATGTCAGGAGACCTGTATAACTGAGTGTCATCAGCATAGAGATCATGCTGGAAACCAAATCTGCTTATGGTTTGTCTAATAGGGGCAGTGTATAGAGAGAAGAGGATGGGGTGTATGGCTAAACCTTGAGGAACCCCAATAATAAGGAAGGAGGAGAGGAGTAAGATCCGACAAAAGATACAGTGACAAATTGGTCAGAGAGGTAGAAGGAGAACCACGAAAGAATGATGTCCTTGCGGCTGATAGAGTGAAGCATAGTGTAGGAGAAGCTGATGATCCACAGTGTCAAAAGCGGTCATGTTTTTATTATATGTAAATGGACTGTTCCAGGCTATGGAGAGGACACTGATCTGCATGAGATTTTGCCTCCAGGGCTTATTTTATTTTACTGCATTGTACAGTACTAGCATAGCGGATGGGATTTTAAGAAATCCCATGCCTACTATGTTTCTCCCGACCGCAGTGTGTTTTCAGGTGCGGTACGGGTAGCCAGGCTGCCGCATCTCCATAACATGTTAATTTCATGCTGCGAGGTCAGAAGCGGTCATCAGCGGGTGAATGCAGGGAAAATCCGCCCTGCACCGATTGTAGATCGTGAGTACAGGTTGCCTGTGAGGGTTCCCGCAGGTGCAGAGGCACTGTCTCCAAGACACAGAGCCTCTGGATCATGAGCACATACCCTTACAAACATATAAGGCTGCTTTCACATAGCGATTTTTTTCCTGTCTGTGTGGATCCTGTTTTTTGCAGGACCCCACAGACAGGAAAGGAGTGGATCAGATGTGTACCTCGGATGCCATTTCTGTGTCCAGGTCCGCGATCCAATGTTTTCCCGGGCCTGTGCTCCATAGACCCCCATGTTGTTTGCCGCGGATCGCGCCGGATAACGAGCAATCTCCGATTCTGGGTACAGCAAAAAATTGGACAGAATCGATCCGTCACAAATCAGATGGCAATAGAGCACCAATCCGTGCTCATAAGGATACATGCAGGGCCGTATTTGCCATTAGGCACCCGTAGGCACGTGCCTAGGGCGGCGCCATTCATAGGGGGCGGCGTCTCAGCGTTTTTTTTTATTATTTTTTTTTTATTTTTTATTTTCCTGCCCTGTGTCGGCGGGGTCATAAGCCCCGCCCCCTCATACACCTCCCCCTTCCCGGTCGTCAACAGGCCCGCCCACCTCACCCAGGCTGCAGAAGGCAGCGAACAGACCCGCCGGAAGAGAGAAGGAGCCCGCGGAGGAGGAGACTGTCAGAGAGAGAGATGTTCCTGCGGAGGACCGGGCAGAGGCGGCACTGTCTGGCAGCACATCGCCCCAGCTTTGTGTCGGCGCCGTCAGGGCCGCATCTATTAGGCAATTTCAGAAGGCTTCTGCCTCAAGCGGCGCCACCTGTTGATAAATGGGGGCCGGCAGTGGCATCTGCGGGATGGCCGTTCTGTCAGATGGCGGCCGGTGCCTATATTGGGCCGCTCATCTCTCCCCTGACATCTCCTGTGGTGCCGATTCTTACTAGGAGAACGTGCACTTTAACAACTGCTTCGGAATGTGTTCAGCAATCAGGGGACAAGAACACTAGCTAATGAACGCTCTCACATCAGACTGAGATCAGAAGAGCTCATTGGTCCTCTTGCCCTGCTCCTGCACTGCGCGGGAAGAAGGGAGAGCCGACAGAGGATTAGAGGAAAGAGGAGCGACATGTGCTGGAAGATGAGGAGAAGCAGCTCCAGCCTCCGGGTAACAAGGTGACAGACCTGCTGTGCACAGTCCAGGCAGAGAGAAGGAGGGAGTGGGGGAGGGGCTGGGACCCAGCTGCTGGGAGCAGGGGAAGCTGAATATGTTCCCCCTTCCTGCAGCAGAAAGAAGTGTGTGTATGTGTAAGGTATCTGTAAAATGTGTGTGTGAGTTGTGTGTCTTTATGTGTGTTTGAGTGAGTTGTATGTCTTCTGTGTGAGTTGTGTCTGTGTCTTCTGTGTGTGAGTTGTGTATCATCTGTGTGTCTGTGTGTGACTTGTGTCTTCTGTATGTGAGCTGTATGTGTCTTGTGTGAGAGTTGTGTCTTCTGTGTGTAAGTTGCGTTTTGTGTGAGTTGTCTGTTTGTGTTCTATGTGTGAGTTGTATGCCTGTGTCTTCTATGTGTAAGTTGTGTCTGTTTGTGTGCCTTTTGTGTGTGAGTTGTGTCTTCCGTGTGTGAGTTGGGTATCTGTATGTGTGAGTTGTGTCCATATGTGTGTCTTCTGTGTGTGAGTTGTGTACCTGTGTCTTCTGTGTGTGAATTGTGTCTGTATGTGTACCTTCTGTGTGTGCCTGTGTGTCTTCTGTGTGTGAGTTGTGTGTCTGTATGTCGTGTGATGTCTGTGTGTGAGTTGTGTCTCTATGAGTTGTCTCTGTGTGTGAGTTGTGTCTCTATGAGTTTTGTCTCTGTGTGTGAGTTGTGTCTCTATGAGTTGTGTCTCTGTGTGTGAGTTGTGTCTGTGTGTGATGTGTCTGTGCGTGAGTTGTGTCTGTGTTGTGTGTGTGATGTGTTGTGTGTGAGTTGTGTCTCTGTGTGAGTTGTGTCTCTGTGAGTTGTGTCTATGTGTTGTGTGTGTGATGTGTCTATGTGTGAGTTGTGTCTCTATTTGTGTCTCTGTGTGTGAGTTGTGGGGTGCAGAAGGACAGAGGAGCAGCAGGAGGGACAGGGGTGCAGGAGGACAGAGGAGCAGCAGGAGGCACAAAGGAGAGGAGGACAGGGGTGCAGGAGGACAGAGGAGCAGCAGGAGGGACAAAGGAGAGGAGGACAGGGGTGCAAGAGGAGCAGCAGGAGGGACAGAGGAGGACGGGGTGCAGGAGGACAGCCGAGCAGCAGGAGGGACAGAGGAGAGGAGAACAGGTGTGCAGGAGGACAGAGGTGAGGAGGACGGGGTCCAGGAGGACAGCCGAGCAGCAGGAGGGACAAAGGAGAGGAGGACGAGGGTGCAAGAGGAGCAGCAGGAGAGACAGAGGAGAGCAGGACGGGGGTGCTGGAGAACAGCCGAGCAGCAGGAGGGACAGAGGATAGGAGGACATGGGTGCAGGAGGACAGAGGTGAGGAGGACAGGGGTCCAGGAGGACAGCCGAGCAGCAGGAGGGACAAAGGAGAGGAGGACGAGGGTGCAAGAGGAGCAGCAGGAGGGACAGAGGAGAGCAGGACAGGGGTGCAGTAGGACAGAGGAGAGGAGGACGGGGGTGCAGGAGGACAGAGGAGAGGAGGACGGGGGTGCAGGAGGACAAAGGAGAGGAGGACAGGGGTGCAGTAGGACAGAGGAGAGGAGGATGGGGGTGCAGGAGGACAGAGGAGAGGAGGACGGGGGTGTAGGAGGACAGAGGAGAGGAGGACGGGGTGCAGGAGGACAGAGGAGAGGAAGAGGGGGGTGCAGGAGGATAGAGGAGCAACAGGAGGGGCAGAGGAGAGGAGGATGGGGGTGCAGGAGGATAGAGGAGCAGCAGGAGGGGCAGAGGAGAGGAGGACGGAGGTGCAGGAGGACAAGAGCAGCAGGAGGGACAGAGGAGAGAAGGATGGGGTGCAGGAGGACTGGGGCTGTGGCTGGCGCTGTGTGTGGTGATAATGGCAGCTGTACCGTGTGTCTGCCTCCATGCAGCTGCCGCCACCTTCCTGTGTTGGCAGGGTGTGGCATGCTGGGAGTTGTAGTTCTCCTGCCTGTCCTATATGATTTCTGGGCAGTGTGTTGGGTGCTGGGAGTTGTTGTTCTTCCAGGTGGGCTCAGTGTTGTCCCGCCGCCTGTCTGTGGCCTGTCTGTCTCTTCTGGGATGTCGTCAGCTCTGTACTGCGCACACAATGTACCACCATCTCCCCAGCTCCGTGCTGTGCACAGTGTACCACCATGTCCTCAACTCCGTGTTGTGCACAGATAGTGTACCACCATCTCCCCAGCTCTGTGCTGTGCACAAACAGTGTACCACCATATCCTCAGCTCCGTACTGTGTTCCACCATCTCCCCAGCTCTGTGCTGTGCACAGACAGTGTGCCACCATATCCTCAGCTCCGTGCTGTGCACAGACAATGTACCACCATCTCCCCAGCTCCGTGCTGTGCACAGACAGTGTACCACCATCTCCCCAGCTCCGTGCTGTGCACAGTGTACCACCATGTCCTTAGCTCCGTGCTGTGCACAGACAGTGTACCGTACACTGTCTGTGCACAGCACAGAGCTGGGGAGATGGTGGTACACAGCACAGAGCTGAGGACATGGTGGTACACTGTGCACAGCACGGAGCCGAGGACATGGTGGTACATTGTCTGTGCACAGCACGGAGCTGAGGATATGGTGGCACACTACACAGCACAGAGCTGGGGAGATGGTGGTACACAGCACGGAGCTGAGGACATGGTGATACACTGTCTGTCCACACCACGGAGCTGAGGACATGGTGGTACACTGTGCACAGCACGGAGCTGGGGAGATGGTGGTACACAGCACGGAGCTGAGGACATGGTGATACACTGTCTCTGCACAGCACGGAGCTGGGGACTTGGTGGTACACTGTGCACAGCACGGAGCTGAGGACTTGGTGGTACACTGTCTGTGCACAGCACGGAGCTGGGGACATGGTGGTACACTGTGCACAGCACGGAGCTGAGGACATGGTGCTACACTGCCTGTGCACAGCACGGAGCTGAGGACATGGTGCTACACTGTCTGCACAGCATGGAGCGGAGCACATGGTGGTACACTGTGCACAGCACGGAGCTGAGGACACGGTGGTACACTGTCTCCCTCCGCCTTAAAATCGGTCCGTTTCTCATCCAGGAGTGTTGGATGAGTGTCATCGGTTTTTTGGTCCATTTGGCATCCAACTGCTGTGCGAGTGTCCGACATTTCTCTCAGATCACATCCGTGTGCAATCTGTTCTTTCCTCAGCAGCTATTACTGTAGAATCATTTACAGGAGCATTTTACAGTGTTCTCAGTTACAGAATGAGAGTGTATCAGTTAAAAAAAAGTGGATGCCTCTCGGATGGTCCGTGTGCTGTCAGTGTGCGGTCCGTGATTTTGTCAGATCCATAGACTTGCATTTGTGAGTCTCGCGCGTGAATCGCAGACTGTCGCAGAATGTTGCGACTTTTTTCTCATCCTGAATCTGGCTGAGAAAAAAGTGTCCCACACTCGTCAGTGCTCTCAGGCATTGATTAACATTGGTCCGAGTGCAATGTGATGAAATCACACATTGCACTCATCCGAGTTTCACGCCAGTGTGTTCGTACCCTAATACTAAAATCCATATAGTAATCCTACAATGTCTGCGGGACATGGTATGGGGAGGGTTTATGGCTCAGTTAGTACACTCCATACTTCTTGTTATTAACCAGTTAATGCTCTCTTGTCCACCGCACTGCAGCGTCAAAAAAGGAAGACAGCGAGACAGGCAGCGACATCGCATCAGAGAGCCCCTGACCTCGAAATACAAGATCCTCAGATCCCGGTATTGTGACATAATATAAGAATAATATTTTTTGCACTTATATTACACTATACACTCCACAGCACTTTACATACACCATCAACACTGTCCCTATTGGGGCTCACAATGTAAACCTCCTATCAGTAGGTCTCTGTAGTGTGGTTGGACAAACCTTTTATATGTACTACATGATGAAATGTGGGGGTAGAAGCTACATGAAGCTTGGGGGGAAAGGCCGCGACTGGGGGAAGATTGTCCGTGACGGGGTGAGGGGCTGCAATGGGGGGAGGGGCCATTACGGGGGAGGGGCCGTGACGGGGGGAGGAGCCATGACAGGGGGGGGGAGGACGACTGCTGACAGTGCCTAGGGCAGCAGGAACTCTAAATACGGCCTGGATACATGGGGGCCAAATCGGATCCGTGCCTGTCCATTTTACAATGGACAGCCACGGATGGCCAAAAATCACTATGTGAAATCAGCCTTAGCAGCTGTAGCTCTCAGAGCTCAGATGTATTGTAACAATATTGCAGCACTAGATACCTGTGAGATGGAAGCTGAAGCCCTGAGTGGAGCCTGCAGATGTGTCAGTTATAAATCACACACAGTTCTGCAGTGAGAGTGTTGAGGAGAGCCATAGGATCAAATACTTAATTAACCTTAAGACATAAGGGTTGGAGAGAAACGATCCACAGAGTGTATTATTTTACATTGCATAAGCTTTGGTTTACATGGCTGCCATTTTCTGTTTCATCACACCATGCCATGCTGTGCAAGATGGAGCCTGGACCTATACTGTTCCTGCAAGAAGCTGGAGTCCAGAGGAAGACCGACCAATCACAGAAATCACAGAATGCCACATCACCTGGAGACCCTCGATCAAGACCACACCCCCTGATGGCCTCATGGATCCACCCATGGACTAACCCACTGACCAATGAATACATCTGATTAGGGCTGGCCGAGCCCCTTACTGAGGAAAAACTTTATGCCTCTTAAAATAAAACACACTTGGAGCCACACTGGGGGCCGACCAAGGAAGAGTGTACATCTGACTCTGTGCGTCTGGTGTCACACTTTTCACACCGGTACTTGGTCTATATCATTTTGGTCAGGAGTAGGCAACTTGTTAATATTATTAAAATATTAACCATGACAATTGCAACCATCACACATCACACTGGTAGCTCTCCCTTCTTGTATTTAAAATAAGACCTGGAGGCAGAATCTACCGCAGATCAGGGTCCCGCCCATAGCCTGGAAAAGCTCATTTACATATAAGAAGAATGTGAATTTCTCTGGAATAAGACATCAGATCGCATGAATTATTTTATTCAGTTTCCAGACCTGTGTGTCTATTTAGATGAATGGCTAGAATTGATCCTACTGACATATCCCATTTAAAGAGCCATATTATTTTTAAAATAAGTACAATGTATGTAATTAGAGATTATGCAGTATCTTTTTAGGTAGATTTCAAATTAGTAAAGTAACAGAAAATGTTTAATAAATGAGCTCCGCTTGGAGTGTTAAATATGTAAGGTATCGGGTCATATCATACAAATTATGTCAGAAAGCTAGTGTAAATATATTGATAAATGTGCGCCCTCCTATTGCTTATCTTGGGCTGATCCTGATTTCCTGACCATTTACTTGCCAGTCAGATTACTTTACAACTCTACAACTCAAGGAATTACTGCACAGTATAACAAAACAAGCCAGAACAGAGGGGGGATTGCAGCTCTGAAGGCAGTAGAAACGATTATGCAAAATAAAAGTATTTTTTATTAGAAATATATAACTTGATTACCAGGGGCGTAACTACAATAGGTGCAGGGGTTGCGATCGCACCCGGGCCCTGCAGCCTATGGGGGCCCCAAAAGTCCCTTTGGCCTATAGAAAAAGACTAATACTATTAAAGATTTGCAATAATGGGGGGCCCCGTTGGAGCTTTCGCATCGGGGCCCCTGGGCCTGAAGTTACGCCACTGTTGATTACTTTACCTGTGATCTTCTGTATCACTATGTAAGGCTGAGTGCACACATTGTGTTTTTATTGCATTTTTATATGCGTTTTTAAGTGCATTTTTCACACAAGACTGCAAACAAATCCTTTTGCCAGGAAAGTCAATGAGAATCTTGAAGTCGTGTTCTTATGTTGCTTATTTTTCCCTTGCAGATTTGGTGCAGAAATAAATCTGCATTATGGCAATTCTTTCAGGGGTCTTCCTTGCCAGAATACATAAAAAACATGTGGGAAAAAATGCGTTAAAAAACGCATGAAAAATTCACAAAAAGCTGGCAAAAACCCACCTTTTCTTGCCTTGGTGTTTTTCCTTCCAAGAGATGCATAAATGGTGCAGAAAGTTATACAACCAAATACTCAACGTGTGCATATACCATACATCAGATATATTGTTTTTGCAAGAATGACCTAATATAACCCCAAAATTAACAGATATGTTATAATGTGCATTCCCATATATAATGGAGTCTAAATAAATATCATATACATATAGAGAAAAAAAATCTGTCTACATTAACTTATATAATACTAGTAAAAAGGCCCGATGCAATTGCATCGGGAGCGCGGTGAAATGAATTGTGTGTATACAGGCGGGTGAGTGGCTAGCAGAGTATACATGGGGCTCTGCGAGTAGCAGACTATACAGGTGGGTCTGTGGGTAGCAGAGTATACAGACTGCTCTGAGGGTAGCAGATTATACAGGCGGCTCTCTGGGTAGGAAAGTATACAGGCGGCTCTGTGGGTAGCAGAGTATACAGGCGGGTTTGTGGTTAGCAGATTATACAGGCGGCTCTGTGTGTAGCAGAGTATAGAGAAGGCTCTGTGGGTAGCAGAGTATAGAGGCGGCTCTGTGGGTAGCAGAATATAGAAACGGCTCTGTGGGTAGCAGAGAATACAGGCGGGTCTGTGGGTAGGAGAGTATACAGGCGGCTCTGTGGGTAGTAGAGTATAGAGGCGGCTCTGTGGGTAGCAGAGTATAGAGGCAGCTCTGTGGGTAGCAGAGTATAGAGGCAGCTCTGTGGGTAGCAGAGTATACAGGCGGCTGTGTGGGTAGGAGAGTATACAGGCGGCTCTGTGGGTGTCAGAGTATAGAGGGGGCTCTGTGGATAGCAGAGTATGATGTGGCGGGAGGCTGGAGGAGTGAGGGGCGCAGAGGCTGGAGGGGTGAGGAGAGCAGAGGCTGGAGTGGTGAGGAGAGGTCCAGATGGAGGGGTGAGGAGAAGTCCGGCTGGAGGGGTGAGGAGAGATGCGGCTGGAGGGGTGACATCACCGCTCGGCGGCAGGACGTGGCTGCGTGCTGGGGCTGATCGCAGCCCCAGTCACACGGCATTGTCCTTTGCGGCGGGTTGGGTGATGCAGAGAGGGATCAGTTCTTGCCCTCAGGTCACACATGTGACCTGAGCGGAAGGAGCGGATTGGGCGGTGTGTGGTAAAGACAGGACGGTCATCCGATTGGTGTAGGACGCCAAGTCCTGGGCAATGGGATGGGCGTCCTGTGTGTACAACACAGCGCCCAATCCGCTTGCAGGGGCGGCGGGGGCAGGCAATGGGAGTGAGCGGGGTGTGTCAGGCTTTGCAGGCTGACACGGTCCGCTCACTCCCATTGGCTGTTGCCGGCCACAGGACGAAGTCCCTGGCTCCTGGCACCCCGGCCACAGCCCGTAGACTGCTACTCCACCAGCATGGCGACATTGAGAGCCCAGCGGTGAAAGAGTGGCGAGGGGCAGAAGGCTCCGGCGGCATCCGGGCATCATGGACCTCGCGGAGGGCGCGAGGGCGGTGGCGATGGAGCGGGGCCGACGGTTGGCAGGATGGCAGCGGTGTCAGGTAGTGCAGCTGAGGATGGAGGAGGCTGAGAGGATGGAGGAGGCTGTGAGGCTGGAGGAGGCTGTGAGGCTGGAGGAGGCTGTGAGGATGTTGAGACTGTGAGGCTGGAGGAGGCTGTGAGGATGGAGGAGGCTGTGAGGATGGAGGAGGCTGTGAGGCTGGAGGAGGCTGTGAGGATGGGGAGGCTGTGAGGCTGGAGGAGGCAGTGAGGCTGGAGGAGGCAGTGAGGCTGGAGGAGGCTGTGAGGCTGGGGGAGGCTGTGAGGCTGGAGGGGGCTGTGAGGCTGGAGGAGGATGTGAGGCTGGAGGAGGCTGTGAGGCTGGAGGAGGCTGTGAGGCTGGAGGAGGCTGTGAGGATGGGGAGGCTGTGAGGCTGGAGGAGGATGTGAGGCTGGAGGAGGCAGTGAGGATGGGGAGGCTGTGAGGCTGGAGGACGTTGTGAGGATGGAGGAGGCTGTGAGGATGGAGGAGGCTGTGAGGCTGGAGGAGGCTGTGAGGCTGTGAGGCTGGAGGAGGATGTGAGGCTGGAGGAGGCTGTGAGGATGGGGAGGCTGTGAGGCTGGAGGAGACTGTGAGGCTGGAGGAGGCAGTGAGGCTGGAGGAGGCTGTGAGGCTGGAGGAGGCTGTGAGGCTGGAGGAGGCTGTGAGGATGGGGAGGCTGTGAGGATGTTGAGGCTGTGAGGCTGGAGGAGGCTGTGAGGATGGAGGAGGCTGTGAGGATGGGGAGGCTGTGAGGCTGGAGGAGGGTGTGAGGATGGGGAGGCTGTGAGGCTGGAGGAGGGTGTGAGGCTGGAGGAGGCTGTGAGTCTGTGAGGCTGGAGGAGGCTGTGATGCTGGAGGAGGCTGTGAGGATGGAGGAGGCTGTGAGGATGGAGGAGGCTGGAAGAGGCTGTGAGGCTGGAGGAGGCTGTGAGGCTGGAGGAGGCAGTGAGGCTGGAGGAGGCTGTGAGGATGGGGAGGCTGTGAGGCTGGAGGAGGCTGTGAGGCTGGAGGAGGCTGTGAGGCTGCAGGAGGATGTGAGGATGGAGGAGGCTGTGAGGCTGGAGGAGGCTGTGAGGATGGGGAGGCTGTGAGGCTGGAGGAGGCTGTGAGGCTGGAGGAGGCTGTGAGGATGGGAGGCTGTGAGGCTGGAGGAGGATGTGAGGCTGGAGGAGGCTGTGAGGCTGAAGGAGGCTGTGAGGCTAAAGGAGGCTGTGAGGCTGGAGGAGGCTGTGAGGCTGGAGGAGGCTGTGAGGATGGGGAGGCTGTGAGGCTGGAGGAGGCTGTGATGCTGGAGGAGGCTGTGAGGCTGGAGGAGGCTGTGAGGATGTGAGGCTGGAGGAGGCTGTGAGGCTGTAGGAGGCTGTGAGGATGGGGAGGATGTGAGGCTGGAGGAGACTGTGAGGCTGGAGGAGGCAGTAAGGATGGGGAGGCTGTGAGGCTGGAGGAGGCTGTGAGGCTGGAGGAGGCTGTGAGGATGGGAGGCTGTGAGGCTGGAGGAGGCTGTGAGGCTGGAGGAGGCTGTGAGGCTGGAGGAGGATGTGAGGCTGGAGGAGGCTGTGAGGATGGGGAGGCTGTGAGGCTGGAGGAGGCTGTGAGGCTGTAGGAGGCTGTGAGGATGGGGAGGCTGTGAGGCTGGAGGAGGCTGTGAGGCTGGAGGAGGCTGTGAGGATGGAGGAGGCTGTGAGGATGGGGAGGCTGTGAGGATGTTGAGGCTGTGAGGCTGGAGGAGGCTGTGAGGATGGAGGAGGCTGTGAGGCTGGAGGAGGCTGTGAGGATGGGGAGGCTGTGAGACTGGAGGAGGGTGTGAGGCTGGAGGAGGCTGTGAGTCTGTGAGGCTGGAGGAGGCTGTGATGCTGGAGGAGGCTGTGAGGATGGAGGAGGCTGTGAGGATGGAGGAGGCCGGAAGAGGCTGTGAGGCTGGAGGAGGCTGTGAGGCTGGAGGAGGCAGTGAGGCTGGAGGAGGCTGTGAGGATGGGGAGGCTGTGAGGCTGGAGGAGGCTGTGAGGCTGGAGGAGGATGTGAGGATGGAGGAGGCTGTGAGGCTGGAGGAGGCTGTGAGGATGGGGAGGCTGTGAGGCTGGAGGAGGCTGTAAGGCTGGAGGAGGCTGTGAGGATGGGGAGGCTGTGAGGCTGGAGGAGGATGTGAGGCTGGAGGAGGCTGTGAGGCTGAAGGAGGCTGTGAGGCTGGAGAAGGCTGTGAGGCTGGAGGAGGCTGTGAGGCTGGAGGAGGCTGTGAGGATGGGGAGGCTGTGAGGCTGGAGGAGGCTGTGAAGCTGGACGAGGCTGTGAGGATGTGAGGCTGGAGGAGGCTGTGAGGCTGGAGGAGGCTGTGAGGATGGGGAGGATGTGAGGCTGGAGGAGACTGTGACGCTGGAGGAGGCAGTGAGGATGGGGAGGCTGTGAGGCTGAAGGAGGCTGTGAGGCTGTAAGGATGGGGAGGCTGTGAGGCTGGAGGAGGCTGTGAGGCTGGAGGAGGATGTGAGGCTGGAGGAGGCTGTGAGGATGGGGAGGCTGTGAGGCTGGAGGAGGCTGTAAGGCTGTAGGAGGCTGTGAGGATGGGGAGGCTGTGAGGCTGGAGGAGGCTGTAGGAGGCTGTGAGGCTGGAGGAGACTGTGAGGATGGGGAGGCTGTGAGGCTGGAGGAGGCAGTGAGGCTGGAGGAGGCTGTGAGGATGGGGAGGCTGTGAGGATGGGGAGGCTGTGAGGCTGAAGGAGGCTGTGAGGCTGGAGGAGGCTGTGAGGATGGAGGAGGCTGTGAGGCTGGAGGAGGCTGTGAGGCTGGAGGAGGCTGTGAGGATGGGGAGGCTGTGAGGCTGGAGGAGACTGTGAGGCTGGAGGAGACTGTGAGGCTGGAGGAGGCAGTGAGGATGGGGAGGCTGTGAGGCTGGAGGAGGCATTTACTGTACTGAGCATGCTCAGTACAGTAAAAGGTCTCCAAACAGGAAGGCAGGGGTTAAAAAAAAAAAAAAGTTAATGCTCACCTCTCCCCGAGCCCCCGCCGTCTCCTGCCGTCTTCCTCCAAGCTTCCGGTGGCTGCCGCAGGCTGCGAGTGTCTGCAGAGCTCTTCTAGTGTAGTTCAGGACCTGCGGTGATGTCACAGTCACGTGACACCAGGTTACCATGGAGTAATCTGGTGTCACGTGACTGTGACATCACCACAGGTCCTTGACTGCAGTAGAAGAGCTCTACAGACACTGGGAGCCTGCGGCAGCCACCGGCAGCTTGGAGGAAGACGGCAGGAGACGGCGGGGGCTCGGGGAGAGGTGAGCATCAACTTTTTTTTTTTTTTTTAAGGGTAGTGCGGCTGCGGCTCGTGATGACGCTGCGCGTCATCACTCGCAGTCCCGCAAAGCATGTTGGGAATCGGCTACAGTGCCCGAATTCCCAACTGCTGATTATATAAGTAGATACTAGTGCATCTCAATGAATTAGAATATTATCAAAATCAATGAATTGCCACTGTGGCGGACCTTCAGCCCGCCCGGCCCTGGTGCAGGCTTAGGTGAGGACCGTGGGGGGAGGTGTTGCTGACAGCGTCGAGGGAGAACTCGGGGGTGCTGACAGCATCGGGCGAGGACCGGGGGGGAATGGGGGGGGTGCTGACAGCGTCGGGCGAGGACCGGGGGGGGGATATGAGGAGCTGTGGGTGCTGGTGGTGAGGAGCGTGCGGCTCTTGCCTGCGCCGCATTGTAGATCTGTGTGCCGGGGCTGGAGAGGAGAGGAGGGGCGGGATCAGCCGAGGGAAGCAGGATGCTTCCCTCAGTTAACCCCCCTCTCCTCTGACACAGGGACATGGGGGTCGGCTGGGGGCCCTCCTGCAGGCTTGAGGGGTCCCCTACCCAGTCGGGCCCTGGTGCAGCTGAACCAGCTGCACCACGGTAGGTCTGCCCCTAAATTGCCATGTTTCAGGGCATTTCTGGGAGCCCTAAAGCATGTTGACTAATAAATCAATATTATATTCACTCTTTGATGTCTCGTGGAATACATCAGCCCGATTTTTTAACCCTTCATCCTCACTAGTTTAATTTTCTAAAATATTTACCTTTGGGTTTTCATTGGCTGTAAGCCAGAATCATCAACATTAACAGAAAAACCACTTGAAATAGATCACTCTGTTAGTAATAACTCTATATAAGATATGCATTTCACTTTATGTATTGAATTACTGAAATAAATTAACTTTTTGATGATATTTATTGAGATGCACTAGTATCTGTAGAGTTAGTAGACAATTATTAAATGAGTTTGATATTTAAGCTGCTATCTCAAAATTATCGTCTCCATACACAGATTTGCAAATTTTAATTTCTTTTTTAATTATATGTTGGGTAAACAAAGCCCCTTTTCTGAAAGCTTAAATGACATTGATAAGAATACTTTGAAACACTGGTTTAGGTGAAGACAGTGCCAGTCTTTGAGAAAGGTTAGTCCAAGGAATGACATAAAGGACATAAAGGTCTTTGTGATGATAGCAAAAAAGAGACAGGCGAGAATATAGACAGAAATGTGCTGAAGGACACATGCCAGGAAGGGAAAGAAGGTTATGTGGGTGGGGGGGTGTGCTTGAGACATGATGAAGATGAAGGGGTACGGGAAGTGCTTGTTATTTCTAGAGATGCGCTTGATAGGGCAGCATGACAATGCAGAGTGTGGCTGGTGACCTTTCAGGCAAGTCACAATGGTTTCAGCTTACAGCACCTGTCACTCCGAGCTGTGAGGAAGTGGTCTCCAAACTTTCTTTCTTCCAAGTAATTAAGCTGAATACCATGAACATATATATTGGTTGATGAATTATTAATACTATGGTATTTCACATTCCTGTCAGTAATGGAAACATTTGTCACTGAGAGAAAAGTATGTTAAATATATGACAACTCATTTAATGTTAGTGAGGTATTTTGTACCCAAACCACACATAAGAAATAAAAGGTTTACACACGCTATGGTTAAAAAATGTGACATAAAAGAGTCATTCATTAAGTTCAATGGAAAGATGCCTAATAATGCACAAAATTTCTCTATTACAGATATTAATTATTAAAGGAATCCTGTCATGTAAATAAATGATAGGGTCAATTAATAGCGTTCTACAAGTGCCCAGCTGCCAAATTTAGAGCCCAGCTACTGGGAGGAAATAACCTCTATTCCTCTCTGCACCCTTGGGCTTACTGTCATAGAGGTGCGTCTGGAGCAGTTTTAGTCACCGCTCAGTATAGAGTCGGCTGTCAGTCATTGCCAGGGTGCAGGGCTGGCTTTAGGAGGTGGGTGGCCCGGGGCCCATTTTGGAGGGAGGCCCATTTTTCAAGGTGTTTCAATATGTAATGCAAAAACACAAAATGAAACGAACGCAAGTTTATTTACAAAAATCATTTCAGATTGATTCACGTAAAATCATTATTTTTTTACAATCCAGGCACTTTCCTTGATTTTCGTGCTGCAAAATCACTAATCACTCTGCGCCAGCCACTGAGAATGATGTAGGACCGTAGCCAGGTTCACAGCAAAGAGACGTGTATTTTACATGTTTTGAGATATTTATCCCTATATTGGTGGGAGGTCCCCGCTCGGTGGGTGGCCCAGGGCCCGGGCCCTTTGGGCCCCCCTAAATCCGGGCCAGCCAGGATGTGGTGCACTGTTGCTCCATGAGCAGTGACTGAAACTACTCCAGCTGTGTCTTTATGACTAAAAGTTACGAGAAGGAATACAGTTAATTTCCTCCCAATAGTCAAGTTTTCCATGCGATGGCCAGGTAGTTTTAGAACGATACTAATCTGCAGAATAACTCTAGGTCTGCAGATTAATAGTGATATAAGCTTATATATATGTCTCTGCTATGTACTGTGTAATGGATTGGTCTGACCATACAGGGACATGGTCTGATAATGCCACATCTCCTGTGCTGAGATAATCTTATATATGTGTCCCTGCTATGTACTGTGTAATGGATGTGTCTGACTGTACAGGGATATAGTCTGATCATACCACATCTCCTGGACTGGGGAGGATGTAAATGAGTATACAGACATTACAGCACAGGATTGTAGATAATTCTTATTTTCAGGTAAAACATTTTTTAAAACAAGGCATGGAAATGTTTTACCTCATAAAAAGAATCAGCTGTGATCTGTAATGTCTATATACTCTTTTATGTATGATCATGCCATGTTCCTGTACAGTCAGGCACGTCCATTACACAGTACATAGCAGGGACACACATATAAAGGTACCATCATACGCCACGATATCGCCCACAACTTTGCAAACAACTCACGGGTTCAGCGATGTTGAAACCACATCGCAAGTGCATTGTGGCGCGTGACAGGGTGATTCGACAGTGAGAAATCGCTGGTGGCGAGTTGACAGGTTCTACAGCACTGCTCTAAAACCAGACGATATCAACCTCTCGATTTTGCAGGAATGTGCCGTGTGACAGCGCGATAACAATGTTAAGTGCAACTTCAGAGATCCTGAAATCAATCCCGCACCGTCGGCAGCGATTGGTGGATACTACTGCGTTCCCATTGGCTGCCCGTGGCCAAGGCGCCATATTTGATGATCCGTGCGTTCTTCATGTAGTGGCTATCTTGCCAGACAAGGCTGACCAATGGTAACACAGTTGGGTTGGCCAATCACAGTGGTAGGGGCGCGGTGAAACACACTCTGGCACACCAAGCTCTTCGCTGGCGTTAAACAGCACGCCCACATCACTGATGTGGTTGTGCTGTGTGACGCAGCAGATGTGGAAAGGCAAGATCGCTTCCGGTCTTGTTCAGGCGATTTCCAGAACGCCAGATCGCCGGAGGTTGCACGCAGCATCGCTACGTGTGACATCTCTAAAGCGATCTTGGCAAAGTGCCAAAAATGTGCGCACTCATGTCAAATCGCGGGCGATATCGCGGCGATGTTGTGGCGTGTAACGGTACCTTAAGATTATCTCAGCACAGGAGATGTGGTATGATCAGACCATGTCCCTGTATGGTCAGACACATCCATTACATAGTACATAGCAGGGACATATATATAAGATTATCTCAGCACAGGAGATGTGGTATGATCAGACCATGTCCCTGTACGTTCAAACAGGAATGGTGCCTCACGGTCCGCGCTGCTGCTTCAAAAAATGCACTGGGAAGACATTGCTTTCTCCATCTCCTCCTTTATTCCTCCACACATTACCAATGCGTTTCGGTGCACACCTTGCACCTTCCTCAGGGTACATGAAACGTGTTGGTAATGTGTGGAGGAATAAAGAAGGAGATGGAGAAAGCAATGTCTTCCCAGTTCATTTTTTGAAGCAGCAGCGCAAACCGTTAGGCACCATTCCTGTTTGAACTATCCGTTTTCCTGCGTGTGCGAGGTGGTGTAGGTTCTGCAGCAGCTGTTACCCAAGCATTCAAGCTGGTTGCGGGTTATCACAACCTAACCAGGTGAGCAAGCTACCTTTCAGCTACCGTCTAGTGTGTGTCGCTAGTGATAAGGCACATTCTACGCCTCTCTTTGTCTCCTTTATTTTTAATTATATACATGTCCCTGTGTGGTCTGACACATCCATTACACAGTACATACCAGGGACACATATATAAGATTATCTCAGTACAGTAACATTTTTTTAAACACATTCTATTGTGGAAATTATTATTATTCCAAGATCTATAGATAAAAATCAACTTTAAAATCAACTTTGTTTGTAGGAAAACCCCTTTAAGTGATAGCATTAATTGAGTAATTTTGTGCAGTATTAGGCAGCTTTCCATTGACCTTTATGGATGACTCTTCTGTCACATGCACAATCATTTTTTAACCATAGCATGTGTAAACCTTTTATTTGTTATGTGGGGTTAGGGCATGAATCAAAGTTTGCACACATAGCTGCACCCAGTTAAGTTTTGGTCATTTGTATTATTGACCGTATTATTCAAACAGACAGTAGTTAAATATAATAAATCACTTAAGATAATGATGGGGATTATGTTTGCACCGGTATTTTTTTTTTTTTACATATTTAAATAATTTCATTATAGCCATTCTAACAAAAAAGCATCAGCAGTTTAGTATTCATTCTAGTTGGGGTTGTTCATTTTGTTTGCTTTGATCCCCCTGAGCACCGGAACAGTTTTTGCAGGTATGTAGAGAGATGTGGCCTCTCAGTAACCTCAGTTTTGTGAGACAACCTAATTAGGCTTGAAGATGCAGATGACCCTTTCAAGTCCTGAAAACTGAGCCTCTTTGCCTTATTGCAGGTAGATAGCCATTATTATGATGTGCATAACAAAAAGAAGAGAGAAAGGACCTTGTTTATTTTCTATGTTTCAAGGCAGATCATTTCTAACCCTAGGGGAGGAGAAGGTGACCAATGACATGGTTGAACAACTCACTTCAGTATATTAAAATAGCCAGCAGTTGAAACAAAAAGTGATATTGAATACTGTGTAAGTACAAAGAAACTGTTTGTTTGTAGGTCATGGAGAAAGAAAGAAACAAACAGGGATATTCATGAAGAAGATAAGTTGAGAGGACAAAAAACAAACTCATTGGAGAATGAAGAAAGAGGGACATATGGGTGCAGCTGCGAATTATCAACATTGCCTATGGATCACTGATTGATTCACTGTTACCTCAGTCTGTTATGTGCTGTGATATACCGAGGCTGTAGAATAATGATATTTCATTTATTTAGCACCAGACATTTCACAGCACTTAACAATTAAGCGGATATATGTACATACAATAATGAAATTACAAAGCAACACATAGTTCAACAGTTACAGAAGGAGTGAGGGCCAGTGGCGTAACTTCAGGCCCATGGGCCCCGATGTGAAGGCTCCAATGGAGTCCCCAATTATTGCGAATCTTTAATAGTATTAGCCAAAGAGGACTTTTGGGGCCACCCTAGGCTGCAGGGCCCGGGAGCGATCGCAACCCTTGCACCTATTGTAGTTACGCCTCTGGTTAGGGCCCTGCTCGAAAGATTACTCTCCAGAAAAAAAACTTTAGGCAAAAAGTGGTGGAATGCATGGATCAGTCATCATTATAAAAAATAAATATATGTATCCAAATCTTTGCCTCAACTGATCATTAATGGTACCTTTACAGCCGCTACCGAAGGGTAGCAACAGGTAGGCACCGCACGTGCAGCGGCGGTTTCAACGGTTGCTAACGGTACCTGATGCCGCAAATACACGCCGCCACAAAGTGCTCCACAGAAGGTATTTTCGTTCCCTGAAAGTGCCGACGGGTGCCGCAGGTTACCTTCTGTGGAGCACCTTCCCTGATTTACACGCCATACAACAAGGGAATATGGGCGTACATATTGTGCGCCGTAACTACATAGGCGTAAAACAAATGTGCGCCACTGTGAATTACGCGGGAGTCCTCTCGTGATCAAAAAGTGAACTTTGGGACAATGCAATACGTCACATCATGATATGTGCTCTAGCCCATGCCGGCAGTGAGGCGGCTAATATCAATGAGCTCATTTTGGCAAAGTGTTATTGTGACTGGTCAGCTCGTTAAATATGCCGCCCTGTGTAGGAACAGCCAATAGGTACACAGTAGCCACCACCAATGATAGCTGATGGGGCGTGGTATACATGACGCTGTGGCACGTCCCAGGTAACTCAAATACCGTGCCTGTGCCCCGATTACACGCCGCCACCATAGGGGTTATACCTGCTTGTTTTTCAGCACGGCTGAAAGACAGGTATCCAAAGAGACAGGAAGGTACAACCTGAATTACACGCCGCCACTTCGCGGTGTTTTAAGGTAAAAGGTACAATTGTCCCGACACCTAAGATAAGATAAGATGGAGCAAAACAGTGGAGAGTTTTGTGGGTGAGAGTGATAAGATTACATAGCATTGTGAAGTAGAAGGGCAACTAGTGCAAATGACTGCTAAAGTTAGAAGGCATTGGTGTAGCGGCTGTACAGAAAGATGATCCTGGCTGTGGTACTCAGGATGGATTAAAGCGGAGAGTATTTAATAGGGGAGAGTCCTATTTGTAGAGAGTTGTAGTAGTCCAGATAAGAATGAAATATTTATTTAGTTTATTTATAAGGGTTGAATGAAAAGTAATGCCACTACCTTCATAACTTGGTGTTTTAATGGGAATGTATTAATAAATCAAACGCAGAAATAACTTTTAGAATGTGGTCCTTACTTACTAATATTTACTTCTCCACAATCACCAGACAATTAAATACACTTCTCCAACGATGAACATGTTTTCTGAAGCTGTCACAAAAGAAGACGACGCTCTGTTTCCGCAACCAGCCTCTCACAGATCTCTCAACTTCTTCATCAGATAGATAGTGATGCCCTGGCAGATATTTTTTCATTATCGGAAACAGATGGAAGTCAGATGGCGCCAAATTCAGACAGTATGGAGAATGCCGTAGAGTGGTGAGCGTCAGTTTATGAACTTCTGCTGTCATCGCATGTGAAGTGTGTGGTCTAGAATTGTCAGGCTGCAGGAAAACATTTCCTTTTTTCTTATGGGCCCTTGGATAGTCATCGTTTCAAAGTTCACAGCGCTGTGATGTAACATCTGAATTGATTGTTGTTCCGCGTTCCTTGGCCGACCATCTGCGGAGTGTTCATTCTTTACAATGTAACAACAGAAATATTCATTGCTAAGGCTTCCTGCCAACTGAGCTGTAGAGGAGAGTCTACTGAAAAGTTCAGTACCTCCTACGTACAAGTGCTGCCATCTGCTGAGGAGTTAAGAAGGTGGAGGCATTACTTTTCATTCAACCTTCGTATATAGGGC
Source organism: Allobates femoralis (assembly GCA_033576535.1). NCBI lineage: Eukaryota > Metazoa > Chordata > Amphibia > Anura > Aromobatidae > Allobates > Allobates femoralis. Next base: position 303,150,764 of record JARQOC010000001.1, on the reverse strand, counting down.
CATTAATTCTACAGCAATTCACAAATATCTCATCACTTTTCCTACTGGGACTTGCAATCTAAATTCCCTATCACTGAGTCTTTGCAGTGGGAGAAGAAACCAGAGTTCCCAGAGGAGAAACATGGGAAAAACATACAAACTTCTTTCAGATGTTATTCATTGTTGGATTTGAACCCAGGACCCCAGCGCTGCAAAGCAACAGAGCAACTAAGCCAAAATACAATAAGAGCAACACTAAGACATTTTTTCAATTTTGAAGCTTAGATAAATTCAAATTTTGGAGATGTTTTTAAGTAGCAGGTTGCATGAGTGAGTAAGTGATTGTGTGTAGGAATAAAAAAAAGATATCTTAACAGCAAATTAGCCCTCCCTATGTGAGGCCTACGAATACCGCTCACATCTACATTGGGATTGCCAGCATAACAGGCATAGACATTACCATTCCATTGTCATTTTCTTTTTCCCTTTGTTTCTCTAAATAAATGCAGCTCAACTTGAGATTCCCCCTCAGTCCCTTTCTCTGGACTTGATACACCATAGGATGTATGACTGTGTACAATACCTCTTACTCACCCATACCACATAATCAGAAATCAGTGACATGTGTATCTGTGCAAATTGTAAATATATTAGGCTACTTTCACATTACGATTTCTCTAAATCCGATGCTGTCCGATATAAATCGGACAGCATCGGATCCAAACTGATCTCTGCAATCGGATGCCAAATAGGCATCCAAATCCTACTTTTTGCAGGATCAGTTTGCGCTGTCACGTAGCTCCCCCTCCTCTCCCTCCTGTCATCTTGCTGCCTCCCTGCGGCCCCCCTGTTTTGCCCTAGTGTCCCCCTACTCTCTCCCTACTGTCCACTGCTGTGCCCTCTCATGTGCCCCCCTCCTGTCTGCTCTCCTGTGCCCTCTCATGTGCCCTCTCATGTGCCCTCTCATATGCCCTCTCATGTGCCCCCCTCCTGTCCGCTCTCCTGTGCCCCCTCCTGTCCGCTCTCCTGTGCCCCCTCCTGTCCGCTCTCATGTGCCCTCTCATGTGCCCTCTCATATGCCCTCTCATGTCCCCCCCTCCTGTCCGCTCTCATGTGCCCTCTCATGTCCCCCCCTCCTGTCCCCCCCTCCTGTCCCCCATCCTGTCCCCCCTCCTGTTCCCCCTCATGTCCCCCCCAACATAACAAATCTTTATTCTCACCTTCCAGCGCTCCCTCGGCGTCTCCATCAGCCTCCGATCGGGTGTACAGGACCTAAGATGACGTCAAAAGCGTCAGCGGTTACCGCGGTAACCGGTCATGTGACCCGATCAGCTGATCGGGTTCTGACATCATCACAGATCCTGTTACCGAGCGGCTGCAGCTGGAGACGCCGAGGGAGCGCTGGAAGGTGAGAATAAAGATTTTTTATTTTTAAACACTTGATTTAACTTATATTTAACTTCTGCAATGTATGTATATACATTGCAGAAGTTAAATTAGGCGGCACACAATAGGTTTAGTGTACTGAGCATGTACTGAGCATGCTCAGTACACTAAAATCAGATGTTTCCTTGGACCCTGCTCCATAGGGCCCCATGTTATAGGGATCGGGTCAGATCGGATGTGCACTAAATGCCATCCGATTTGGTCCGATCCGAGTCTGTCAGATTTTATTTTCGGTGCAAAAATCGGTGCAGGCTCCGATTTTTGCACCGATAAAAACATCAGACAGACTTGGATCGGACCAAATCGGATGGCATTTAGTGCACATCCGATTCGGTCCGATGCCCATAGGGCTGCATGGGGCCAAATTCGGATCCGATGCTGTCCGATTTTCATCGGACAGCATCGGATTTAGACAAATCGTAGTGTGAAACCAGCCTTACTTTTAGTATTGTAAATAGGATGTATATATTGTATCTCTCATTATATATTTTTCTGTTCTCTCTAAGTGATACTGTGACCAAGGCGACATATTGTGGTTGAAATATCAGCTACCTATTATTGCAAAGTATACAGTCAAATCGTATCAAATTAAGTCTTTTTCACTTTATTCAGCAAACTGACTACAGAGTGCAGTGATTATAAACTCTTCATGCAAACTTACTCAGGTGGCCGCCATCTTTGGACACCTGGGTATACAAAGATGGTGGTGGCAGTACCAAGTGTGCGCATGCGCACTTACTCATGCCACCACCATCTTTGGACACTACAGGAGGGAGACAGCACAAGAGGGGAGAGACAAAGCACAGGGGGATGAGTGCACAACGGGCAGAGAGAGTACACAGGGGGAAAACTGAGCACACAGGGAAGCAGCGAGTACACAAGAGTGAGAGAGAGAGCACAGGGTGGGAGACAGGTCAAAGGAGAGAGCAGAGAGGGGAAAAAAACAGCACGGGCAGGGAGAGAGCAAACAAAGGGGAGAGACAGTAAAAGTACCCATTGCCACAGAGCCCACCCCCATCATGATGTCACCATTCTTCAGATGCGATTGCATCGGGCCTCCATCTAGTAATTCCATAACTGATGAGAGAACTGTTCTATTATATTACATAAAATAAATTTGAATTAATATTTCTTAACTGCGTTCACTTTTAATTTGTTACTTTACTGGCATATCTATTATATAAAACCCGAAGGCCACTTCCGCCCAAAATCCGCTTCCGCTTCCGTGATGGCCTCCCTCCTGTGTCAAACACCGGAACCGGAAGCACCAGACCCACAGAGCCCCGTCTGCGCCCACCCACATCCGGCCCACAGCCCTGCAGCTCACCGCCCACTCTCCATCAGGGACCGCCATGCCGCCACTGGGTCCGCACACAGCCTGGTGTGCGCCCACCAACATGAGGGAACCGGCCCGGACCGGCCCACACTCCGGTGTGCGGCCTCCGCCGGCAACGCTCCCCCGCCACCTCGGGGGGCCACACAACCTCTGGGGGTACCCGTGCTCCGCGCCTGGAGAGGAGAGAGGGCGGGACTGACTGTCCTGCAGCTCTGCCCGCCCCTCCTCTCCTCCTACACCCGACGCGCGCCCACCGGTAAGTCTGCCCTCCTGCCTCCGCCTCCGCTCCAGCCTGTGCCCGCCGCCTCCGCTGCAGCCTGTGCTCCCTCCAGCCTGTGTCTCCTCCAGCCTGTGTCCTGTGCCCCCCTCCGGCCTGTGTCCTGTGCCCCCCTCCGGCCTGTGTCCTGTGCCCCCTCCGGCCTGTGTCCTGTGCCCCCCTCCGGCCTGTGTCCTGTGCCCCCCTCCGGCCTGTGTCCTGTGCCCCCCTCCGGCCTGTGTCCTGTCACCCCCTCCGGCCTGTGTCCTGTCACCCCCTCCGGCCTGTGTCCTGTGCCCCCCTCCGGCCTGTGTCCTGTGCCCCCCTCCGGCCTGTGTCCTGTCACCCCCTCCGGCCTGTGTCCTGTCACCCCCTCCGGCCTGTGTCCTCTCACCCCCTCCGGCCTCTGTCCTGTGACCCCCTCCGGCCTGTGTCCTGTGACCCCCTCCGGCCTGTGTCCTGTGACCCCCTCCGGCCTGTGTCCTGTGACCCCCTCCGGCCTGTGTCCTGTGACCCCCTCCGGCCTGTGTCCTGTGACCCCCTCCGGCCTGTGTCCTCTGACCCCCTCCGGCCTGTGTCCTCTGACCCCCTCCGGCCTGTGTCCTGTGACCCCCTCCGGCCTGTGTCCTGTGACCCCCTCCGGCCTGTGTCCTGTGACCCCCTCCGGCCTGTGTCCTGTGACCCCCTCCGGCCTCTGTCCTGTCACCCCCTCCGGCCTGTGTCCTGTCACCCCCTCCGGCCTGTGTCCTGTGCCCCCCTCCGGCCTGTGTCCTGTGCCCCCCTCCGGCCTGTGTCCTGTGCCCCCCTCCGGCCTGTGTCCTGTGCCCCCCTCCGGCCTGTGTCCTGTGCCCCCCTCCGGCCTGTGTCCTGTGCCCCCCTCCGGCCTGTGTCCTGTGCCCCCCTCCGGCCTGTGTCCTGTGCCCCCCTCCGGCCTGTGTCCTGTGCCCCCCTCCGGCCTGTGTCCTGTCACCCCCTCCGGCCTGTGTCCTGTGCCCCCCTCCGGCCTGTGTCCTGTGACCCCCTCCGGCCTGTGTCCTGTGACCCCCTCCGGCCTGTGTCCTGTGACCCCCTCCGGCCTGTGTCCTGTGACCCCCTCCGGCCTGTGTCCTGTGACCCCCTCCGGCCTGTGTCCTGTCACCCCCTCCGGCCTGTGTCCTGTCACCCCCTCCGGCCTGTGTCCTGTCACCCCCTCCGGCCTGTGTCCTGTCACCCCCTCCGGCCTGTGTCCTGTCACCCCCTCCGGCCTGTGTCCTGTCACCCCCTCCGGCCTGTGTCCTGTCACCCCCTCCGGCCTGTGTCCTGTCACCCCCTCCGGCCTGTGTCCTGTCACCCCCTCCGGCCTGTGTCCTGTCACCCCCTCCGGCCTGTGTCCTGTGCCCCCCTCCGGCCTGTGTCCTGTGCCCCCCTCCGGCCTGTGTCCTGTGACCCCCTCCGGCCTGTGTCCTGTGACCCCCTCCGGCCTGTGTCCTGTGACCCCCTCCGGCCTGTGTCCTGTGACCCCCTCCGGCCTGTGTCCTGTGACTAGGGATGGGCGAATCTACTCGCTAGGACTCGTTACTCGGCGAGTAGTAAGGGACTCGCAGGACTCGGTACTCTGCGAGTTTCCCAGTGATTACTCGCGAGTCTAATGCAAATCAATATCAATCCTAGTTTTGTCAGAAACGCTGACAAAACTAGGATTGCCATTGTTTGCATTAGACTCGCGAGTAATCACTGGCTACTGTGCCAGTGATAGCAGGGAAACTCGCAGATAACTGCTGTTTCTTTGCGAGCCGAGTCCAGCTGTCTTCTCTGTGCAGCTCCAGGGTCCTAGAGCCCGCCTGCTCACAGACATGATGTAGCAGTGCTGAGATTGTTCTCAGTCTGCTCATTCCCTGTGTACAGACATGAATGTCTGTGCACAGAGATGATGTAGCAGAGCTGAGATTGTTCTCAGTCTGCTCATTCCCTGTGTACAGACATGAATGTCTGTGCACAGAGATGATGTAGCAGAGCTGAGATTGTTCTCAGTCTGCTTATTCCCTGTGCATAGACATCTATATTTATGCACAGGGGATGTAGCAGAGAGGACATCGCGTTTTGGACTGCGTCGGACGGAAGAGGATTTTTTTAATTAAAGATGGAGTCCCTAATGGCTTTTTTTTTTATTTCTAATAAAAATTTTTCCTTGTGTTGTGTTTTTTTTAAAACAATTTAATAGAAATTCATGGTGGTCATGTCTAATATTGGCGTGACCGCCATAAATTTCGGGCTTAGGGTCAGCTGATAATACAAAGCTGGCCCTAACCTCTTTATTACCCAGCGTGCCACCGCTACCAGGGCCGCTGGAAGAGCGGGGTTCAGCGCCAGAGGATGGCGCTTCAATGAACGCGCCATCTTCTGGGGCAGCTGCGGGCTGCAATTTGCAGCGGGGGGTGCCCAGAAAGCTTGGGCATCCCTGCGCTGCGGATTCCAGCCCCCAGCTGCTTAGCTGTACCTGGCTAGACATAGAAATTGCGCGGAGCCCCACGCATTTTTTTTTAATTATTTCATGAATTTCAGAGTCAGAGTCTCAGAGTCAGAATCTCAGAATTTCATAAAATAATTAAAAAAAAATGCGTGGGGCTCCGCGCAATTTCTATGTCTAGCCAGGTACAGCTAAGCAGCTGGGGGCTGGAATCCGCAGCGCAGGGATGCCCAAGCTTTCTGGGCACCCCCCGCTGCAAATTGCAGCCCGCAGCCGCCCCAGAAGATGGCGCGTTCATTGAAGCGCCATCCTCTGGCGCTGAACCCCGCTCTTCCAGCGGCCCTGGTGGCGGTGGCACGCTGGGTAATAAAGAGGTTAGGGCCAGCTTTGTATTATCAGCTGGCCCTAAGCCCGAAATTTATGGCGGTCACGCCAATATTAGACATGACCGCCATGAATTTCTATTAAATTGTTTTAAAAAAAACACAACACAAGGAAAATGTTTTATTAGAAATAAAAAAAAAAGCCATTAGGGACTCCATCTTTAATTAAAAAAATCCTCTTCCGTCCGACGCAGTCCAAAACGCGATGTCCTCTCTGCTACATCCCCTGTGCATAAATATAGATGTCTATGCACAGGGAATAAACAGACTGAGAACAATCTCAGCTCTGCTACATCATCTCTGTGCACAGACATTCATGTCTGTACACAGGGAATGAGCAGACTGAGAACAATCTCAGCTCTGCTACATCAGGCAGCAGGCGGGCTCTAGGACCCTGGAGCTGGGGCAGCCAGAACACAGAGAAGACAGGACTCTTATCTGTGCGAGTCAGCGATTACTTACAAAGTAAACTAGCAATGCAAATAAATGACACAACTAGGATTGCTTCAGGCTGAAGCTTCCGAGACACATCTGCGAGTTGTAAATCTCACACTACTCGCTATTACTCGCTTCCCCATTCATTAACATTGGACTCGCTAGACTCGCAACGAGTAGCGAGTCCTGGGCTCGGACTCGCTAGAGTCAAGCGATTCCGAGTAATTTAGGATTCGCCCATCACTACCTGTGACCCCCTCCTCTGCGTCCTCTGCCCCCTGTCCTCTGCCCCCTGTCCTCTGCCCCCTGTCCTCTGCCCCCTGTCCTCTGCCCCCTGTCCTCTGCCCCCTGTCCTCTGCCCCCTGTCCTCTGCGTCCTCTGCCCCCTCTGCGTCCTCTGCCCCCTGCCCCCTGTCCTCTGCCCCCTGTCCTCTGCCCCTGTCCTCTGCCCCTGTCCTCTGCCCCCTCTGTGTCCTCTGCCCCCTCTGTGTCCTCTGTGTCCTCTGCCCCCTGTCCTCTGCCTCCTCTGCCCCCTGTCCTCTGCCTCCTCTGCCCCCTGTCCTCTGCCTCCTCTGCCCCCTGTCCTCTGCCTCCTCTGCCCCCTGTCCTCTGCCTCCTCTGCCCCCTGTCCTCTGCCTCCTCTGCCCCCTGTCCTCTGCGTCCTCTGCCCCCTCTGTGTCCTCTGCCCCCTCTCCTCTGCCCCCTTTGTGTCCTCTGCGTCCTCTGCCCCCTGTCCTCTGCCCCCTGTCCTCTGCCCCCTGTCCTCTGCCCCCTGTTCCTCTGCCCCCTCTGTGTCCTCTGCCCCCTCTGTGTCCTCTGCCCTCTGTGTCCTCCCTCTGTGTCCTCTGCCCCCTCTGTGTCCTCTGTGTCCTCTGCCCCTGTCCTCTGCGTCCTCTGCCCCCTGTCCTCTGCCTCCTCTGCCCCCTGTCCTCTGCCCCCTGTCCTCTGCCTCCTCTGCCCCCTGTCCTCTGCGTCCTCTGCCCCCTGTCCTCTGCCTCCTCTGCCCCCTGTCCTCTGCCTCCTCTGCCCCCTGTCCTCTGCCTCCTCTGCCCCCTGTCCTCTGCCTCCTCTGCCCCCTGTCCTCTGCCTCCTCTGCCCCCTGTCCTCTGCCTCCTCTGCCCCCTGTCCTCTGCGTCCTCTGCGTCCTCTGCCCCCTCTGCGTCCTCTGCCCCCTCTGCGTCCTCTGCCCCCTCTGCGTCCTCTGCCCCCTCTGCGTCCTCTCCGTCCTCTGCGTCCTCTGCGTCCTCTGCCCCCTGTCCTCTGCGTCCTCTGCCCCCTGTCCTCTGCGTCCTCTGCCCCCTGTCCTCTGCCCAGCCGCCTCTGCCCCCTGTCCTCTGCCCAGCCGCCTCTGCCCCCTGTCCTCTGCCCAGCCGCCTCTGCCCCCTGTCCTCTGCGCTGACCACTCTGCCCACGTCGCTGCGCTGACCAATCTCACCGCACTCACTGCTAACCACTGAGCCACCGCACTCACTGCTAACCACTGAGCCACCCCACTCACTGCTAACCACTGAGCCACCGCACTCACTGCTAACCACTGAGCCACCGTATACTCTGCTACCCACTGAGCCACCTGTATACACACAATTCATTTCACCGCACTCCCGTAACTATTAGTAAATAAACTATATATGGATTCTAGACTACCCGATTCTTTAGAATCGGGCCGCCATCTAGTCATTTAATAAATGCCTTTTCCATCTAATTATAAACTACCCTATAAGTTCCCCCACATAATTAGGAAGATATATTTATAATGAAATAAACATTTTGTCATTTACTTGTCATAATTGTGTTTTTGTACATTTTGTAGGGCAAGTTACTAATTAACCATTGCCAACCTTATCCTGTTTGCTTTCCAATTTCTTAACTAGGGTACATGGCTTATGTCTTCTCATCTAATTCATAAAGTTTATGGCCTACTCTAAAATTATGCTTTCTTGATAAAGCAATGTCCTTGCACATTATACTTTGTCAAACAGTAAATAAAATCTTTACCTGCTCAGGATGTAAAAATGCTGCCTTTCCATTTTTGAGCAAGTAACTGAAGGTCACTTTTTCTTAAGATCAATATGTAACTAGAGAAAGAGTGTGAAGACGTGTTAGTGAGTTTCACTTCACAAGCTAAGGCTAGCCAGTAGTGATAAACCGATGTATGCATACACATATGTTTGCGGAATATATTTTAAGACTAATGTCAGATGTTCCTGGCAAATTAGATGTTTGGAAGAGCTAATGTCTTTTTTCTTGAATACCTAGGATAGTAGATAGAACAATATTAGAATCTGAGAGTCCTCAATGGTTGATACTTCTTAATGGCTAACTGAAAAGATGGTAAGAAATAGCATAGCAAGCTTTCGAGACACTATGGCCTATTCATGAGGCTAAAGGTACCGTTACACGGCTCAACATCGTTCAAAAGTGACGTTTTGAACGATGTTGAAACGACATTGTTGTTGCGTCGTTGCATGTAAATAAACGATTCAACAACGATAGTTGTTTAAGTCGGAGTTGACAGGTTTTCCTGCATGCAGCAAAACCTGTCAACTTCAACTTAAACAACCTGCGGCATCGTTCAGTGTGACACCGCAATAGCGATGTCACGGCCAACTTCGCCCATTCACAGCAGTGAGCAGGGATTTTTCGCGGGGTTTGCGAATGATCCCTGCTCACAACATCATTGGTGAGTTGTCCATGATATCTGGACGTGTGACAGCACACCAGCGATGTTGCACAGCTGTGAAAAAAAATCAGCGCGCTCCCGAGATCGCAAACAACATTGTTGTTAAGTTGTACCGTGTAACAGTACCTTAATAATGACAAAAATTCTGAAGACACACATATCTATTATATAATCACGAATGGGATTTTTGCCCCTTTTGAGTCTGCTCACGCTGCGAGTCAATGTCGTCATGTGGATACGCCCGAAGCATTGGCCGCGCAGCGGCCATTGCGAGCAGTTCTAAGGCGACTCGCTATGCCCGCGCAGCGGGCATGGCGAGTCGCCTTAGCAGCGCGAAGCATTGGCCGCGAAGCGGCCATTGCGAGTCAGAGACTCGCTCTGCTAGAATCCCGATGCATGTGCATCGGGCACCCAGCTAGTATATACATATGCATGGTAGGATGATGCAGTAAATATGACAGGTGACGTAAAGCAGAAAATAGTAGTCAGTCTTGAGAGGGGGAAAGGATCTGGGGAGGTAAAGTCAAAGTTCCAAGGCAAGAGGAACATATTATACTATTGTTCAATGATTAGTGGTTGGTCGAGATCTGAAAATTCCTCAGTGAATGTAGAAAGCCATAAATCCATGCAAGACATTTATTCCTGCTTTAAGAGTGTCAAAGGTCATCATCAGTTTATATTCCCACACTCTTCTGTCTCGCTGTGATCTGAAGTTACCTTTTAGAATTACTATTTTCAAATCCAATATTGTGAAATGTCTAGGAGCAGGTAAATCTGTCCTTCTTTCCTTTATTGTATGGCGATGAGTGTTCATCCTAGTTCTGAGTTGTTGCCCCGTCTCACCTACATATAGAGCCCCTCTCACACATTTAGTATATATTATTAAGTATACCAAATTGCTTGTGGTGCAGCTGAAGTTACCTGGGATCTTGTAGTCCTAATGTGAGGACAGGGTGGCCACAGGTAGGAACTGCAGCTAGGCAGGAGGGTAGACAGTTTGTATAGCAATCACTTCAACAACACATATCCACTAACATAGGACCTAACCCGGAGCCTGGGACTCTAGGCAGGCAAGGAGTAGTAGGGCCAGTTATAAGTGGGTGAGGTGTAGTCATGGTATTGGAACAGTATAAAAAGGAGAAACAGGAAGTAGTTAGCCAGTAGGCCGGAGCAGGCTGAGAGGAACAGACCAAGAGGAGTAGGCGAGTGCTGACAGAGTGACCAGTAAAGACAGGAACAACAGAAACCGGATCGGTGCCACCGGGTCTGAGGAAAATGGAAGCGTTGACAAATTACTGACAGGAAAGACCCTCCTGACGTACCTGGGAAGTTACACGGGTAGGAAAGAGCCCGGTGATCCCTTGCAAGATAGGGACACCCAAGGCTAGGCTGGAACCAGAGTGTCGGCTCTGAGGGGAACTGAAGTCTCATACCGGCTCCCCAGACAAACTGATGGGGAACACAGATTCCAGATCCATGTTCCCATTACAGGGTTGGGGGCATAGCAGCAACTAGGAGGACCCGGCTTACCGCCCATACACCTAGGGGGAAGCTACATTGAGGGACCGAGCTGTCGCTCCGCAATCCAACCAGAAGAAGAGAGAGAGAATCAGCCTTAAAGGATATATAGAAAGAGTGAGGAGTCTTAGAGTGACAACCTGGCTGCAGAGGGTTCAAGTGTTACCAGAGTCAATTGTGTAAATCTGTTAAGAACTGAACTGTACTGTGCACTGTGTGACTTGGAAGAATTGGAGAGTAAACCCGGTGAACCCTGCTTCAGTGTCTGTGTCTGATTCCAGGTATACAGAACTATTATCAATGCACCATTTTACCCTGTCAGGAGCTGTTCCGACCCGCAGCGGGCTTATCCATTTGGCTGCAGCATCCATCCATATACCTGACAGAAGTACACTGCAACTGTGGTCCCCTCATTGACCACAACCCGTGGGTGGCGTCACGACAAAATCCCCTGTAAATATCCCCACATTTATTGCAGAACCCGGGACACGGTCCGGACCAGGACCGCCGTGACATCCCCAGCAGTATCCCGATCTGGTGCCGAGTACTCTGTCCAAGTGGGCTCAACATGGCAATGAGAGTTCATCCTAGTTCTGAGATTGTTGCACCGTCTCACCTACATATAGAGCCCCGCTCACACATTTAGTATATATTATTAAGTATTCCACATTGCATGTGGTGCAGCTGAAGTTACCTGGGATCTTGTAGTCCTGATGTGAGTCAGGAATCTTTATCTTGTCCATTGTCATTATAAATGGGTAGGTTTTGCACCTGTTCTGGTGCAGGGAAATGTTCCTGTTGCTGTAGGACAGTAGAGGAATTATTGCCACTTTCCCTAAGGGTCTGGGCTGTTTGATGATTAATTCCTGCTTTCCTGGTGGTCTGGGCTAGAAAAGTTTTAAAGAGAACCTGTCACTGGATTCAGGCTGCCAAAATCGCAGTTGCAGACAGTTTTTCTCTCAAACGTTTCAGCATCTCAGAAAGTACATAGTTTGAAGATCCAACCAGGGAAAGTGGAGATGAGTCTGGCTCTGCCACCGGCTGGCTTCTCCCTGTACCGCTCTAGACAATTGAGTGGTCTCTCCCATGTGTGTACATAGGGAGCAACCTATTTTAACCCCTTAATGACGAAGAAATTTGTAATTTTTCATTTTCGTTTTTTCGCTCCTCGGCTTCCAAGAGCCATAACTTTTTTATTTTTCCGTCAATATAGACATATGACGGCTTGTTTTTTGCGGGACGAGTTGTACTTTCAGATGCAATAATTTGTTTTACCATATAATGTACAGGGAAATTGCAAAAAAATTCCAAGTGCAGTGAAATTGCAAAAAAAGTGCAATTACACGTTTGTTTTTTGGATTTTTTAGTCGCCGTGTTCACTATATGGTAAAACCGACATGACGGTGCGATGCCTCGGGTCAGTACGAGTTTGTAGATACCAAACATGTATACCTTTATTGGTATCTAGGTGGTGGAAAAAAATTCAAAAGCATGAAAAAAAAAACATTGCACTTTTTGCGCCATGTTCTGCGACCCGTAGCGTCCTCATTTTTCGGGATCTGGGGCTGGGTGATGGCTTATTTTTTGCGTCTCGAGCTGACGTTTTTAATGATACCATACTTGGGTGCATGTACTGTTTTGATCGCCCGTTATTTCATTTTTTAGTATTGTTGCAGCAACCAAAAAAACGTAATTGTGGCGTTTGAACCATTTTTTGCTCTACGCAGTTTACGGATCTCATTATTTGATTATTTATATTGATAGATCGGGCGATTCTGAACGCGGAAATACCAAATATGTGTATTTTATTTAATTTTTTAATACTTTTATTGTGGATGGGAGAAAAGGGGGGTGATTTGAACTTTTTTTTTTTTGAACCATCATTTTTATTGTTTAACATTTTACAACTATACGTGTACCATGACATATCTTGTATGAAAGGATCTTTCAATATCACAAATTTACAGCAATGTAGTACAACACATTTTATCATTTTTGTGAATATACATTGATAGTATAACATCTAATATTTAGAGAAGTATAGTTCCCCTTATACCCGCCCACCTCCCTTCCTAGCTAGCATTACAACAGCCTTTGTGGTTATTCATTCTGTTCATGTATGTCTATAATGGGGGTCCATCATTAGTTAGCGCATTTGAGCCTACCCAGTGTATCTCCTAGGTCTTCCCTGGCATACCAAGTAGATGATTTATGGGGTATCATAAGGGTCTTAATTTCAGCATCTGTAAATTCTTGTTCAATGAACCACCTCCATTTGTAGAAGAATTTTGATGTTAACTTGCTGGGATTGTGTAGTGCATCTAAGGATTCAATTGTGAGGACAGCACGCAGTGAAGATTTGACCTGTGCTAGATCGGGCAGTCTATCATTCAGCCAAGACTGCAATAAAAGTCTCTTTGCAGTGATAGCGATATAGTGGAACAGTATGTGTATCTGCTCCTTCCCCTTTAAGTCTCCTTTATAGTGGAAAAACCACATCATTGGGTTCAGTCTGCCTAGTCCCTTGCAGAGACCTCTCGCCCAGCGCTCCACCCCCTTCCAAAACAGTTGAGAGGCAGGACAAGACCAAAGACCGTGTTCCAGATCCGTCAAGTGGGACTTACATTTAGGGCAGTCTACCCATCGTTCCTGGGTATTTTGAGTATATGGTACATTAAATGCCTGTATAGTCCCATGTATGATCCGAAACTGTGAGTCTCTCCACCTTTCATTGTGTATATACCTCCTGAAGTCACCCCATCCTTCCAGAATTTTCTGTTCGAGGTCAGGGTCTTCTATATGTTTTTTCCATTTTGCAAAGAGAGTAGTCCTCTTTGCCGGTCTCAAAGCTGCCTGTAGTTTAGCGTAAAGTGAGGTAATGGACACATCTCCCTCGTTCAGTTCCATCATGTTGGACCATAAATTATCATCTATCTCCCCAGTGACATCTCTTAATTGAGAGAGGAGATAGTGGTAAATCTGGCGATATTGCATAGCCTGAAATCGAGGGAGATTATAGGTTTGTAGGACCTCGCTTTCCGTCATCCATCTCCTTTCTCTGGTGTTTATAAGGTCGCCTAAGGTTTTAATGCCTCTTTCCCGCCAAGCCGCAAAGAGTTGATTCTCACGACCCAGTTGGAAAGCCGGACATTTCCAGGGGTTAAGTATCTTGGATATTTTCCAAGATAAACTTAATTTCTTCCTCACCCCCTTCCATGTTGCTATTGTGTCTCTGTAAATAACCGTGTTCTTAAGGTTTTTGGGTATGTAAGGCATTGGTGAGTGCAGCAAAGCTGACAACTCCCATGGTTTAGCAAATTCTCCTTCTAATACCACATCAGAGTATCTGTTGGTTCCCTTTATCCAGTCGAGTACATTACGTAGAATACATATCAAATTGTATCCTCGAACATCTGGGAGCTGTAGGCCTCCCTCTTGTCTCGACTGCATCAGGACACCAAGAGCTAATCTAGATTTTCTTCCCCTCCACAAGAATTTTGAGAAGGCTTTATTCAGTTTAATTATGTCTGTATGTTTTAACAGCATGGGGATAGTCTGAAGCGGATATAAGAGCCTGGCGAAACTGATCATCTTAAGCAGATGGCATCTTCCCATCAAAGATAGAGGCAGCTTAGCCCAGCCTATCAATTCTTTTTCAATTTTCAAGAGAATTGGTGTAAAATTAAGTTTGTATGTCAGATTAGGACATCTGGCCAATTGTATGCCCAAGTATTTGATACTTTCTTTAGCTATTGGGAGGTCGTAAAATTTTGTTTTTTGTGAGTGCCTACTTTTCGGGTTGATGAACAGAATTTCACATTTTTCTTTGTTAAGAGAAAAGCCCGATTGTTTGCCTAAACTTTCGATGGTGTTTAATATTTGGGGTAAGTCTCTCATTGGGTTTTGCACGTATAAAATAATATCATCTGCAAAGAGTGACAGTTTAATTTCTCTGGTTCCCACTCTAAAGCCCTCGTTTAATCGTGCTTTTTTCTAAATAGAGTGCCAAGGGTTCTATAGCCAAATTAAAAAGTAAAGGGGATAGCGGGCATCCCTGTCTCGTCCCCTTTTGCAGGGAGAAGGTGTCGGACAGGTAGCCAGGAGTGCTAATACATGCTTTTGGGTTATCGTACAGAGATTGGAGATATTTCCTGAAGGGTCCCTCCATTCCTATGGAATCCAAAACTTTACCCAGCCATGACCACTTTACATTGTCAAATGCTTTTTCCGCATCCAGTGTGATCATGGCTGGGTCCCCCCTCTCCTTTCCCACTTTCTTTCCCATGGCATCGATCAGTAGCATCACTCTTCTGATATTAGTAGTGGTCGATCTACCTTTGATAAATCCGGCCTGATGGGGAGGTATCAGTTTAGGCATAATTGTTGCTAGTCTGTCCGCCATTATTTTAGAAAGGAGTTTTAGATCCTGATTTATCAGGGAGATCGGTCTAAAACTCGCTGGATCTGTTAGTACCTTTCCTGGTTTGGGTATGAGTTTTATATGGGCCAAATTCATTCTATCAGGTATGGGAGTGCCCTGCAGTATTGAGTTAAATAGGTCTCGTAGTACGGGGGAAATCTGTTCTCTGAGGGCTTTAAAGAAAGCCCCATTGTATCCATCTGGTCCAGGCGCTTTACCAGAGTTTATGTTTTTAATTGCATCCTCTATTTCCTCTGACGTAACAGGGCTGTTCAGGAATTGTTTATCCTCTTCTGTTAGTTCGGGGGGACGGAATACCTGTAGCAAGTCTGTCTGTGTGGGCATTTCAGGGTCTCTATCTGAGTATAGGGATGCATAGAATTTTCCTAATGCCTGATTAATATCTTTAGGATTGGTCCACGTGTTACCTCGACTGTCTATTATTTTTTGGATGGGAGGTGAGATCTGTTTACCTCGGGATAACCGAGCCAGTAATCTACCGGCTTTATCGCCGAATTTGTGGAGACTAAGTTCCAGTCTACTTTTATAGATAGTTTCTCTACGTCTTGCCCACATATCAAATGCTTCTTTGGCTAGCTGCCAGGTCTCTCTATCAGGGTCGCACTGGAAACATGAGGATCAAGTGAATGTATGAATTGCAGAAACTGCTCTAAGGTAAATAGGATAAAATGGAGATCTTAGTTCCCGTTAATGGCCACTAGCGGTTAAGCTTGGCATCCACTTACAAGGAGCTCTCCACTGCCAAGTCCTAACACTATGCCCTAGTGAATTGTGAGTGTGAATAGGTTTATATGCCAAAGGTTTAATTGGGAATGATGAAAAGGTGTGTGTAGGGCTCTAACAGTGTTGTCCATGTGTGGACACCAAACTAGGGAAAGGGGGGAAGGGAAAATAATATAGTGGGAGCTCAGTCAAAAATAAGCAATATATGAATCAGGTTATGACGGCATCACCACTTTAAGTGTAGGTGCAGGCAGAAAATAATGTACTTACAATTACGGTCATCTGCCGCGACACTACTATATATGATAAATGAAATAAATGAAATAATGAGTGGCACTGGAAACATGAGGATCAAGTGAATGTATGAATTGCAGAAACTGCTCTAAGGTAAATAGGATAAAATGGAGATCTTAGTTCCCGTTAATGGCCACTAGCGGTTAAGCTTAAGCCCTACACACACCTTTTCATCATTCCCAATTAAACCTTTGGCATATAAACCTATTCACACTCACAATTCACTAGGGCATAGTGTTAGGACTTGGCAGTGGAGAGCTCCTTGTAAGTGGATGCCAAGCTTAACCGCTAGTGGCCATTAACGGGAACTAAGATCTCCATTTTATCCTATTTACCTTAGAGCAGTTTCTGCAATTCATACATTCACTTGATCCTCATGTTTCCAGTGCCACTCATTATTTCATTTATTTCATTTATCATATATAGTAGTGTCGCGGCAGATGACCGTAATTGTAAGTACATTATTTTCTGCCTGCACCTACACTTAAAGTGGTGATGCCGTCATAACCTGATTCATATATCTCTATCAGGGTCAGCCATCGTATTTTTATATGTAGAGTAGGCGTTTATTACTTCCAGGCTGGCTTTTACAAATTGCTCTTTTATTTTTTTTTTCATCCCCATGCTGTAAGCCATTACATTACCCCTCAGTACCGCCTTCGCTGCTTCCCAAAATAAGCCCGGATCGGAGCGATGTGTTTCGTTGTCTCTCGAGTATGCCGACCACCATTCTCTGAGGAGGGAAACAAAATTTTCATCTTTAATAAACGTGTCTGGGAATCTCCATAGATAGTCTGACCCTTTCTCATATGTGTCTTTGGATTCCATCACCAATGGGCTGTGGTCAGAAATCACCATGTCCTCAATTTTGGTTTCGATTAGTCTTTGTAGTACATTAGGAGAAGTGAAGAACATGTCTATTCTGGACCAAGACCCATGGGGGTGGGAAAAGTGGGTGTATTCTCTGTCAAGAGGATGTACCGTTCTCCATGCATCCGTCATATTCACCACTGTAAAAATAGATTCAAGAAAGTTTTCTGTGCGCAGTCTTGTTGGTGGCTGACCTCCCCCTCCCAAAGGTGACGAAAGTCTCCTGTCTTCTTCCTGATTTAGTACCATGTTGAAATCACCACCTACTATCCTGTTGTGTCCCTCATCAGTTAGGAGTCTAGTTTGCAAATCCTGGAAGAATTTCTTTTGGTTTGTATTTGGCGCATAGATATTGTATACAGAAAATATGTCCTTCTGAATCTGGATGGTCATCTGTATTATCCTGCCTCCGCTGTCTACCTGTGTGGACAGGATTTTGTGTGGTAAAGATCTATGAATTAAAATTAAAACACCCGCCTTCTTCTCAACCGCTCCTGATCCATAAACCTCCCCCACCCACAACTTCTTTAATCTGAAAAAGTCCTCAGACGTCAAGTGGGTCTCCTGGAGCAAGGCAATATCTGTGCGGAGTCTTTTAAGATGCCGCAAAATCATCATGCGCTTTGCCGGGGAGCGCATACCCTTTACATTCCAGGAGACCCACCTAACCATCGTGACTGTCATCTAGTAAATTTTCTGACAAATAGTGCTCCACATGCTCCGCTATCTTTTTTCCCCGCCTTTTCCTCTCTATAATGGTATATGGTTCCCCATTATGGTGCTGATATTCCTTTAAACTGTTGTTGCTAGCCCTAGGTACCCTCCCTTTCCCCAGTTTCTCCAATTTCTCCCACATAGTATTGTGCACTCCTTCTCCTATTCTGTACTGGTATTTGACTTCTCTTCTTCCCTACAATACAGCCCATATGCGAACGTCCCATCCCGCCACAACAACCAGCTGAATATTAATTGCATAATAACGTTTTAACATATGCCCTTAGTTTCCCTTAGTCTTCAATGTCTAACCACATCACCACCTTATTTCTCATTGTAGTCACCGTCACATAACTATGTTTAAAATCTCTATACATGTAACACTGGGTTCGATACCCTTTGGGGTGATTCTAATTATTACAAACAATACGGAACTAGAATATTTATACATTTGAGGACTCTCGATCCTCCATCTGAAGCTAAATGTCTGTTTCCCCTTCTTCAAAAGGTCCCTTAACCGATCCCCCCCCCTCCCCCTCTCCCCCCCCTGAACAATAAGAGTCCATAAAGTTTATCACTTATGATATCTTGTGCAGACTTGGGCATTCCTGCGTAAACGATTCCCAGTGTGTCTTCTGTTTTCTTCCCGTTGCAGGTACATAAATGCTGTTAAAAGAGAAGAAAGAGAAAAAAAAAAAAAAAAAAAAAAAAAAACAGAGAGTGGGGGCAAGATAGAGAGAAGAAAGAAACAAACAAACAATAAACAAAGGAATTTAAATAAATAAGAAGAAGAAGAGGGGGGGGGGGGTGGAATAGAAGGAAAGGGCCAGGGACGTCAAGGCAATTCGGACCACCGTCGCGGATCAACAGGTCTCACGAACATCGTAGTGCTGAGTAGTGGTGCAGTGTCGTCTCAAGGCCGCTAAGTTTGGTCTTCTATGTTAAAAGTATCCAATTTGTCATCTCATTAGGTAGATCTTAAACGCGTCCATTGCTGCTTACAGTTTCTACAGCGTCATTTCTTCTTTTGCCAGCGATTCCCTGTTTGACGTTGTTGTTTAGGAGTCCCATTACTGGATGATGAATTTTCATTCGTGGCGGTCGAGCGTAGTCTGTAAGATCTAACAGAGTCCTGATCCTCCTCAGATTCCATATCTGGTATTGATGGTTTTGGCATTTTATCCGTGGTTACTCTCGGTGGGGTCGTAGCTCTCGGTGAACGAGTGTTTTCTAATATCTCCGTCATTGCTTCCCCTGGGTCCGTGAAAGCCATTGGTGCACCCTCTCTCGAATTAAATCTCAGGGTAGCAGGAAAAGTTAGCTGGAATCGCACATTTCTTTTGTAGAGTATGGAGCACGCCTCGCTAAAAGCTCTTCTGCGGCGAGTCACTTCTACCGAGTAGTCCGCAAAAACTAAAACTTTATGGCCATATAGTGTCAGAGGATGCCTTCTGGCCTTGTAAGCCCTCAGGATCTCTTCCTTATCTCTGTGATTCAGAAACTTAGCAATGGCGTGCCTCGGTTTGTTATTATTATTAATATTTCTCGTAGAAGGTGTGCTTCTGGTGACACCTGTTGAAGTGGGTATACTCTCTTTAGGTGGTCCAAGTCTGTGGGTTCTTTCCGTTTTACATCTGTGCATTACCCCTAAGGCTTTGGGGAGGTCTACTTCAAAGATTTCTTCAAGCTGACCCATTTGAACAGATTCTGGGAGACCCACTATTTTAAGATTGCTGCTTCTTGACCTATTCTCCATATCCTCCAGCTTTGAAAATGCACAGTCGGATCGCTTTTGTAGGGCCTCTACCTGGTCTTCAAGTTCCAGTATCCTATCTTCAGCAGAGCATATTCTGGCTTCTGTCTCTTTAATTCTAAGTGTATGATCTCCCACTGTTGTTGTGAGTTCTCTGGTCTTGGCTGTGACCATGTCAGCCACAGCTGTTTTAAATTCTTCAGCCATGTGAATTGCTAGCTCTTTGGCCAATAATTTATAGTCTATTTGGTGGTGTGACTGCCAACCTTCTGTTGCCTGTGTTGCCTGTGCAGTCTGTGTTTCTCCTCTCTGCACTGCTTCAGGCTGCACGTGCCTTCCGTCCCCCTGCGGTCCCGGCTGGTGCTCTCCTTCCTGGCTTATGCTGCTGCTGTTGCCTTTCGGGGTCTCTCCCATAGATCTTTCTGGGTGCCCCCCGCTGTTGCTAGTCACCTCACCAGTGCTGGGCCCCCTCAGGGCATCCTCTCCCCGTTCGGGGCTGCGGTCCCGCTCACCCTTCCCGCCCTGGTCGCGGGCGCCATTAGTCGCGGCCTCGTGCTGCGGGAGAGACCGGCCCGTCTCCCCCTTCTTTGTTACGTACCGGTCCATCATGATGGCCGCGTCTGGGTGCCTCGCGGTCTCGGGCACCTGTCTGAGGGCGGCTTGTGGCAGTTGGTGTGTAGGGGCTGGATGCTGCTGGATTGCGCGGCGGGACCGGAGCCTCGCTAAACGCGGCTGATCATGTCGGCGCCGGAACCGGAAGTCGTGATTTGAACTTTTATGTTTTTTGTTTTTTTTTCAACTGTGTAAAAACTTTATTTGTTTATTGATTCTTAATTTTACACTGCCCCATAGAGAGGCATGCAGATGCACAGTCCGATCACTTCTGACATATACAGAGGAGCTGCAGCTCCTCTGTATGTGTCAGAATCGCGGACCTGTTGTGGTTGGCAGCCCCTGCAAACCACAAGCAGGAAATGCTCCATGACAGGTTCCAGGGTCAAGCCAGGACCCTGGCCTGTCACATCATCACGGGAGATCCCGCGATACTATCGCGAGATCTCCCCTGGAGCCCGGTAAGCACGCGCTGCCGGCCCCGGCTCCCTTAGATCCCGCTTTCAGAGATTGGCGGGATCTAAGGGGTTAACAGCACCGATCGGATGGCAGGACCGATCGGTGCTGTTAGACCGACATCTCAGCTAGTGAGTTCAGCTGAGATGTCGGAGGTTTGAAGTGAGCTCCATGCCGGAGCTCACTTCAAACACGGGGGTAATGACAGCCGACGTCTAGAGACGTAAGGCTGTCGTTAACAGGTTAAAAAGATTAAAAAGAAGGGTTCTTCCTTACATTACTTTATGGGCAGGTGGAGTGTGAAAGAATCAGAGAAATAACCTGAGATTGTTGTGCAGGATTCAGGAGAATGAGGCACCTTCCAGCTACTGTATTCTGCTGCTAAATAGGGCTGTGAACCTTCACCATCCACTGCTGTTGGAATGATGTGAGTCAGGGCCGGCGTCAGCACCCGGCGTACCCGGGCAAGTGCCAGGGCCCGACTGCTTGGAGGGGGCCCACCGGGCCCCTGAGGGCTAGGGTCACACTTGTGTTGTGACCCTAGCCTGACGCAAGTATTGTCTGCTGCAGCGCAGAGCGTTTAACGCTATGCGCTGCCAGCAACTGAGCCCATAGAAACCCGACGTTTACCTTGACAACCAGTGGTTGTCAAGGTAAACGTCGGGTTTCTATGGGCTGCCTCCTGCGCATAGCATTAAACGCTATGTGCTGCAACATACAATACTTGCATAAGGCTAGGGTCACAATGCAAGTGTGACCCTAGCCTCAGGGGCCCCTGAGCACTGCCCCCCACCCAGAGCCATATCCAGGGGGCAGCTGGGGGTCATTTTCAGGCTCCTGCAGCACCGAGGTCTCCCTCCTCCCCCCCCCCCACGGGAGCCGACAGAGCTGCACACACTCTGTGCTTACAGGACCTGTGATGATGTCACATGGAGGGGAGGAGTCAGGGATCACATGATCAGCTCCTCAGTGTATCCAGGACTGTGCTGGCCACCATGAATGATGCTCAAATAAGGTGAAGTTTGTGTGTGGTCAGGAGGCATTTACAGTGTGAATGTAGCAGAGGTGAGTGTGTACTAGGTGCATGGAGCGGAGCCGTGTGTGTACGAGGTGTATGGCAATTAGGTGAAGGTTATGTGTGGGGTCAGGAGGGATTTACAGTGTGAATGTAGCAGAGGCGAGTGTGTACTAGGTGCATGGAGCGGAGCCATGTGTGTACGAGGTGTACGGAGCAGAGCCATGTGTGTACGAGGTGTACGGTGCGGAGCCGTGTGTGTACGAGGTGTACGAAGCGGAGCCGTGCGTACGAGGTGTACGGAGCAGAGCCCTGTGTGTATCATGTGTACGGAGCAGAGCCATGTGTGTATGATGTGTACGGAGCAGAGCCGTGTGTGTAGGAGGTGTACGGAGCAGAGCCGCTTGTGTATAAGAGGTGTACGGAGCAGAGCCGCGTGTGTAGAGGTGTACGGAGCAGAGCATGTGTGTACGAGGTGTACGGAGCAGAGCCATGTGTGTGTACGAGGTGTACGGAGCAGAGCCATGTGTGTCGAGGTGTACGGATGCAGAGCGAGTGGTACTAGGTGTACAGAGCAGAGCCATGTTGTACGAGGTGTACGGAGCGAGCATGTGTGTACGAGGTGTACGGAGCAGAGCCATGTGTGTCGAGGTGTACGAGCAGAGCCTGTGTGTATCATGGTACGGAGCAGAGCCATGTGTGTATGATGTGTAGGAGCAGAGCGTGTGTAGAGGTGTACGGAGCAGAGCGCGTGTGTACGAGGTGTACAGAGCAGAGCGCGTGTATACGAGGTGTACGAGCAGAGCCATGTGTGTACGAGTGTACGGAGCAGAGCCATGTGTGTGTACGAGGTGTACGGAGCAGAGCCATGTGTGTACGAGGTGTACGGAGCAGAGCGAGTGGGTACTAGGTGTACAGAGCAGAGCCATGTGTGTACGAGGTGTACGGAGCAGAGCCATGTGTGTACGGGTGTACGGAGCAGAGCCATGTGTGTACGAGGTGTACGGAGCAGAGCCGCGTGTGTACGAGGTGTACGAAGCAGAGCCGCATGTGTACGAAGTATGTGTACCAGTGGTAGCCCCCCGCTGATTCCGCTCCTATAGTCCCAGCCGCCTTTGCCAGCAGCATTCTTCTCAGAGTCTCTTCTGCCGCTGTCTGCATTCTGCAGCTCAGCATGGAGGGGCACGATGTTGTCATCACTGTGCTGATATGTGCAGAGCGACCGGAGGAGACCGGCGCGGCAAGAAGAAAGGTGAGGAGAAAGAGAGATCTGGACGGCCAGACACTCCGCTTGGCTGCAGTGCCACCATATGGCAGTGCGGCTCCATTGAGCTGCTTGCATTATTTGTGTGCTTGAGAATGCTTGTGTATATACCAAGCATCCTCAGACGCACAAAAATGCAACATTTTGCATTTGAAGGGTATTTTTAAAAAGCGCAAGGGAACGCAATCGCATTTTAGCCCGCTCCTAACAATGTGTAATATGCTCACTGTCAGGAACAGCTCTTGCTGGTTTCAGCAGTCACTGTTCCTGTAAGGGCCCTTTCACATCAGCGGTATTTTCAAATCGCGGCAGATGCGGTGAAAAAACCGCATCTGCCGCGATTACCGCATAACCGCGACACTTGCGGCACACTTGCGGCAAGCCCCATGCAATGTCTATGGGGCTTGCGGTAAGGGTGCGGCAAGTGCGGTTTCGGCACTTGCGGCAGGTGCGGCCGCGAAAAAAACCGCTGCTTGCAGCATTTTTTTTCGAGGCCGCACCTGCCGCAACTGCCGAAACCGCACTTGCCGCACCTGCCGCACCCTTACCGCAAGCCCCATAGACATTGCATGGGGCTTGCCGCAAGTGTGCCGCAAGTGTTGCGGTTATGCGGTAATTGCGGCAGATGCGGTTTTTTCACCGCATCTGCCGCGATTTGAAAATACCGCTGATGTGAAAGGGCCCTAAGGCTGCCTTCACATAGGAGTTTTTTTTAAATGTGGCAGTTGCGGTAAAAAAAAACCCGCATCTGCCGCATTTTCCATCTAGCGGCTGCACTTGCTGCATTTTTGCGGCAAGCCCCATGCATTGTCTATGGGGCTTGTGGTAAGTGTGCGGCAATATATATATACATATATATATATATATATATATATATATATATATATATATATATATATATATATATATATATATATATATATATATATATATAGTCCGCGATATGTACTTAAAGGGGGCCCACTGAGACCTTTTCGCCCGGGCCCACAGAAACCTGGAGCCGGCCCTGATGTGAATTATTGGGAATAAACCCTAAACAGCTATCCAACACTTTGAATTCTCTATTCCGTCCTCCAGCACCTCCTCCTTCTCTTCTCATCTCACCTGAAGACTTTGCCTCTTTCTTCAACCAAAAGATTGATAACATCAGGGTAAGCTTTGGTCCATAGTCTCCACAGCTGCTCCTCATAACTACTCAGCCATCTTCTCTCAAAACCAGCTTCTCTACAATGATGGAAAATTTGCTTTCCTCTCTTCTGTCAAGATCACATCTCACCACCTGCGTGCTTGACCCACTCCTGTCCCGCCTTATCCTGAAACTCACCAAAATTTTTCTTCCAACCCTAACCCATCTTTTCAATCTATCACTAACAACTGATATATTCCCCTCATCCTTTAAACATGCCTCGGTTACACCGATCCTCAAAAAGCCCTTCCTTCACCCATCCTGTGTTAAACAATTGCCCCATATCACATCTTTGTTATGCCTCAAAACTAGAGGAACAGCATGTCCATCTTCAGCTGTCCTCCCACCTCTCTTCCTGCTCCCTCTATGACCGCTTATAATCTGGCTTTTGACCTCATCATTCAACCAAAACTGCCCTGATCAAAGTCACCAATGACCTACTAACCACCAAAGGCAAGCGATACTACTCTGTACTCCTTCTCCTGGACCTGTCCTCTGCCTTCAACACTGTAGACGATTCCCTCTTGCTACAGATTCTCTTATCTCTCAGTATCACAGACTTGGCCCTATCCTGGATCTTTTCATATCTAACAGACTGGGCTTTCAACGTCTCCCTCTCTCACACTACCTCCTCATCTCGTCCCCTATTTCTGGGTGTCCCTCAACGTTCAGTTCTAGGACCCCTACTCTTCTCCATCTACACCTTCTGCCTTGGACAGATCATAGAGTCCCACAACTTCCAGTATCATCTCTACACTGATAACACTCCGACCTACCTTTCTGATCTTGACGTCACCTGTTTACGAACCAAAACCCCACAATGTATGTCTGCTATTTAATCTATCATTTCTGCTCAATTTCTAAAACTGAATTCATCATCTTTCCCCCAACTCACTCTATCACTCCAACAAACTTATTCATCATAGTCAATGACTGTTCACTTTCCCCAGTTCCGCATGCTCACTGCCTCGGAGTAACCCTCGACTCTGCACTCTCTTTCAAGCCACATCTCCAAGCTCTTGCCACCTCCTGCAAACTCCAACTCAAAAATATTTCCCAGATCCATACATTCCTTAAAGGGAACCTGTCACCATGAAAACGCAATCTAATCTGCAGGAACCATGTTAAGTTTAAATGATGAAAATAAAGATTATACTGAATCTTCCTTCACAAAAGTACAGTTAGGGCCAGAAAAATTTGGACAGTGACACAAGTTTTGTTATTTTAGCTGTTTACAAAAACATGTTCAGAAATATAATTATATATATAATATGGGCTGAAAGAGAATACTCCCAGCTGCAATATGAGAGTATCCACATCCAAATCGGAGAAAGAGTTTAGGAATCATAGCTCTGTAATGCATAGCCTCCTCTTTTTCAAGGGACCAAAAGTAATTGGACAATGGACTCTAAGGGCTGCAATTAACTCTGAAGGCGTCTCCCTCGTTGACCTGTAATCAATGAAGTAGTTAAAAGGTCAGGGGTGGATTCCAGGTGTGTGGTTTTGCATTTGGAAGCTGTTGCTGTGACCAGACAACATGCGGTCAAAGGAACTCTCAATTGAGGTGAAGCAGAACATCCTGAGGCTGAAAAAAAAGAAAAAATCCATCAGAGAGATAGCAGACATGCTTGGAGTAGCAAAATCAACAGTTGGGTACATTCTGACAAAAAAGGAATTGACTGGTGAGCTTGGGAACTCTAAAAGGCCTGGGCATCCACAGATGACAACAGTGGTGGATGATCGCCGCATACTTTATTTGGTGAAGAAGAACCCGTTCACAACATCAACTGAAGTCCAGAACACTCTCAGTGAAGTAGGTGTATCTGTCTCTAAGTCAACAGTAAAGAGAAGACTCCATGACAGTAAATACAAAGGGTTCACATCTAGATGCAAACCATTCATCAATTCCAAAAATAGACAGGCCAGAGTTAAATTTGCTGAAAAACACCTCAAGAAGCCAGCTCAGTTCTGGAAAAGTATTCTATGGACAGATGAGACAAAGATCAACCTGTACCAGAATGATGGGAAGAAAAAAGTTTGGAGAAGAAAGGGAACGGCACATGATCCAAGGCACACCACATCCTCTGTAAAACATGGTGGAGGCAACGTGATGGCATGGGCATGCATGGCTTTCAATGGCACTGGGTCACTTGTGTTTATTGATGACATAACAGCAGACAAGAGTAGCCGGATGAATTCTGAAGTGTACCGGGATATACTTTCAGCCCAGATTCAGCCAAATGCTGCAAAGTTGATTGGACGGCGCTTCATAGTACAGATGGACAATGACCCCAAGCATACAGCCAAAGCTACCCAGGAGTTCATGAGTGCAAAAAAGTGGAACATTCTGCAATGGCCAAGTCAATCACCAGATCTTAACCCAATTGAGCATGCATTTCACTTGCTGAAATCCTGACTTAAGACGGAAAGACCCACAAACAAGCAAGACCTGAAGGCTGCGGCTGTAAAGGCCTGGCAAAGTATTAAGAAGGAGGAAACCCAGCGTTTGGTGATGTCCATGTGTTCCAGACTTAAGGCAGTGATTGCCTCCAAAGGATTCGCAACAAAATATTGAAAATAAAAATATTTTGTTTGGGTTATGTTTATTTGTCCAATTACTTTTGACCTCCTAAAATGTGGAGTGTTTGTAAAGAAATGTGTACAATTCCTACATTTTCTATCAGATATTTTTGTTCAACCCTTCAAATTAAACGTTACAATCTGCACTTGAATTCTGTTGTAGAGGTTTCATTTCAAATCCAATGTGGTGGCATGCAGAGCCCAACTCGCGAAAATTGTGTCACTGTCCAAATATTTCTGGCCCTAACTGTATGTCTCAATATGCAATGCTCCTCCTGCTCTATAACATGGTGCCTGCAGATTAGAGATTAGAATGCATTTTCAGGGTGACAGGTTTCCTTTAACCAAGAAACTACAGAAACACTCGTGCATGCCCTCATTATCTACTGTCATGACTACTGCAACCTCCTGCTCTCTGGCCTCCCTTCTAACACTTTTGCACCCTTCCAATCTATCCTAATCTCTGCTGCCCAAGTAATCCACTTGTCTCTCTGCTCCCTGAACTCTCCTCTCTGCTAAGTCCTTCTTTGGCTCCCCATTACTCAGAGGCTCCAATTCAAAACCCTAACAATGACATACAAAGCCATCCACAATCTGTCTCCTCCATACATCTGTGATATGGTATTCCAGTACTTAACTACACACAACCAGCGTTCCTCACAAGACCTCTTTCTCTACTCCCTCTTATCTCTTCTTCTCACAACTGCATACAAGGTTTCTTCCATGCATTCCCGATACTCTGGAACTCTCTCCCCCAACACATTAGACTCTCGCCTACCGTGAAAACCTTCAAAAGGAACCTAAAGACCAACATCTTCTGACAAACCTACAACTTGTATTGAGCCTCAGTCCACTAAAACAATTCAAGACCAGCTCTACATGCTCCAAGTGTATCCTCACCCATGCCTTGTAGACTGTGAGCCCTCGCAGGCAGGGTTCTCCTTCTTCCTGTACCTGTGTGCTGTGTATTGTTGACAATTATTGTACTTGACTATGGATGCCCCTTTTTCACATGTAAAGCGCCAATGAATAAATGGAGTTACAATAATAAATAATAATAATAATAGTAATAATAATAATGTGTGGTGCAGTGAAAGGTGTAGTGCTGGATGGAAGGTATATGTCTCCCAGCATGGTAAAACATGGCCTGGATTTTCCCTAAATCTCCAGGTTTTCAGGTCAGCATGCTCAGCTGCAGCAATCAACCCTGCATAAGGCAGTTAGTGAGGGAATCTCAGTGAGAGAGGAGTTAGGCTGAACTAAGCCTGGATGTGCAGCATTATCTGGTTATACAGCTGTAAAGGTCCGTGACAAGACTCAAGCAACCCTGGGTTGGCACCAGGCGGTCACCTGTGGACTGCTACTAACCACATCACTAGTGGTGACAAGGCGGCCACTTAGTTAAGCCCGTCCCGTACTAGGGTGAGTCTGAGACCTGTGGTTCTCCAAGTTGGAGCACATTTATGTTGTTTTTCTTTTCTTCTTTATGCCACCACTCTCTTAAAGTGTGAATAAAACACTCACGTTTGGACTTTAAGCCAGTGTGTTTCCTCATTACTGCGTCCCTACTGTTGTCTACAATTGGTGGAGAAAGCGGGCAATGATCCCGCTATTTCTCACAGTGAGGCCGGTGCTGTTTTTGCTTATTTTTGTGCTGGACTCCAGCTTATGTCCTGGGTGAAAGGAGTGGCGCAGCCACAGTGTGGCCACGCTTCGAAGTGACTCAAGACCTGTTGCATCGAGTCGAGAAAATACGTTGGGAAATGGTAGTGCAATTACTAGTGCCACAGGCATATCGTAAGCGTAATGTACCTAGCGCATGCGCATGTACTCGGTGGGCATTTGGGCCAAAAGTAAACCCTAGACTGAATTTTTCAGCGGTTCTTCTGGTCAGGTGCAATGAAGAAGTTGAATGGTATTGTAATTACTGTCCAGTGTGCCAGGTAACCAGTCCATAGCCACACTTTCGGAGTCCTTTGGAGCCTCTGCTAATTATAGAGGTACCTTTCGAAAGAGTGGCAATGGATCTGCTCGATCCTGTCAATAAGTTGACAAGGGGTCACCAACATATCCTGGTAGTTCTAGATTATGCCACCTGGTATCCTGAGGCCGTTCCGCTGCGTCACACGTCCACTAAACTCATAGCGAAAGAACTCATAGGTATGTTCTCTCGGGTGGGGATTCCTAAAGAGATTTTTACAGACCAGGTAACCCCCTTTATGTAAAAATTATTACTTGTTAATTGTTAAACAGTTGCACACATCAGTCTTTCATCCCCAAACAGAGGGCCAGGTAGAAAGGTTCAATAAGACGATAAAGAGCATGCTAAAAAAAAGCAGTATCCAAAGATGGGAAGGATTGGGATCTATTACTGTCATATTTATTGTTTGCAGTGCGGGAGGTGCCCATGCATCTACATGCATCTCGCCCTTCGAACTACTGTATGGCAGACATCCCCAGGCAGGGCCGGCTCCAGGTTTCTGTGGGCCCCGGGCGAAAAGGTCTCAGTGGGCCCCCTTTAAGTACATATCGCGGACTATATATATATATGTGTATATATATATATTGCCGCACACTTACCGCAATCCCCATAGACAATGCATGGGGCTTGCCGCAAATGTGAAGCAAGTGCAGCTGCTAGACGGAAAATGCGGCAGATGCAGGTTTTTTTTACCGCAACTGCCACATTTTTAAAAAAACTCCTATGTGAAGGCAGCCTTACAGGAACAGTGACTGCCGAATCCAGCAAGAGCTGTTTCTGACAGTGAGTATATTACACGTTGTTAGGAGCGGGCTAAAATGCGATTGCGTTCCCTTGCGCCTTTTAAAAATACCCTTCAAATGCAAAATGTTGCATTTTTGTGCGTCTGAGGATGCTTGGTATATACACAAGCATCCTGAAGCACACAAATAATGCAAGCAGCTCAATGGAGCCGCACTGCCATATGGTGGCACCGCAGCCAAGCGGAGTGTCTGGCCATCCAGATCTCTCTTTCTCCTCACCTTTCTTCTTGCCGCTCCGGTCTCCTCCGGTCGCTCTGCACATATCAGCACAGTGATGACAACATCGTGCCCCTCCATGCTGAGCTGCAGAATGCAGACAGCGGCAGAAGAGACTCTGGAGAAGAATGCTGCTGGCCAAGGTGGCTGAGACTATAGGAGCGGAATCCGCGGGGGGCTACCACTGGTACACATACTTCGTACACACGCGGCTCTGCTCCGTACACCTCATACACACGCGGCTCTGCTCCATACACCTCGTACGCACGCGGCTCTGCTCCGTACACCTCGTACACACTCGGCTCTGCTCCGTACACACGTGGCTCTGCTCCATACACCTCGTACACACATGGCTCAGCTCTGTACACCTCGTACACACGTGGCTCTGCTCCGTACACCTCGTACACACGTGGCTCTGCTCCGTACACCTCGTACACACGTGGCTCAGCTCCGTACACCTCGTACACACTTGGCTCTGCTCCGTACACGTCATACACACACGGCTCTTCTCCGTACACCTCATACACACACGGCTCTTCTCCGTACACCTCGTACACACACGGCTCTGCTCCGTACACCTCGTACACACACGGCTCTTCTCCGTACACCTCGTACACACACGGCTCTTCTCCGTACACCTCGTACACACACGGCTCTGCTCCGTACACCTCGTACACACACGGCTCTGCTCCGTACACCTCGTACACACATGGCTCTGCTCCGTACACCTCGTACACACATGGCTCTGCTCCGTACACCTCGTACACACTCGGCTCTGCTCCGTACACCTCGTACACACACGGCTCTGCTCCGTACACCTCGTACACACTCGGCTCTGCTCCGTACACCTCGTACACACTCGGCTCTGCTCCGTACACCTCGTACACACACGGCTCTGCTCCATACACCTAGTACACACTCGCCTCTGCTACATTCACACTGTAAATCCCTCCTGACCCCACACATAACCTTCACCTAATTGCCATACACCTAGTACACACTCACCTCTGCTACATTCACAGTGTAAATGCCTCCTGACCACACACAAACTTCACCTTATTTGAGCATCATTGATAGCCAGCACAGTCCTGGTCCTGGATACACTGAGGAGCTGATCATGAGACCCCTGACTCCTCCCCATCCATTGACATCATCACAGGTCCTGTAAGCACACTAGCACAGAGTGTGCACAGCTCTGTCGGCTCCCGTGGAGGGGGGAGGAGGGAGACCCTCCGGTGCTGCAGCCTGCAGGAGCCTGAAAATGACCCCCCAGCTGCCCCCTGGATATGGCTCTGGCTGTGGGGGCAGTGCTCAGGGGCCCCTGAGGCTAGGGTCACACTTGCATTGTGACCCTAGCCTTATGCAAGTATTGTATGTTGCAACGCTGCTATGCGCTGGAGGCAGCCCATAGAAAACCCGATGTTTACCTTGACAACCATTGGTTGTCAATGTAAACTGCGGGTTTCTATGGGCTCAGTTGCTGGCAGCGCATAGCGTTAAACGCTCTGCGCTGCCGCAGACAATACTTGCGTCAGGCTAGGGTCACAACACAAGTGTGACCCTAGCCCTCAGGGGCCCGGTGGGCCCCATCCAAGCCGTCGGGCCCCGGCACTTGCCCGGGTACGCCGGGTGCTGACGCCGGCCCTGTCCCCAGGGCTTATTCGATGTAGCCAAATGGGCTTGGGAGAACCAACTAACCCCACACAAGAGTGTGATAGAACATGTTCAAAAATGCAGGAAAGAATAGAGAAAGTCCTACCATTGGTCTGGGAACATATGGAGTCAGCACAACGGTCTCAGAGTCAGGTCTATAACCAGGAGGCTCGGGTAAGAACCTTTAGTCCGGGGGATCGGGTGTTGGTACTTGTGCCTACAGGCCGGTTTACATGTGCGACATCGCTAACTATGTCACTGCAACTTGTGACGTTTCAGCAACCTCGTAGCGACGTCGCTGCATGTGACATCTCGCAGTGATCAGCAATCGCCTCACTGATCGCTGCGGAATGGCCATGACTATTTTTCGATCGCTGGTCTCCCGCTGTCACACATGCATCAGCATGTGTGACAGGGGCAGCGACCAACTAACCCGATGTATTCCCTGGTAACCAGTGTACACATTGGGTTACTAAGTGGAAGAATGCTGGTAAACAGGATAAACATCGGGTTACTAAGCAGAGTGCTGCGCTTAGTAATCCGATGTTTATACTGGTTACCAGCGTTCTCCCACTTACCCCAGCGTAATGGGACCTCGATATCGTGGAAAAGAATATTTTATATTCTTTTCCACGATGTCGAGGTTGTAACACGGGTGGCTGATTGCTGGTAAGTTTGCCTGTGGGACAGCTCACCAGCGATTAGATAGTGATGTCCCAGCGATCCCGATCAGTGGTCGGTTCGCTGGGATATCGCAGCGTGTAAACCGGCCTTAAAGTAGATAGCAAATTCCTTGCAAGTTGGTAGGGGCCCTACGAGATAATGGAGAAGGCGGGGCCAGTAGACTACAAGGTACACCAACCAGAATGGAGGAAGCCAGAGCTGGTTTACCATATTAATTTGCCTGAACCATGGAAAAATAGAGATCCCCCCCCTGGAGGGGAACGTCCGCTGCCTTTATTTCCTGCGGAGAAGGCTCCATTACCACTGGGGAGGTCAGGAGAAGCCTCCTACATAGTTAAGATAGCAGATACTCTTTCACTAAAACAGGTTCAGGAGGCCCGGGAGCTCATTAGCCGAAATACAGATGTTTTCTCTGAGCTCCCTGAACGTACTTCCATAATCCAACATGACATTATCATGAGAGGAGCTAGGCTGGACTAAGCCTGGATGTTATCTGGTTATACAGCTGTAAAGGTCTGTGACAAGACTCAAGCAACACTGGGAATGGCATCTGACGGGTGCTGGGAGTGCACTTTACAGCGCCGCACAGGAAACGCTGTCTGCAGCGTTTCCTGTACGGCGTTGTAAAGCGCACTCCCAGCAGCTTCCTGTGTGACTGGTTGGGAAGGTAAATATCGGGTAACTAGGGACAGCGTTATCCAGCACTGCATAGCGGTAACACTATGCGGTGCTGGGAAAAGTACTAAGTTTAAAGCGCAATCCGGTAGGCTAGGGCTAGCCTAACATGAATCAAGTGACAAGTTCCTCTTAATGTCTACTTTCCAGCACAAAATTTCTGCCATTCACTCAATCAGATTGGGATGTTGGAATTTTGAAGATCAAGTCCACTCTTGAACCAGTCATCAATCAGCATCTGTACATGACTAAAACATAATAGAAAGGACCAAATTCTGAGGAAAATAAAGGAAGGGAGAAAAGAAAACAGATAGCTTAGTCCTTGGTAAAATATTCCAGAGAACTGGCACAGCATGAGAAAAGTTTTGGAAACAAGACTAGGCAGGTTGGCTTAAACTTAAATCATTAGTAAAACAAAAAGCACATGTAGAGTGGTAGAGAGAGATGAAGGAAGAGATGTAGGGCAGTAAAGAATTATCAAGAGCTTTGTTGGTAACCAGTGCAATGACTGGAACAGGCTGGAAGCAATGATATAGCAACTGGACAAAAATATAAGCCTGGCTACTGCATTCAGGATAAATTAGAAAGGTTGGTAAGAGGGAGACTGATTAGTAGAGTTACAATAGTTGAAAACAGAATGAATAAGAGCAACACGACAGGACATAAAATGGAAGGAGTACTAATGAGGCTAGAATGGTTTGTGGATGCAATGTCACTATTGCAGAGCTCTGGAAGAGCCAAAACAAGCAGAAACATTTTAGAAACAAGACCCCTCAAACAATTCATCTAGGGGCTGGTGAGTATTTTTATTCCCCAGTTGCTTCACAGAATTTTATAACATTAAAATATGGAAATTTTGGGTTTTTCACTAAACTGTTGTTGTAGCCTTGATTTATTTTTCACAAAAGATATTGAAGAATATAAACCTGATAATTTATTACACAATCTCCTCTAAATGCTGTGACAAACATTTGAAATAATCACAATAGACAGAAATCAGTTAGACTTTTCTAGGATGAGGCCCCATTCAGTCTGACAGGGACATCTGAAAGGCTGGTTTCACACCACAGTTTTTCCCTGATCAGGTTTGTGTGTCAAAACCAGGAGTGTCTCAAAAACTTGGAACAGGTGTCAATCTTTCAAGTATAGATTTTCTCTGCAAGTTCCTCTCCTGGTTCCTCTCCTGGTTTTGACACACAAAACCTGATCGAACCTGATCAGGGAAAAAACGTGGTGTCAAACCAGCCAAAGAATGATTGTCCATAGGAGAGAAAGTGAGAGATACCATGAAACCTGTGTCATGCCAATAGTAACCCAACTCTGATGCCACAGCTTTCACTGACGGCAACCGCTCACCTTGCGGCAGAGTTGCAGTGATGTCAGTCGAGGTTACCCGAGGGCACAGCTGATCGGGCTCAGCTGTGCACTCATGTGAACTCTCTGACAGCACCCAGCTCAGTCTGTGCCTGCTCATCTGTGTGAGCAGACCTGTGTGTGCCTCCTTGCACAGGTGTAGCAGAGCTGAAGAGAAGATGCTCACCTGTGGGTTACACCCAGGGCCGCACCGTCCATTGGACAGTGTAAGCCCTGAGACCAGAGCGGCGGCAGCCAGGGGGAGCAGCATGAGAGAAGGGGGGCGGCGCCACCAACATCAGCGGCGGGCTCAGGAGAGACGGACGCTGTCCCCGGTAACAGCGGCAAGAGGGCGGGCGCGCTGTGGCACTGTAGGCTGCAGGGGCGGCGGGGCTGAGATCCGCCAGCACCCCCCCCCCCCGGACTGCATGGGCGGCGGGGCTGAGATCCGCCAGCACACCCCCCCCGGACTGCAGGGGCGGCGGGGCTGAGATCTGCCAGCACACCCCCCCCGGACTGCAGGGGCGGCGGGGCTGAGATCTGCCAGCACACCCCCCCGGACTGCAGGGGCGGCGGGGCTGAGATCTGCCAGCACCCCCCCCCCGGACTGCAGGGGCGGCGGGGCTGAGATCTGCCAGCACCCCCCCCCCGGACTGCAGGGGCGGCGGGGCTGAGATCCGCCAGCACCCCCCCCGGACTGCAGGGGCGGCGGGGCTGAGATCCGCCAGCCAGCACCCCCCCCCCCCCGGACTGCAGGGGCGGCGGGGCTGAGATCCGCCAGCACCCCCTCCCCCCCGGCCTCCGATCAGCTCAGGCGGCAGGGTGGCTAGATGCACCCCTGGTTACACCAGAGGGAGTGTTTTTTTTGTAATAAAGATAGAGTCCTAAATGGAGGGCTTTTATTTGTTGAATGAATAAAACTCAAAGGTAATATATTTAAGAGCATTGTGTATCCTGTTTTAGCTCTCAGCGCTTACTATTATTATACCACATTTATTCATCGGCTTAAATGTCTTCTTTTTCATTTCTAATAAAATATTTTTTTCTTAGTGTCGCGTTTTATTCTACTGTTTACTAGAAATTCATGGTGGCCTGGCATCATGAATTCAGGCTTGCTGCCAGCTGACAATACAAAGCTGGCCCTAACCCCATTATTACCCAGTGTACCACCGCCATCAGGGCCGCTGGACGAACCGGGGTAAAGCACCTGGAAATAGCTCTAAGAAACAATGCACCATTTTCAGGGGCGGCTGCGAGCTGCGGTTTTCAGCCTGGGGGCCCAGAACGCTTGGGCCTTACCACGCTGAGAATCCCAGCTCCAATTGCCTGGATTTTACCTGGCTGGCGATCAAAATATGGCAGAGCCCATGCAAATGTTTTTTATTATTTATTTAAATAATTTTTAAAAAATATTGGGCTTCCCTGTATTTTGAATACCAGCCAAGGTAAAGCCAGGCAGCTGGGGTATGCAGCCTGTAGCCGTTGCTTTATCTGTGCTGAGAATCAAAAATACTGCGATGTGCCACATCATTTATTTTATTTTTTTTTTACAGTACTGTGATGTCAGGCAATCAAAGACACCGGTGCAGAGAATGAGCACCTGTGATTGCCTGTTGGAGAAGGCTGGAATCTGCTTATACGAATATATGGGCTGGTTTCAGCTTACTTCAGCAGCCAATCACAAATGCCCATTCTCTGTGACAACAGCATCTGTGATTGGCTGTTGATTCCTTTGTAGTGAATATCCTGGAAGTTAATGAGCGGCCCCGGAAGTACAACCAGCAGCACAGCAGGACGGGACCCAGAATTACCAGTAAGTATGATGATGCTATTTAATAACTATATGCTTTATTTTTATAGGCCACCTGCCTCCGAACCATTCAAACTATAGCACAGACTTTCCATGAAAATTCATTC
Organism: Allobates femoralis; assembly: GCA_033576535.1. NCBI lineage: Eukaryota > Metazoa > Chordata > Amphibia > Anura > Aromobatidae > Allobates > Allobates femoralis. Next base: position 303,115,096 of record JARQOC010000001.1, on the reverse strand, counting down.
TCGTAAAATGTGTTTGAATACACGGTTTTAGGTACAATCCCGAACTTTACAGTTCGAGTTCGCCCATCCCTAAAGAAGACTGTGGAAGATATCTATGTGAGCCTTTGCTTTATCTTATTCAGAGAAGTTAATGTCTGTTTCTGTTTGCTAGCAAGCTAGCTAGTTCTTGTCCAGGTGTGGCTACTCTGTGATTACTCTCATCCCCTTCATATGGTCACATGATTCCAGCATGCTTTACTAGGGATTGAACTCATTTCTGGCCAAACTTTCTGAGGTGAAGAAGGTTCTCAGGAGAGCTGACTACTGCTAAGCCGTCTGCTACCTAGGACTGAGACAGCAGGGGTGAAGTTGCCTGTGCTCTTTCTCTGTCTGTCTCCCCTTTCCTCTTTTTGTTAATAGTTGGGAATAGTGCACCAACCAGCCATTGCCCATTGAGGGCTAACATCATAGGCAGCAAGGGACTGGATATTTTGCTCGGCTACGGGTTGAAAGAACCCATATAGGAACATCAGAGCTCAACCGGAGGTGAGAGCAGGAGGTCACCTCTTCCCCGTTCCTTATGAGCAGGGTCCTCCGCTGTATTTGTCCCCCTGTGTCTTCCCATCTTTTGTTTTGTAGGTAGTGTGCCGGACATCGCTGGTCTGTGTGCCACTGTCACGCACTGTTTCCGTAAACTCCCTATGCCCAGCGTGACACAATGAGATCAAAAACTAATTTTGTTGCGAATTTGATCTCTGGGACAAAAATCGTGAACACCTGGATCCGGGGCACAACGGGTTGAATTAAAATGTGACTCTATGGAACCCAGATTTTGCTGACTCTGGATCCTGCTGGATCCGGGTTTTTATATTATGCATGCCCAGAATGCAGTTCTAAGTGACACGCCCCAGGGGATTGTGTCATATACAACCAGATTCTGTGGAAATTGTAGAGTGCCAAGCATTCACAGATCCATGTGTGTGGCATTGAGTTAGAGGTTTTCCTGTAGTCAATCCAGGCTGTGCTGAGATTGATTTGTCAGGATCTTCAGTCTTGAGAGATTGCTCTATTGACTAGGAGCTGGAACTTAAGGTACCGTCATACGCGGCAATTTTGCAAGCAATTTCACTGGCAATTTGCTGGTTGCAGTGAAATCATGGATACATGGTTCTGTTTTGTTGCTGTGTAGAAATGGAACAATGCGTCCATGATTTCACTGCAACCAGCAAATTGCCAGTGAAATTGCTTGCAAAATTGCCGCGTGTGACGGTACCTTTAGAGCTCTGGTGTTGTTCCCAATGCCTTTCTGAGCTGGATTCATGTACTAATTAATAGGGTTCTGTAGCTTGGTGGTTATGATGCCTGACAGGAGTTTCCATGTGGTTGTGAAGCAGGTTATTGAGCGGTAGTTGGATGGAATTGTTCCTTTGAGGGGATCCTTCATGATCAGCACTGTACTCCCTTGTGTTAGCCAAGCAGGGTAGTGGCCTGGTTCTGGCCTGCTTCTAGCAGTTGGTTCATCTGTTTTGCCAGGCGCTCATGTACCACTGTTAATTTCTTTAGCCAGTAGGTGTGAATCATGTCTGGGTCAGGTCCAGCTCTTCATGTTCTTGACACGCTCTTGGATGTCTGCTTCAGTAATGTTCACTGGTTCTTGTTCTTGGTAGTTACTGTGTTTCATTCTCCAGTCTTGCAGTCACTTTGCACTGGTGTTGTGTGTTTTTTCCTTTTCCCATATATTCCTGCAGTATTGTTCAGTCTATGCTATTGGTGGAGTTGCTGTCTCAGTGCTTTTACTCTGCAGTTGGGAGTACACCTTGGATCATTCTTTGGAGAACAGGGCATTTGTCCTCTTAGCATCAGCTTCTCTAGTGTATCTCACTAGTCTTGTAGCAAGTGCTATGAACCTTAGTTTAGCAGCCTCTAGGACTTCAGATAGAGTCAGGTCTTTGTACTTTTCCATCTTGGCCTTATTCTTGATCTTTACCCCCTTCTGTACTTCTATTAGTTGGCTGACGTCTGTGGTAACCTCATGTGGTGCAAGGCAGGGGTTGTGCTCCTGTGGGCCTGTAATCTGCCTCATGGTCACCGTCATGGTGGATCCCTTCCAAATTGCACACACACAAAGTCACCCAATAAAAAGGGAATTGTCACGTGTCATATATTGACTGCCTTCAGTCAATAGGTGCTCCTGCTGTAGTTTAAAGAAAGCCTTTTTTTTTCTTCAGTCACTGCGGCTCTGCAGGTGGAGGTTGCTGAATGTTTGGTGGAAGTGACTCATAGCTCAGGTGAGCTGAGAGATGTGTCTGAGCCTTCTGCTCTCCACCCCTTAGCCATAAATAATTCAGCTTCCTTCCACCAGATGTTGCTGATACAGTTCATTCCTGATCTCAGACCTGTTGTGTGCAGACGTTTCACTGTAGCTGCTGATATCCCCTTCATTTGAAGCTGCTGGGCTTCCCTGATCTGTGGGTGGAGATAAGGGCTTTGTGCCTAGGGCTTCTCAGGAGCGTAGGAGAAAGGGTGGCGACTCAGACCTCCTCACCATCAGAGGTACCTCCGAAAGAGGGTGCGCTAGGGACCCAAAGTATCAGGGTCAGATTAGCTTTAGCTTCCCATTAATCTCTTCGCCCAGCTCTTCATACAGTTCCTGATTTCCTCATCCCCTAAGCATGACAGGAATATGATAGTGAGAAAGCCGTTTGTGTAGTTAATCTCCAATCATGAAGGAACACATAGGACTTGGAAATGGACAGTCTCTATACTGGCAGTAATGAGTAGGTAGCTATTTACAGATGGTAGGTAATAGGAGGACAGCGAGTTTGCACTTACAGTTAGACATTGACCCAGACAGGCAGACCACTGAAGGAGGCTTCTCATCAAATCGGGTCACCTTCATTTATTGCTTTATTTATTGTATTTTTTTTCACATTGATTTTATACCTATTGTTTTGTATCCAATTATTTGTACTTTATTTGTTCTCTATTGTAATTACTTACTGTATTTTCTGTACTCTAACCCTACATTGTAAAGCGCTGCGGAATATGTTGGCGCTATATAAATAATATATTATTATTATTATTATTATTATTATTATTATTAAATCCTAGTTCAGATTTCCCTTCTTGTAATCGTCTATACGTTCCATATGCAGAGCTGCACATCTCTGAAGCATACCTTTTTCTTTTCCTAAGGACCATGGATATATTCCACATGGCAGCCATGAGCTTTCTCTCCCCATTCCTCTCCTCCCACAACTCCCTATTCCACACTGTAGCTGGAAGTTTGTACCTCCCCTTCTGCATGTGACTATAGAGCTTAGTCGTAACCTTATCCTGCTAGCTAAGAGCTGGCTTAAACCCCTGCAAAGGGAGGGGGTGATTAACCCTTTCAGTGCTGCCTGCCAGATGGTCTCATGATATATAATGAAAAAACGAAGGGTAACCGGGCACTGACCAGTTGGCGATTCACGGTACTGGTTCACCAAGATGGCGTAATGCTCTTCTTGTGGTGCTCAGCTGGAAAGTATACCAGTTCATGAATGCAATGAGTAGGCAGAAAGCAGCACTCACACAAGCATGTTTGCAGTTGAGGCAACTTTATTGTAGATCCATGGGGTTAAGATGCAGGGAGGGGGGTGAGAGGACAATGGTCACCGTTTCGCGCTTAGTAGCAGTTCTACGGGTCCTGGGAACCGACTTGAAATAGGTGGGACCTCTGACATCACTCAATTACAATGATATTACATACAGGTGAATTAAAACAACGAAATCAATATACAAGAATGTAAACAATATGACTACTAAATTCCGTTAGGATCATCATTATGTTTTTAAATTGTACTTACTCTGAGACACAGATTTTTTATGTGTATGCAGGCACAGGAGTTTGATGTGGAGGCTGGACTCTTTCCTAGATCAGTCTGAAGCAATTGTAAACCCACCTAGCAGATGTAGACTAGACAAATACAATGCAGAGCCATAAGTCACAATTCTAAATTATCGGCGATTGCCTTTAGAGAGCAGAGGAATAAACGGAGGAGGTTATGGGGTACTCGGGAGCTGGGCCGATGCTGTCTCACTGAGGTATCACGGTAGTCGTGACCCGGTCCTGTGGCCTGGGATCAGTCCAAAAAAGGGGTATTTACAAGGGATTTGTTGTGACGCCATCCGGAGTGTTGTGGCCAATGAAGCCACCGCTGTCTGGTTGCAGCTGGGGATGGGGACTTAGGGGCAGCTGAGATGGCAAGCCCTCTCCGGGTAGGGCTGAAGGTCCCCAGGGCAGGAGTAATAGTCTATGATGGGCTTGGTGAGGGATTAAGGTTCACACAGTCACTTACTTTGCTGCAGCTCTCCACGGTGCTGATGGTCGGCGGCTCTGTTGGTATAAGCCTCCATTACAGGACACAGGCCAATAGACGTAATTAACAGACACAGACTCCTCATAACCGTTTCTCAGTCTGTTTACTGAAGTTAAAGCAGATGTTACAAGCTGTTCCTGGAGCCTGGAGAGCAGTTCAGGGTATTTCTCACCCGGCCGGGTCGTGTTGGATTCGTCACTGCGCTTGCGTGGTGGTCCCTGCAGTTGCTTAAGCTAGGCTGCCGGCCCTGTCTCTGTCTGCATCTACCAGTGTGACAAGCAACTCGACTCCCTCACTTCTCTACCCCACTCCGGGAAGTCAGTGTTTCTGGATTCTATATGTTGCTGTGCTCCTGGTACCGTGTAGCTGGAGAATCTGGAGTTCCCCACTCTCTGGTGTTAACTGTCGGTGTGTGTGAACCTGCACAGTCTCGGACTCCGGTGTCTGTTTAGGTGTTGTTCCTCTCAGGAAAGGGAAGCACGGGGTGGTGTAGCCTCACGGTAGGTTTCTGTCTCTCCCCTTTCCTTAGACCCTAGTCTTAGGCCTGGTGTTCAGTAGTGGACCTTGGGATGAGCCTGGCACAACTCGTTTACACCCAGGTCTGGTTCTCAGTTTGCACAGAACCTGTCCTCTTCACAGTCCTCACAGGAATTGAACTGAGCTAATCTTCACAGTCCTCACAGGAACTGCAGTGAACTTGTTGCTCCTCAGACCAGAATATATAGGGGAGCTCACCCTGAAGCCAGGCTTGGTCTCCACCTTCTGTCTGGGAGGTGTTGGTGTTGTTTGTGTGTTGCCTGAGTGGAACACCCTTTACTGGTCTCTGGTGACACCTAACAATGGTGACACTGTGGCACTATGACTCTGGGGTGCCACAAATATAAAGTGACAGAAAAATATAGGGGAGCCGAAAAAATGGTTAAAATGAGAATAAACAGATGGATAAAGAGTACGAAGCAGCAAAATCTTGCCACGCTTGATATAGCATATCAGAAACTGCCATTCTGGTAACCCTGAGGTGTGCTGTCCTTTGCAGGGATTGAAGAACCAGCCCCCTTGTGCATACACATAAAAAATCTGTGCATCTCAGAGTAAGTACAATTTAAAAAAACATAATGATGATCCTAATTTAGCAGTCATATTTACATTCTTGCTATTGAATATTGATTTCTTGGTTTTTAATTCACCTGTATGTAATATAATTGTAAGTGAGTGATGTCAGAGGTCCCACCTATTTCAAGTCGGAATTGAAGCCTCACACTTGTTCCCAGGACCCGTGGAAGCGCTACTAAGCGCGAAACAGTGACCGTTGTCCTCTCAACCCCTGCACCTTAACCCCATGGATCTACAATAAAGTAGCCTCAACTGCAACATGCTCATGTGAGTGCCGCTTTCTGCCTACTCATTGCATATATAATGTAATATTCACAGAAATCGCAGTATTGACATGAAATACTATTCATCTGGTATCCCATGGGGCCACTTTATGGGATACCACACCACACTTCTCTTTGTGCCACCTTGATTTTTGTCTCCAGTTTTCTTTTCCAAGGAGGGCACATACTTCTGTTATTCTTCTTGATATAGCCAAGCATTTCCAGGATTGCTGAGGCAGTGGCATAAATCTGTTTATTAGCTCTTTTAGAATCTTATAGCATACCGTCTGGTGGTATTTCTCGCTCTATACATAGTGTTGTTACTTTGAGCCACATAGCTTTTATTTTTTTTTTTGTTGATGCAGTTGTATGAGGACTTTTTTGTGCAGACCTCTGCCTTTTTGATCACTTTTTAAACATTTTATGTGGTTGATGTGTTTGATTTTCTTTTCTTTATGTTGTTTGCCAATTAGGTAACATGGTAATTTACAGCTCTACGGAGGCTATGCTGACCCTTAAACATCTCCACTGTAAATTGTAATCCTATTTTAACTGCAGATAGCTAAAAGTAATACAGACAAAACCCTAAGTGTGCCTAGCTACATGAAATGTCAAGGACAAAAGATATTCTACCAAGAAACCACAAGAGGGCGGTATTATAGTGGGTCTCTCTTTTGAATTTGGATATAACAATATAACTGGCACAGTTTCCTGCAGATTGGATTCACAGATTCAGGTTTACTCTAATGAATATTTGTGTCTTTAATTTTCTCGTTCCTTTATTACTTCCTATTAATTCAATTTTTTTATTTCTTTTCTCCCTTGTACTTCAACATGGATAATTTTACACAATGATGTAAGATAGGCAGATGCTTGAATCTAGGATGTTCTGATGTATTTATGAAATGATGCACTTAAAAGGTAACCAAGTAAATCCACTGCCTTATAATGGGGGTTCCCTCTGATTCCAGTATTCCTACCTGCAAGATTAGTGCTGCAACATGGGCTCTGGGTACTAGTGCCGATACCAAATATGTGGAGATTATCTGTCATTTCTTCTGTACAATAAAATCACATTTTTTTGGGGGGGGAAAGGGTTTAAATTGTTTTATCAGCCACCATATTGTATGGGCTATCACTTTTTCTTTTTTGTTGACGGAGCAGTGTTAGAATTTGGACACTTTTTATTTCTTTTTTTTATTGTTGTTTTACAAAATTATTACTTTTTTTTTGACACAATTTTTGAGCCTACTTCTTAATAATAATATAATAATAGTAATTTTATTTCTATTGTGCCATCTGTGAGGCACCGCCGGCATGGTCCCCATGGCCGGGGCACATCACATGCAGGATCAGGGTATGATCCTGTTCACACTGGCCGGTTTTGTAGTGGATGACGCTGTGTGAACCTATCCAGAACACAAGGAGTTAAATGTGATAGTGTGTACTGTAAAGCTGAAACATTCATGAGACCAATGAGTGGCTGTGTGGCTCATGAGATCAATGAGGCCCTGAGGAATGTAATGAGTGCTGATTGCTGACTGCCCAGGTGGGTGTGTCCTGAGTAGTAGCAGCTCAGGTGGGTGTGTCAGAGTGGGCATGGCAGGCACGATAAGAGCCTGCCAGCTGATTGGATCATTATCAGATCATTATCAGCCAGAGAGCAGCCTGAGAGCATGTGGTCTGGATCATCAGCCAAAGTGCAGAGCAGTCCAGGGCTCTGTGTAAGAACATGATGGGAGCGTGCTAGCTCCATACCGCTGGCTAAGACCGGTGTTGTTACAGCTCCTGGAGTGGGGAAGCCGGGGCTGACCCAGGTGGAGACTGGTCCGGACGTGGGGCAAAACACGTCCGAGAAAGGAGCCCTTAGGGGTGCTTGGTGGATCCGTGACCCAGGCAGCGAGACCCGGATCCGTGCCCGGTAAGAAAAGCAGTTCCCGTATGCTTATGTGAACTGTGCACCTTGTGCGTGAAATGTGCCAGGCGGGCATAGCCACCCTTAGGTCCGACTAGATAGTCAGTGAGGGACCTGTTGAACTATATGTGTATGTTATGGCTTAGATAGAAAGGCCATGTGCGGAGTCTGTGGGAGAGACCCAGCTGGAGTGGACGGTATTGGAGGCATTCCGTCCCTGTGGGACGAGAGGGAAGCTTGCTTTAAAGCAACTCTGCATTCAAGATACAAATAAACCAAGGTTCATAATAATGAAACAAACACTAAACACAGGTGTATGGTTGTGTAGGTCAAGATTAATTTTCACATTTGGTGTACTCGTGGCCCCAACAGGCCCAATGTCCATATGCAATGTGTGCACAAAATCCAAAAACAAAATACTGGAATCCTCCAAAAAAAAATCCTGCGGTTGCAGGGAGACATATCCAGATACCATCCACATCATCTTCTTCATTGTTGAGTCCATTGAAGCTACTCTATGTCATGCTGCCACGACACTGCCCCAGGCCCATTGAAGTAGGAGCAGTAGCTGTCCCTGTTGCTCCTGGCATCCTGCTGTGAGCGGCCCTGGAGTGAAGGTAGTCCTGGGTCGTCAGCACGCCACTCACCCAGCCTGAGTTCCCCAGTTGCAGGGTCCACTGAATCGACATAAACTCCAGGCGTGTATGATTGAGTATCCCTACGACGCAAGAAGTTATGTAGCACACAACATGCCATCACTACTAATTGGATAGATTCCTGTTTCATATTTAAAGCAGTATGAAACACGCGGAATCTATTGGCCATGATCCCGAATGCGTTTTCAACCACACGATGGGCCCGGGATAGCCGATAATTGAAAAGGCGTTGCTCAGGGGTCAGAGTCTTTGGGGATATGGCCGTAGGAGGTTGGCCTGAAATGGAAAGCCCTCATTCCCAGAAACGCAAAGTTGAGATGCTCAGTGGTGACATCATTTGTGGGTAAGTTGAGGAGTCCCCTCCTAAGGTCTTCACCAAAGGAGATGTTGGCCAAAACTCCCCCATCAGACACAGGCCCGTTCATCCCAACATCCACGTAGAGGAACTCATAGTTGGCATTGATGAGGGCCATGAGGACCACACTGAAGAACCCTTTATAATTAAAATAAAAAGACCCGCTGTTGGGGGGTTGTGTGATCCTCACATGCTTGCCATCCAATGCCCCCCCGCAGTTTGGGAATTGCCACCTCTCCTGGAAGCCAGTGGCAACTTGCAACCATTCCGCAGGGGTTTCTGGAAACCGCATATAGGTTGGCAAGAGACACCTCACAATGGCCTCACACATCTCGGGAATTAGGCGGCTCAGCAGTGGGCGTGAGACTGCAGGAGTATACATCGTGCGCCCTGAAGCCAAGAAACGCAGAGTCACAGCTAACCACTCCTCTGGTGGCACAGCTTGACGCATCACAGTGTCCTCATACAAAATATGTGGGCGCACCAATTCCAACAGGAATTTGAAGCAGTCCTCAGACATACGGAAATAGTTCTGGAAATCATGCGGATTCCTGTCCTCCAGCTAACGGACTAGGCGCATGTGGCTCAGGTTGTCCCTTTGCAGAAACCAATCCCAAGACCACACACGCCATCGTCTACGCCTCCGCAGTCTCTCAGCCCTCTCATCCCTTATCAAGGACTCCTCCCACAATGCGGCCCCCACAACAAGCATGTGGTGCAATTCCATCCTGTGATCCATAGCCTCCAACGTCTCAGGATATCTAAACAGACAAACAAACATTGATGTAAGCACTTCTACAAATGCAGACACACAATTACATGCACTATGCCAGCCACATACGTCTAGATTTTTAATTTTGGAGTAAGATTAGGTGACACCTGTCTGTCATGTGTCCACACACAATACACCTGCAACTGGAGTTGGGGCCACTAACTACCTTGTGGCTGTGTAATCAACCACTATATGTCACATATATGAGCCATCTTAATCATGTAGCTCTGCATTTACAATCGTGCCAATAATCATTGTGTGTGGCCCTACAATATTGGGTACAGTTTTGTCAAGATGTACTATTTGCCACGATCAAGGGCTGGACTGGCCGGATTATGACGATTCTAGATCACACATTAAACACTATACCATACCAGAGGGCTCTGTGCCAAAAGCCCTGTGAAGCAGCTGAAACATGGATGCTGCACATTGATTCCTTTTAAAATTGTTACATACATTCAAGCAACATATAATGCTTATATTTATTCATGTGTACAGCCAGTCCACAGGACACCATGACATGTCTACATTCTGTGGTCCTTTGGGCACATGCATTATTGAATTCAGCATAGCATTACATGTGGTTATACCAACAAAGACATTGTAATACATTACTAACCTGCAGTGTCGTAGCAGCCTCACCCTGTAGCCTCGACAGCACACAGTCACTGTATTCCTGACCACTGAGATAATGACAACCAACCGAGTCTGTAGGGGACAAGGCATGTTATTTGGCCAAGCAGGATGCAAACACGTGTACACCTTCAGTTGTTTGCCAGAATAAGGAACTGCAGCACATGTATACATACTGTCTTGGTGTATGGTGATGTGTTGATGGCACGACTGCGGACAACAACCCCTCCTCTGCTGAAGGCAACAGTGTTGGTCAGTGTATTTGCACTGTGAACAGGACACAGAAACTTTGTCAATACATTAGCTTAGGTCACAATGTGCTGCTGCTTTAGTAAACGCATGTGCGTCAAACCAAGCCAGTCAATTCCGCTATGTTTCACAATGCAACAGCTCAGAAAGACATAAATGCAGTAATTCATGCTAGATGGCGCTACAGAAGTGTGACATTGTGGTCATACCTATCTCCACAGTGTGTGCGCTGGGAACACACATTATTATTATTATTATTATTATTATTATTATTAATAAGTATTTATATAGCGCTATTAGGATACATGGCGCTTTACAATTTAGAGGGTAGACATAGACAAGTGGTCGAAGACGACGACCACAAACGGCGACAAACGATGACAGATCACAAGTAGTCATACGGGTACAATAGGGCCGGGATCCTGTCCGTGAGAGCTCACAGTCTAAGGGGGGTGGGGAGGGAGACAGTAGGAGGGGGACAGGTGAATTGGTGCAGTGGATAGGGTCTCAGTGTGTGTTGTAGGCTTGTAGGAAGAGGTGGGTCTTCAGGTTTTTCTTGAAGGTTCCCAGGGTCGGGGAGTGTCTGATGTGATGAGGGAGGGAGTTCCAGAGTCTGGAAAAAGCACGAGAGAAGTCTTGTGTGCGGTTATGGGAGGTGGAGATGCGGGGGGTTGAGAGGAGTTCTTGGGAGGAGCGCAAGTTGCGCGAAGGGAGGTAGCGGGAGACCAGGTCGGAGATGTAGGGAGGGGACAGGTTGTGGATTGCTTTGTATGTCAGGGTTAGGGTTTTGAAGCGAGATCGCTGGGGGAAGGGGATCCAGTGGAGGGCTCGGCGGAGAGGGGAGGCGGGAGAATCGCAGGGAGATAGGTGGATGAGTCGGGCAGCAGAGATGAGGATGGTGTGGAGAGGATCAAGGGAGGTGGCAGGGAGGCCGGTGAACAGGAGATTGCAGTAGTACAGGCGGGAGATGATGAGGGCATGGACGAGTGTCTTAGTCGTGTTGTGGTCAAGGAAGGAGTGAATGCGGGCAATGTTTTTTAGTTGAAGTGGGCAGGCGGTGGCGAGGGCTTGGCTGTGGGGCTTGAAGGAGAGGGAGGAGTCGAGGATTACCCCGAGACATTTGTCATGGGGGACAGGTGAGAGGGAACAGTTGACAGTGATGGATAGGTCAGGAAGGGGGGAGGGTTGTTAGGGGGAAAGACGATGAATTCAGTCTTGTCTATGTTGAGTTTGAGGAAGAGGGTGGAAAAGAAGGATGCAATGGCGGATAGGCATGGAGGAATTTTGGATAGAAGAGAGGAGATGTCGGGGCCAGACAGATAGAACTGGGTGTCATCGGCTTAGAGGTGGTAATGGAGGCCGTGTGACTCGATGAGGTTGCCTAGGCCGAGGGTGTAAATGGAGAAGAGTAGTGGTCCAGGACCGAACCTTGGGGGACAACTACGGAGAGGAGGTGGTGTGGGAGTGGGTGACACTGAAGGTCCTGTCCGTCAGGTAGGAGGAGATCCAGGAGAGGGCGTGGTCAGTAATGCCAAGAGATTCAAGAATTTGGTGAAAGAGGGAGTGGTCAACAGTGTCAAAGGCAGCAGAGAGGTCAAGAAGGATGAGGACGGAGTAGTGTCGTTTGCTCTTGGCGATCAGAAGGTCGTTAGTGACTTTGGTTAGGGCTGTTTCGGTTTAGTGACGCAGTCGGAAGCCGGATTGTAGGCGATCAAAGAGAGCACAGGAAGAGAGATGGGAGGACAGTTCGGAATAGACGTGTTGTTCAAGAAGTTTTGAGGCGAAACGGGAGAAGAGATATGGGGAGATAGTTGGAGACTGTTGTAGGGTCGAGGAATGTTTTTTTTTAGGATGGGCGTGATTAGGGCGTGCTTGAAGGGTGAGGGGAATGTGCCGGATTTGAGTGATATGTTGAATAGGTGCGTCAGGGCAGGGATGAGGACTGTGGTAAGGTTAGGGATGAGGTGGGAGGGGAGTGGGTCCAGGGCGCAGGTGGTGAGGTGTGATCGTGATAGAAGGGAGGAGAGGTGGTCCTTAGTCATGGGGGTGAAATTGCATTTGGGTGGGGGGGATGGGCTGGAGGTGGGATGGGGCGAGGGGAGTGTGGGTCGAAGCTTTGTCTGAGTTTGTCAATTTTGTCTTTGAAAAAGGTGGCAAAGTCGTCGGCGCAGATGAGAGGTGATGGAGGAGGTGCAGGGGGGCAAGTAAGGAGTTGAAGGTTTTGAAGAGTTGTTTGGGGTTGTGAGACAGGGCGGTAATTAGGGAGGAGAAGTAGGCTTGTTTTGCGGAGTCAAGGGCAGTCTTGAAGGTATTGAGGGAACGCTTGTATTGGGTAAAGTGCTCTACGGAGTGGGACTTCTTTCATTTCCGCTCGGCTGCCCTAGTCGTCCGTCGGAGTTTTTTGGTGAGGGTCGTGAGCCATGGTTGACGTTGTAATCGTGTTTTGTTAAATGTGAGCGGTGCAGCCTGGTCGAGGGCTGTGGTGAGGGTGGAGTTGTAGAGGGAGACGGCGGAGTCAGCGTCCTGAGAAGAGGCCAGGTCGGAGAGGGGGAGGAGGGATTCAGAGAGTGAATGGAAGTCAATGAGCTTAAGGTTTCTGCGGGGGTGGGGAAGTGTCCGGCAGGGGGAGAGCGTGGTAGGGGGGAAGAGGGACGAGAAGGTCAGTAAGTTGTGGTCGGAGTGGGTGAGGGTTGAGTGTGCGAGGTCGGAGAGGGAGCAGAGGCGGGTGAAGACAAGGTCAAGTGTGTGACCACCAGTGTGTGTGGCGGAGGAGATCCATTGGGAGAGGTCAAGAGAGGAGGTGAGGGATAGGAGTCTGGAGGCAGCGGCTGTGGGGGTGTCGATGGGGATGTTGAAGTCACCCATGACGATGGTAGGGATGTCGGAGGAAAGGAGGTGGAGGAGCCAGGTTGTGAAGTGGTCGAAGAAGGTAGAGGGGGATCCAGGGGGGCGGTAGACAACGGCCAGTTGGAGGTTGCAGGGGAAGTAGATGCGAACGGAGTGTGCCTCGAAGGAGGTGAGGGGGGGTGGAGTAAGAGGGGAGAAGGAGCAGTTGCTGGCCGGAAGTAGGCCGACGCCACCGCTGCGGGGGTTGGTGGGGCGGGGAGTGTGGGAGAGTGTGAATCCCCGTAGGAGAGGGCGGCCGGGGAGGTTGTGTCAGAGGGGGTAAGCCAGGTCTCCGTGATGCCAAGGAAGGAGAGGTTTCTGGAGAGGAAGAGGTCGTGGATAAGTGTTAGTTTGTTACGGGCCGAGCGGGCGTTCCAGAGTGCGCCGGGTAGGAGGACAGGGGAAGCCGGGATAGGGGGAATGGGACGGAGATTGAGGGGGTTACGAGGGTTGGTGGTGGTCCGTTGGAGTGGGGTGGAGGAGAGTGAGGTGGTATGGTGGGGTGGGCCAGGATTAGGGGAAATGTCACCGGAGAGTAGGAGGAGCAGGGAGAGGGTTAGGAGATGGGAGCAGGGGAGCTTGCGTGCTAGGCGTGTACATCTAGAGGTGGTGGGTTCAAAGTGGGGTAATAGTTCAGAGCATTGGGTGAGGTGGGTAGGAAGGATGGAGGATGAGAGTAGGATTTCTTTGCCCAGTGGGGGGACGGGTGGGGGTAGTAGGAAGTGGAGAAGGATGGGAGTGAAGGTGAGAAGGAGCGGAAACATGGTGGGGTGAGTAGGGGAGGAGAGGTGGGTAGGGTCAGAGGTAGCCGGGGATCTCTGTGTGGCAAGGGTAAGTTCCCGATGGTGGGTGATTGGCCGTGGTTGAGGTACGGCCAAGTGATGAGGTGCAGTCTGGGGGAGGAGATGCAGTTCAGGGATAAGATGCAGGCTAGGGTAGGGATGGAACCAGGGGAGGGATGCAACTAGGGTTGAGGTGAAGCAGGAGGTGAGATGCAGCCGGGGGTTGGGTGCAGTCAGGGGAAGAAGCAGCCAGGGGCGAGAAGCAGCCAGGGATGAGATGTAGCAGGGGTGGGATGTAGTCACTGGTGAGATGAGATGCAGTCACAGGTGGGATGGGATGCAGCCACAGGTGAGACGAAATGCAGGCACAGGTGGGATGAGATGCAGCCACGGCTGAGATGAAGTGCAGCCATGGGTGAGACGAGATGCAGCCACGGGTGAGACGAGATGCAGCCACAGGTGAGACGAGATGCAGCACGGGTGAGACGAGTTGCAGCCACAGGTGAGACGAGATGCAGCCACGGGTGAGACAAGATGCAGCCATTTGAGAGACGAGATGCAGCCACGGGAGAGATGAGATGCAGCCACGGGAGAGATGAGATGAGGTGCAGCCACGGGTGAGATGCAGTGCAGCCCCGGGTGAGAGGCAGCCAGGAGGGTATTGCAGGCAGAGATGCAGTGCAGCTACGGGTGAGAGGCAGCCAGGAGGGTATTGCAGCACGGGTGAGATGCAGTGCAGCCACAGGTGAGATGAAATGCAGCCATGGGTGAGAAGCAGCCAGGGGGTAGTGCAGTCAGAGGTGCAATGCAGGCAGGGTCAGAGGCTCCGTGAGGGTGGTGGTGGCTCCGTGCAGGCAGGATGGAGGAGGCTGGTGGTCTAGGAGATGATGGACCTGGTCAGTGGTGAGGGGCTTCAACTGTGCAGCACCTGGGTCACCAGATTGCTGAGCCCCGTTATTTGGTGATGTCCTGTGGGCAGGGAGGGGGGGGGGCAGAGGTGCCTGGGATGCACAGCAGGCCCTAGGGTCGGGCCGGGAGCCGGGCCCCGCAGGAGGTTCAGGCAAGTGATGGAGACCGGGGAGCAGCAGAGGGGAGGAGGGGCAGATGTCCAGCACTCACCGCAGGCGCCCGATCAGTTCGCGGTGGGCAGAGTCTTTTGCCGCGTCTCAGGTCTCCGCCGCAGGTGTAGGCAGCGGTGCGGGCCGGTCTCCAGCGGGGGGCGGGCCTCGCCTCTAAACTCAGGCTGCGGCTTCGGCCTGAGCACAGGGTCCCTCACACGCGTTCCGAGGGCAGGTAAGGCGCCCGGAGCGGTGAAGCTGTGCTCCTCCTGCACTGAGGCAGGAGGAGTGGTGGAGGAGGTCCGCGTGTACGGGAGGCCGCGGGCACAGGGCTGCATCGCGTCCCGCCGATCCCCACGCTCAGGCAGCGAGGGACTGCGTGCCGGATGGGTCTCACCTTAGGAGGTGGGAAGAGAACGCTCAGGTCGATTAAGTTGGCTCCTGGGCTGGGCTGGGTGCTGGGGCCGTTGGTAGGGCCGAGTCCTGGGTGTCCCACGTGCGTGGGTGAGGGCACAGTCGGGGAGCTCGGTGGATGGGCAGGTGCAGGGAGCAGCGGCCGGTAGAGTGGGGTGCGGGCCGCAGCTCAGTGGCCGGCCTGTGCTCTAGATGGCGATGGATGGTGAGGAGTGCATGGCAGCACGTCCTCACTGCACGGCGGCCATCTTGTAGGTGCATCGCATGACGCAGGTGCATCGATGATTGGTAAGATTCACACAGCCAATCATGGCGCACCTTACCCATGTGCACTATCAGCCTCCTTGATGGCGTCACACACTGAGGAGGCTTCTGATCTCACCTGCATTCTGATTAAGGATGCTTAATAAACACCTGCCTGAAACTCCTTCAATGTGTTTCCAAGTGCAGTATAGGACAAAGCGCCTGTGATCCCTCTGCACTGATACCTCTGCACTGTGAACACCTCTTCAGTGTCTGACCAGGATTACAGTAGCTTTTTTATGATTGTTATTATGGACAAACTTTACTCTGTAGCATTGGGGGAAGATTGACATCATGTGCTCATGTAGTAGCAAAATATATGTGTGTATGCTTTATTTTGGCCTTGTAGATTCAAATGGCTTTCATAAAGGGCCTCATACATGTGTTGCGCAATCATTAATATGTGTACTAATGTTCATAATTAAAGTTATGTTCCAAGCCTCAGTGAGCATCCGTTTGGATGTGCATGGCCTCCAGCTTTAGCACTTTATTGAGCGTTTCAGATTGTGTCTGCAGCACTGTGGTCCACAATCTGAACCCAGACAAATCAGTGTGGATGCAATTGTGGCTTGCCAGTGTGTGGCCAGCTGACCTTTATATAGTGTGCTTCATAGTGTTACAATAACCAGCCAACATCTTGTAGGACATAGTGATTATTGTGTTCCTGGACTCCAATAACAGGAGACACATGTAGCTGGAGAGCATGGTTAAATATGCTAGTGTTGTGGAGTCCAGGGGGTTTTGATATGGCTTTCATCATCAATGAAATGTGTAATTGCTGCTGGCTGTACATGATCCAACATCTGTATGTGTAGGTGACATAGTGTTTGTTGCTGTTTCAGATAGCTGATGAACAGGACTTTGTTTGTGCGTTCATTGCGCTGTACGAGGAGAAGGAGCGTCTGTGGCGGACCATAATACCGGAATATAGAAACCGGATGGTGAAGAGGGTGGCCTATGGAGAGTTGCTGGCACTATCGCAGCGGATGTTGCCTGATTTGGCTGTCAACATGAAATTTGTTAAAACCAAAATTAAAAGCCTGCGGACAGTGTTCAGAAAGGAGAACGAAAAACTCCTGGACCGACAGGCAGAGATGGGCACGGAGGAGGCCAGACGACCACAGCTGTGGTACTATGACCTCCTCCTGTTCACCCTGGACCAAGGTCGGCCTTTGCAAACACTGTCCAGCAGGCGACGTGCACGACTCTCCTCGGCCACTCCCCAAGGCACGGCTCCGCCACAAGAGGTACGTTGCAATTGACAAATTGGGAAGACTACAACAATGTTGTGATTCATTTAGGGAGTGTACTTGTGTTAACATATAGCAAAGCAGCTTCGGCTCAACCAGCTTTAACTACACAATGGGTAGTACTGTAGGGGCCAGGGGAGTTGGCCATTATCATGTATTAAGTTTGGGAAACACATATGGGCCACCACACAGAAATATTATGTGATTACAGTGACAATTGTTTTGCCCCACACATTTAAATAGTGCTGGCTAAAGCAGGACACACTTCTTTTTGAAGGCTTAAAAACATGTTGCACAACACATAATGATGTAGTGTAGGCAATTTGAGGGTTAGGTCTGCTATTTGTGACACATGTTGTATTGTAACTTTACAGGACACTCCTGACCCGGAACAGAGCCAGCCGGAGGCCCCCATTGAGGTCACACAGCCCTCTATAGTGGCAGATGATGTGATGCCAGCTGCCAGTAGGGATCAGCCCAACATAGCACCCACTGTGGTCAGGCGCAGAAGACTCCAGCCGGCTCAACCCCAATCCAAGCTGGGCACTTGGGCGGCCAGGGTCCTGAGCCATCTGGAAAGTCAACCAAGCACTGCCATTGGCCATGTGGTCAGTGAGCGCCTGGCTCGGATGGACAGGGACACGCGGTTGGCTGTGGAGAGGGTGATCCACCATGCCCTGGATGCCGCCAAGGATAGGACCCTGCGGTCATGGGACCTGCCTCCTCTTCGTTCACAGCAGACTGGAGGCTCCCCCTCCCGAAGGCATGGGAGATATAGGGCATCTCACAGCCATGATCGTGAAAGGGTTCGAGGGAGTCCCTACAGACACCGTCACCAACATCACCACCGATCCTCGTCAGAGGAGGAGGAGGCAGGACCCTCACATTCAAGGAGCCACTCTACACATCGTACTGGGCCCGGCACCACTAAAATGATCTATGTATGTGGCGTGGCCACTCAGCCATATGGTTGTTTTTGTTTGTTTTGCTAATAATTTCTTAACTCTGTTCCGCTTGGGGCGTCAGCCTTTTTTTTCTTATTTATTATTTTTTTTCTGTAACCAAAAACATATTTGGTGAATGGCATTCCCATGTGTAGGATGTGTTTTTGTATGGAGCCTGATTTTTAGTGTCCCAAATGCTTGTGACAAATAAACACATTTGAGAACACAAATATGTACTTGTGGTATCATGTCAACCTTTCTTACGTAACAATGGTATGGGGTAAAATCCTGTTACAGGGGTAACAAATATTCAAACATATACATACATTCACAAAAGCACTTATCAAGGGTCCATGCTTAAAAACACAGTATTTTTTAACAAAACACTTGACCAACAGGGTCCATTAATTCACTTAAGTCACTAGATAAACCCATAAACTAGATTCCAATTTGAAACACACTGCAAAGGCGAGGAAGAGGCTGCCCAATCAGAGGGCCTAATTGGCTGAGCTTCAAAGCAGCTTCTTCATGGGCCGCCACCAGGTCCTGCAGGGATGGGCCACCTACAGAGTATACATAACATCAACATCAGCAACATGTTTAGAACACATAGCAGGTGTGTTTTCTTAGAAGTGTTTGCACTTACCAGGGGGCTGTGGACCCACCATTGGGTGGGGTTGATGTTGAGGGGCTTATTACCCAGTCCACCGCATTGATTGTGTCATCTGTAATGAGATCAGCATATGTGTATTTGTTTTGCCCATAACAAAGGTCCCTACATACAAATTAACGCCCAAAAAAACAGAAAGACAGATAGAGTGCACAGTATATATGAGTAATATTGACATTACACACACCTTCTTGCACGTTTGTGGGGTCCTCAGGGGACCACTGTGCAGAATTCCCACCACTGGAGATCTCTCCTTCCAAGGGTGGGGTTGGTGCAGCCAGAGGTGTACTAAGGTGCGATGGCGCCCGGGGCAAACTTCTATTTTGGCGCCCCCCCCCCGGCTGTCAGCTTTCCTCACTCCTGGTGCCCCCACCGGACTCCTCAGTCACACTCACCCCATCCCGTCCAGGCCGTCTCTCCTCCGCCGCCAGTTTCCGGGGTCTCCTGAAGTCACCTCGTACCGAACCCGCTGCCGCCAAGTCTTCCAGTGGCCCCCGCGGCCCCAGACTGGCGCGGAAGCGGAAGTGACGTCGGGCGCTTCCTTTCAGGGAAGCGCCGCTAAACCGTGTAATGTGTGTGCGGCCGCCGGGTGTAGCAGGAGGAGAGGAGCGGGAGGGGGTGCCGCCGGCGCCCTCCGCTGAGTTGCGCCCAGAGCAAGAGGTCCGGCTGCACCCCCCTGGATACGCCCCTGGGTGCAGCCCTTGGTGTCCCTTCCGAGGCTGATGGTATAGGACTGTGGGGTGATGTGGGCCCTTGGAGATGTGGTGGTGTCGGGGGTGTTTGGCCATTATTCTCTGGGGATGGCATTGCTGCAAATGCTTGTGTTGGTGAGACACCTGGCGTTCCTGCTGGTGGTTGGGCTGGCGAGCCTGGTTGGCTGGTTGGTGCTCCTACATCTGGTGATGGGGATGGTCACGCCTTTTGTCCCTACCTGTTGAGGCAACATCATACTTAATCACAAGAACAACATGCCCAGATATGTGGGGACTTATCAAACAGTGCTGTTTGCAGTTCATTAGGTCAGCTTGAGTGCGATTGAAAGAAGGGCAGGATAGGCCAACATTATGTCATATGTGGGTAGGGTACACATATAACAATATGTGGCTAAGTAAAGTAGACATATAGTTTACATGGGGAAAAAAGGTTTCTCCTGCTACACATGCAAGGTTGTAGGAGTTACATAAATATGGGCTATTAAATAAGTGTGTGTGAGCTGTGGTACATACAGTTGTTTCTATCATTGTGTCATTTTGTACACATGTAAACAATTCACTATTTATCTCACAAATAATCCATTAGTAGCCTGACATAAACAAATCAGTCTACACAATGGCTGACATGTGACCGGCCTTATTGGCCAATGTGGCACAATGTTGTCAGGTTGTGTGAAGGGAACATATTGTGTATGTGAAGATGAGCATGTTTGATGTCTGCAAAATCCAAAAGGGAAACTCAAATACACAGGCTTACAGTGTGTGACATGAGTGCTGTGACATAATGGCCTACATGCTGAGGCTGCTCTATGCATATTTACACACATATTTACATACTGTAGGCCTGTGGTTATTGTGTGTGCATACAAGTGTGTTGTGACACATGACCCACAGAAGTATAGGGTGTACAGTGTTGGCCAAAAGTATTGACACCCCTGCAATTCTGAGTATTAACTCAGTTTCTTCCTGAAAATGATTGCAATCACAAATTCTTTGATATTATTATCTTCATTTCATTTGTCTTCAATGAAAAAACACAAAAGAAAATGAAGCAAAGAGCAAAACATTGATCATTTCACACAAAACTCCAAAAATGGGCCGGACAAAAATATAGGCACCCTCAGCCTAATACTTGGTTGCACAACCTTTAGTCAAAATAACTGCGATCAACCGCTTCCGGTAACCATCAATGAGTTTCTTACAATGCTCTGCTGGAATTTTAGACCATTCTTCTTTGGCAAACTGCTCCAGGTCCCTGATATTTGAAGGGTGCCTTCTCCAAACTGCCATTTTTAGATCTCTCCACAGGTGTTCTATGGGATTCAGGTCTGGACTCATTGCTGGCCACCTTAGAAGTCTCCAGTGCTTTCTCTCAAACCATTTTCTAGTGCTTTTTGAAGTGTGTTTTGGGTCATTGTTCTGCTGGAAGACCCATGACCTCTGAGGAGACCCAGCTTTCTCACACTGGGCCCTACATTATGCTGCAAAATTTGTTGGTAGTGTTCAGACTTCATAATGCCATGCACACGGTCAAGTAGTCCAGTGCCAGAGGCAGCAAAGCAATCACAAAACATCAGGGAACCTCCGCCATGTTTGACTGTAGGGACCATGTTCTTTTCTTTGAATGCCTCTTTTTTTCTCCTGTAAACTCTATGTTGATTCCTTTGCCCAAAAAAAGAGAACATTCTTCCAAAACGTTTTAGGCTTTCTCAGGTAAGTTTTGTCAAACTCCAGCCTGGCTTTTTAATGTCTCGGGGTAAGAAGTGGGGTCTTCCTGGGTCTCTTACCATACAGTCTCTTTTCATTCAGACGCCGACGGATAGTACGGCTTGACACTGTTGTACCATCGGACTGCAGTGCAGCTTGAACTTGTTTGGATGTTAGTCGAGGTTCTTTATCCACCACCCGCACAATCTTGCGTTGAAATCTCTTGTCAATCATTCTTTTCCGTCCACATCTAGGGAGGTTAGCCACAGTGCCATGGGCTTTAAACTTCTTGATTTCACTGCGCACGGTAGACACAGGAACATTCAGGTCTTTGGAGATGGACTTGTAGCCTTGAGATTGCTCATGCTTCCTCACAATTTGGTTTCTCAAGTCCTCAGACAGTTCTTTGGTCTTCTTTCTTTTCTCCATGCTCAATGTGGTACACACAAGGACACAGGACAGAGGTTGAGTCAACTTTAATCCATATCAACTGGCTGCAAGTGTGATTTAGTTATTGCCAATACCTGTTAGGTGCCACAGGTAAGTTACAGGTGCTGTTAATTACACAAATTAGAGAAGCATCACATGATTTTTCTAAGGGTTACTTTTGTCCACCCCCTTTTTTATGTTTGGTGTGGAATTATATCCAATTTGGCTTTAGGACAATTCTTTTTGTGGTTTTTTCATTGAAGACAAATTAAATGAAGATAATAATATGTGAGGTAGCAACCGGGGAACCCGCTTGCAAAACGACAAGAACACGTGTTTATAAGTTAACCAATGTCTACCCGTTTATTTTCACATATTAATCACATAACCCGGGTAGCATGTTTCACACATATCACATTGATTAACAACACTTTACATAAACACCATACATTTACATTTAACATCACAACACTTATATTGCACATAACGATTTATAGTAACCCGGGACCTGTAACCACGACTCTCTGTCCCCATTGGAGCTCTACTAACAGCTCCCGTGGTGGCTACGGCCTCCGGCCTACTTACACATCTTACAGTACCTTTATAATAAATACATTTGATATACTTCGATGATGACCCTTCCGGGTTCATAACAGGGATTGGCAAACCCTAGTAACCCGTGGCTGCGGCCTCAGGCCTAACCCCGCGTTACCCAGTACGGGAGCCCTTCTAACCCCTGCTTCTGACCTTCGTTACATACGCCTCAACGGGCCCTGTGGGTCCCAATGGCGGTACCTGCCGCCTGGCTTTAGTCCCCCAGCATGATGACTCAACACTCACCCGTAGTCAGGAATCCTGCCTGACCGGGTCCTTACATACCGTATGTGATCCATCATTCAAACGTCCATGGATCACACACCTGCTCACAGCCCACATCCATGGACTGTGGCCCCTCCATGGCCCATTACAGGGACTGGCAAACCATAGTGCACGGGAACCTCTACATCCGTTACCTACTAGGAGCCCTATTACCCCTGTCTCTGGCACCACAGGCACACCCACACCATTAGAGGTCGTGGTTGAGGGATCAGGTACCCTCTGCAAGCAGCAGGGCAAGCCTCCCTCTCGTCCCAAGGACGGAACGCCTCCAACATCATCCATACCAGCTGGGTCACTGTCTCTCCACATGATTATACATGGGTCTTACATCGGTCATCATCTCTCATTCAGGGCCATTGCTTACGCCCTCATACACATAGTTCATCGGGTCCCTTAACTGAGTACTCTGACTCGGACCCAAAGGCGGTCTATGCCCGCCTGGCACACTACATACAATTGCCTCCACGGGCTACATACATTCCGGTTCATCAGGACCTTTAACGGACTCCACTGAGTCGGTCCCAAGGGCGGTCTATACTCGCCTAACATGATTTACGCACACCAGGTGCACAGTTCACACTATCGCTCGGGAACTGCTTTCTTACCGGGCACGGATCCGGGTCTCGCTACCTGGGTCACAGGTTCCACCAGGCATCCCCACAGGCTCCTTTCCCGGGCGTGTTTCACCCCACGCCCGGTCTAGCGTCCATGGGTCAACCATGGCTTCCCCCTCTAGGTGCGGACACGACCACGGACCTCGGCACCGGCATGGAGCTAGCATGCTCCCATCATGTCATGCACACAGAGCCTTGGACTGCTCTGCACTCAGGCTGGTCTCAGCTTCCATCTCAATCACAGGCTGGTAATCTCTCTCAGGATCAATCTCTCTCTCAGGTGGCCGGCTCTTATCGTGCCAGCCACTCCCACATGGACACACCCCCTTAGCTGCTGATAATCACCCTTTCACACAGCTCAGGTTAACTCCCTGTGTTCTGGGTTGTCAGCACTCAGCCCTCATTCCTTAGGGACTCCTTGCTCTCATCCCACTCTCACTGCCGCTCATTAGGCTCATGAAACCCTGCATCTCAAAGTTGGCTCACACAGCATTCTCAGTCAAACCGGCCAGTGTGCACAGGATCATACCTTGATCCTGCATGTGACGCGCCCCGGCCATGAGGATCATGCCGGCGGTGCCTCACAAATACCAAAGAATTTGTGATTGCAATCATTTTCAGGAAGAAACTGAGTATTATCTGACAGAATGGCAGGGGTGTCAATACTTTTGGGCAACACTGTATGTGGATGATGCAGGAAGATGAACCTGCAACTGCAGTCATGAAGAAGCTCTCACATACATTGCCCCTATATATTTTGGGCTGTACAGTGGCATGTGCTGGCCTTCATATGTCTTTCTTTACACAGAAGAGTATGTGTATGTTGTCATGCTAAATACTCACCACTTATCTGGGCAATCCTGGCACGCAGTCGGGTGATGCGTCCAGGTGTCTTGTATTTCAGATCTGCAATTTTTTTGCAGATCTGCTTTGGGCTGCGCAAAACACCCAACCTCCTCTCCAGCCGCCTCTGCACCTTCAGCAGGACAGCCTGCTTGTGGAGATGTGGATGGGTGTGCTGCTCGTGACACCAGTAATCCCTGGTGTCACATACATCAACAAGGATAAGGAGCTCAGGCTCCCCCCACACTGCAGCTCACCTGGGTGCCGCCATTTTAGTATTCTGCAGGGGAAGGGAAAGCACCAGGAAGGCGGCGCCAAAAGATTGACAACGTTATGGAGAATGAACGCACGGGAGAGATGTCACATGTTGACGGGGGCCCAGAGGCGCAAATGCCACAGGATACACTGTATGCTTTTGCGTCATGTACTTTAAACAGGAAGGCTGCCACGACAGCGCTCTGATGCAGACATTAGTTAACATGTAATGACAATTGTGTTGATGTTAACACACATTTTTGCCCATCGCACATCTCTGCACTTTTGAACACAGCCACAAACACAGAGGCCACATCAATGCGCTACTTTAAAGCATGTACGCTAGTAACATAGTAACATAGTTTTTAAGGTTGAAGGAAGACTTTAAGTCCATCTAGTTCAACCCATAACCTAACATGTTGATCCAGAGGAAGGCAAAAAAAAAACATGTGGCAACACTAGCTCCACATTGGGGGCAAAAATTCCTTCCTGACTCCAGATATGGCAATCAGACTAATTCCCTGGATCAACGCCCTATCAAAGGATCTAGTATATATAACTGGTAATATTATAGTTTTCAAGAAAGGCATCCAGGCCCTTCTTAAATGTTAGTAGTGACTCACTCATTACAACAGCATGTGGCAGAGAGTTCCATAGTCTCACTGCTCTTACAGTAAAGAATCTGCGTCTGTGATTATGATTAAACCTTCTTTCCTCCAAACGTAGAGGATGCCCCCTTGTCCCCGTCTCAGGCCTAAGAGTAAAGAGATCATTAGAAAGTTCTCTGTACTGTCCCCTCATATATTTATACATTATAATAAGATCACCCCTAAGCCTTCATTTTTCCAAGCTAGATAACCCCAAGTTTAATAATTTGTCTTGGTATTGCAGACCCCTCAGTCCTCTAATAACCTTGGTCGCTCTTCTCTGGACCCACTCTAGTTCAGCTATGTCTTTCTTATACACCGGAGACAAGAATTGTACACAGTATTCTAAGTGTGGTCGCACTAGTGACTTGTATAGAGGTAAAATTATGTTCTCCTCATGAGCATCTATGCCTCTTTTAATGCATCCCATTATGTTATTTGCCTTTGCAGCAGCTGCCTGACACTGGCCACTAAATGGAGTTTGTCATCTACCCATACACCCAGGTCTTTTTCAGTGTCAGTTTTGCCCAATGTTTTACAATTAAGTGATATTGGACGTGTCACCTTTTGGCAAAACCCCATTTCTGAGGAAGCTCCATACACCTAGCTGATTACCATATCAAAGGTGAGGATGAGCTCCTTTTGTGTGGCCTTGTTGGCTGGCAGCTACGTGCTAATTACTCTACCACTTGCCAGAGAAGAATGACTTCTGCCTTCCAAGGGTGGGGGATTATCTCTTTATGAGTGAGATTTGCCTTATCAAATTGCTTTCTGGAGAAATGGAATATGGGGATATGGCAATATTCCTTACCATACTGCTTAGTCATCACACCACCCCCTTCTAGAGGGCGCTAGGGGGTAGCACATTCCTGTGTTCCCCCGCACACCCGTCCGCTACCTCCCCTCGCCGGGATAACCCATCAGCGTTACCGTGGTCCCGGCCCCTCCGGTGGCGAATGGTGAAGACGTATTGCTGGAGCGCAAGGCTCCAGCGCAGCAACCTCCCATTCGTCCCAGGGACCGAGTGTAACCAGCTGAGGGGGTTGTGGTCCGTCTCCACGATGAAGTGGCGTCCGTACAAGTATGGCTGCAGACGCTGCAGGGCCCACACAATTGCCAGACATTCCTTTTCCATCGTGGAGTAGGCCACCTCTCTCGGCAATAGCTTCTTGCTCAGGTGCAAAACAGGATGTTCCTGACCTGTGGTGTCAACCTGGCTGAGCACCGCCCCGAGGCCAAAGTCGCTGGCATCGGTCTGTACCACAAACGGCCGTGCGAAGTCGGCGTCTTGCAGTACCGGGGAGTTGGAGAGGGCAGCCTTGAGTGCGTGGAAGCCTGCCTCGCAATCAGCGGTCCAGTTGACCACAGATGGCAGCTTTGCCCTGGTGAGGTCCGTCAGGGGCTTCGCCAGGGCACTATAGTGTGGAACGAACCTCCTATAGTACCCAGCAGTCCCAAGGAACGACATCGTTTGCTTTTTGGTCCTTGGGGTGGGCCAGGAGGTGATGGCTTCCACCTTCCCAGGCTCTGGCTTCACAGCCCCCCTGCCTATCCGGTGACCCAGGTAAAGGACCTCACTCATGCCCAGCTGGCACTTCTCTGGCTTGATGGTCAAACCTGCCTGGTGGATCCGCCTGAGCACCTGCGCCAGATGCTCCAGGTGATTCTCCCAGGTGGGGCTGAAGACGGCAATGTCATCCAGGTACGCAGCCGCGTACCCTTTGAGTCCCTGGAGCAGGATATCGACCATGCGCTGAAAAGTGGCAGGGGCATTCTTCATGCCGAATGGCATGACCGTGGACTCGTACAGTCCGAAAGGGGTGATAAAGGCAGAGCGTTCCCGTGCCTGGCGGGTCAGGGGGATCTTCCAATACCCCCGGCTCAGATCCATTATGGTCAGGTACCTTGCCCCGGCCAGCCGGTCGAGCAGATCATCGATGCGCGGCATAGGGTACGCATCGGTGGCTGTGACAGCATTGAGCCCTCGGTAGTCCACGCAGAACCGGGTAGTTCGGTCCTTCTTAGGGACGAGGACTACGGGTGAGGCCCACGCGCTGTTGGATGCCTGGATCACCTCCAGCTTCAGCATCTCGTCGATCTCCTGGCGCATTTGCTGCTGCACCTCGGAAGTAGACCGATAGGCTGAACGCCGTATCGGGGGGTGATCCCCAGTGTCCACATGATGGACAGCAGACTGAGTCCTTCCGGGCAGGCTGCTGAACATCTCCCGGAAGGGGTGAAGTGTGGCCCACAGCTGGGACCGTTGGTCCTCTGAAAGCTGTTGGCCAAGCTCCACATCCTCAATGGACCCTCCCGCCTTAACCTGGGCGAGCATGTCCAGGAGGGTGTCTGCCTCCCCCTCCTGGGGCAGGTTGCACACTGGGTGGGCGCAGGCCTCCCGCTCATGATGAGCCTTCATCATGTTCACGTGGAAGGCCTTACGCCTTCCACGGGTGTGGTCCAGGGTGACCAGGTACGTCACAGGGTTGAGCTGCTGGTGCACGACATATGGGCCTTGCCAGGCTGACTGAAGCTTGTTCTGCAGTACGGGGACCAGTACCCACACCTTCTGACCCACCTGGTAGGTCCTCTCACAAGCGTTCTGGTCGTACCACCACTTCTGGTCGGCCTGGGCTTGCTCCATGTTGTCGTGCACCAGCTGCGTCAAGGCCTGCATTTTGTCCCGGAAGCTCATGACATATTCAACAACCGACACTCCGGGGGCAGCCAAGTCCCCTTCCCAAGCTTCTTTCACTAAGGCCAGGGGCCCCCGCACACGTTGTCCGTACAGGAGCTCAAAGGGCGAGGACCCTGTTGAGGCCTGAGGGACCTCCCGGTAGGCAAACAGCAGGTGCGGCAGATACCACTCCCAATCATTCCCATGGGAGTCGACCAGCATCCTCAGCATCTGCTTCAGAGTGCCATTGAACCGTTCACACAGACCATTCGTCTGTGGATGATACGGACTGGACTTCAGCTGTTGCACCTGTGTTTGCTGACAGAGGGACTCCATCAGCTGCGACATGAATTGGGTCCCCCGGTCAGTGAGCATTTCTTGGGGAAAACCCACTCGGGAGAAAATCTCCAGCAAAGCGGTGGCCACATTATCAGCCCGGATGGATGACAAGGCTACCGCTTCTGGGTACCGTGTGGCATAGTCCACTACCGTTAGGATGAAGCGTTTCCCAGAGCGGCTGGTAGTGGACAGCGGTCCAATCAGATCTACCGCCACCCTCCGGAAAGGTTTGTCAATGATTGGCATGTTGACCAGGGGCGCTTTAGGGTGCCGCCCCACCTTACCCACTCGTTGACAGGTATCACACGAACGGCAGTAGGCGGCCACATCGGTCCCCAACTTAGGCCAGTAGAAATGCTGAGAGAGCCTGAACCTGGTCTTGGCGATCCCCAGGTGTCCGGCCATCGGAATCTCATGCGCAACCCGCAACAACTCCGCCATGAATGGATAGGGTACCACTAGCTGTCGGTCCCTGGGCCACGCCTCCGGTGAGCCCTGCTGGATCGTTTCTCGGTACAGCCGTCCCTGGTCCAAGACCACCCGCTCGCGGTCTGACTCCAGGGGAGGCTGTGCCGCCTGCTCCTTGAGAGCTTTCAGGCTGTCATCTGCTTCTAACGCAGCCTGAAACTCCTGACTAGAAGTGGCCAGAGTGGATGGGACCACCCCGTCCTTAGTCAGTTCCCCGGGACCTGTCTCCTGGCCTCCGTCTGACTCCGCAGCCACTTGGTCTGAAGGAGGGAAGCCATCGGACCTCCGCGAGGTCCCCTGAGCTCTGGCACCCCCACTCCTGGTAACAGCAGCTATGGCTGCTGTAACCATGGGCAATGCCTGCTTCCCCTCCACTCCTGACCAAGTCGCCGGTTCAGGCAGGACTATCCTGGCCTCCTGACATCCCGGTGGTGGGGGGTTCCTGCCCTGGGATCGCACCTGGTGGCTTCACTCCTCCTGTGACAGCCCCATACTCCCCGACATGTTCCCCCCCTTGCAGCTCCTCAGAGCTCAGCATCTGGGCCTTACCTGGAAGCACCACATTCCCTGTGGGCACTCCGACCTCGATCGTTGGCTCCTTGGCTACAATACCTTGCTGCTTACAGCAGAGAGCAGTGTCACAGCCATCTGTGTCTGCTCCCCCCGCAGCCCTCAGCCCCCTCTGTCTGCCCTCTGAGAACAAAAGGTGTGCTGGCTGATCATGGCCTAAGGCCATTCTACAATTCTCTTTATCTTCCTCCCCCCTCCCGCCTGTCAGTGTCAGTCCTGGGTGTGCTGTGTTGTGTGGAGTGTCATTGCAAACATCATCAACATCATCATTAATAACATCATCCCCATCAACACTTTCAATATTGGACAGTACACATTCTGGTGGATCAGAACTGGGGGGGTCAGTGGCCACATACTTGGACACTAGCCGCCCCAAGTCTGACCCAAGCAATACATTCGCCGGGATATTAGCAGAGACCCCCACCTCCCTCACTCCCCTCCCCGCACCCCAGTCCAGATAAACCCTGGCAACAGGCAATGCGGGTTCCACGCCTCCAATTCCGGAGACGGCGAGGGAACTTTCCGGGGATCAAGTCCTGGGGGGAGACCATCTCTGGTCGCACCAAAGTCATCTCTGCGCCAGTGTCCCACAGTCCCATGGCCACTGAGCAGCCTATGGTGACGGTTGAAAACTGTCAAGGGACCTACCACCACCCCCACCCACACACAAAACAGTGGCAGTTTTTGGGGGCGGTGTCTTATGGTGCTGGGGACACATGGCCTTGAAGTGTCCCGATTGGTTGCAGAGATGACACCGTCTGGGTTCTGCTGCCAACCTGGAGAGGGAACAGGGGGTAATAGAGGGGCTGCCCCCTGCATTCTGGGGGCCGGAGTCACGGGTGCAGGGTTGGTCTTACCCCCTCTCCAGGTGCTGCTGCTGGTCCTCCTGGTCTCAGGTACTCGGTTGTTCCTGTACTCGTCTGCCAGGACTGCGGTCTCACAGGCCCCCTTCGGTTTCCGGTCGCGGATGAACTGTTGGAGGTCCTCGGGACAGTTCCACAGGAATTGCTCCATCATGAACAACTCCTGGATCTCCTGGGCTGCGCTCCAACCTTTGATCCAGTGGTCAGCTGCTCTCAGGAGGGCCCGCATGTGGTCGGTCCAGGTATCCTTTGGACCCCTCTGCAGGCTTCGGAACTTCTTGCGGTAGGACTCCGGGGTGAGGTTGAACTGCCGGATCAGGGCCTGCTTGATGCTCGCATAATCCGGCGACTCCCCCGCAGGGAAGTCCTCCAAGGCTTTCAGGGCGTCACCCCTCAGACGGGGGGTCAGGTACTGGGCCCACTGGCCTGAGTCCAGGTTGTATTGCCTGCAGGTCTTCTCAAAGGCCAGCAGAAAGCTATCCAGGTCTCCGCCTGCCTCCAGAAGAGGAAAGTTCTCAACTCGGACCTTCGGTGGCTTGGGCTCCTGGTTGGCTGGGACGGGCTGCGAAATCCTGATCTGAGCCAAGTTGAGCTGGTGCTGGCGCTCTGCAGCCTCACGTCGCTCTGCAGCTTCACGCTCTGCAAGTCGCTCTGCAGCTTCACGCTCTGCAAGTCGCTCTGCAAGTCGTTCTGCAGCTTCACGCTCTGCAAGTCACTCTGCAGCTTCACGCTCCGCAAGTCGCTCTGCAGATTTACGCTCCACAGCCTCACGTCGTTCTGCAGCTGCCATGAGGGTCTCGTAGGCGCTCTGGTCTCCAGCAACAAGTCGAGCCAGGGCAGCTCGAAAAAGGGCATCCGAGCCCATCTGGCTGGAGGGACCAGCAGGTGGTGATCTGCCCACTGCGGGGCTGAGGACAGGGGTATTTGCCCCACTGCAGAGTCGACCACTGGGGATTGGCTCCTTGAGGACCCGTGCATGGGATCCTCCTCGCCTAGATCAACAGTGTCCTCCACCACCTCTTGCATATCAGCCACAGCAAGTGCCCTCTGCTGCGCTTGTCTCCTGGTACCCTGGGCCAGTTTAGCACTTCCTGGTCACTGACACACAGCTGCAACCTGATGCACCCACACACCTTATATTTGCACTCTGACTGTCTAGTGTTGAGTTGATCTTAGGACCCTGACAGCAAAAGCTACTGCCAGCAGTCCTTAGTGTTAGGGAGTTGGGTCCCACACACTATTATCTTGATCCCACCGCTGCCACCACTTGTGGTGAATCGTGACCACCGAACCTGGCAGCTCCACAGCGCCTCCTGTTAAACCCAGGTCAGTCAGAGAACTGCCTGAGGATAAAGAAGGGCCGCAGCTGTCTTGCCTGTGCTGGTTTATTAAGGCACCTCTCAGTGAGTGTGGTATATGTCTTCTAGCCCGCAGCTAGAAGCACATATAATCTCCTCCACTCCGTCACTGCCAGAGGCCCTGAATAACCCCAAGCACAAATGCTGCCACCAGCTTCTTGTTTAATATACGTCCGGTCCGTGGTCGGGCTTATATTGGGTCAGAAACCAACCCAGGTAGCGTTAAATGAGCACACAGACGTGGGAATCGTGATCAAGATAAACAGAGCAACTCAAGATTAAATTTACAGTGCCTACAATAGTAGTATTCAACCCCCTGCAGATTTAGGTGGTTTGATAAGATGCAAATAAGTTAGAGCCTTCAAACTGCAAACGAGAGTAGGATTTATTAACAGAAGCATAAATCTTTCAAACCAAAAAGTTATGTTGCTCAGTTCAATTTTAATACATTTTAAACATAAAAGTGTGGGTCAATTATTATTCAACCCCTAGGTTTAATATTTTGTGGAATAACCCTTGTTTGCAATTACAGCTAATAATCGTCTTTTATAAGACCTGATCAGGCCGGCACAGGTCTCTGGAGTTATCTTGGCCCACTCCTCCATGCAGATCTTCTCCAAGTTATCTAGGTTCTTTGGGTGTCTCATGTCGCATACGACCCCAAGAATACCATCCCTACAGTCAAGCATGGTGGTGGCAGCATCATGCTGTGGGGCTGTTTCTCAGCCAAGGGGCCTGGCCATCTGGTCCGCATCTATGGGAAGATGGATAGCACGGCCTACCTGGAGATTTTGGCCAAGAACCTCCGCTCCTCCATCAAGGATCTTAAGATGGGTCGTAATTTCATCTTCCAACAAGACAACGACCCAAAGCACACAGCCAAGAAAACCAAGGCCTGGTTCAAGAGGGAAAAAATCAAGGTGATGGAGTGGCCTAGTCAGTCTCCTGACCTTAACCCAATTGAAAACTTGTGGAAGGAGCACAAGATTAAAGTCCAAATGAGACACCCAAAGAACCTAGATAACTTGGAGAAGATCTGCATGGAGGAGTGGGCCAAGATAACTCCAGAGACCTGTGCCGGCCTGATCAGGTCTTATAAAAGACGATTATTAGCTGTAATTGCAAACAAGGGTTATTCCACAAAATATTAAACCTAGGGGTTGAATAATAATTGACCCACACTTTTATGTTTAAAATTTATTAAAATTCAACTGAGCAACATAACTTTTTGGTTTGTAAGATTTATGCTTCTGTTAATAAATCCTACTCTCGTTTGCAGTTTGAAGGCTCTAACATATTTGCATCTTACCAAACCACCTAAATCTGCAGGGGGTTGAATACTACTTGTAGGCACTGTATATATTTAATCACGCTAATGGTACACTAGATATATTTACAGTTATTACTAAGATGTTACAAATATTACAGTCAGATATGCCAATAAAAGGGTAAATGGAATACACAGAATTACACACACATGTGAGCAGTTACCTTAGTGCTGATGGCACCACAAGGGTGGCGTGATGCCAATCTGTTCCTTGGGTAATCTCTGGCTTTGGTGGAATAATGCCTCTTCAGAAGAAATACCATGTGGAGATGGAGCAGATGATTTTTATACATTATGGGCTGACCTCTGTCTCCACCAATCTCGCACCTCTGGGCTGTCTCACAATTCCCACCCCTCTGAGGGGAGATATGGACACCGAGATTCCATAAGCTGACCTAGCCGTGTCCGTGGGCATCACAGACAGAAGACAATACTTTCATATTTTTAGTTATGATTTTATCTTCGCCTGGATATGAAACATGGCTACTCTGAGAACACCCTGCTAGCCAATATCATGTTTACATGGCTTACAGTCATCCTACATTCCTATGAATACAAGCCTTATCACCGTCTAGATATGTAGAGTTCATTTTTATATTCGATAGTATCACAGGGTGGACGGCTTATGAGATATTAATGTTATAGTCACGGCTCCGTCCAGTCTGCATGGGAAGAAAGGACTTCCTCTCCCCTGGCCTTACAGTGATATTGAACGTGTCACCTTTTGGCAAAACCCCATTTCAGAGGAAGCTCCATACACCTAGCTGATTACCATATCAAAGGTGAAGATGAGCTCCTTTTGTGTGGCCTTGTTGGCTGGCAGCTACGTGCTAATTACTCTACCACTTGCCAGAGATGAATGACTTCTGCCTTCCAAGGTGGGGGCTTATCTCTTTATGAGTGAGATGTGCCTTATCAAATTGCTTTCTGGGAGAAATAGAATATGGGGATATGGCAATATTCCTTACCATACTGCTTAGTCATCACACTGATCATATTGTCTGTCATGGGATTTTCTTGTGTAAATACTGTTGAAAAAAAGTCATTTAGCATATTGACTTTTTCCTCATCCTCATCCACCATTTTACCCAGATTATTTTTAAAGGGACCAACACCATCATTTTTTAGTTTCTTACTATTCATGTAGTTAAAAAATATTTTGGGATTATTTTTACTTTCTCTGGCAATGAGTCTCTCTGTCTCAATCCTTGCTGCCTTGATTTGCTTTTTCCAAATGTTATTTAAAGGGAACCTGTCATGTGGTTTATGCTCCTCCAGCTATCACTGTCTGTAGCAGCAACTTCATAATACCAGTCTAGTCATCCATGTATGCGCTCCTAGTCTAATGTTAAAGGTGAAAGAAAAGCATTTACCGTATATACTCGCGTATAAGCCGAGTTTTTCAGCCCAAAAATTGGGCTGAAAAGTCCCCCCCCTCGGCTTATACGCGAGTCACTGTATACACTGTATACAGTGTATACAGTATACAGGCCCACCCCCATCAGTATACAGGCCCCCCTGCCTTGTGCACAAACCTGTAAAGGAAGAGATTAGTATACTTATCACTGTTCCGCCACCGTCATCGCGGTCCTCCGTCTTCTTCCGGCTTCCTCCGGTCGGCGCAGGCAATGATGTCATTGTCTGCGCGACCGAGGAGGAAACCGGAAGATGGAGGAGCGCGATGGCGGCGGTGGGTCAGTGATAAGTATACTAATCTCTTCCTTTACAGGTTTGTGCACAAGGCGGGGGGCCTGTATACTACCACTGGGGCTGTATATACCACTGGGGCTGCGTGTATACTACCACTGGGGCTGTATATACCTCTGGGGCTGCTGTATACTGATGGGGGGGCTGTATACTACCACTGGGGCTGCGTGTATACTACCACTTGGGCTGTATATACCTCTGGGGCTGCTGTATACTGATGGGTGGCTGTATACTACCACTGGGGCTGTATATACCACTGGGGCTGCGTGTATACTACCCACTGGGGCTGTATATACCTTTGGGGCTGCTGTATACTGATGGGGGGGCTGTATACTACCACTGGGGCTGTATATACCACTGGGGCTGCTGTATACTACCACTGGGGCTGTATATACCACTGGGGCTGCTGTATACTACCACTGGGGCTGTATATACCTCTGGGGCTGCTGTATACTACCACTGGGGCTGCGTGTATACTACCACTGGGGCTGTATATACCTCTGGGGCTGCTGTATACTGATGGGGGGCTGTATACTACCACTGGGGCTGTATATACCACTGGGGCTGCTGTATACTACCACTGGGGCTGTATATACCACTGGGGCTGCTGTATACTACCACTGGGGCTGTATATACCACTGGGGCTACTGTATACTACCACTGGGTCTGCTGTATATACCTCTGGGGCTGCTGTATACTAACTACTGGGGCTGCTGCTGTATATACCACTGGGCTGCTGCTGTATACTACCACTGGGTCTGCTGTATATACCTCTGGGGC
This sequence comes from Allobates femoralis, assembly GCA_033576535.1. Taxonomy (NCBI): domain Eukaryota; kingdom Metazoa; phylum Chordata; class Amphibia; order Anura; family Aromobatidae; genus Allobates; species Allobates femoralis. Next base: position 303,080,317 of record JARQOC010000001.1, on the reverse strand, counting down.
TGCTGTATACTAACTACTGGGGCTGCTGCTGTATATACCACTGGGTCTGCTGCTGTTATACTAACCACTGGGGCTGCTGTATATACCACTGGGGCTGCTGTATACTAACTACTGGGGCTGCTGCTGTATATACCACTGGGGCTGCAGCTGTATATACCACTGGGGCTGCTGCTGTATACTACCCTGGGGCTGCTGTATAATACTCATGGGGCTGCTGTATACTACTGGGGCTGCTGCTGCTGTTATATACCACTGGGGCTGCTGCCATATATACCACTGGGGCTGCTGCTGTATACTACCACTGGGGCTGCTGTATATACCTCTGGGGCTGCTGTATACCACACTGCTGGGGGCTGTATACCTGTGCTGGGGTCCACCCTCGGCTTATACACGAGTCAATAGGTTTTCCCAGGTTTTGGGGGCAAAAGTAGGGGGGGTCGGCTTATACACGAGTATATACTATTCTTACATTTCAATCCCCACCTTGGTGGAGGGGGACTGTCTGGCAGGATAATAGTTAACTCACTTTTAACTTGAATAGCTAAAGGACCTGTGTGATGTAACGATCATGTGACCATAGTGGACGGAGCTAAGCCAGCAAACTTATTATGTTCTATAAGAATTTAGCTCCGCCTATTGTAGTCACATGGTTGTGACATCACATCAGGTCTCCCAACATGTTCAAGCACAAGGCTGAAATGTTAACTATTAACCTGCCAAACAGTCCCCGTCCTCCAAGCTGGGGACTGGCTGCCTCATTACATAAGGAAATGTAAGTGTATAAATGCTTTTTTTCACCTTTCACATTACACTCTGACCTCAGACAGGGATGATTAGAATAGTATTATGAAGCTGCAGGTACAATGATTGCTGGGGGACACAAACTAGCTGACAGGTTCCCTTTAATTTTCTGGATTTATTTAATGCCTCATCACTACCTACTTGCTTTAATTCCCTAAATGCTTCCTTTTTGTCACTTATTGCACCCCTTACAGCCTTATTTAGCCATAGTGGTTTCCTCCTATTTCTAGCATGCTTATTCCCATAGGGTATATTTTGTGCACAGGCCCTATTCAGGATGCTAATAAACGTCTCCCACTTGCTTTTTGTACTTTTATGTCTCAGGATATCGTCCCAGTTTATTGCACTAAGATCATCTCTCAACCGTTGGAAATTTGCCTTCCTGAAGTTTAGTGTCCTTGTAGCCCCTCTACTACACATCTTATGAAAGGATGCTTGAAAACTTATTATGTTATGATCACTATTACCCAAGTGACCTCCAACCCGCATATTTGATATGGGGTCTGGCCTGTTGGTTAATATCAGGTCCAGCAGTGCCCCCCTTCTTGTTGGGTCCTGAACCAGTTGTGAAAGGTAATTGTCTCTCATAGTTGTCAAAAACCTATTACCTTTGCTGGAACTGCAGGTTTCTGTTCCCCAATGTATTTCAGGGAAGTTGAAGTCCCCCATAATAATGACTTCTCCCTGAGTCGCTGCTTCATCTATTTGCTTTATGAGGATATTCTCCTCCACTTCCATTATTGTTGGAGACTTATAACAAACCCCTATCAGTAATTTATTATTTTTTCCCCCTCCCCTTATCTCCACCCACAGAGACTCTACATTTCCATTAGATTCACCTATGTTATCACGCAGGATGGGCTTTAAGGAGGATTTAATGACAAAAAAATTTTTTTTTATGAAACCATGTGCAATGGAGGAACTTTTATGGGTTATTTAAGAATAAGTATTGCTTTTTTTTGTTTTTTAAAAAAAAGTTCCCCCTTTCATTCAAATGAAATAAGGCAAAAATTGTTTTTTCCACCCAAAAAAGGACATGCAATTTTGCATTATTGAAACGATAATTGTAATAACCAAGCAACTTTTATTATTCGTTTTTTAACAAATACGGTATAAGACAGTTAATTAGAAGTACAATATGTACAAAAAAGTGTTTAAAAATTATTTTTTCCTATGAATTTTAGATTCAAAAATTTAATTTTTTTCGATTTCGCATGTAGTTCCTCCATCAGTTTTACAGCACGTTCAGCATTTTGGTTAGATCTGAGAATGTCAATTAATGACTCCTCGACCAACCAGTGCGCCTTCAAACACTTAATTGCCTTCTTGCACTTTGTCTTGGTGAGGTTAACAGTTCATTGAAGGATGCTTCGTTGTAGTGTTGCGACTTGAACCAGGCATTTGCCCATTCATAGCAGATGAAGTCGCATGCTATACCGAGGACGCGGCGCCAATCTGGTATCAGAAAAAATGCTATAACAGCATATACGGCTCGCGAGTTCCATCTTGCCATGTGCAGGTTTGGGAGTTTCTTCCAACTAATTCGAGGCCAACGTGATGTTGTTTTGTAATGACGATATGCCTGACATAGTTCATATAAGAACTTGAAATCATCTCGCCATCCATGATTCTCGCCTGTGTTGACATCATCTGTTGCAACTTGGTGGTAATCAATCTGAAGTGAGGCATAGTTTTCTGTTAATTTGTCAATGAAGAAATAATTGAGTTCTGGTTTCTTCGTTGACTCTGGAATAAGGAAATTCATGACGTGCTTCAGTAGGAGGTCGAGTACATGGTGTTGACAGCCAATGTATTGTGGCTTCTGAAAGCCCTTTCTCAAGACATCATCCTGTATCAGCGTTACAATCCCGTTCAAACGGCCAGTATTTACTGCTGCCGTGTCGCAGATTATCATGCGAATATTTTCCCAAGCGTCGTATTCATCAATTAGCTGATGTAGTTCCTTGTGAATAGCCGCGGCAGAACCATTCTCACATTTCAGAATACCGAGTTTGATTTCGGTTGTGGTATTTTTCAGCAGAACTACTTGATACTCTTCCCCTTAGATTCTTTTACCATCGAAGTGGAGACAATAGGGATCTTTGCTTTGAGGTTTTTCAAAAATTTTGTTTTCATTTTCTGTCCTCCAGACACCCGACTGACTTGGAACCAGTACATCATGACCTTGTTCAGCAATGGTTGCAAGCACTTTATTTGCTTTATGTGTAGAAATGTTGTTTTTCAGTACCAGTAAACTCGCTGTTGTAGTGCTTGCTCTTTTGTATTTCGGTGTGCGTTCAGGAGAAAATGACGCGGAAGAAGAGGTTGGCTTTGGAGACTCGGGTAAAGATTCAGAGACAGTATCATGTGTGGGTTGCGATGCGAAGTGCTGGCTTGAGCTTGAAATATTGATAGTCGGATTCCTTTTCTTGGATGAATTGATTCTAAAGGAGCTATTTTGAGCATCGAAAAACCAACCTTGCCTCCACTCTCAGCTTGCCTCAGGTAAAGCTCTTTATCCTCCGAGTTTTTCCATTCTCCATTAACGTTGGTAACATCAAATAAGTGAGAAAGTGTTGCAGTGAATTTATCAGAAGGTTTCTTTTTGTTTTTATCAGTTAGATCAATCAGACGATTGAGATTCTTTCTTTTTTTTTTTTTTATCATGAATGTTTTTTTATTCAGGAAATTTTGTACAGTACAACTAGGAATAAACAATAATTAACTCGCGCAGGAGTCAGTACGTGCTTTGAATAAATCAGATAAGAAATTTCGACATACACGGGGTATAATAGCCAAAAAAAAGGATAAGGCAAGAATAAAGAACTAATGTCTAATGGGGATTTTCTGGACTGGGACAAGGGAAAGGACAAAGAAGAGTTCGCATCGCCATGGGGGAGAGAGAGGACTGGGTAAGAGACCGGAGGGGCCCAAGGGGGGGGCGTAGTGGAGTGGGAGGGGAAAGAAGGGGGGAGGGAGTGTGACATCGGGATAGGTTTGGGAGAGGTATCAAACACATACCCATGGGTGAACCATACCTTATCAGAACCTCGAAGGGAGGGGTACTGCCGAGGGGTGATAAGCCCAGCATTCCCACGCTTCTCTTATATAACGTTTGTGTCCTGCCTCCTGGGCCAAGTAATGTTCATGAGTGAAGATCGTGTTCAGTCTGGCAACGAGGTCCTGCAGAGAAGGGAAAAAGGGGACTTCCAGCAAGCCGAGACAGCCTGCCGCGCTGCTATAAGGACAAACGTATATATGAAGCGAGGTATTGGAGGTAAGACCTCTATATCGATGTGTAGCAGGGCCATTTGGGGAGTGAGAGGCACAAAGGTGTCCACAATGGATTTGAGAAGGTCTTCAACTACGGACCAGAACCGAGAGATCTATTGGCACGACCACCATATGTGGGCAAGTGTGCCCCGGGATCCACAACCCCTCCAACAAAGGGGTGAAGTCTCTTCCCCAAACTTAGCTATTCTGGCTGGGGTCATGTACCAGCGTAGATGTAGCTTTTTTAGTTGTTCAAGATGGTTGATGCACCTAGTCGCCCCTGTCAAACATCTTACTGCTCCTTCCCAATCCTCACCATCTGACTTGAAGTTGAGCTCTCCCCCCCACTTAGACCTGTATGGAAGCGTGAATTGTCCGTCATCGTCTAGCAATCCCGCATATATGTTTGCCAGGCCCTTCGTTCCTCCAGGTGACAGTCCCAAGACTGCTCTCATGGGAGAAGGAAAATGGGCATTCAAGTATTCCTTAATCCCCGCTGTAGCTAAGAAATGCGCTATCTGACACAGTTGGAAGTATGTTCCTCTTAAGGATGGATGTTGTCGTGTAAAATCGTCTGTGGAGATGATCCCCGAAGGACCCACCAGATCTGCTAAAGTGGTTATTCCACAGTCAGCCCACTGCGACAGCCGCAGGGACGGAATGTGGACACGGAGGGCTCCCAGCGCAATTTCCACCGGAGAGAATATCCTCCATTCTTTTGGTGTACGTCTCCACGCTCTCAAGAGAGCCTCGATCGTCCCCAGTGGGTGTTTGAGTCTGGTAGGTCTTAATGCGTCCGCTGTCAGTAAATTTCTCAAAGAGCCTCCTGGCGCCTGTGATGCTTCAATCTGTGTCCACCCAGGGTCACCACCATCCGTCCACCAATGTTTCAGTGGTTCCAACAGGGCTGCCCTATAATAGGCCGTCATATCTGGTACACCCATGCCTCCACCCCTCCATTTCTTAAACATCACCTTTCGTTGAATCCTCGGTCTCTTGCCCGCCCAAATGTACCCATCCACTGCTCTTTGAATCCGCGTCAAAAGGCGGGCAGTGTATACCAGTGGTATACATCTGAAAAGGTACAAGAAACGGGGCAGCCATGACATCCGGAAAGCCTGAATTCTAGCTACCCATCGATAGGGATTGCAGAGAACCAGGATTCGAGGATCCCGACAAAGATCTTAGCACGTTGTCTATGTTCCTCCTGACTACTTCACTGGTCGGACACAGAGTGATACCGAGGTAAGGAATCCCACCGGGCGACCACTGAAAAGGGAGAGATGCCGTCAGTCTCAGCACTTCTTCTTGTGGTAGATTAACCGGGTATACGAGAGATTTGGAGGCATTCAGCTTATAATACGAGATTGCTCCGTACGTTTTCAGCAAAGTGAGCACTCTAGGAAGGGAGACTTCTGGCGAGGTGCACGAGACAATAACGTCATCCGCGTACAGGCCCACAGTGTGATGCCTGTCCTTCACCTGTATCCCATGAATGCCACGGTCTGCCCGGATAGCTGCGGCCAGCGGCTCTATCGCCAGGACATATATCAGGGGGACAGCGGGCAACCCTGTCTCGTCCCATTCGATATATCAAACGGGTCTGACAGGTAACCCGAGGAGAAGACTCTTGCGGAGGGGTTAGAATACAAACTTAGAATGGCCGTAAGAAATGGGCCTTCCAACCCAAATTTCCGTAGGGTTTTTTCCAGGTAACCCCAGTGCACCCTGTCAAACGCCTTCTCCGCATCTAGTGACAGGAATGCACTTGGGGTCCCCCTCCTCTCCGCAAGCTCTATGAGATTCAACATTCTCCTCGTGCCGTCCCTGGCCTGGCGCCGAGCCACAAACCCCACCTGATCCGGGCCCACCAATCTCGGGACCATCTCGGCTAACCGCATTGCCAAAAGTTTGGAGTAAATCTTGAGATCAGTGTTCAGTAGGGAGATCGGCCTGTAACTCCCCGGAAGCTCCGGGGACTTTCCAGGTTTGGGAATGGTAATTATAGTTGCTTCCAGAGCCTCCTTCTGGATGTTACCAGTCGACCTCCAGCTACTAAACAGTCTGAGTAAATACGGAGCCAAGATGGACCAAACGTCTTGTAATACTCGCTAATGTAACCATCCGGTCCTGGGGCTGAACCTGATTTTAGGGTACCAATGACCTTGAGTATTTCCTCCCTTGTAAATGGCTTATTGAGTGCCTCTAATTCAACCTGTGTCAGCGAGGGTAGCTGTAATCTGTCTAGGAAGTCGTTAATACTGCCCGCTGAGGGTTGTGTAGTTTCCGTATCCAGTCTAAGGTTGTATAGACTTGCGTAATAAGCTGAAAAAGCCTCCACTATGTGTCGTGGGTCTCTTACTAGCTTCCCAGACTGATCTTTCAATCCCGTCACTGCTGTCTGTCCCCACGTTTTGTCAGTCTCCTCGCAAGTAGTCTACTTGCTCTGTCTCCCTGCTCATAATAGCGTGTTTTCAATTTACGAAGCCCCGTATCATATTGGCGCAATAGTAGGGAACGGAGCTGAGTACGCACCGCTGTAATTCGAGCCGACCGCTCTCTGTCAGGATTAGATTTGTTTAAGGATTCAAGAGACTGTATCTGGTCATTCCCATTCCTTTCTCTGTCTCTCTCTAGCCCGTTTACGTTGTGATGCCTTTTGGAGGAACAGTTCCCTCAGCACCCCCTTATGCGCAGCCCAAAGGGTTTCATCTGTGACGTCTCCGGTATCATTGAGTTCAAAATACGTTTCAATGTTGGCACCCATCTCATCCTGTACGTGTTGGTCCAAGAGGAGGTCAGGTCCCAACCTCCAACGGCGAGGGCGTTCAGCCCCTCCCCCCAGGTCCACCTCCATCGACACCGGCGCATGGTCTGACCAGGTGATGACACCTATCTCAGGTCTTCGGCACCGTTCCATGGCTCCATCATCTACCAGGAAGAAGTCTATCCTGGAGTAGGAGCCATGTGGGCCGGAGTGGAAGGTATAGTCTCTTTCTTCCACATGAAGGTAGCGCCAGATGTCGTGGAGGCGGAACTCTCGGGTCAGGGGATGAAGGCCGCCCCTTGAGATAGCCGCTGGGGCTGTGGAGTCCAGGCGTGGTTCCATGACCGCGTTAAAATCGCCACATATTATCAAGTGGCCCTCGGACTCCATTTTCAGTTTAGTAAGAAGGGCCCTTAAGAAACCTCTCTGACCCACGTTTGGTGCATAGATGGTAACTAAAGTAAAGACGACCCCGGAGACCTCACAGATCAAAATCAGGTATCTGCCATGTTCGTCTAAGATTACTTTTCTACATACAAATTGGAGTGCAGCACTCAATAGTATACAAACTCCCGCTTTCTTTTGGTTACAGTTAGAGAAGAAGGTGTGTGGGAATCTAGGGTGTCTCAGCCTATGGTTATCCCCCTCTAGTAGGTGGGATTCCTGTATACATACCACATCCGTCTTTTTCCGTTGCGCTTCTCTCCACAAGAAGGACCTCTTGGCTGGGGAATTCAAGCCCCTTACATTCATGGACACGATCTTCAAACTCATCTTCTTAAATTAGTTGTCAGGTCAACCTCTCCCAGGGAAAAACAAAAACGGCGTCAGGTGGGGAGGAAAGAGCAGGGGGGGGCCTCTTAAGTTTGGGGGTGGGGGTAGGGTGAAAGAGAGGGAGGAAGGGGGGTCGAAGTCTAGTAGGGTTATGACTGAGGAAGAAGGAAGGAGGGGGGGGATGGGGAGAGCTAGGAAAGTGGGTGGAAATGTGGGGGGTTTTATAAAACAAACAAAACTTTGCAATAGGAAAGAGAAAAACAAAGTTCGCTCACAAAGTCCAGAGCGTGGGGGCAGAGAGCTGGAGGGGAGGAGAAGGGGGGGTATTATACTCCGGGGCCCCTTGTCTCCTCAAGATGGCACACTCTGGGCCTCACATCCAACAGGGGAGGATCAGGTTTTTCCCTCCAGCACATCTTCCTGTACCCCCCAGAGCAACCGACTCAGGGGGTGGAAACTGAAAATCCCTATTCGGGATAAAGAAAGGTCCAGTAGGCAGGGTACGGCCGCCCGGGTGTTCAAGCTGTCACTTTTTCCCTGTAGTGGTTGAGGGTCTCTCCCGGTCTCTGCGGTCTTTGGGGCTGGTGTTTGTCGAGTTGGAGCCCGAAGCTGTGTTGGGCATCATCCGCCAATCTTTCAAAGTCGCTCGTAGTCTGGAGGGGGAGGAGAAATGTCTCGTACCCTTGTACCTAAAAGATACACTCACCGGCGATCCCCAAGCGTATTGTATGGCATGGTCCCGGAGGATGGCACAGTATGGCGCGAACTCCCTGCGCCTTGCTAAAGTGCCCTTACACAGGTCAGGATACAGGGACCAAGTGTCATATGGGGTGTCTTTTATAGGGCGATTACGCAGTGCCTGTATTAATAGGTCTCTGGTGTTGGGGGCCCTTAAATGTACCATCACATCCCTTGGCACCTCGCGGCCAATACGAGGAGATCTAGGGAGACGGAAAATTCTTTCTATCCCCAGGGCATCAGCCCGTTCATCCGGAGTAGTTAGGGATAAAAACGGTTGTACAGTTTGTAACAAATCCTCCTCTCCCTCCTCTTCTTTAATACCTCGAATTTTAATGTTGCCTTTTCTGAGTCTGTCCTCCAAATCATATGAGGTGGCTTTTATGAGTTTCAGCTCCATAGTCACATCTTGGTACAGATCCGCCAGCTCGTTGTGTGCCACTGCTATCTCACCCACCTTCCCCTCCAGGTGGTCTGTGCGCTCCCCCAAAGCAGATACATCGGCTCTGATCTCACCAACTATGCGCCGGTGTCGTCCTCGATCGCTCTGCGTAGCTCATCCAGGAGGCCCCGTATGGAGTGGCGTGTGAGCGGGATGTGCTCATCGTCTCCGTCGGGACAGTCATGCTCCTGGCCCCCTCTAGGAGAGCCACGAGGCTGAGGGTGCGCTTGTTGTGAGGAGCGCGGGGAAGGTAAGGCAGGCGCCGCCATCTTGGAGTCTCTGGGCACTGCGCGGTCCATCGGGTAGAAGTCTGTCAGCTTTTGAGAAGCGCTGCGGCTACGGGTGTTTGATCTCGGCATACCTGGGAGAGCAGTAAACCGTTTCCTGCAGCCTGGGGTCGATCAGGGGTCGATTAGGTGCCGTTAATCCCCGGTTTATGGCCTCTGCTTACGGAGCTCTCCTACTGTGCGACCTGCATGTCTCAGCGCAGGCCACGCCCCATTGAGATTCTTTCTGATGAGTGCACTGGATAACAGTGGGAAGTCTAGAGTTTCCTTCCAGAGCAATTCTATATCCATTATCATATTTTTTTATTCGATCCAGTCGCCGGTTCTCACTGTTGAACAGAAAACTGAAGTTTCCAAGAATTTGACAGTTCGTTGGCATCCGCGTGAGATTGGAGAGCTTTTCAACATATGGAATACTTGGATCCCTTTTATGTTGAGAATAGGAGGGCAGATTCCTCGTCCAGATAGACCTGTTTGCCTTTACACTGTTGCTGGAATTTCTAGAAGACATTTTCTGAATGACCTGTCCTGCACTTCTTGATCGTAAAACTGGAATCTTGGCACTGAAAAAGAAAAGTTAATACTAAATTACAAAATATTTTAAAATATTCCAGAATGTTCTAGATGTGAATAAAATATCACTTTTTGTTACAACTTAGAAAGATATTTTCTTTATAGATTAAAATTAAAACACGAAAAATCTTTTTTTTGAAAATTTTGAAATGAAAAAGAGGGGGAACTTTTTTGAATATTTTACAAATTTGATGATACTAATGTCATTTGAATGCAATTGTTCCTCCAATGTAAGAGGTTTCATTTTCGTTTTCCAAAATTTTTAAAATAGTCATCACCCTAATGTACGCTCCCTGGGTAATACACCTTTGGACGCACACATCATCAAATATGGCGCCGAGGAACAAGACTGCCAATCGGAACACTTGAGCTGTCACCAATCCACGCAGACCGGCAGAGGTAGTAACTACGCCCAGAAACGCCTACCGGAATGGTTTAGGCATCGCTCTTGACATGTTACAGGGCGATCAGCACACATCGCCCCTGAATAGTCACCTGGTTTCAGAGCTGTGATGTGAAACCAGGCGACCAGACGTGTCGCCCTCGCCCATTTACATTAGGCGACGCTTTGGCGATGTCGCCGGCAACAGGCCACGCTTTAGCGTCGCCATAGAAATCGCCGGCGATATCTCCAGGTGTGACGGTACCCTTAGAGGGAAAGAACTAAACTACAAGAATATACATATGGCTCTACGAGTTTCTGCAGAGAGACACTGTGTCTCACACCTCAGATATCAAGTCCTGATACGCAGAGCTTATGGCTCACAGGTAATTCTCCAAACAGGCTTCAGTGTGTCTGATTAACTGTATAGTTGCCAAAACTCCTGTTATCAAGTGATGCATGTACAGCCACTCTGATTCATATACAAGTGTATATACACATCTTATTTGACTCATGCACAAAAATTGTAATCACAAACAGGAAATTAAACAAATATATAATCAGGGAGTGAAAAAATTACCATAAAAAAATGAATGTTAATTATTAGATAATTTCAGTGACCAAATTTAGACCTTTTGGTTTCAACGTATCCATTTTATATATCCCAAATTTTTCCCTCTTATTCAGTGCCTCAATTCTATTGGAAGTATGTTCTGTTATCTGGTCTATAGCAGTAATTTAAGTAGTTTTGGGTCTTTATTATGACTTTTTAAAACATGAGCAGAACCTCATGTTGCAAAAAACCTTTTCTGATGTTAGATCTGTGTTTATTGATCCTTTGATGTAGCGCCTGCATTGTACGCCCAATGTATTGGTGGCCACAAGGGCATTCTAAAAGATAAATGACAAAATCCCTAGTGCAATTGATATCACATTTGATCACATATGATTCCCCAGTAGATGTGGAAGTAAACTTACTGGTGTTCTGTATTATTGGAAAACACAGACATCTTCTTTTGCCACATTTATAAGAACCTTATTTCACAAGATTTTTTTAATTTTTTTTGTAATTGATCATGAGATGTTTTTTTTAAACAGCTAGGAGCTACAATGTTCTTAATGCTTGGTGCCCTACGAAAAGTAATACTAGGCTGTTTCAGGAGGATCTTCCCTATATTGTTGGTTTCCAGCCAGGTAAAACTAGGCAGCGGGGGTTGGTGGCAGCCCGTAGCTGCATGCTGTACCTGGCTGGACCAAAAATATGGCGAAGCCCCATGTCGTTTGATTTAAAAATTTACTAAAAAAATAATAAAAATGCAGGAGGGGCGACATCATGGACACGGCCTCTCCGGATCTTGTGCACATGCCTGCTCCTCTCCTCATTCTTGCTCTCCTCACTCCCTGGTCTTCTCCTCACTCCTCTCCTCATTGTTGCTCTCCTCACTCCCCAGTCCTCTCCTCACATCACTCTTGCTCTCCTCACTCCCAGGTCCTCTCCTCACTCTTGCTCTCCTCACTCCCAGGTCCTCTCCTCACTCTTGCTCTCCTCACTCCCCAGGTCCTCTCCCTCATTTTGCTCTCCTCACTCCCCGGTCCTCTCCTTACTCTTGATCTCCTCACTCCCCGTCCTCTCCTCATTCTTGCTCTCCTCACTCCCAGTCCTCTTCCACTCTTGCTCTCCTCACTCCCAGGTCCTCTCCTCACTCCCAGGTCCTCTCTCACACTCCCAGGTCCTCTCCACACTCCAGGTCCTCTCCACACTCCCAGTCCTCTCCACACTCCCCGTCCTCTCCATCACTTCTTGCTCTCCTCACACCCCGTTCTCGTCCTCTCTCACAATTCTCCTCATTCTTGCTCTCCTCACTCCCCAGTCCTCTCCTCACTGCCTCTTCCTCATTCTTGCTCTCCTCACTCCCAGTCCTCTCCTCATTCTTGCTCTCCTCACTCCCCGATCCTCTCCTCATTCTTGCTCTCCTCACTCCCCATCCTCTCCTCACTCTTGCTCTCCTCACTCCCGGTCCTCTCCTCACTCTTGCTCTCCTCACTCCCCGGTCCTCTCCTCAGTCTTGCTTTCCTCACTCCCCTGTCCTCTCCTCATTCTTGCTCTCCTCACTCCCCGGTCCTCTCCTCAGTCTTGCTCTCCTCACTCCCCGGTCCTCTCCTCAGTCTTGCTCTCCTCACTCCCCGGTCCTCTCCTCAGTCTTGCTCTCCTCACTCCCCGGTCCTCTCCTCAGTCTTGCTCTCCTCACTCCCCGGTCCTCTCCTCAGTCTTGCTCTCCTCACTCCCCGGTCCTCTCCTCAGTCTTGCTCTCCTCACTCCCCGGTCCTCTCCTCAGTCTTGCTCTCCTCACTCCCCGGTCCTCTCCTCAGTCTTGCTCTCCTCACTCCCCGGTCCTCTCCTCAGTCTTGCTCTCCTCACTCCCCGGTCCTCTCCTCAGTCTTGCTCTCCTCACTCCCCGGTCCTCTCCTCAGTCTTGCTCTCCTCACTCCCCTGTCCTCTCCTCATTCTTGCTCTCCTCACTCCCCGGTCCTCTGCTCTCCTCACTCCTCTCATCACTCCTGGTGCTCTGCTCTCCTCACTCCTGTCCTCATTCTTGCTCTCCTCCCTCCCTGCTTCTATCCTCACTCCTCTCCCCACTCCCCGATGCTCTCTTCACTCCCCTATGCTCTACTCTCCTCACTCCCTGGTGCTCTCCTCACTCCCCGGTGCTCTCATTTTAGCTCTCCTCAGCCCCCGTGCTCTGCTCTCCTCGATGCTCTCTTCACTCCCCGGTGCTCTCCTCTCCTCACTCCCCGGTGCTCTGCTCTCCTCACTCGCCAGTGCTCTGCTCTCCTCACTACCCGGTGCTCTCCTCTCCTCACTCCCCGGTGCTCTGCTCTCCTCACTGCCCGGTGCTCTCCTCTCCTCACTCCCCGGTGCTCTGCTCTCCTCACTGCCCGGTGCTCTCCTCTCCTCACTCCCCGGTGCTCTGCTCTCCTCACTGCCCGGTGCTCTCCTCTCCTCACTCCCCGGTCCTCTGCTCTCCTCACTCCTCTCATCACTCCTGGTGCTCTGCTCTCCTCACTCCTGTCCTCATTCTTGCTCTCCTCCCTCCCTGCTTCTATCCTCACTCCTCTCCCCACTCCCCGATGCTCTCTTCACTCCCCTATGCTCTACTCTCCTCACTCCCTGGTGCTCTCCTCACTCCCCGGTGCTCTCATTTTAGCTCTCCTCAGCCCCCGGTGCTCTGCTCTCCTCGATGCTCTCTTCACTCCCCGGTGCTCTCCTCTCCCTCACTCCCCGGTGCTCTGCTCTCCTCACTCGCCAGTGCTCTGCTCTCCTCACTACCCGGTGCTCTCCTCTCCTCACTCCCCGTGTGCTCTGCTCTCCTCACTGCCCGGTGCTCTCCTCTCCTCACTCCCCGGTGCTCTGCTCTCCTCACTGCCCGGTGCTCTCCTCTCCTCACTCCCCGGTGCTCTGCTCTCCTCACTGCCCGGTGCTCTCCTCTCCTCACTCCCCGGTGCTCTGCTCTCCTCACTGCCCGGTGCTCTCCTCTCCCCACTCCCCGATGCTCTCTTCACTCCCCTATGCTCTACTCTCCTCACTCCCTGGTGCTCTCCTCACTCCCCGGTGCTCTCATTTTAGCTCTCCTCAGCCCCCGGTGCTCTGCTCTCCTCGATGCTCTCTTCACTCCCCGGTGCTCTCCTCTCCTCACTCCCCGGTGCTCTGCTCTCCTCACTCGCCAGTGCTCTGCTCTCCTCACTACCCGGTGCTCTCCTCTCCTCACTCCCCGGTGCTCTGCTCTCCTCACTGCCCGGTGCTCTCCTCTCCTCACTCCCCGGTGCTCTGCTCTCCTCACTGCCCGGTGCTCTCCTCTCCTCACTCCCCGGTGCTCTGCTCTCCTCACTGCCCGGTGCTCTCCTCTCCTCACTCCCCGGTCCTCTGCTCTCCTCACTCCTCTCATCACTCCTGGTGCTCTGCTCTCCTCACTCCTGTCCTCATTCTTGCTCTCCTCCCTCCCTGCTTCTATCCTCACTCCTCTCCCCACTCCCCGATGCTCTCTTCACTCCCCTATGCTCTACTCTCCTCACTCCCTGGTGCTCTCCTCACTCCCCGGTGCTCTCATTTTAGCTCTCCTCAGCCCCCGGTGCTCTGCTCTCCTCGATGCTCTCTTCACTCCCCGGTGCTCTCCTCTCCTCACTCCCCGGTGCTCTGCTCTCCTCACTCGCCAGTGCTCTGCTCTCCTCACTACCCGGTGCTCTCCTCTCCTCACTCCCCGGTGCTCTGCTCTCCTCACTGCCCGGTGCTCTCCTCTCCTCACTCCCCGGTGCTCTGCTCTCCTCACTGCCCGGTGCTCTCCTCTCCTCACTCCCCGGTGCTCTGCTCTCCTCACTGCCCGGTGCTCTCCTCTCCTCACTCCCCGGTGCTCTGCTCTCCTCACTGCCCGGTGCTCTCCTCTCCTCACTCCCCGGTGCTCTGCTCTCCTCACTGCCCGGTGCTCTCCTCTCCTCACTCCCCGGTGCTCTCCTCACTCCCCGCCCCGGCCCTCTGTGATGACGGCGGTAGGCTCTTCGTCATTATGATGCGACCAGAGCTGTTCCCAGACAGGCCGAGAGGAGGCGCCGGCTTCACAGTGCCATCTTCCCCCAGGCTCGTGTGTGTGTCTTTGTGTGATCCCTGGAGAAGATGCAGCAGCTCCAGACCTTCATGTACCCGGAAGTGTCCCGTGATGAGAGTGCAGTGAGTGGAGCGCACGTGTGCGGGGGCGGCTATGCTGCACGGTGCCGGGAGGTGCTCGGTCACTTCCTGGTATCCCCGGTGTCCTGTCACTGTGGAGGTGGCATGGGGCAGACTAGTCCTGTGTGGATAGAGCCCGCAGTCACACTCCCCATGGGATGTGTCAGGCTCCTTCCAGTGATGCCCAGTGCCAGCTGTGCACTGAGGGTACAGGTGCAGTACAGTGCTGTAAACGCTTCTTTGGAGACAGATTGGGGCAGTTTTTCATTCCAACAAGAGTTTTTCCAGAGGTTTTTCCCTCAAGTGGTCATGTCCCAGCCTTTCTATGAGGCCAGGTCTGGTGTGGAGCCTCACAGATGATTATTACTGTTCCTCACCAGGCTCCATTCAATAAGTGAAGCGGAAAAAACGCCCCCAAAAGCTGATCATTAGAAAAGTGGAGTGGTTCCATAGTTCTGACTGAATTTAAGTGGACCTTCCCCTCAGAGCGCTCTGTCTGCATGTAACGTCAGGGCATCTTCACCATTATTATGCCAGCCATGTCTGCTTCTCACACAGCTGCCTGGTCAGGAATCGGCCTTCATCTCTGGAGTTTTGTTCTCCAGTGGTTTTTGTCGGTGTTCCCTGAAGTGTCTTTTTATATGGACATACCCGAGGTGGTTACGTCTAGATTCCATATAAATTCAGCAGAAGAATCCATTAGTCTATGTGCGCATACTGCAGATTTGATGCAGTAATTTTCTGCACCAAATCTGCATCTTCTCCCAGAAAAACACGGTGCACTTTTGATGCAGATTTGTGCCATTCATTTTTCATTAAAGTGTACCTGTCGCCCCTTTTGTGTTTTTTAAACTGAAGGGCCCGTCACACGATATGATATAGTGACCGATATCATTGAAACGTCACGGCTTTTGGGGCGGTGCAGCGACTTCGTTACACCTAGATACGACCAACGATAAGTCGGCTGATCGTTGATCGCAGGTTTATGAACAGAACGATAAATCAGTCGTTGGTCGTCTTTTCAACCTGCAGCATCGTCGTGTGTGACACCTTGATAACGATGTCATTAACAACTTCACCTATTCAGAACTGAGGAACATAGGCATCCAAACGACTGCTAATATTGTTCGCTTGTCGCAGAGTTGTTAACGATATCTGTACGTTTGACACCTCACTAGCGATCAATAAACGATGTTCCAGTGATCTCGGCCAGGTCGGATTGTTGATCGGATCGGTGGGACATTGAAGCGTGTTATGTGCCCTTAAAAGTGCCACCTTCAGCAGTACCTATTGTGAGACATGCCGGCGCTATAGCACGTGGCTGGCATGACTCACGTGACAGGCGGTAATGTGGGATTGCTAAACCCTGCAGCATGCACAGGGTAAGTGCAGGTTGGCTCGGTAGCAGCACACACGGGGTTAACTGCTGCTGCTGAAAGCTGAGGTTTGTGTGAAGGAGTGATTACAAAACTCACTGGATTGCACCGGTGAGG
Source organism: Allobates femoralis (assembly GCA_033576535.1). Taxonomy (NCBI): domain Eukaryota; kingdom Metazoa; phylum Chordata; class Amphibia; order Anura; family Aromobatidae; genus Allobates; species Allobates femoralis. The sequence goes on along the minus strand of JARQOC010000001.1, from coordinate 303,064,070 downwards.
AGAGCCAGTCTTCCACAAGCCTGCAAAGGTGCAGGACCATGAGATGGGTCTGAGAGCGTGGATGAGACACTGCAGAGCCGCAGTGTGAGAGGTACTGTTTGAACCTCTCTGTGTGAGGTTGCTGGAAGCAGCGAGGAGCGGCCCCTGAAGGAAGGGGACCGGAATGCTCTTTTGGACTATTGTTTTTTTTGTCTCTTCTGTTGGTGGAATATAAAACCTGTGTGCAGTGACCCGTGGTGCCCGGATCCCTTGTCTTCGCCGTGCCGCCGCTACCTCACATATGGTGGAGAATGCGGGCATTGCCGGCCCGGTGAGGTGTAGCATTCATTCCTGGTGAAGCCCGCGCTACTGTCGCCTTTCCTTCCGGAACCGCTGGTGAAAGTGACTGTTTCATGAGGTTAATGAGCGGCTGCTAAGTGAGAGGAGCAGCAGTCATTATAGCTGCCAGTCTCTTGCGGGGTGCCCGGCAGCGCATGTCCAGGATCCAAGTGGCTAAATTCCAGTACAAGCCCACCACCAGCATGGAGGAGGTACTCAAACACCTGGTACAGGCTCAGCAGCAGCAGTTCCAAGCACTGCAGCAGCAGGAACAAAGACACCAGGAACAGATGGCCCTGTTGACCGAGGCTGTTCGTGCCAGACCGTGGGAACCGCCCCAAGGCCCAGGTGTCGACGGCAGTGTCCGGAAAGCGGTAAGACAAGCGCTGCAAAAGATGACCCCGGGGGATGATGTGGAGGCATTCCTGGCCGTGTTTGAGCGGGTGGCTGAACGGGAGAGACTGCCGGTCGCCCAGTGGGCCGAGGTGCTGGCGCCCTATTTGACTGGTGATCCCCAAAAGGCATACATAGATCTGTGTACTGAGGATGCCCTGGACTATGGAGCCCTGAAGGGGGAGATATTGGCCCGTACCGGGTCAATACATATGTGAGGGCCCAACGGGTGAGCCAATGGGCCTACGAGGAAGGCAAACCCGTGCGCTCACAGGCCTATGATTTGTTGCACCTGGTTAAAAAATGGCTGCAGCCTGAAGCCCTGAGTCCGGCCCAGATGGTAGAGCGGGTGGTGGTGGATCGCTTCGTGCGTACGCTGCCCATCCCCATACAACGGTGGGTGGGACACAGTGACCCGGGTACCCTAGACCAGGTGGTGAATGTGGTGGAGCGCCATGTGGCCACACAGGACTTGATCAGGGACACGGGGACACTGCAAACCAACCGCAAGGCCGCGCCCACCACACCAGAAAGCAGGGACCCCCAATCCGGACCCCGGGTCAGCGAGCACCCGGCTCAGGCCAAGAACGGCCATCCCCCTGCAGCAAAGCGGCGTTCCGGACCGCCGCCGTTCAGCCCCTGGTATAATGGAGGTCAACCCCGATGTAGGAGGTGTCAGGAGGTTGGACATATGATGGCACAGTGTCCCCTCAACGGGGAACCCATGGACTGTGACTACTCCCGGAGGCGGTCCATGTTCACCCACCTCGTCGGAAAAGGGCGCTCGGACCCCAGGGACACTGGGAATGTACTGTGCCGCGTTCGGCTTAATGGTCATGAAGTGACGGCTCTCCTGGACTCAGGGAGCAACGTGACCCTCGTGTGTGCCTCCTTGGTCTCCAGGACCAAACCCACCGACCGAAAGGTCAGGGTGATGAGTGTCCATGGGGATCATCGCAGGTATCCGACGAAGCGTGTCACGTTCGCTACCCCAGCCAGGAGGGTTCAACATGTCGTGGGGGTAGTAAAGGATCTCCCTTATGATGTTGTGCTGGGGAGGGATATGCCCTTGTTCCGGGTGTTGTGGAACGAGTATATGGCCCCCCGGATGAAGGACAGAAAGGGCCCAGAGCCCGAGAATCCCGCCGCCGGGATACCCGGAGGACTTAATGTGACTGATTCCCGGGTGCAGAGCCCAGTGCGCCGACTCGCCGTCCGGAGCGGTGCAGCAGTGCCGCGGGCAAACCCCGTGTTGCTCGTGGGGTCCCAGGCCTCTGTTGTTGGTACCCGTCCGGGGTTTGTGGGTGCCGGGGGTCCGAACGGGTTGGTTGCTCGTGGGGTCTGGCACCGCTGGTATCCCCGGGTGCCCCTGCTTGGCTCAGCCGGTTCTCCACACCGTGACGCGGTCTGCACGCAGGGCCCGGGTTATGGCCTTGTGTTCACCCCCTACAGGATTGAACAAGGAGGGGGGTATGTGAGACATGCCGGCGCTATAGCACGTGGCTGGCATGACTCACGTGACAGGCGGTAATGTGGGATTGCTAAACCCTGCAGCATGCACAGGGTAAGTGCAGGTTGGCTCGGTAGCAGCACACACGGGGTTAACTGCTGCTGCTGAAAGCTGAGGTTTGTGTGAAGGAGTGATTACAAAACTCACTGGATTGCATCGGTGAGGAGAGCCAGTCTTCCACAAGCCTGCAAAGGTGCAGGACCATGAGATGGGTCTGAGAGCGTGGATGAGACACTGCAGAGCCGCAGTGTGAGAGGTACTGTTTGAACCTCTCTGTGTGAGGTTGCTGGAAGCAGCGAGGAGCGGCCCCTGAAGGAAGGGGACCGGAATGCTCTTTTGGACTATTGTTTTTTTTGTCTCTTCTGTTGGTGGAATAAAACCTGTGTGCAGTGACCCGTGGTGCCCGGATCCCTTGTCTTCGCCGTGCCGCCGCTACCTCACACTATGCTGTATTTTATGAAGGTGGCTGTAATCTCCCTACCCCCTGTACACCTACAGTTGTGGCCAAAAGTATTGACACCCCTGGAATTCTGTCAGATAATTCTCAGTTTCTTCTTGAAAATGATTGCAATCACAATTTCTTTGGTATTATTATCTTCATTTAATTTGTCTTCAATGAAAAAGCACAAAAAGAATTGTCCTAAAGCTAAATTGGATATAATTCCACACCAAACATAAAATGGGGGTGGACAAAAGTATTGGCACTGTTAGAAAAATCATGTGATGCTTCTCTAATTTGTGTAATTAACAACACATGTAACTTACCTGTGGCACCTAACAGGTGTTGGCAATAACTAAATCACACTTGCAGCCAGTTGATATGGATTAAAGGTGACTCAACCTCTGTCCTGTGTCCTTGTGTGTACCACATTGAGCATGGAGAAAAGAAAGAAGACCAATGAACTGTCTGAGGACTTGAGAAACCAAATTGTGAGGAAGCATGAGCAATCTCAAGGCTACAAGTCCATCTCCAAAGACCTGAATGGTCCTGTGTCTACCGTGCACAGTGTCATCAAGAAGTTTAAAGCCCACAGCACTGTGGCTAACCTCCCTAGATGTGGACGGAAAAGAAAAATTGATGAGAGATTTCAACGCAAGATTGTGCAGATGGTGGATAAAGAACCTCGACTAACATCCAAACAAGTTCAAGCTGGCCTGCAGTCCGAGGGTACAACAGTGTCAACCCGTACTATCCATCGGCATCTGAATGAAAAGGGACTGTATGGTAGGATACCCAGGAAGACCCCACTTCTTACCCTGAGACATAAAAAAGCCAGGCTGGAGTTTGCCAAAACGTACCTGAGAAAGCCTAAAACGTTTTGGAAGAATGTTCTCTGGTCAGATGAGACAAAAGTAGAGCTTTTTGGACAAAGGCATCAACATAGAGTTTACAGGAGAAAAAAAGAGGCATTAAAAGAAAAGAACACGGTCCCTACAGTCAAACATGGCGAAGATTCCCTGATGTTTTGGGGTTGCTTTGCTGCCTCTGGCACTGGACTGCTTGACCGTGTGCATGGCATTATGAAGTCTGAAGACTACCAACATATTTTGCAGCATAATGTAGGGCCCAGTGTGAGAAAGCTGGGTCTCCCTCAGAGCTCATGGGTCTTCCAGCAGGACAATGACCCAAAACACACTTCAGAAAGCACTAGAAAATGGTTTGAGAGAAAGCACTGGAGACTTCTAAGGTGGCCAGCAATGAGTCCAGACCTGAATCCCATAGAACACCTGTGGAGAGATCTAAAAATGGCAGTTTGGAGAAGGCACCCTTCAAATATCAGGGACCTGGAGCAGTTTGCCAAAGAAGAATGGTCTAAAATTCCAGCAGAGCATTGTAAGAAACTCATTGATGGTTATTGGAAGTGGTTGATCGCAGTTATTTTGGCTAAAGGTTGTGCAACCAAGTATTAGGCTGAGGGTGCCAATACTTTTGTCTGGTCCATTTTTGGAGTTTTGTGTGAGATGATCAATGTTTTGCTTTTTGCTTCATTCTCTTTTGTGTTTTTTTCATTGAAGACAAATTAAATGAAGATAATAATACCAAAGAAATTGTGATTGCAATCATTTTCAAGAAGAAACTGAGAATTATCTGACAGAATTGCAGGAGTGTCAATACTTTTGGCTACAACTGTAAATAATAACTTTTTTTTAAGCTTTCCCACCCTGTGTGTAATTTCATACTTATGGGTCTTCTTTGTGTCTAGTCCTCACCGCCTCTTCATTCTTTTGGGCGCCTTCCCTTCTCTCGTCCCTTACTTGTTTTTGGTGCCTGGGCAGATTCCTCTCTGTTTGCGTAGGCACCCTGAGCTCTGCCCTACTACAGGCAGAGTTTCTGACTGCATTACGCCTGCATAGACCGCAGACGCCTGATGCCGCCCTCTTATGTGTTCTGCTTTATGCAGACACCAGGATGTCAATCTAGTGTCTGCGCACTAGCAGCAATGCACTGCACAGTAATGCTGTTTGCTCTGTGTGCGGACGCTAGATTCCCACCCTGATGTCTGCATAATGCAGAACACAGAACAGGGCAGCATCTGCCACCTGTGGTCTATGCAGGCATAATGCTGTCAGACGTGCTGCCCCCAGTAGGGCAAAGCTCGGCGCGTGTGCAAATAGAGAGCAATCTGCACAAGCGACGAGAAAAGAGGAGGCGCCCAGAAGAATGAAGAAGCAGAGGAAGACCGAAGAGGCTGAGGTCCGGACGCAATGAAGACATACATGATCTGTAAGTATGAATTTACATACTGGCCTGGAAAGTTTATAAACTTATTATTTAGGTGTACAGGGGGTAGGGGGATTATAGCCACAGTCTTAGAATGCAGTTTAGGTGCTGCTGAAGGTGGTACTTGATGTTTAAAAAGCTTAAAAGGGGTGACAGGTTCACTTCAATGATGTCAGTAGCTGGAAGGGCTTAAAAACGCAGACAAATCTACACCAAAAATTGGTATCTGCAGATTTTTTTTCTGCACCAAATTTGCAAGGGAAAAATAAGCAACATGTGCACAAAACCGGAATGCTCATAGACTTTGCTGGTTTCAGGATACGCTTGCAGATTTGTAAGAAATCTGCATTAAAAAAATGCAGAGTGTGTATATAGCCTTACTTACTTTTGCTGTGGATTATAATCTGCTTTGTAAATTGATTTTGGCATAGATTTTTTTCCCCCCACAATTTGTGGTTAAGATTTACTATTTCTATGATGAGTATAACTGATGCTGTAATATATTGCAAGTTTTAACTCCAGTTAGAAATTTTCCCTGTGAGAACATTCTCTAAAACTGATTTAATTTATCATTCGGCTTAAAGCCCCGTTACACGCTACGATATTATTATCAATATCGTTGCAACCTCAACGGTTTTGTGATGTTGCAGCGACATCAAAACTACATTGTTGCATGTGACACGTATCAATGACCAACGATAAGTTCGTTGATCGTGGAAGTATGGCCAGGACCATTATTGTATCGTTGGTCTCCCGCTGGGCGGTCAGCATCGGCGTCTGTGACAGCAGGAGACCAACAATAAACGACCTCCCAGCACCGCACAACACGACCTGGGACATGGTAACCAGAAAAAAAAACGTTGGGTAACTAAGCGCTGCGCTGCGCTTAGTTACCCGATGTTTACCCCGGATACCAGCATTCTCGCTGATTGCTGGTGAGTCTGCCTGTTTGACAGCTCACCAGCGATCAGCTAACGATGTCCCAGCGACCAGATCGTTGGTTGGATCACAGGGACATCGTACTGTGTAACGGAGCTTTTAGACTTGACCCGAATTGGTTTCCATTGCTTTAGGACAGATTCAGAATGCTGTATTTAAATAAAAAAAAAAAATGCTGTTGCATCCTCAAATTTTGGTGGCTTAGCGCACTATGCGTTATTATTATTTTTTTAATTAAAGACTATCATTGGTGTGTAGTTTTGGACAATTGGAGCATTTCAATCTGATTGTGTTAATTTAGTAGACAGTCTTTCACTATAGGTTAGGCCAGTTTCACACTGCGTTGCGTCAGCATACGTCACAGTGTGTGCAGCTACGGATGCGTGCTGTGTCCCTATGTTTAACATGGGGACTCATGGTGTCCGTGTTTGCATCCGGACACATGCGTTTGCATTCGCATGTGTTTTGCTGTAGCTCTGGAAAACGCTTCACGTTGCATTTTTTTTGTGTGTCCGAGAACCGTGCAAGCTTAATCCGCAAGCATCCTGAAGCGAACAAGGAATACACTGATGTCAATGGAGACGCATTGGCATCCGGATGGCAGCGCAAGTAAACACGGGGATATCTCTATCTCTCTCTCTCTCGTCCCTTTCAGTATAATAGCTACCTATCGAGCTAACAGGCTATAATTATTTCCTATGGAGATTCTTCTCAATACGCCTCCGCAGAATAAACGCAGCACTGCCATCAGTATTGGCCACTTTACACGCAGCTACAGGTAACAGGTTGTCCACAGGTAACTTACTGGCTGCAATGAAATCATTGATACATAGTTCCATTTGTACACAGCAACAAGATAGAACCATGTCTCCATGATTTCACTGCAACCAGCAAGTTACCTGTGGACAACCTGTTACCTGTAGCTGCTTGTAAAGTGGCCATATGTCTGCACATGCGTCTTCACCCTCAGACGCAAACGTCCCGAACGCTAATGTGTAACCAGCCTTAGTATACTTCTATGTTCTTGGTTACTACAGCCTCATCTTTATAGGCCACAAATAACAATTACCTAGATGGATACCATTTTGGAGTGAGTTAAAATAATCTGCAGTATACACATGAGAATATATCCTTTCAGACTACACTGCAATTTACCATATAACCTGTATTAAAACGGCCGTCCATGTTCTTATTTTTTTCAACACAAGCTTGCAGACATAGAAAATTAGAAAAAAAAAACACAGAAATGCCCTCCTTGGGTCCAGCACAGACTCTCTCTCTTTCTACCCCCCTCAGTCTTTGTTCACAGTGTGCAGCAGAATTGTAATGACTACAACTCGTGACCACTGCACATATACTAATATGTGCACATATACTCTGCCTGACCCTTGTATTGATACTGACCTTGTGTGTTTTGCAGATAGACGACTATCATGGAATTAAAGTACCTGATCCATACAGGTGGCTGGAAGATCCAGACAGTGAGCAGACCAAGGTATTTCTTTTATTTCACACCTCTGAAGAGTTTTTTTTGCAACGTATAAAGTATACACAGGTCTCGGGGTGTCGCTTAAAAATAATAATAATTAGACTACATGCACACTGACGTGACGTGACGTGTTTCTATTATACTTTTGCTCTGATTGTTCTACTCCTGGTTTTGACTTAAAAATACTGAGGTAACAATCATTGTGTGCATATGGTCTTATGGTGGTTTCACACTTGCGTATGAAACCGCAGCATACCGGACGCATGCGCACTGCGTTCCTATGTTTAACATGGAAACGCATAGTACCTGCGTTTGACTGTGTTCGGTTGCGGTTGTCCTCTGCATGACAGCGCAGGAGAACACTGCGGTTCTCTTTGAAATCTCTCCCGGTGGCGCTGCTGATCTCCCGGCACATCAGCGGCCGCCACCGGGAGATCAGCTGGAGCAGCCGCTAATCTCCGGCAATGTCGGCGGGGAGAAACAGCTGATCTGACAGCTGTTTAAATCTCCCGCGTCCTTTGTAATGTCTGGTTTTACTTTTATAATAAAAAATATATCTGATTTAAAAAAAAAAAAAAAAATCTCCCGCGTCGACATCACCTCTTCAGTGTCGGCCTGAAAGATTTAAACAACTGTCAGATCAGCTGTTTCTCCCCGCCGACACCGTCAGGAGATCAGCGGTGGCCAGAAGGAGGAGATCTCCGCCCCTGATCTTCGCCTCCCAGCCGCCGCCGAGACAGCGGATTGGCTGACCGGGCTGCATACTGATGTGAACGCATGTGGAGATTCTCCGTTGCGTTCACATCAGTATGGCCATCCGCATGCAGACACAAACGCAAATGTGAAACCAGCCTTAATATAAACAAAAACAAAATGAAGTGCCGCTTGACCCTCGCTGCTGTCAAAGACCACCAGAAATCGGGATATCTGGGATAAGATGTTGCTTTAATTCCAACTCGTTTTGGAGCTACTACCGGGCTCCTTCTTCAGGGACAATTTGATTGGCAAGCGGCACTTCGTCTCGTTTTTGTTTATCTTCACCGTGGATTCGGTGGAGGTGCAGACCGTGCAGCAGCTGCAATTTTCTAAGCCACCATACTTGGTTGTGGGTTGACACAACTACATCAGGTGAGCAGATTCCATTTGGTTTATTTCCACCCTTTGTCCGAAGGATAAGACCCTATTGCGCATCTCATATTTTCAGACCACCTTAATATGACATACTTTATCTAATAATGTTTAATTACTACCCCCTTGACTGTAAATAATCTTTCTGCGCACATTCTTCCAGAATTATCTATTTTGGACTAGGATCTGCATTGCCAGGCTTTTTCCCTTTGATTAAAATCTGTCATTCCTTTGATAACAGAATCTGTCACTCAATTTCACAAATCAAATGTTCGTTTTGGCTAAAAACTAATAAAGACTAATGTCGATGGCTCTGGGCTCGGAGAACATTAGGTCTACACTGAAAAGTTTTTGTTTCTGTCCACATTAGAGCAGACAGGTCCAGTGGTGGCAGGGCTGCTACCTAACAGAATGCCTGCTGAGGTCCACACTTCAGCCTGGAGTCTGCTCATTACAGAGCAAATTTCTTTGGTTTTCCTAATTATGGTTTAGAGAAATTCCTTACATTGTGGTCTTTTACCACTTGCTGAGGCGTCTGGATTAATTATCCTAAATATTGAATTACTGTATAACTTACAAACATACTTTCATTTTATAGCTTCCCCAATGTTATGCTATCAGCTCCTGCCTCAACAGCTCCTGCTACTCCTGTATTAAGTTAAACCCAGGATAAAGTTCTTACCCAGTGACCATCGTGAATAGGGATGTTAATTAAAGGGATCCTGTCACCCCCAAAACACCTCTAAACCTATTAAAACCTGTCCCTAGAGCATATTAACACTTTCCCTACACTCCTTTTACCTCCTAAATACAGCAAGTGACATTGAAGAAAAACGTTTTTATAGTACCTCATTAGTGATGATAATGAGTGACTATGCTATTCATAGTCACTCATCCAGGCTGCCCCTCTTCTTCATATCACGCCTGAATAGGCGTGATCTACAGCACTGATTCAAATTCGCGCCTCCCCGCTGTGCCCTGTGTCGTCCGAGGCTGCAGTGTGGCTGGGTGACGCGATCCGCGTCATTCCCGGCGCCGGGTGACGTATTTACACCGGCGCCGCGCTGTCAACTTCAAAATGCGAACTGCGCATGCGCGCGGGCATGCGCAGTGTCGCATTTTGAAGTTAACAGCGCGGCGCCGGTGTAAATACGTCACCTGGCGCCGGGAATGACGCGGATCGCGTCACCCAGCCACACTGCAGCCTCGACGACACAGGGCACAGCGGGGAGGCGCGAATTTGAATCAGTGCTGTAGATCACGCCTATTCAGGCGTGATATGAAGAAGAGGGGCAGCCTGGATGAGTGACTATGAATAGCATAGTCACTCATTATCATCACTAATGAGGTACTATAAAAACGTTTTTCTTCAATGTCACTTGCTGTATTTAGGAGGTAAAAGGAGTGTAGGAAAAGTGTTAATATGCTCTAGGGACAGGTTTTAATAGGTTTAGAGGTGTTTTGGGGGTGACAGGATCCCTTTAATGGGCTAAGGGCCGCTTTACACACACCAACTTCTGAACAAATCTCTGGTTGCAGTGAAATCATGGACACATTGTTCCATTTTGTGGCTGTGTACAAATGTAACAATGTGTCCATGATTTCACTGCAACCAGAGATCTGTTCATAAGTTGGTCACAGACGTTGGTGTGTGTAAAGCGGCCCTAAGAGACTGGCTGATTTTGAATGGTAAAAATCCAAAAGATAAAACATTCGACACCATCCTGATACCTGAATCCATACACTGGACACACTGCGACAATTGAAACATGTAATGATACAGGACCAAAAAGAAGACACAGAAGTAACCAGCACCGTCCATCCATTGAAAATATTAAAATCCAATTTATTAGAATCCAATGAAAAGCAAAATTTCCATACAGCACTGGGTAAAGAGCAAGTCTATGGATAAAAAGTGTGAAAATAGCAACGTGATTCTGACCTGTAGTGGTCTATATTCACTGGAGGTCAGAAACGTGTTGCTGTTTCCACACTTTTTATCCATAGTCTTGCTATGTATCCACTGCTGTGATGGAAATTTTGCTTTTCATAGGATTCTAATACATTTGGATTTTAATGTTTTCAACAGAAGTACTTTGCTGGTTACTTCTTTCTCTGTATTGTCAATCTGGTGGAGCCTTCTTATGGCCACTTTACAAGTCCCAACATCGGTCCGATATTGGATCCAACGCTGTGGGAGCGCGCTTTTCTGGGCATAATTCCAAGATCGCATAGGAGATGTTACACAGCGCGATATCGGCAGGCAACACAACTGCGATGTCTACGCCCCCTTGTACTGCCGACCCAGGAACGACCATTTAACATGGAGAGAGAATAGGGGAAGTTGTACTTCACATCATTGTTGGGCTTTTACACAGCCCGATCCGACCTCAACGTCCATCCAATATCGGGCCGTTGGAGAGCACGCTCATTCTATCCCCGATATCGTTTTGGCATCGTTCGTGATCTATTGGACGTTTAAACCATACAACGCACGAACGATATCGGGGCCAACGCACGAACCACGTGACTTTTGGTCGGAGTTGGACGCCGATATCGGGACGTGTAAAGTGGCCATTAGAGCAGTAATTATATGTTTAAGCACCAATTCATCAGGGTGCTTTCACCAGAAATCTATTCCATGTGGAGAGAAAGAAATGGGATAAACCCACACTGCTGCAAGGATTGTTAAGTCCAAATCAGATGAAGAAAGGTGATTTTTATTAAGTCAGTGTGTTTCAGAGGGCGATTTCTCCTTCTTCAGGACCAAAGAAATCACATGTTAAAGTGAATCTGTCAGCAGCGTTTCAGACCCCCAAACTATTTATATGCACATATAGCCCTTTCAAACATAAGTCCAGCAATACCTTTGCAAGGCCAGTCTGTTCCTTGGTACAGAGAGATTGATATGCAAATGAAACTAGATCTGAAGCCTCTGTCACTCCAGCTTTAATCCTCACCCTATACCACCACCTCCTGCTTGACTAGCGGCTCCTTTTGCCTGAAGTCACACAGCTCAGGGCTTTCAGTCAAGTAGAAGGAGACCGCAATGGGCAGAGAATAGAGCTAGAGTGACAGAAGCTTAAGGTCTACATTCTCATTTTCATATCAATACACACGCTGATTTCGCAGTAGTTGAGGAATGGACTAGCCATGTAAAGGTCTTGGTGGATTTGTCTGCAAAAAAGAGCTAAATGCGCTTATAAATGGTTTGTGTGGTAAAATCCTGCTTTTATCACTTTTTGCATGTATGGATATTAAAAAATATGGTTTTATGTATAAACATACAAGTAAAAGATGGAAATGTCACATACCTCACAAAACACCTCACAATTTCATCTTTAGTGTTTTATTTCACCTTTTTTTATCTGCAGTTTGAGGCTGGGCCTTCTGGGGGGCGTCTGTCATTTGTGAGAAATGTAATCGGTGCGGAGCGGCCCGCCTGATCTAATAGCAGGGCGTGACCAATAGGCTGCTCTGACACTATGCTTTACATGTACCTGAGTGGCAGAGCCTTATGGTAACCTTGTGTCTATAGATGCCACCGGTCACCTCCCTGACAGCATGGCTGGATGCTGGTGCTACAACCGCCCTCATCTGTGGGTTGTAGGTGACTGCGCACCGGTATACGGACAGCTGTGTTACCTCTCAGAGGAGCTGGCAGCTTGCTGCTAGGTGAAGGGGTATTTACCTGGCAATTTTTTGGTGAGGCTTTTTTTTTTAAGATAATTACATTACCCACTTTAAATACTAGCAGGCTCATAGAAATCTTGTGTAACCCATGAGTGGCATATTACAAGTTTGCAAACAAAATACAATATTGTCTGGATAAATAAGAAATCCTCATATGTTATACATTAAAGGGGTCCATCTCGTCAACCTCTCCTCTGCCTTTGACACAGTCGACCACTCCCACCTACTACAGATTCTCTTTTCCCTTGGCATCAAAGACCTTGCCCTCTCCTGGATCACCTCATGTGTTTCCTACCACACATTTAGCGTTTCCCACTTCCACACTACCTTCTCATCCTGCCCTGTCTCTGTTGGAGTACCACAAGGCTCTGTACTGGGGCCCCTACTTTTTTCTATCTATACCCTTGACCTAGGACAACTCATAAAGTCCCATGGCTTCCAGTACCACCTGTAGCTGATGACACTCAGTTCTACCTCTCTGGCCCAGACGTCACCTCTCTGCTGTCCAGAATCCCAGAGTATCTTATCAGCTATATCCTCCTTCTTCACCTCCCACTTCCTAAAACCCAATGTAGGCAAAAGCAATCTCATCATCTTTCCTCCATCTCATGTATCTTCCCTACCCGATCTATCTGCTATGGTAAATGGCATAACACTCTCTCCCACACTCGAAATCCACTGCCTTGGAGTAACTCTCGACTCTGCCCTGTCTTTCAAACTGCCCATTCAAACTCTTGCCACCTCCTGTTGCCTCCAGCTCAAAAATGTTTCCAGAATTCGTCCCTTCCTCAGTCCTCAATCTACGAAGGCTATGTTTATACGCGGCGTAGTTTGCCGCGTATTTGGGAGCATTGCTTGTTTGTGTGCTTGCACGCAAAAAAGCGTAACTTCATGCTGACCCTACGTTTTTTCTAGCGCGCTTTCCACGTGGCCATGTTAACATGTAGCCTATGGGGAAAGTGTGCCGAAAAAAACGCAAAGAATTGGCATGACAATTATTTTTGTGCGCACGCTTTTGCAGTGAAAGTGCATGTGCAAAAATATGCGGGAAAACCGGCATCTGCACGCCTTCCATCAAAGCCATTGCTTTTGCTGGAAGGCATATCCAGTCTTGTTCTGCATTGCTTTTACGCAAGCGCTTAAAAGCGACGCGAAAAAGCAGGAATACGCAGCCATTATGCTACGTGTGAACATAGCCTTAAACTCTTGTACACGCCCTCATCATCTCCCGCCTCAATTACTGTAACATACTCCTCTGTGGGCTCCCTGCTAACTCACTTGCACTTCTCCAGTCTGTCCTTAACTCTGCTGCCCGACTAATCCACCTCTCTTCTTCCCTGTTTCTACCCACTACAAATCTCTTAACTCGCTCCCAATTCCACGACGAATCCTGTTCAAACTACTAATATTGACCTACAAAGCCATACATAACCTGTCTCCTCCCTATATCTCCGAACTAATCTCCCACTATCTTTCCTCACATAGTCTTTAGATCCTCCCAACACCTCCTCCACACTTATTCGTTCCTCACACAACCGCCTCTAAGATTTCTCCTGAATATCCCCCATCCTCTGGAATTCTGCGCCCCAACATGTACGATTATCCACCACGCTCGGATCCTTCAGACGAACCTGAAAGCCCATCACTTCAGGAAAGCTTACAGCCTGCAATAACCACTGTGCCACCTACCACCACCACCACCAGAGCTGCCGCACCCCGAGCTTCTGTCTCCTTCCCAATATCCTGATGAAAGTAAGTCTACAAGGGCAGGGTCCTCTTCCCTCTGTACCAGTCTGTCGTTGTTAATTTGTTTATTGTAAACTATATCTATAATTTTGTATGTAACCCCTTCTCATGGACAGCAACATGGAATTAATGGTGCTATATAAATAAATTAATGATATAGCAACCAATCAGCATTTGAGCTTTGATTGGCTGCTATAGGCCACTTGATAAATATCCAGGCTAATTGTCAAAGCAGGCAAGTTAGTATCTATTACCTACCTCACAGATACAAACAGTAAATAAGGCTTTATTTTGTCGAGTGACTGTACAGCGCAGGGTTAAAATACCCCCTCAAAGCATAGTCTATGACATTCCCTGAGTCAAATGAGGTGGCTGTGCAAAATTTGTGATTGTAAATGTGACGTGCAGATTCCTTTAGTGGAAATAAATGATGAGACCAGGCCTGTGGGGGGTACTCGGTCACCGGGTCTGCTGAGTAGGGAGTCACAGGTGGACGGTATCCCGGTGCCGTGCCCTGGGGATCATTTGAAGGGGATGAGGGAATTATTTACAGGGGAACGTGACGCCACCTGTAGTGTCCGGTAATTTGGTACCAGCGCTGCCAGCCGGCCGCTGAGGTGATGGAGGGGGCAGCAAAGTGTGGTACAGCTCCCCACAGGTGGAGCTTTACCCCAGGGCAGCAATAAAGGAAGATGGTGAGAAGGAGAGAAGATGGTGGGTTATAGACGATGAACAGTCACACATACATACAGGGATAGTTGTTCCGGTACCTTTTTTTACTGGTAGTCACAAAACAGGTACAGTCCAGAGTAATAACCAGGTCCCTGGTGCAATTTAGGATTAACTTCTTGGAAGGATATGAGGCCTCCTTTATCTCTATTCTTTGCCTTGAGGGATGAGTCCTGCCTGAGTCTGAACTATCCACTTCTTTATTGTCTTAAACTAACAATCAGGCCCTTCTGCGGGGTCCCGGTTTATCCTGTGGCCCCTGGTCCTCTGTTTGGTTAGTTTTTAATGTCTCTAATCTCTTCCTTCAGGGCTAAACTTCTCCTGAAACTGCTGGGCTTTTTACTGTGGCTCTGCAAGCCCACAGCATCGGACTCCAGTGTCCGGTTGTGCTCAAGGGGAATATCTTTTAATCCCTCTTCTTATTCCCTACCTCTTCTCCTTGCCTCCGGCCCCTTCCCTGGGGTGTGAACAGCTGACAATTGTCCCTTCTGGTCCTGGTCTATGTCTTTTCCAGAGACCAGCAGCTCAGCCTCCTCCTTTCTCCTCTCCTCACACGAACTAACTCCCTAGCAACTGTCTCCTGGGACCAACTGTCTCCTCCTCTCAGCCTGGATTCTTAAAGTGATCCTAAACCCAGAAACTGACCCCCCCTTATCTTTAGACCTGTCCCTGCAACCCCTCTTATCATTTCTAGCCATCCCTTTTGCAAGTCTGCTGCTGCCTGGTAATTATGCACGCCCCTCTCTGCTTCTAAGAGCCTGGCCGACGTCATGAAAGGGGGCGGGGCTCCGGCATGACGCGATTTAGCCCCGCCACTTTCATGACGCGGCCAGGCTCTTAGAAACAGAGAGGGGCGTGCATAATTACCAGGCAGCAGCAGACAGGCGGGGCATTTGCGGCTTCCACAGAAAGAGAGAACTCACACAGGACAAAGTATTATAACCTTTTCTCTTACTTTACAAAAGCGATTTTTTTCTGCAAAAGGGATGGCTAGAAATGATAAGAGGGGGTTCAGGGACAGGTCTAAAGATAAGGGGGGGTCAGTTTCTGGGTTTAGGATCACTTTAAAGGGGAACTGACTTAATGCAGCCAGTAGAGCTCCCCCTTCAGGTCTGGAGTGGAAGGTGATGTGTGCTGAGCAGACCAAGGTGTCAGTCCTTCCTTGCACCAGTGTAACCTGTGGCAATCCCCCTGCAGGGATGCCACATAAACACACATGCAGCTTTATATATTAGACTACTGTAGTACCCGGCTACACCCGGGTTAATAAATAACTGATGTTAGCTATAACAAAATAGAGTTTGAATGTGTCATATTAATGACCTGTAAGAAAATAGAAGCTGAGCTGTGATTGATTGCTATAGGCAGCCTAATAAATCTCCAGCCAACAGTAAACCCTCCCCCTGGCCGGGCAGTATATGTTACCTCACACATACACATAATAGACAGCTCATGTGACTGACATCTGCCTTAATTCCCTATATGGCACATGTGTTGCACATTGACTGTTTTTAATCAGATGTTGATGTTTGGAAATTAAAGATGGCACACGTATGAGGCGAGTTGTGTGAGGTGACTTGTGCACATCTGTGTCTGTCTGTGTGGTGTGTGTGTCCCTGTGGGGTGAGTGCATGTGTCCCTATAGGGACATGTATGTGTGTGTGTCCCTGTGGGGGGGGCCTGTGTTGTTTGTGTCTCTTTGTGGTGTGTGTGTGTCCCTGTGGGTGAGTGCATGTGTCCCTATAGGGTGTGTATGTGTGTGTGTCCCTGTGGGGGGGAATCTGTGTGTGGTGTGTGTCCCTGTGGGGTGAGTGCATGTGTCCCTATAGGGATTGTGTGTGTCCCTGTGGGGGGGAAGTCTGTGTGGTGTGTGTGTGTCTTTGTGTTGTGTGTGTCTTTGTGGTGTGTGTGTCCCTGTGGGGGGGGAGTCTGTGTGGTGTGTGTGTCTCATTTTGGTGTGTGTGTGTCCCTGTGGGGTGAGTGCATGTGTCGCTATAGGGTGTGTGTGTCCCCGTGGGGGTGTGTGGGGGTGTCTCTGTGTTGTGTGTGTCTCTTTGTGGTGTGTGTGTGTTTGTTCGGGTGCGTGGTGAGTATCCAATGTTGGGGCTGCACCTTAGCAACTATACACTTCCTGTTACTCTTTGTGTGCGTGTGGTGTGTATACATGTCCCCGTGCGTGGTGAATATCTCATGTTGGGGCCCCACCTTAGTGACTATATGTTGGTATGTGCTGTTAGTCTTTGGTGCTATCATTAAGCCCCTCTTATTCACAACTGTCAACTGGTAACTGTCACTTTTTCCCCATTATGTAGATAGGGGCAAAATTGTTTGGTGAATTGGAATGCGCGGGTTAAAATTTCGCCTCACAACATAGCCTATGATGCTCCCGGGGTCCACAAGTGTGACTGTGCAAAATTTTGTGGCTATAGCTGACAGCTGTCGATTTTCCATTCACTTTTTCCCCATTATGTAGATAGGGGCAAAATTGTTTGGTGAACTGGAACGCGCAGGGTTAAAATTTCGCCTCACAACATAGCCTATGACCTGTCGGGGTCCAGACGTGTGACTGTGCAAAATTTTGTGGCTGTAGTTGTGACGGTGTAGATGCCTATCCCGGATATACATACATACATACACACATACATACATACACACACATAAATACATACATGCGCACACACACATACATTTAGCATTATATATTAGATTGCCGTATATATATCAGATTTATTTCTCCATGGTGTCTGTTCCAAGAAAAAATGTCTGCATCTCCGAGTCTGATCCAATATTCAGGTTTCGCTTGGCAGTGCAATCCATTGAGTGCGCGGAAAACATTGGTCTGCATGCAATAATGACATTGGAGTGCAGTCTGATTTTCGCAGCTGAGAGAATGGAGAATGTTGTTCTCTATCTTCTCCACACATTGTGTTTCTTTCTCTCATCTGACAGTATCGCAGTATGCTGCCTCTCACATCAAACAAAGAGTTTGACCAGAATGTCATTTGCATAATCGTTCCGATTTTCTTGGATGAGTGAATCTACAACCGTCTGTACCTGCCCTTAGCAGATGTGGGAGATCAGGGGAGTTTATGTAGTTCCATAGTGTACAATAAAGAGAACCTGGGAATGAGATCACTGCTCCCATCATCTCAGGGGCTAAAGTATGATTTCTGGCCAATTTCCAGAAATCTTGTACTACTTAAACTTCTTTTTATTGAAATTTTCAAACATTAACGACTAACATAATAACAATTTCTATTACAGGATATAGTTATACAGATATCAACGTCATAAAATATCAGATTGACATATACATCATACATTGAGCCCAGTAACTGAATTGTTCTACACACTGTATATCCCGGACATAACTTCTTCAACTTTGTACAATTTCAGTCAGAATTCAGTGTCTTAGCATGTCTTTAGTGAACAGTGTAGCAACGTCCACCTTCATATTAGTTGATTATCAGGTTAGAATCTAGATTAGCGCTCGTTTTTTTCCGTGAGATACCATGTGGAGTTCAGGAGTGAGGTTATTGTTTGGATTACTTCTTCTTTTGTACATATCATTATCAAGAATAAATTCCATTTTTTAAAGAAGCCTGGTATGTGTTCTTTTGTTTGTTCTGCACCTCGTCTTTCTATGTGCGTGAGATCTGTCATCCTCCCTAAATATGATTCCATCGTTGGTATTGAGGGTCTCAAGCAATGTTCTAATAGCATGCGTTTTGCCAATGGTAACATTATATTTGTTAGTTTTGGAGAGCGTCTGATTTTTTTTGGGTTAGAGGAATTGATCTCCCAATTGTGGAATAAGCCCAGGAGGAGCGTCTGGAACCATTTTTTTGGCCTACATTATCTCTATTCTTCTTATAAATGCAGCCCATAATGGCTGAATATTAGTGCACACCCATAGACCATGTATCAAGTCCGTGGCCTTCTCTTTACATTTTGATCAGCATGTTGATCTGTTTGGCTTAAGCGGCATTGCTGGCAGGTTAAATGCATATATAGCTCTATGCATTATTTTTAATTGTGTCTCATTGTGCTATTGAATTGTGGTGCTCATTCAAGATATAAGCACATACTCCCTCCCATCCCTGTTTTATTTTAATTCTAATTTCGGGTCTTTTAGTTGTGATTCCCAACGAATGTATTTGGTGTTAGTGTCAACATAATAATCATAATAGAGTTTGACCCTCTGGCATTATTCTGCGTAACACCAAAATCATTCTTTAATGTTAACTTGTGCCTGTCTTATGATAATTCAGAAGTTTTCTAAACTGACACAATGTTTTTTTTCCAGGCCTTTGTCGAGGCTCAGAACAAACTTACAATGCCATTTCTTGAACAATGTCCCGTCAGACGTCTATTTAAAGAACGGATGACAGAGCTCTATGACTTTCCTAAATATAGCTGCCATTTCAAGAAAGGGAAGAGGTAAATAAGACATATTTTTATTAGTCACCATATAGATTTATGAAAACTGTTTACTCTCTACCACTTTTTTCAGTGTTTGCTTTTTGTCCAATTGAAGAATAATTTACCTTGTGAAAAGGTGCAGACATTTGGTTTGGCAGATGTAATAGCGGTTTTGGTATTTTCCCCCAAATATACACCAACATCTTAAGGGTTTGTAGGTGTATATGATACTTCAAATATACAGTCGTCTTCAATAAGTTACAGTGTGTGTGTGTGAATTCATGACTGAATAGGGATATAGACATTGACACTGATTTCTTTTAAAGGGAATCTGTCAGCAGGCTTTTTCTATGTAATATGAGAGCAACATGATGTACGGTCAAAGACCTTGATATCAATGATGTATCACTTAACCAGGCTGCTTGTTTCAGTTTTAATTTTGATCTAGCAGCTCTCTGAATATTGAGCTCTGATTGACTGCTTTTTGTGTATACTGTGTATAGGCCGAAGGCTGCTAATCAATGGTGGAAGCTGGGTTACACAGAGCAAGAGGACTACAAGGCATGGAGACGAGTGTGTTAATTTCTGGCTCATAAAGCAATCATTTATTCAAACTAAAAGCAGACTAGTTAGTGATACATATCTGGGAATCCGGGTCTCTGCCTCTTTATTATGTTGCTTTCACATTAAGGCTGTGTGCTCACAATGAGTCTTTAGTGAATTTTTGAATACTAAAACCTTTTTAAGGAAAATAGGGTACTCCCAGTCACTGGATCATACTGTGACTAAGGATGTGTGAAACATCAGAACGCGTCAGTTGTAATGCATGCAATATGACCTGTACCATCTTTTAAAATGAAGAAACAATAAAGAAAGAATCTATTTTATCAAGCCGGTGACTGGGAGTGCCCTATTTTCCTTAAAGGGAACCTGTCACCCGATTTTAAGCTCCTACACTATCTCTAGCTGTCCCTACACCTTCCTAGCAGCTCCCTATCTCTCCCTTTCTTATCTAAAGTGTCCCTATTAAAGAAGTGTAAAATAAGATTAAACTTACTGCAGTCCCCGTAGTTAGGGGACTGGGTAGGCGTGGCCTCTGTTCCTTCCTCACTCCTCCGTGTGGAAATGCACGCCCCGCTGGGCGGCATTATTGTGGGTCCTCTCTGCCCCCATTAACATTAATCCTCCGCCCTCTACACCTCTTTGCACCGGCCGGGCGTCACATCCGGCGCGGTGCATTATGGGCCGTCACGTGATCTGCCCTAGTGCATTCTGGGTCCGATCACGTGATCGGCCCCAGTGCATTATGGGCTTGATCACGTGATCGGCCCCGGCTCCGCGCATGCGCAATGCGCTTATTGAAGCCGGGGCCGATCACGTGATCAAGCCCATAATGCACTGGGGCCGATCACGTGATCGGACCCAGAATGCACTAGGGCAGATCACGTGACGGCCCATAATGCACCGCGCCGGATGTGACGCCCGGCCGGTGCAAAGAGGTGTAGAGGGCGGAGGATTAATGTTAATGGGGGCAGAGAGGACCCACAATAATGCCGCCCAGCGGGGCGTGCATTTCCACACGGAGGAGTGAGGAAGGAACAGAGGCCACGCCTACCCAGTCCCCTAACTACGGGGACTGCAGTAAGTTTAATCTTATTTTACACTTCTTTAATAGGGACACTTTAGATAAGAAAGGGAGAGATAGGGAGCTGCTAGGAAGGTGTAGGGACAGCTAGAGATAGTGTAGGAGCTTAAAATCGGGTGACAGGTTCCCTTTAAAAACATTTTTGTATTTGCTCTTGACTACATGTTTGTACCAGTGGAAAATTGCACCAGTCTTATTTGCAGACATTTGGTCTCCAATATGACATCGCACATCAGTGGTGAGCCCTACTTTCCTTTTTTCTATGAATTTTTGATTCTTTGTATCTATGCGGTGTCAAAATCGCAGTGTCTTTCTGCTCCAGCAATACAGATGGGATTTATAGAAATCTCCTTCCCACTGAGCTTCTTGTTATCTCCGCATAAACTGACCTGAGGTGTGTGCTTCATATCTCCGACATGTTAGTTTCTCTGGCAGTTACACTCAGTCTTTGGTGCAGGTTTTCCACAAAAACATACATTAGATGTCAAAAATACACAGGTAAAAAGCATATGTTTTTAGGGTATTTTCGCACGATACACATTTTACTTCTTTGGAGCGTAAAGGCCCCGTTACACTTGGCGACGCACCAGCGATCTGGACAACGATACGACCTGGTAGGGATCGCTGGAGCATCCCTACATGGTTACTGTTGAGATGTCAAACAGTCAGATCTCACCAGCAAAAAATAAGAGGGTGGGGGACAAGAGGCGCAATAGTGCCCTATCACTAGTGACACTAGAAAGAGTGATGCTGAGGAGCCACTCACCTGATTCAGTTGTGGGCCCCACAACTGGTTTGAAGGCGTTTTGAGAAGAATCTCTCAGCTGCTGCAGGACCTCCACCAACTTCTGACCAGTAGTGAAATTCAAGGAGATGATGGGAGTACAGGTATCCCTGAGGAAGGTGCCAGGTGGGGCGCTGAAACGCGTAGGAGGAAGGAGGATTAAAAAGATAAAACCTACTGATGACTTTGTGACTCTTTTGGTGAGTTTTTACATTGGAGCAGCGCGGACCGTGTCACACCTGTACTCCCATCATCTCCTTGAGATCTCACCAGCGACGCAGCAACGATACGGCACTCGTTGGGACCCTGTCACTCAGACGTGTAGTATTGAGGTCGTTGGTTGTTGTCCCCGTCAAACACACCAATGCATGCTGCCCAGCGGGACCCCAACGATCAAAAAATGGTCCAGGACATTCCAACACGATTGGCGATCTCACAGATAGGGCCCGGTAGCTGCTACGTGTCACACATAGTGAGATCGCTGGCGAGGTCGCTGTTGCGTCACAAAAACTGTGACGTATCAGCGATCTCACTTAGTGTGACGGGGGCTTAATTGCTGCATGTAAGCAGCAGATCTGCACTAAATATGCAGCGTGTTTTCTAAACAAAGTCTATGGGATTTGAGGAGTCCTATCCACATGCTGCATTGTTTTTCTGCTGCAGATACGCTGCATATTTTAGTGCAGAAAAATGTGCAGCATGTCAGTTCTTCATGCAAATACACTGCAGATTTGACCACAAAAATGCTGAGTCATAGAAAAATCAATGGCAAAAAGCACCAAATCCACAGCAGATAAAAACTCACCGTGCGGACAGCCATGTGTTTGGTGCAGATTTCACACAGCAGAAAATACGCACCACTTTTGTCCATGCAAACAGACCCTTAGTGCGTTTCTGCTGCGAAAGCACATAGAAAACACATATAATAAATGACGTTTTGCCAAAGTCAAATACAAGAAAGTATAAAAATAAAGCCGCTTTTCTTAAAACATGACATAACAAGAAGAGACAACAATTGCAGCCTTAAAAACACGATGCGAAAAGCATAAGTAAACATATTTACTTATTGGACGTAGAAATGCTGCAGGAAATCTACAGCGAAAAAACTCATCATATGAATATAGCCTAAAGAACAAAAACCTGCCGACAGATTCCCGTGAAGCAATTCTAGACTGTGATTTTGTTTTGTTTTTTTTAAGGCGGTGTAAAGAGCTTTAGAATCTTTCTCGTCCTAATATTCAGGCAACTTTTTTTGTGTGTGTAACACATGGTGACATGGTGGCTTCATTTTTATGTCAGTCACATTTATCTATCTTTTTTTTACTTTTTTTTTGTGATATCGGTGGAAAAATAGACACCAATGAAGTTTAAATACATAATGTGGAATATCTCCTGAAAACAATGAATCAAGCTTTTTGTATAGAGCACCCATGTTAAATACAAAATAGCAAATGATAAACAATAATTTTAAAACAAAAAAACAAAGGGAGGGAAAAATAGAAAAACCTAAAGCTTGCTGTGACACTGGTATTGGCACCTTTTACATAAAATTACTGTGGAAACACATTTTGACTTGCATGTGCTAAATCACAAATGATGATAATAAATCACCTGTGATAAATTGTCGGTTTCACGTGACATGAATTATCCAATGAATGATGACTTCAGTGTTTTAAAAAAGCCGGCAAAGGAGCTGTCTGCTGAGGACATAAGAACTGATATTATTAACGAACACAAGACTTCCAAAGTTTCAACAGTGTAATGGTATTAAGAACTTTGCCAAGCATAGAACCCTCCCTGGACATGGGGGGAAAAGAGGAAAAGTAACAAGAGGTCTTCGAAGGTTGGTGCGATTGGTGGAAAAAGCAAAGTGTCATACATCCAAGGACCTGAAGGCCTACCTGGAAAGTTTGAGGTCATGGTTTCAACAAGTACCATACACCACCCACTAAACCAAGCAGAGCTTTATGGGCAAAGGCCAAGGAGGAAACCTTTGCTGAAGAAAAGACAGAAAAAGGAACAACTGATTGTTGCCAAAGAGTACCTTGACAAACCACAATCCTCCTTGAGAAATGTTCTGTGGACAGATGAAACAAAAATAGGTAATTTTGGCAATGAAAGCAATAGTTTGTTTACAAAAGGTGCAATGACGCTCATAAGGAAAAGAACACCCTACCAGAATTTAAGCATGCTGGAGTATCGATATCCTTTGCTGCATCTGGTACTGGAGGTTTTGATGGTATCACAGGAATCATGCAATCAGTGAATTATCAACAGATTTCAGAGCAAAATGACCTACCCAATGTAAGAAAACATTTCAGTATTGAAATATTTTTATTTCATCCTATTTGGGCTGGTATGTGCTCCCCAGTTACAAGAGAAATGTAGTCTCCTGGCTGCATGGTAGAGATTTATACAAGGAGAAATTAAGAGGAGTAAAATCAATCATTTTTATTGGAAACACATATGTAGATAAAATGTGAAAACATGCAACATAACAATTAGCAGTACACTGGTAACCAGACAGCATAAAAAGTGTTCCTGTCATATACAGAAAATATACAAATAATAGACACGAAGGTCAAAAGAGACTACAAATCTCAACTTGTACCTATTTATGCATAGCAAAAAATGCCTATGTGTGTAATCTCTGCATGATTTTTCAACACAATGATAAGTAAATTCATAGAAAAGAAGAACTAGTCATAATGTAAATAGACACTATTATATCCTTGTAAAAGATCTTCCTACAGAGCATTCTTCCATCAAATCGCCATGGCTCGAGATCGAGCTTAAGGCCATCAGATAAGTATATAAGTAGCAGACACAGTGTTCAGAAATTATGCCTGTACACCTGTTATATTATTATTATTATTATTATTATATATTTATATAGCGCCATTAGGTTCCATGGCGTTTTACATGTGTAAGGGCAGACGAGAGCAAGAACGTAAAATAACGACAATTGAATCATACAGATACAGTAGTGCAGAGGACCCTGTCCACGAGGGCTCACAGTCTATAGGGGATGTGTGGGAAGACAGTAGGAAGGGGAGCTGTCAGGTTGAGACGGTGCAGCAGATTAGGTCTCAGTGTGGGTTGTAGACTTGAAGGAAGAGTTGGGTCTTCAGGTATTTCTTGAAGGTTCCCAGAGTGAGGGAGTGTCTGAAGTGGTGGGGGAGAGAGTTCCAAAGTATGGCGGCTGCACGAGAGTAGTCTTTATGCGGTTATGTGAGAAGGAAATGCGACGGGAGAAGAGAGAGCTCTTGAGACGAGCGCAGAGTGCGTGAGAGGTGGTATCAGGAGACCAGGTTGGAGATATATGGAGGGGACAGGTTATGTATGGCTTGTATGTCAGAGTTAGGGTTTTGAATCGGGATCTCTGGGAAGTGGGGAGCCAGTGAAGGGCTCGGCAGAGGGGGGAGACAGGTGGATGAGTCGGGCAGCGGAATGGAGGATGTTTCGGAGAGGTGCGAGGGAGGTAGTGGGAAGGCCAGTGAGCAGGAGGTTGCAGTAGTTGAGGTGGGAGATGATGAGGCAGTGGACAAGTGTTTTAGCAGTGTCTAGGTCAAGGAATAAGCGGATTGGGTAATGTTTTTGAGCTGGAGTCGGCAGGCAGTGGCGAGGGTTTGGATGTGGGGCTTGACGGAGAGAGAAGAGTCAAGGATTACCCTAAGGCACTTGGCGTGGGGGATGAGTGAGAGTGTACAGTCATTGACAGTGATGGATAGGTCAGGTGGGGGGGGGGGAGCGACTAGGGGAATGAAGACAATGAACTCAGTTTTTTCCATGTTGAGCTTGAGGAAGTAAGTGGAGAAGAAGGATGAGATGGCGGACAGGCAATGCGCAATTTTGGATAGAAGGGAGGAAATGTTGGGGCCGGACAGGTGGAGCTGGGTGTCATCGACGTAGAGGTGGTATTGGAGACCGTGGGACTCTGAGTTGGTCTAGGCCGAGGGTGTAAATGGAGAAGATTAGTGGCGATATTCGCTCTTACCCGTATTATAATGAGCCTAGACCAAAAATATATGATCTCCACACTGCACTTAACATATTGCTTCCCCATTGGTTTATTAACTCCCATCCAACACAGATCCTTAAAGAGGACCTGTCACCAACCACACATGGTGATCTAATTACAGCACTGAATGCAGCATATCTGCTGCATTCAGGCAAGGGGTCCCCCAGCCCTTGAGCCCCCTGTACCCTGAGATAATACACTTTGAAAACTTACATAGTGGAGCCAAATAGGAGGTGGCTTGTGGCTGGAGCCAAAGGGCAGTTTCACACCCCCTGTATGTTTAATCCGCCCACCGCCGCCTCCCTGATGCCAATCATTGTCTCTCTCGCCTGCTGCATAGTACACAGAGCTTATTGCAGTGCTGGCCGCTTTGCTCCGCTTCCTGCTGTGACATCACCGCCTTTCCTCGCCCTGCTCCATGTTAACCATGGAGCAGGGTGGGTATAAGCAGTGATGTCACAGCAGGAGGCGGGGCGGCCGGCCTCCTGCTGTGACATCGCCGCCTTTCCCCGCCCTGTTCCATGGTTAACATGGAGCAGGGCGAGGAAAGGCGGTGATGTCACAGCAGGAGGCAGAGCAAAGCGGCCAGCACTGCAATAAGCTCTGTGTACTATGCAGCAGGCGAGAGAGACAATGATTGGCATCAGGGAGGCGGCGGTGGGCGGATTAAACATACAGGGGGTGTGAAACTGCCCTTTGGCTCCAGCCACAAGCCACCTCCTATTTGGCTCCACATTGTAAGTTTTCAAAGTGTATTATCTCGGGGTACAGGGGGCTCAAGGGCTGGGGGACCCCTTGCCTGAATGCAGCAGACATGCTGCATTCAGTGCTGTAATTAGATCACCATGTGTGGTTGGTGACAGGTCCTCTTTAAATCTTTAAATATCTTGTTTGGCACAATAATATACAAATCTAGCTCCTCCTGGTGTCTTGGGATGGGAGAAATTGCCTATTCATGGGGGGAGGGGGGGAATTGACAGGTCCTCTTTAAATCAGGTTTTTGTGTTAAATTATTATTTTTTTAATGAGAATGTTTTTTTTCATATCACAATCTGAAAATTAGAAATCTTGAAATTTTCACACTGTTCCCTGTGGCTATATTAGTCCTTCAAGAAGTTTACAGTAAATCAATATCTCACATAGTTATCAAACCCACTTCAAGTCAGGTAATCAAAAAGTCCAAAGGACACCAGGATGAATTTATAAATCATGTACAATCTTTATTGAGGATTATTCATACAACAATTTAAAATCCTTCTAAGTAATATCATAAATAGCAAAGTGATTAATAGGACCGTATCATTAACCTAGAGCCACTGGGTATCTATGGGCAAAAAAGAGCCAGTGCTATATCTGATGGAACCATCAGATATAGCACTGGCTCTTTTTTGCCCATAGATACCCAGTGGCTCTAGGTTAATGATACGGTCCTATTAATCACTTTGCTATTTATGATATTACTTAGAAGGATTTTAAATTGTTGTATGAATAATCCTCAATAAAGATTGTACATGATTTATAAATTCATCCTGGTGTCCTTTGGACTTTTTGATTACAAGAAGTTTACAGGCCAGATTATAATGTCAGGTAGCCTCTACCGTGTTTCCCCGAAAGTAAGACAGGGTCTTACATTCTTTTTGTGGCCAAAAGTGGCCCCCTGTCTTACTTTCGGGGGGGGGGGGGGCCTTACATTGGAGGCCCCACCATCCATCCATCCATCCACACACTGCAGCCATCCATCCACACATTCCCACACATACAGACAGACACATGCATACACATATATACACATATATACACACCATACACACCACACACACCACACACACACATAGCACCGCTTCTTACCGGGTCCGGTGTGGGGTCCCCGATGGTCCTGTGCCGTCCTCTGTGCTCCGGTCCGGTCCCCGAGATGATCCGCTGCCGTCCGCCGTGTTCCAGTGCCGGTCCTAGGCTCCATGGTCCCTGCTCTTCCGGAGTTCAGGCCTAGCTCCGCCCAGGTCATAGTGTGGGCCAATCAGCATAGCGGCGCTCAAGCAAGCGTCATCGGGCGCTTGCCTCTGACGTCAGCGCCGCTATGCTGATTGGCCCACACTATGACCTGGGCGGAGCTAGGCCTGAATTTTGGAAGAACAGGGACCATGGAGCCTAGGACCGGCACCGGAACATGGCGGACGGCAGCGGATCATCTCGGGGACCGGACCGGAGCACAGAGGACGGCACAGGACCATCGGGGACCCCACACCGGACCCGGTAAGAAGCGGTGCTATGTGTGTGTGGTGTGTGTGGTGTGTATGGTGTGTATGGTGTGTATATATGTGTCTGTACGTGTGTATGTATGTATGTAAACCCCCCCACGTGTTTCCCCAATAGTAAGACCCCACCTCCCCCCTACCCTGCCTTACATTCGGGGGGGGTCTTACATTAGCAGACCCCTCTTCCCCCCCCCACCCTGTCTTACTTTCGGGGGGGTCTTACTATCGGGGAAACACGGTATATATATAGCTGATAATACAGGATCCATCGTTTACAATAGACAATGTCACAGCCGACCCTGCTCTGACTCAATACACAATGACTTTTTCATGAATATAAAAGTCTTCATTACCATTGTATTTTTTTCTGTTGGACTATTCAGGCAAGACTGAAATATCTGCAACATACACTACATACCCTAAAGCTGGCAGATATTGAATGTTTTAATTAGATCAGAAGAACACCAGGTGGCGCCACAGCTTCATGTTTTATCAGAAATGTAATATTTCACAGCACACTCCTGTTAAGTAATTCATGTCTTTTTCTATTTGTGTACTGTTTTGTAAGTAACAAGCCTTTTACTTTCATGTTAAAGGTATTTCTATTTTTATAATTCTGGCCTTCAGAATCAAAGAGTGATGTATGTTCAAGACTCTCTAGATGCTGAACCTCAGGTTTTTCTGGATCCTAATACATTTTCTGAAGATGGCACTGTTGCATTGCGAGGTTAGTATCTTTCTTCATTGGAAAAGGCTTATGTTGTCATTTTATTCATTGCATGATTTAACCCCTTCATGACTCAGCCTATTTTGACCCTAATGACCAGGCAAATTTTTGTCAATTCTGACCACTCTCCCTTTATGAGGTAATAACTCTGGAACGCTTCTACGGATCCTAGCGATTCTGAGATAGTTTTTTCGTGACATATTGGGCTTCATTTTACTGGTAAATTTAGGTTGATCATTTTTGCGATTATTTGTGAAAAAATCAAAATTTTGCGAAAATTTTGCAATTTTCAAATTTTGAATTTTTTTTGTCTGCTAAACCAGAGTTATATGACACAAAATAGCTAATAAATAACATTTCCCACATGTCTACTTCACATCAGCACAATTTTGGAAATAATTATTTTTTGGGGTGGGAAGTTATAAGGGTTCAAAGTTCATCAGCAATTTCTCATTATTCCAGCAAAATTTACAAAACCATTTTTTTTAGTGACCACATCACATTTGAAGTTCCATTGAGGGGTGTACATGACAGAAAACACCAAAAAGTGACACCATTCCAAAAACTGCACCCCCCCAAGCTACTGAAAACTACATTCAAGAAGAATATTAACCCTTCAGGTGCTTCACAGGAACTAAAGCAATGTGGAAGAAAAAATGGGCATTTTAATTTTTACAACAAAAATGTTCTTTTAGCCTCAATGTTTTCATTTTCACATGAGCAGCAGGATAAGATGGATCCTACAATTTGTTGGGCAATTTCTCCTGAGTACACCGATACCTCATATGTGGTCATAAACCACTGTTTGGGCGCACGGCAGGGCTCAGAAGGGAAGGAGCGCCATTTCACTTTTGGAGCTAATTTTCCATTCAAAAAGTGAAATTGTGCTCCTTCCCTTCTGAGCCCTGCCGTGCCCCCAAACAGTGGTTTATGACCACAAATGAGGTATCGGTGTACTCAGGAGAAATTGCCCAACAATTTTTAGGATCCATTTTATCCTGTTCCCCATGTGAAAATGAAAAAATGTAGGCTAAAAGAACATTTTTGTAAAAAAAAAAAAAAAAAAAAAAAGTACTTTTTCATTTTTACGTATCAATTTGTGAAGTACCTGGGGGTTCAAAGTGCTCACGACCCATCTAGATAAGTTCCCTGGGGGGGGTCAAGTTTCCAAAATGGGGTCCCTTGTGGGGGAGCTCCAATGTTAAGGCATACAGGGGCTCTTCAAACGCGACATGGTGTCAGGTGGTTGGTATGTGGTGTAGTGTACGTCAGGTTGGTGTGTGTGGTGTAGTGTACATGTACATGTGGCGTAGTAAACACCACACACACCAACCTGATGTACACAACACACACACACACCAACCTGATGTACACCACACCACACACCAACCTAACACACTCGTCAGGTTAGTGTGTATGGTGTAATGTATGTCAGGTTGGTGTGTGGTGAAGTGTACATGTGGTGTAGTAAACACCACACACACCAACCTAACTTATACTACACAAATTGAAAACAACGAAAAACCGTATAATGCACCTAAATAACAGGTATAGGAAATTGTTTGGTTGCAGGTAAAAATCATCAGTTTATTACATTAAAAAACAAGCAGACAATAACCAGAACCAGTAAGTACATAAAAGGAGGGTGCAGACAAGTTAAGAGACAGAAAACACTCTATGCCTCAAAGTTCAACATACCACCAGGGATAAAATCAGCAGCCGAAGTACAATGTACAGCACAGGTAACACGGGTTTCACAATTACAATCTATACAAACAAGTCAATAAATCATAATATCGTCACATTATAAAGAGAGTGTAATGAGTACCCAAATAAATCTTACATAGTGCTGCAGCTAAAGTGCATCTATGCCCTAGGACGGTGGATGGAGAGGCACAGAGTGTCAGAGCCCCGACACATGTGTTTCCCTGTTTTCATCACGGCCCCCTGATGAAAACAGGGAAACACATGTGTCGGGGCTCTGACACTCTGTGCCTCTCCATCCACCGTCCTAGGGCATAGATGCACTTTAGCTGCAGCACTATGTAAGATTTATTTGGGTACTCATTACACTCTCTTTATAATGTGACGATATTATGATTTATTGACTTGTTTGTATAGATTGTAATTGTGAAACCCGTGTTACCTGTGCTGTACATTGTACTTCGGCTGCTGATTTTATCCCTGGTGGTATGTTGAACTTTGAGGCATAGAGTGTTTTCTGTCTCTTAACTTGTCTGCACCCTCCTTTTATGTACTTACTGGTTCTGGTTATTGTCTGCTTGTTTTTTAATGTAATAAACTGATGATTTTTACCTGCAACCAAACAATTTCCTATACCTGTTATTTAGGTGCATTATACGGTTTTTCGTTGTTTTCAATTAGACTTTACGTAGCACCCTTTACTTATGAGGTCCAGTACGCCCTTCACTGAATTTGTTATTTATACTACACAAAGTACACACACCACCCTGATGTACACCACACACACACCAACCTGACACACACGTCAGGTTAGTGTGTATGGTGTATGTCAGGTTGGTGTGTGGTGTAGTGTACGTCAGGTTGGTGTGTGTGGTGTAGTAAGCACCACACACCCCAACCTAACTTATACTACACAACACACACACACCACCCTGATGTACACCACACCACACACCAACCTGACATACATGTCAGGTTAGTGTTCGTGTGTATGGTGTAATCACTGTAATGTACGTCAGATTGGTGTGTGTGGTGTAGTGCACATGTGTAGTAAGCACCACACACCTCAACCTAACTTATACTACACAACGCACACATACCACCCTGATGTACACCACACACCAACCTGACATACACGTCAGGTTAGTGTGTATGGTGTAATGTATGTCAGGTTGGTGTGTGGTGTAGTGTACGACAGGTTGGTGTGTGGTGTAGTGTTTCAGGCTGGAGTGTGTGGGTTCTATAGGGAATGTCAAGATGTCAGTCCATGGACGTGTGATAGATTTTGAAGCAGTCTTTCATGCACAGTCTGGGTTTGTCAGGACAGGTTTCACATTGGAAACGCGTTTCCTTTCTTATCCCCCTTATATAGCAGACTCGGCACCTTTTTTGTGATCTCCCTCTTTGGGATGTGTTTGGGATGTCACCGGGAAAATATTGCCTGGTAGCATACGGGAACCTCAAGTTCCAGGGGTGCTGGGACCCGCTCCTTCTTCACCTCCAAACATCAGGGCTTTTATCACCGCCTCCTGGAACTGGAGGAAGGTGTTGGCGGTCTGGCCTGCACATCGTGATAGCACGTATGCATTATACAGTGCCATTTGAACGATGTGCACGTCCAGTTTTTTGTACCACACCTTCGCCTTCCACATGGCACTGTAGGGCTGGAGGACTTGATCAGAAAGATCAACTCCCCCCTTGTATTTGTTGTACCTCAGAGCACAGTCCGGTTTGTAGACCTGTGCGGGGGTACCTCTAACGGTGGTGGCCGTGGTGCCGGGACCATGGATTGTAGTCAAGAAAAGGACTTCCCTTTTGTCCTTGAACTTGACCACAACCATGTTGTCGCTACATTGGGCTCTGCTCTCACCCTTTGGAAGCAGCTGCCCAATTAGTGACAAAGGGAGACCTCTCTGGTTTCTGCGCACAGTACCGCAAGCGGCGGTAGTTCTGGCAGAGAGGGACTGAAATAGTTGGACGCTTGTATAAAAGTTATCAACATACAGATGATAACCTTTATCAAGCAGTGGGTGGATCAAATCCCACACTATTTTTTCCACTTACCCCCCAGAGTAGGTGGACATTCTGGGGGCTGGATCCTGGAATCCTTCCCTTCATAAACTCTAAAGCTGTGAGGTACTCTCACACAGCTTGTAGAGTTTTATTCCATACCTCACCCTCTTGGTGGGCAGGTATTGTCAGTATTGAAGCCTCCTTTTAAAGTGGATGAACGTGTTGCTGAAGTGATTTGATGACTGGCGATTTTTGAACAGCCTATCAAAATTCGGGTCATCGTGGGGAAGGCTGTCCGCATTGTCCCTGAAATGTAAAAACTTATGAATCGCCTCAAAACGTTTGCGAAACATAACCATGTCGAATACTGGAGTTTGCTATAAAATATCTGTACTCTAGTATTGGCGGATTTCTGGTTTCTTCACAAGCCCCATGTGAAGTACCATTCCCCAATATTTCAACATTTCTACTGAATCAACAGGACTCCAAGTAGAAAACGTTGAATTTGGGTTTTCGGCCAGGAATTGTTTGGCGTAGATGTTAGTCTGCTCCACCATGAGACTCACAATGGCTTCAGAGAAATAGACTTTGAAAAAGTCTATTTCCCTGAGGTTTGCCTTCTCAAACTGGATTCCTGATTGGGGAAGGAAATCAGGAATCCGTGGAGTAAATGTTTCAGGGACGGGGGTCCAAACGGGGTCACTAGTGCTAGGTTGGGCGTAACTAGCCCTAGTTTGGGGGTTACTCACAGTTGGCTGTGGGTCTTCCTCCATGGTCTCCTGCTCTTCTTCCTCGGCCTCTGGGTCTTCTTCCCCGACCTCCGGCTCTTCTTCACCGACCTCCGGACGACTTCTTCAAAGGCCATCATTTTCATTATAAATATAAAAAAAAGCTATCAACTAACAATCAAAACTACAAGTCACCTAAGGAAACAAAAAAAAAAATAAAAATTAAAGGGGTTTTTGTGTCTACGAAGGAAAGTGTACAGTAACTGATAAATAATGATCATATGTGATGAGCCACACTGACACGATTCCTCTGAATTTCTCATGTGAGTAGGCAGGGAGGGATTATCTTACTCTTAGGGATTGTCGGGGATTGAACTATTAATGATAGGTCATCATTATGAGATTGTTGAGGTCGGACACCTGCCACCCCTCTAATTAGCTGAACATTGCTTCAGCAGCTGTCGTATTTAAGCAATACGTGGGGCATAACATTGCAGCCTTGTACATCACTTAGTTGTGGCTGCTGGTACTGTTGTGCATCTCGATAAATTAGAGTATCATCAAAAAGATTATTTATTTCAGTAATTCAGTACATGAAGTGAAACGCATATAATATACTAGCTGTGAGCCCGATGCAAATGCATCGGGTGTCTAGATTATTTTTAAATTTATTTTAAGATTTTCAAATAATAATCCAATTATTCCAATGACATCTTTACACCAACTACATATATTTGTATGGTTGATATCATTTAAGGAAAATTGAACTATTATGTTGTAAGGGTCTTAGAACACAAAGTAGCAACTCGCCCTATACTTTCTATGGGGATTACCGAAACCGCGCCGCAAGTAGACTCGCAATGGCCTCGCGGCCATTGCACGCGCTACACAGCGACTCGCAATGGATCCCCATACAAAGTATAGGGGGACATGCGGCAGGTGCGGCGGCTGAGGTAGCGACTCGCAATGGCCTCGCGGCCATTGCTCGCGCTACACAGCGACTCGCAATGAATCCCCATTGAAAGTATAGTGGGACTTGCGGCAGGTGCGGCAGCTGAGGTAGCGACTCGCAATGGCCTCGCGGCCATTGCTCGCGCTACCTCAGCGGTAAATCGCTAAGTTTCTGTCCGAGCCTCTGGTTCTATTTTCGGCCAGCGGCTCGCAATGGCCGCTTAGCGGCCATTGCTCGCGCGTGGTGACGTCACAGCGTGACAAAGCCACGGCGATTTCGGGTCCGACACGATTTTGCCTACGGCAATTATAGAGTAGATAGAGTCAATACAGAGTGATCTATTTCAAATGTTTATTTCTGTAAATGTTGATGATTATGGCTTACAGCTAATAAAAAAACCCAAAAGTCATTATCTCAGAAAATTAGAATATTATAGAAGACCCACTAAAAAAATATTTTTAACTCATGAATGTTGACCTAATGAAAATATAATCAACAACAAGGAAAAAATGTGCAAATACTCTAAATAATTAAAAGTAAAATGCGAGCAAGCTATCCCACCACGAAAAGGTGACCCCATAGGGACAGTGCCTAACTAGCAGTATTAAAACCTTACCATATGTCCTGTGACGTGTACATGGCAAGGAATAAGTAGGCCTGGGTCCCAACAGAGAACACCAGCAATGGGGTCACCTTGTCGTGGTGGGATGGCTTGCGCATTTTTTTATCAAAATAATGTCACCAGGTACCCTATTTATTTTTATGCACTGTAGCATTTTACTTTTATCTATTTTAGGATATTTGCTCATTTGTTCCTTGTTGTGTTTGCTATTATAAGGCCCGTGTGAACAAGCACCTACTGCATAATTACACTTTAGTTTCAATTCTGTTTTTTTTTTTAATTAAAAGTATGTACAGTAAATGCACTCAGTACTTGGTCGGGGCTCCTTTTGCATGAATGACTGCATCAATGCAGAGTGGCATGGAGGCGATCAGTCTGTGGCACTGCTAAGATGTTATAGAAGCCCAGGTTGCTTTGATAGCAGCCTTCAGGTTGTCTGCATTGTTGGGTCTGGTGTCTCTCATCTTCCTCTTGACAATACCCCATAGATTCTCTACAGAGTTTAGGTCAAGCGACTTTGCTGGCTAGTCAAGCACAGTGATATTGTGGTTACTAAACCAGGTATGGTATCTTTGGCAGTGTGGACAGGTGCCAAGTTCTGCTGGAAAATTAAATTTCTATCTCCAAAAAGCTTGTCTGCAGAGGAAAGCATGGGGTGCTCTAAAATTTCCTGGTAGAAGGCAGTACTGACTTTGGTCTTGATAACACACAGGGAACCTACACCAGCAGATGACATGGCTCCCCAAACCATCACTGATTGTGGAAGCTTCACACTAGACCTCAAACAGCTTGGATTGTGGCCTCACCACTCCTCCTTCAGACTATGGGACCTTGATTTCCAAATGAAATGCTACATTTTCTGGTCATCATAATGGGAGACCCAGACAATGGGGTTTAGGGCACTGCCCTCCGGAGGTCACTAGGTACTACAAGTTTGTAGACACCGCCCCCTCCGCTTATAAACCCCTACCGCAGGGAACATCCTCAGTTTTAAACTTGGTGTGCTCGGAGGATCACGCTTTGCTTGCACTTCACTGCATTCTCACAACTTACGTGATGGCGTCTGAAGACAAGGTAAACTGGTCCCGGTCGGGACCTGCGACAGCCTCCCCGCTCACCCTTGTGGAACACGCTGGTGGAGGTACCGGAGGGCCTAGGGCCTGGACACCTTGTGTTCTCCCGGTACGCTGTTGCGCTCCTTTCCATCCCTCTCTGGGGGGCTCTGGAGAGTGGGAGATGGGAGCCTTGCACAGCTCCGCTCCGTCCGAGGCCTCCCTAAATGGTGCTTACAGACCGGACTGGAGCCAGCCCAGTCCGAGGCCTCCCTAAATGGTGCTTACACTCCGGACTGGTGCTGAACCCCCGTCCGAGGCCTCCCTAAATGGTGCTTACAGACCGGACCGGCACTGAGGCACTCTGTGTCTCCTGTGTGCCTGGGGGTAGTGTCGGTCACTTTATGTGTCCTGACACTCAGACCGCGCGTTACCCTCGGGTCCGCGGATCTGGAGGTGTACCCCATGCTGGGGTCACCCTGGCTGACCGCCCTGTGTGTCGCAGGGGCTGAGGCTGTAGGCTGCGGATGTGTATTGGTGCATGCAGTCTGTGTGATGTATTTCACATTACTTCACGCGCTGCGGGCTCTGGCGCCTTAATACTGAGGCTGCTTGGAGGATAGGAAGCAGCCCGTGCGGTGACGTCATCGATGGGCGTGTGTGTGTGCTTCCCGCGTGTTTTCGGCGCCGCCCACGGTTTCACTGTCGGCGGCCATCTTTAACTTCACTTCCCGGCTGGGATCTGAATGCAGCGTGCGCCTGCACTCCAGAGGAGACCGGAAACTCTCGCGGAGGTCACACACACACACACCGCTTCCTCCTACCGCTTCGCTGCGGTCGGTAAGCCACCGGGATTCCCGGTTTTGTCTGCGCAATTTGGCTTATTTCCCCTGCTGTGGCGATGTCCTCAGTTAGGAAGCGTGCTGCTAAGGCGGCAGATGCCACCATTACCTGTGCTACATGCAATGGGACTCTGGTGGAGGGCTCCTGCAATAACTGCGGACGCCCAGAGGCCCGGACTGACACTGCTGAGACAGCAGCTCCGGTGCTGTACCCTGAGGTTCAGGTGATCCCAGGGCCATGGGAAACTCAGAATAAGATCAATGAATCTCTGTTGTCCCAGCTGTCCTCCATGTCGCAATCCCTGGAGGCACTCAATAGGAGGCTGGAAAGCCCAGCTAATCCTTCCAGTTACCCCCGGGTGTCTCCCTCTTCTGCTGTGAGACCCCTTAAGCGGGCTCGTCGTGAGGATTCACCCGAGCTCCAGGCTCTCTCTGAGGAGGAGCGTTCCTCTGATGGTAAGGAAGATGATGGGGGTTCGACTCTCGGGTCCGTGTCTGTGTCTGAACCACCAGACGGGGTGGAGGATTTGGTGTCCTCTATCAACGAGACCTTACGTCTCGTGACACCCCCTGAGGAGGTGACTGTACACCCGAAGGAGGTCTATCAATGGCTGCGGCCGGAGGCTAGACCAAGTGGCTCCTTCATGGACCACACTAACTTTGGAAGGGTGGTTAGAGCTCCCAGGTTACATCCTGGGCGGCGTTATGTCCGCAAACCCAAGGACAATCGCTTCCCCTTCCCCCAGGAGGTGCTACAGGAGTGGTCGCAGTCCCCGAAGGTGGACGCTTCCATGACCAGGATTGCTGCACGCTCCCTTTTCTCTGCCTCTGATAGCTCCTCGCTGAAGGATGCGACTGATAGACAGGTCGAGCAACTCGCCAAGTCTTCCTATGAGGCTGTGGGGTCTTCATTTGCCCCTAATTTTGCCACGGTCTGGACCTTACAAGCGATTACTACCTGCTTGGATGGTATCTCTGACCTGGCAAGGTCCAGTCCAGAGGTCCTGGCGCTTACCGAAAGGGCAAGGGCCTATGCGGACTACGCCAGGACGGCGACTTTGGAAACTGCCACTCGCTCAGCTGTGGCTTCGGCCAATGCTATTGCGATTCGCAGGTTGTTGTGGCTGCGTCTTTGGGACTCAGATGCCACATCTAAGAAGATTTTGCAGAATCTTCCGTTCTCTGGTGACAGGCTTTTTGGTACCGAACTGGACAAGCTGATAAAGGATTCTGCTGAGTCTAAGATTCCGCAGAATAAACCTAAGCCACGGTACAACCGTTAAGAGGAACCCAAAACAGTGGTCCTTTCGGTCCAGCTCACAGTCATCAGCATCGTCCGCTCGCACGGACCGAGGGGGCAAGCCCGCTTCTCAGTGGCGCTCTAAGAGTCGTCCAAAGAAGCCGGCGGGGGCAGCGGCTGCCGCCCCCAAACCCGCCTCTACATGACTCGCTCTCCCTTCCTGCCTCCCCACAGGTGGGGGGTCGCCTGTCTCGTTTTCAGGACAGGTGGCTACTTCACGTTCAAGATCAGTGGGTTCGAGACGTGGTCTCGCGAGGTTACAGGATAGAGCTGACGTCAAAGCCGATACCCCCGATTCCATCGGTCGGTCCCATCCCCAGAAAAGGCTCAGGCCTTTCACCTGGTGTTGGAGGATCTCCGCAGGGACGGAGTGGTGGTCCCGGTGCCTTCCGGGGAGAGGTTTCGGGGTTTTTACTCCAACCTCTTTATTGTACCAAAGAAGGACGGATCCTTCCGCCCGGTTCTGGACCTAAAGTTGTTCAACCGTCACGTGTTGGTTCGGAAGTTCCGTATGGAATCACTGCGTTCCGTGATCGCAGCTGTGTCACAGGGGGACTTCCTAGCGTCCATAGATATCCGAGACGCTTACCTTCACGTGCCCATTGCACCGGCTCATCCGCGCTGGTTGAGATTTGCAGTGGGGAAGAACACTTCCAATTTGTGGCGCTGCCGTTCGGGTTGGCCTCGGCACCGCGGGTGTTCACAAAAGTGATGGCCTCCATGATGGCTCTCCTGCACGTGCAGGGGCACGCCGTAATACCCTATCTGGACGACCTGCTGGTCAGGGCGCCATCGGAACACCTTTGTCGGCAAAGCCTGGAGGTAACCATGAAGTCTCTGGAACAGTTCGGGTGGCTTATCAATATCCAGAAGTCGACCCTGGTTCCGACCCAGTCACTGACATATCTGGGCATGGACTTTCACACGGACTCGGCCCTAGTGTCTCTGCCACGAGTCAAACAGATGGCGATCCAATCAGGAGTGCAAGCAGTCCTCCTGTCACCACAATCATCCCTACGGATCTTGATGAAGCTGGTGGGACGCATGGTAGCTGCAATAGAGGCAGTACCTTTTGCGCAGTTTCGCCTCCGTCCTCTCCAGCTGGAGATTCTTCGCAGATGGGACAAGAGGACGATCTCTCTGAATCGGCTGGTGACACTTTCGCAACCGACCAGGGATTCTCTGCAGTGGTGGCTCCAGCCACGTCATTTGTCACGGGGCCGGTCCTTCCTCAAACCGTCATGGTTAGTGGTGACCACCGACGCCAGTCTGACGGGCTGGGGTGCGGTGTTCTTACACCACAGGGCTCAAGGCCTCTGGACTCCGTCGGAGTCGGCATTGCAGATCAACGTGCTGGAGATCAAGGCGGTCTATCTGGCGCTCCTAGCGTTTCAGAAGTTCCTGTCAGGGCAACCCATTCGGGTTCAGTCCGACAATGCGACGGCCGTCGCCTATATAAATCATCAGGGAGGGACCAGAAGTGCTCAGGCCCTCGCCGAAGTCCACCGCATTCTATCTTGGGTGGAGGACAACGACTGCCTGATCTCTGCAGTTCACATCCCAGGGGTCGAGAACTGGGAGGGCCGACTACCTGAGCCGGCAGGGGATGGACGCCGGAGAGTGGTCTCTTCATCCAGACGTCTTCCAGGACATCTGCAGCAGATGGGGCACTCCGGACGTGGATCTGATGGCCTCGCGGCTGAATCATCAGGTGCCGCAATACATGGCGAGATCATGGGATCCTCAGTCTCTGGGGGCAGATGCCCTGATCCTGAGTTGGTCCAGATTCCATCTTCCGTATGTGTTCCCGCCTCTAGCTCTGATTCCCAGGGTTCTGTGGAAGATCAGGTCGGAGTGCAGGGTAGCCATTCTAGTGGCTCCAGATTGGCCCAGGAGGTCCTGGTATCCGGACCTGTGGCGACTGTCAGGCGGACTCCGGTGGGCTCTTCCAGAACGCGCAGATCTGCTCGCACAAGGCCCATTCTTCCACCTCAATTCCAGGGCCCTCAGATTGACTGCATGGCTCTTGAGGCCTGGCTGCTGACGTCCAGGGGCTTCTCTCCTACGGTTGTTGCCACCATGACTCGGGCTAGGAAGCCTGTTTCCAGGAAGATGTACCACAGAACGTGGAAGATTTTCTTCACCTGGTGTGCCTCGGGTGGTCGGCCCCCGTGGTCCTTGTCCATTCCGACATTGTTGGCTTTCCTTCAGTCGGGGTTGGAATTGGGGTTATCCCTAGGCTCTTTGAAGGGTCAAGTGTCAGCTCTTTCAGTGCTGTTTGACAAGCGCTTGGCGCTCCTTCCCAAGGTCCGTCAGTTTCTCCAGGGAGTCTCTCGGGTGGTCCCGCCCTACAGGCGACCACTGGACCCTTGGGACCTTAACATGGTCCTGGCGGCACTGCAGAAACCGCCGTTTGAGCCGCTGAGAGACATTTCTCTGTCTCGTCTGTCCCAGAAGGTGGTCTTTCTGGTGGCGATTACATCTCTGAGAAGGGTCTCAGAATTGGCTGCACTATCGTGCAAGTCGCCCTTTCTGGTGGTTCACCAAGACAAGGTGGTGTTACGCCCGCGGCCAGAATTCTTGCCAAAGGTGGTTTCCACTTTTCACTTGAACCAGGAGATTGTTCTCCCATCATTTTGCCCCGCTCCCGTTCATCAGGTCGAGCGCGATCTCCATACTCTGGATCTCGTGAGGGCTGTACGCATTTATGTGTCCAGGACTGCCTCCTTCCGGAGTTCGGATTCCTTATTTGTCCTGACGACAGGTCGCTGTAAGGGGTCCGCGGCATCGAAGTCAACCTTGGCCAGATGGATCAAGGCTCCCATTCAGGAGGCCTACCGGTCTTCTGGTTTGCCTCTCCCGGTGGGATTGAAGGCTCACTCTACCAGAGCTGTCGGTGCCTCCTGGGCTTTGCGACATCGAGCTTCTGCTCTACAGGTGTGTCAGGCAGCCACCTGGTCCAGCCTGCACACTTTCTCTAAGCACTATATGGTGCATGCCCATGCCTCTGCGGATGCAAGTTTGGGCAGGCGGGTCCTCCAGGCGGCGGTTGCCCACCTTTGAGGGGGACCATGTGTTATCCGTCTTTGAGGAACTCTTCCCGCCCTGGGGTATTGCTTTAGGACATCCCCATTGTCTGGGTCTCCCATTATGATGACCAGAAAAAAGAGAATTTTGTTTACGTACCGTAAATTCTTTTTTCTTTAATCATCAATGGGAGACCCAGCACCCACCCAGTTGTTCCGTTGCATGTTTTGCATTTGATCTGTTCCCTGTTGGGACAGTTTCTTCCGGGTTGTTGGACCGTCTGTGCACGGTTTCTTTCCCGATGTTTCGGGTGTGGTTTATTTGTCTCCTCGCAGCTTATGGACCAAACTGAGGATGTTCCCTGCGGTAGGGGTTTATAAGCGGAGGGGGCGGTGTCTACAAACTTGTAGTACCTAGTGTGACCTCCGGAGGGCAGTGCCCTAAACCCCATTGTCTGGGTCTCCCATTGATGATTAAAGAAAAAAGAATTTACGGTACGTAAACAAAATTCTCTTTTTAGTCTGAAAACAACACCTTGGACCACTGAGAAACAGTCCAGTTCTTTTTATCCTTGGCCCAGGTTAGACAATTCTTACGTTGTGTATTGGTCATGAAAGGCTTGACACAAGAAATGGGGCAGTTGGACATGTCCTGGATACATCTGTGTGTGGTGGCTCTTGAAGCACTGACTCCAGCAGCAGTCCACTCCTTGTGAATCTCCCCCAAATTTTTGAATGGCCTTTTCTTAACAATCCTTTCACGGATGCGGTTAGCCCAGTTGCTTGTGCACCTTATTCTAGCACACTTTTTCCTTCCACTCAACCTTCCATTAATATGCTTGG
Source organism: Allobates femoralis (assembly GCA_033576535.1). NCBI lineage: Eukaryota > Metazoa > Chordata > Amphibia > Anura > Aromobatidae > Allobates > Allobates femoralis. The sequence goes on along the minus strand of JARQOC010000001.1, from coordinate 303,022,467 downwards.
ATACATCACTCTCAACAGACAGCTTATTTAGCAATGACCTTTTGTGGCTTACCATCCTAGTGGAGAGTGTCAATGACTGCCTTCTGGACACCTGTCAAGTCAGCAGTCTTCCCCATGATTGTGTAGCCTACTGAACCAGACTAAGGGACCATTTAATTGCTTAGTAAGCCTTTGCAGTTTTTTTTGTAATTTATTCTATTTTTCTGAGATACCTTGGGGTTTTCATTGGCTGTAAGCCATAATCATCAACATTAACAGAAATAAAACACTTGAAATCACTCTGATTACTGAAATAAATGATCTTTTTAATAATAATAATAATAATAATAATGCTTTATTTATATAGCGCCAACATATTCCGCATCTTTTTGATGATATTCTAATTTATTGAGATGCAATGTGTCTCCAATTTAAGTGAATGGGAGCAGATAACAGCTGTTCAGTGTGGGTGCTGGGTGTCAGAACCTCACCAATGTTACATTGATGCGGATAGGTCATCAATATTGCAGTTTCTGATAACCCCTTTAAAATGTCGTCATTATTTTTTTCTTTATTTTTTAACATGTCAGGCTGCTTTCACCTTAGCGTTTTTCGCCATTCGCAGTAGATCTGGTAGTTTTGCCTCATCTGCTGCATAAAGGATCAGTTGCGGCATGCCTGAGTTCAGCCCAATTGATTTCCTATGGGACTTGTGAACATCTGCTGCACATGCGGTTTTGCACTTGCTGCGCGTCAAAAAAATGCTGCTAGCAGTGTTTTTTTTCTGTTGCCGCAAGTACCGGATTTGCCAGATCGCGTCAAAACCACAAGTGCCGCACATGTTCGCAAGTCCCATAGGGAATGAACTGGGCTAAACGCAGGCATGCCGCAACTGATCCTCTACGCAGTACAGTCATGGCCAAAAGTTTTGAGAATGACACCAAAATGATATTTTCACATGATCTGCTGCCCTCTGGTTTTTATTTGTGTTTGTCTGATGTTTATATCACATAAAGAAATATAATTGCAATCATATTATGAGTACCAAAAGGTTATATTGACAGTTAGAATGAGTTAATGCAGCAAGTCAATATATGCAGTGTTGACCCTTCTTCTTCAGGACCTCTGCAATTCTCCCTGGCATGCTCTCAATCAACTTCTGGACCAAATCCTGACTGATAGCAGTCCATTCTTGCAAAATCAATGCTTGCATTTTGGCAGAATTTGTTGGTTTTTGTTTGTCCACCCGTCTCTTTATGATTGACCACAAGTTCTCAATGGGATTAAGATCTGGGGAGTTTCCAGGCCATGGACCCAAAATCTCTATATTTTGTTCCCTGAGCCATTTAGTTATCACCTTTGCTTTATGGCAAGGTGCTTCATCATGCTGGAAAAGGCATTGTTGGGCGCCAAACTGCTTTTGGACGGTTGGGAGAAGTTGCTCTTGGAGGACATTCTGGTACCATTCTTTATTCATGGCTGTGTTTTTAGGCAAGACTGTGAGTGAGCCGATTCCCTTGGCTGAGAAGCAACCCCACACATGAATGGCTTCAGAATGCTTTACAGTTGGCATGAGACAAGACTGGTGGTAGCACTCACCTCTTCTTCTCCGAATAAGCTGTTTTCCAGATGTCCCAAACAATCGAAAAGGGGATTCATCAGAGAAAATGACTTTACCCCAGTCCTCAGCAATCCACTCCCTGTACCTTTTGTAGAATATCAGTCGGTCCCTGATGTTTTTTCTGGAGAGAATTGGCTTCTTTGCTGCTCTCGTTGAAACGAGGCCTTGCTTAAAGAGTCTCCGCCTCACAGTGCGTGCAGAAGCACTCACACCAGCCTGCTGCCATTCCTGAGCAAGCTCGGCACTGCTGGTAGTCCGATCCCGCAGCTGAAACAGTTTTAAGATACGGTCCTGGCGCTTGCTGGTCTTTCTTGGGCGCCCTGGAGCCTTTTTGACAACAATGGAAGCTCTCTCCTTGAAGTTCTTGATGATGCGATAGATTGTTGACTGAGGTGCAATCTTTCTAGCTGCGATACTCTTCCCTGTTAGGCCATTTTTGTGCAGTGCAATGATGGCTGCACGTGTTTCTTTAGAGATAACCATGGTTAACTGAAGAGAAACAATGATACCAAGCACCAGCCTCCTTTTAAAGTGTCCAGTGGTGTCATTCTTACTTAATCATGACTGATTGATCGCCAGCCCTGTCCTCATCAACACCCACACCTGTGTTAATGGAACAATCATTAAAACGATGTTAGCTGCTCCTTTTAAGGCAGGAGTGCAATGATGTTGAAATGTGTTTTGGGGGTTAAAGTTCATTTTCTAGGCAAATATTGACTTTGCAAGTAATTGTTGTTAAGCTGAACACTCTTTATGACATTGTGGAGTATATGCAAATTGCGATTAGAAAAACTGAAGCAGTAGACTTTGTTAAAATTAATATTTGTATCATTCTCAAAACCTTTGGCCATGACTGTAGATGAGGCAAAACTAACAGATCTACTGCGAATGGCGAAAAACGCTGATGTGAGAACAGCCTAACAATCATTTTTTATTACATATATTGTGTGTGCAATTTTGAAATTGTGTATAGAAAATCTCCAGAAAATTTGAACCATCTGTAGTATGTTTTGTTGTAAACAAACACTACTGACATAATAATTTCCCTTATTGCCTTTGTCCAGGCTATGCATTCACTGAGGATGGAGAGTATTTTGCTTATGGGTTGAGTAACAGCGGCTCAGACTGGGTTACAATTAAATTCATGAAAGTCAGCAACCAGGAGGAGCTTCCAGATGTCCTAGAAAGAGTGAAATTCAGCTGCATGTCCTGGACCCATGATGGTGTTGGGATGTTCTACAACTCTTATCCTAAACAAGAAGGCAAAAGTGATGGTGAGTTATTTTAGCTGTTCTAACTTTACATGATATAATATTCCATTTATTCCTCTGCAGTCTTTATTTATTTTCTCTGCAGTTGATGGGCTGTCGTAAGCATTTGTATTATTTTTCACACCCACATATTGTATATGGTCCCATGCAGATTAAATAGCCAATGAGATGAGAATTGTCCATTTTTCCTGCCTACGGTTGTATGGAGAGAAATGGATTGGCCCAAAAATGTGCCGAACGGACATACGTTCGCTGAATAGATCGCCAAACAGTTCACTGAACTTCCGAACTCCGCAAAATCAAAGGCCTAGAAAACACCTTCAAAAGGACCCAAACACAGCTCAAATGATTTTACAGTGGAGCTCTGCTGTTTTTGCACAGAGATTGTCTTCCTACTATTACTTGGCTAGCTTCAGCACCGCTGTCACCATGCTTCTGAGCCCGCTCATGAACCTCAGACATATACACTGCTACCACCACATTGGTTAAAGACAGATTTAGCCCCTTTTACCTTCTCTTCCAGTGGCTGTGATTGGTTGCCAGTATGGCAATTAAACTGACATCTGATTGATGTAAAATTAGATCATTGAAAAAATTGGCATGGGTTCCTCCCTACCAATTTTGATAATAGCCAAGATACAGCCATCAGCTGTGGTCTGTCTGCTGTACCCAGGTAGTGAAGAGAAATAGAGGGTACCCAACAGCTTGTTATTTATTTATTTTTTATTAGTTAATTTTTTAAAGCTAAAGAGCAGGCTAAACCACCCTTCAGTGCAACATGAAAGGCACTAAAAGGTGCAAGTTTACAATATATAAGGGGTAGGACATTACAGTCATATGAAAAAGTTTGGGCACCCCTCTTAATCTTACTCATTTTTTTTTGTTTAAAATTGTTTTTTTTGCAACAGCTATTTCAGTTTGATATATGTAATAACTGATGGACACATTAATATTTCTGGTTTGAAATGAGGTTTATTGTACTAACCAAAAATGAGAAATATGCATTATTTCAAAATTTGACTGGTGCCAAAGTATGGGCACCCTTCTGATTTTCATGATTTGAATACTCCTAACTACTTTTTACTGACTTACTGAAGCACTAAATTGGTTTGGTAACCTCATTGAGCTTTGTACTTCATAGCCAGGTGTATCCAATCATGAGAAAAGCTATTTCAGGTGTCCACTTGCAAGTTGGTCTCCTAGTTGCATCTTCTCTGAGGAGTGGCATCATGGTCTCCTCAAAACAGCTCTCAAATGATCTGAAAAAAAAGATTGTTCAACATAGTTTTTCAGGGGAAGGATACAAAAAGTTGTCTCAGAGATTTAACCTGTCAGTTTCCACTGTGAGGAACATAGTAAGGAAATGGAGGACCACAGGGACAGTTCTTGTAAAGGCCAGAAGTGGCAGGCCAACAAAAATATCAGAAAGGCAGAGAAGAAGAATGGTGAGAACAGTCAAGAACAATCCACAGACCACCTCCAAAGACCTGCAGCATCATCTTGCTGCAGATGGTGTCACTGTGCATCGGTCAACAATACAGCGCACACTGCACAAGGAGAAGCTGTATGGGAGAGTGATGCGAAAGAAGCTATTTCTGCATGCACGCCACAAACAGAGTCGCCTGAGGTATGCAAAAGCACATTTGGACAAGCCAGTTTCATTTTGGAAGAAGGTCCTGTGGACTGATGAAACAAAGATTGAGTTGTTTGGTCATACAACAAGACGTTATGCATGGCGCCACAAAAACACAGCATTCCAAGAAAAACACTTGCTACCCACTGTTAAATTTGGGGGAGAGTCCATCATACTTTGGGGCTGTGTGGCCACCGGGAATCATGTTAAAGTTGAGGGTCGCATGGATTCCACTCAGTATCAGCAGATTCTTGAGAATAATGTTCAAGAATCAGTGTCAAAGTTGAAGTTACGCTGGGGATGGATCTTTCAGCAAGACAATGATCCAAAACACCGCTCCAAATCTACTCAGGCATTCATGCAGAGGAACAATTACAATGTTCCGGAATGGCCATCCCAGTCCCCAGACCTGAATATCATTGAACATCTGTGGGATGTTTTGAAGCGGGCTGTCCATGCTCGGCGACCATCAAACTTAACTGAACTGAAATTGTTTTGTAAAGAGGAATGGTCAAAAATACCTCATCCAGGAACTCATTAACAGCTACAGGAAGCGACTAGAGGCTGTTATTTTTGCAAAAGATGGATCTTCTAAATATTAATGTCACTTTTCTGTTGAGGTGCCCATACTTTTGCACCTGTCAAATGTTGAAATAATGCATATTTCACATTTTTGGTTAGTACAATAAACCTCATTTCAATCCTGAAATATAACTGTGTCCATCAGTTACTACATATATCACACTGAAATAGCTGTTGCAAAAACCCACATTTAAAAAAAAAAAAAAAAATGAGTAAGATTAAGTGGGGTGCCCAAACATTTTCATATATAAAGACTAAACGGACCAGGTTTTGGAGAGTTTTTTTTTTGATGAACAAAAACACAGAATTACAGTGGCTCTCATAGTACCAAATACATCACAGACAATTTTACAACTATCAGCACAATATGACAGATGCCCTAGCAAAGGGTCCAGAAGGGATCTCTTAAAGGGGCTAACATCCTACTGCGAAGACCACTATGGTCAGGTCCCTTGGTCCTAACTGGTATTGGCTACTAGTGCCAGTATCTATAGAGTAACCAAGGGACGTCTGTTAACCATGTCAAGCAGCTATGAACGGGCACCCAGAGTATTCCACTTACCCATACTGGCTGGGGTCTCAGGCTGATGTTGGATAGGGGACGCCCCGACGCATTTCTCCCTATCGAGCTTCCTCAGGGGGCTCTATTATTACACATATCACACTGAAATAGCTGTTGCAAAAACCCACATTTAAAAAAAAAAAAAAAGAAGAGTAAGATTAAGCGGGGTGCCCAAACATTTTCATATGACTGTATATAGCTGCTTGACATCTATCTATTTTTTCTATCTATCTATATGTCTATCTCTACTTTACATCCATCCATCCATCTATCTATCTATCTATCCATTCATCCACACACTTGAACAGCTGAAAAGTTGAGTAATCTTTAAAATCTTGGAAAAATTAGCCCCCATTAGATGCGCCACTTCTAGCGCTTCACCCCGACACTCTCTCTCTGCTCAGGTGCGTTGGCAAACGGGGTAATGGTGTTTAGAAATTATACCAACTGGGTAATGTCAGCTGGCATCAACTCCAGAGATTAGTAATGTCAAGGCATCAATCAGATAGCTAAAATTACTAATTACAGTAAGGACACAAATAACCACACCAACAAATATTGTATGTGAAAAATAATCCCAATACATTCCTCTTTCACTTTTTTTTTTAAATAAAAATCCATGTGTTGAAAGTCTCCCGTTCCACCCCCAAAAGGATGTAAAGAATAATTAGAACCCCTCCCCCCTTTACTTCATGATTAATTTGGGTTTCATTTTTTTTTAGTCAGTACCAGCATATGGGCGAAAGATCAGTGACTGCATCCCCATATGATGGACACCAGACACTGCACAGCTCCTGGCAGTGTGACAAGCCGTAACTTCCCTGAGGTTGTCTCAGTTTACACACGGGTATCACGCAACAGGGATTTCCACTGTGTGACCTCCGTGGCATCAGCGTTCATAACACTAGCTGTCTCGTGAGAGATATTGCGCGAGACGTAGCGGGTACATCTCACCGGTATCGTGAGACAGCTCATATGAGGAGCGGTGACGTCAAGAAGTGCAGCATAGTTCAAACTTGCTGAATAACCCTCGAGTCTGAACTGCAATGATGTTTGTGATGGCACTTTGTCAGACTCTCGCAAGTGCTTGGTCTCGCAGAATATCGGAAATGCATCCTGTGAATGTGACCCCACCATATTGTTGTAAGGCCCCGTGCCAATGGTACGTTGTTTGATGCTTTTGAGAATCTGATCAAAATATGCATGTCTCTCTTGAAGCCAGCAAAGTCTGAAAGTTCAGAAGTGCTGTGCCAATGTGGTTTTTTTTTTTTTTTCTTTGCAGATTTGGTGCAGAAAAAAGAAATCTGAACCACATGTGCAAGTTAAAAAAAGCAACGTAAGCACAGCATTTCTGACCTGTCATAGACTTTGCTGCCCTCAGGATAGACACGCAGATTCTCAAAATCTGTGTCAAAGAATGCATTAAACAACGCACTGTGGGCACAGGGCCTAAGAGGGTCCAGGAAACGTCGCAGTTGTTGGTGAAAGGGCTCAAGAATTCCTACTTCCACAGAGACTTCCAGGGCAGGGATGGGTAAATACAGTCCTCAAGAGCTGCAAACAGTGCAAGTTTTCAGGATTTCTTTTAGTATTGCACAGGTCTTAATTTCATCACCTGTAGAGGTGATTTTTTCATAACCTGTGCAATGCTAAATTAATCCTGAAGACATGCACTGTTTGCAGCCCTTGAGGACTGGGCCACCACTCCCTAGAAATCTCTGTGGAAGTAGCCAGGGTGAAAGAGGAATCCTCAAGCCCTTTCACCACAACAGTGGCTCTCACTGGACTCTCTTACGCTCTGCCACGTTGCACCCGTCTCAGGGGAACGAATTGAACTAATTTCTGATTATCCAACGCCATTCAAGTCTATAATCCGGCAATCCGGCACCATTAAACTCAATGCTGGACTACCAAAATGTGCTCACATTCCGGTAATCTGTCATTAAATTCAGTGAGCTCACCTGAGGTGAGTTCTATGAGAAAATTTTGCACCAAATCTGCATCTCCTTGATGAAAAACACTGTTTTTTTTACTGCTTATTTCTCACAAAACTGAATGCAATTCCTTGTGCCAGCAAAGTCCATGAGAATCCTGAAGTTTTGGTGTGTTTTTCTGCCAGGAGATCCAGATTTGGTAGAGATATATAATGGAACCAAATACTCATCGTGCACACATGGCCTAATCCGGCAATGAGTTAGAGGACCTGTCATCCCCCTGTGCCACATGGCAATCTAAATGCAGCACTGAATGCAACATGTCTCTGTCCCCCATGTGTCTATGTGCTGTGTACCCCGAGATATAGCTTTAGTAAAACTCACTGTTAGAAGCCATAAGGGCACTCCCTGGTGCAGGAGTCAGCTCGATTGACGAGGCCATTCCCTCCCCCTCTGCCTGTCTGTCCCGCCTCCTGCTGTGCTGTTTATGCTTTGTTCAGACAGCAGGGCAGGAATCTGGAGCTGAGGTCAGGACAAATGATTTGTATGCTGTGTGAGGCGGGATGAGTGACCGAGAGGAGGAGGGCAGAGCCAGCACAACAGAAGCAGCACAGAGAGGCAGAGGGGAGGGAATGGCCCTCGTCAATCAAGCTGGCTCCTGCAGTAGGGAATGCCCTCATGGCTTCTAACAGAGTTTTACTAAGGCTATATCTCAGGGTACAGATCACACAGACACATGGGGTGCCCCTTCCCTGAATGCAGCAGACATGCTGCATTCAGAGCTGCATTTAGATTGCCATGCAGCAGGGGGTGACAGGTCCTCTTTAACCTGAGGTGAGTTCAATGAGAAAATTCTGCATTTTTTTATGCACGCAATGCATTTTTTTGATGCATTTTTTTTAGTGCAGCTTTGTCATATGACTGGATGCAATTTTTTATGCCAGCAAAGTGAATGAGAATTCTATGGTTTTATGCACATGTTGCTTTTTTCCCTTGCAGATTTGGGGCAGAAATAAACCTGCAGTATGTCCATTCTTGTTACGTTTTTGCAGCGTATGTCCACTCCAAATGCATGGAAAAAACATATGCCACAAAAAGCATAAAAACGCATTGCGTTTTTGTTGCGTTTCTCTGCCAAAATATGCAAATTTGGTTCAGAATTTTCTCATTAATCTTCGCGAAATCACCTCAGATAAACTCATTGAACTCAATCCCTGATTACCGAAATGCGCAAACCGGATTATTGACTTCAATGGTGCCACTTAATTGGGTAATCCGGCAACATTTAACTCAATGTCGGATTACCAGAATTGAGTTCAATGAATTGACTTGAGATAAATTCACCTGAGGTTACAGCTGTGTGATTCCCCTCCAGCTGTGACCTCAGATGAACTCGCCTCAAGTAAATTCATTGAACTCAATTCCGCAGCTGTGACCTCAAGTGCAATCAATGACGTCACCGCTCTCCTTATTTTTTCTAAAATAAGAATTTTTCTCTGTATCTTGTGTTTATTTCGATGATTAGTAATGAGGGGGGTCTCATAGACATCTCTCCAATACTAATCGAAGGGCTTCATGACAGCTGTGATTTCTTTACAAATCTTATATTTCCCCTTGTATTATCTCGATTGCCACCGCTCCAGGGCAATTAGAATGAGTTGTGTAAAGCGACAGGATTTAGCGCATGTAATAGATACACCAAATCTACGGTGGCTGCTATTTTTAACCTGGGGAGGGTTCAATATCCATGCCACCCCCCCCCCCCAAGCTGAGACTACCAACCCCCCGCTGTCTGCTTTATCTTGACTTGGTATCAAAATTGGACCCCACACCGTTTTTTAAAATGATCTTTTGTAAATTATCATTTAAATAATTTTAAAAAATCTGGATGGATCCCCCATATTTTTATACCCATCCAGGATAAGAACACAGCTGGGGGCTGCAGCCTCTGGCAGTCTTCTTTATCTGCACTGGGTATCAAATACAGGGGACCCCATACCATTTTTTTCCAAATAGTTATTTATACACCCCATTTCGGGAAGTAGACAGCTAGTATGATTGCAACTAATCCAACGCCCGACACGGGGTAGGTAGGGGAATATTCATAAAGTTTAATGAGCGGACATGGAAGCAGTGTTACAGTCCAGCAGAATCTCAGTAAGTATGCTTCTCTTGATCTAATCCCCATTTTTCTTCCTTTTTCAGCCCGTAGCCCTTACCACCTCCATTTTATAGAACTAAAGTTTGGGTCTCCTTAGACTTATATGGAGATCGGGGTTCGGGTCAAGTCCCGTTCCAAAGCAGACTCTTTTTTTCATTCTAGGTTTAGATAGATCCGGCGAACCCAAACATCTGCGGATTCTCCCATCACTAGCAAACGCTGTATTATTACTTGAAAGTTGGTTAAAAAGAAAGCATACTTTCTAAATGTTTTCGCCACAATACAATGACTATGAAAATGATATCAATACAACAAAAAATCACATTGGTTGCCCAACAGAAAGACAATATATGCAAAAAGCTGTTTACCCTAAATATCCTGGACTAGAACTGGTTAATAAGCATCAGACTAAGTGCACCCTTGCATAGCAAGAGGCTGTACAGAAACCTAAAGGCCCCATTATTGTTGGTGTGCTCCATCTGGCAGTGATGTGATAGGTCTGTTTTTGACATGTTTGGATATTCTTTTCCAAATGCAGAATGTAATGCAGAGCATTGGTGTGAACGCAACCTCACCCTGTGAATAAAGCACTTCCACATGTCTGAATTCTTAGCAGTTTTATTTGACATTATGTTTACTTCTTTTCTAAAGGGACAGAAACATCCACCAACGTTCATCAAAAACTGTTTTATCATGTCATCGGAACTGACCAGTCTAAAGATATATTATGTGCTGAATTCTTAGATGAACCTAAATGGATGGCGGGTGCAGAGGTAAGAAGGAACCTCATTTCTTATTTTCATCACTGATTTGCTAAAGGGTTAACAAACTTTCTAACACTGAAGGCATATTTCTAGGCTGAACATATTATCACCTATAGTAAGAACACACCCACTCTGATAACACATTGAAAATGCTTTACGGGAATAACTTTACAGATGGCAAACCATTTGAGAAATGGCAGCCACAACCTCCATGATGGCTCTGGACTGTTGGAGGCCAGCATGGTATACGGATTTCCCGTATATGACTCTTGCCTTTTCTGTTATTTTGCTGATGTAACCCAACCCATAGTTCTCAAATGAGTCATTTTCAGGTGTTTTTCTTTTGTTTGGATTATTTTTTAATTGCCCCCCACCCTGTATGTTTGGACATATATTTTTTCTATATTTGGCTCCTCTGAGCGGCTTTAATCTATAGGACAGCTTGCAGTATATTTTTGTCCACGAGGGAACTTGACAATTGGATTTAGTTAAATATGGTTTAAATCTTATGTTTTATCATTTTTGTTTCAAAGTATGCATTTTCTTAATCTGTAGTATAATTTTCAGTGTTATTTGTTAATCGTGATGCTAAGATATGTAATACTGTAATAAAAGGGGTTTTCTGTCTTTCAAGCATGTTCTAAGCATGCTCAGTACACTAAAATCAGGTCCGAGGAACGATCAGCTATTTCCTCGGACCCGCGCTCATAGGCCCCCAGGTTAAACCCCAAGGATCGGATTTGGCCTAATTGCCATCCGATTTTGTGGATCCGATTTTTTTTCTGTGCCCAAAATTTGAGCAGTCTCCAATTTTGGGTACAGTAAAAAATCGGACATAAATCGGATAGCAATTGGGCCCAAAAATCCGATCCGACCCCCATAGGGTAACATGGGGGTCAAATCAGATCCGTGGCTGTCCGATTTACATCGGACAGCCACGGATGGAAGAAAATCGCAATGTGAAACCAGCCTAAGGTGTAAGGAAAATACAGGAAGTCATTTATGCAGACTGTCATGGAACTGTAAAACAATCACCTTAGTGTGAAATTATCAAAGTGATCGGAGTATTATTGATATTGTAATCGTATATGGTACTGACCTTTATATATGCACCTCCATCATCAATTGTCTACTGTTAGATTCTAATTTATGGCTTTATTCTGCTGCTGTGATATTCTAATTTCCCTCGGGATCAATAAACCGCATTGTATCTTATCTGAAGGTCAGGTTGTTGTCGTGAAACCACCCAGGTTAGATCCACTCGTGATTTCAGTTCTTTTACTTTGATTTTCTGAGGGATTCGGTATTCAGGTCTCGGTTGTTGATTTTGGTTTCCACTTTCTGTTTAGAAGTCAATTTATTTAAATCCCACAGTTTCAGTAAAGATTTTAACTTGAATCTTTTGTTCGAGACCTAATGTGAGATTTAGGTGTTCCCCAAGATATTTCTTTTTGTGCAGCTTGTCATCCTTTGCCTTTTTTTGTTGCCACAGTGCAGTCGTTGAAGATTGTGGCTGTACATGTCATGACAGGAGATGAGCAGCAATGTTTATCTACTTGACCTAACAACAGATCTACTAATTGACCATGATGATGCAGGCATATGTATATGAATTACATATAAAGCTGTAAACCATGCCACTCAACCAGATTTCATCATGCAGAAAATTGCAAAACTCGTCACGTATCATGCTCGGCCACATGAGCAGTGTAGTTCCTTTTTAATGAATTAAGTGGTTAAAAATCATATTAGGGGATTTAATACAGTAAATTCTGGTTTCCGGCCCGATTTTTCTCAACTGTATGGAATTCCCAATGGTTAAAGCATTTGTGGTGATGAATATATGCCTAATTGGCCTTTACCAAGTTGCATCTTCTGGGAATACCTGTGTCAGTTTGACCTAGTACTATCTCTAGTATTTCTCTATCCTGATTAGAAATCCTGAGGCATTGAAACAATTTATAGCAGGTAAAATAAAGTCGTCTTTTCTGCTCTACTTTTCCACTTTATTGAACAGTACGCATCATTCCTTACTTAGGTAACATACATCTGAAGACTTCATATCTCTGTCATCAGAAAGATAAAAAAGACTTCTTCCTCTTGGGAAATTGGAATTATCACTCATGTTCAGACATGGCTTGTGAAATCCTAATAAAAATGTGTGTTTCTGTGTGATTCAGAATATCTTATTTGCTTCCTACACCAGACCGGGCTTTTTCGTCTTGCATTATGTGTAGCATAATGAGCTCCGTGTATATTATTCTGTTAGACGTTTCTTGCCTGGTTTACTGCATATATAATGTCAGTACACTTACAGCTTGGAGGAATAATATGGAGCAAAGTTAAGCACACCTTTGTTTCATGTAAATTAAACTGTCAAGTAAGTAATGGTAAAATTCCCATTTTTACCCAATACTCACATTTATAGTGTTATATGCAGTCTATCAGGTCTTGCATATTCTAGGCTTCCTCTAGGCTCAGTACCCATTGCACTGGGTAATAGTAACATTTCCACCATATTCATCAAACATATTTACCTTTATAGCCTAAAGCCAAAATGTTGGTATGCATCAGCAATATTTAAAAAACAATACACACACTGTAAGCATCTCAACAAACCTTAGCAGTAAGCACCTCGACAAACAAGGGATCAGCCTCCTGGCCAAAGAGCTGAAGGACATCGTAATAAACAGAGACCTGGTTTCAACCGCAACCAAAATCACATGGAAAGGCTCCTGACAATGAAAAGGCAGGAAGTCCAATCTTATCACAGGAAGCCAGAAACAAAGCCCTTCACCCAAAATCAGACCATCAGAGGAGGAGATCTCCATGGAGGGGACCATGCATACATGTAGAGCAGAGGGATGAGATAAGTCACTCCACTCCACTGTACAGAAAACTAATGTGACTAAATGAAACCAAGCACATCTATAAACCAGTCAGAAATCCAGTATGGCCTACACTGCCATACTCATTGCAAGATATATATTTGATTGATATATAGAAAAATGACTTGACTTATAATCAGCAGCTGGAATATTCAGGGCCAAAACACCTCGGCCTTTGGATGTAAAACAAATGATTCCAACTTTATACAAAGACTAAAAAATATAGACATTCAGATCCTCCTGGAAACATGGATTAGAGCTGAAAACAAATGTGTAACCCTGCTTCTTCATCAGGAAGTGTACACCAGTTGCCCATCAGGAAATGCACACCAGTTGCCCATCAGGAAATGCACACCAGTTGCCCATCAGGAAATGCACACCAGTTATCCATCAGGAAATGTACACCAGTTACCCATCAGGAAATGCACACCAGTTACCCATCAGGAAATGCACACCAGTTATCCATCAGGAAATGTACACCAGTTACCCATCAGGAAATGCACACCAGTTACCCATCAGGAAATGCACACCAGTTACCCATCAGGAAATGCACACCAGTTACCCATCAGGAAATGCACACCAGTTACCCATCAGGAAATGCACACCAGTTACCCATCAGGAAATGCACACCAGTTACCCATCAGGAAATGCACACCAGTTACCCATCAGGAAATGCACACCAGTTACCCATCAGGAAATGCACACCAGTTACCCATCAGGAAATGCACACCAGTTACCCATCAAGAAATGCACACCAGTTACCCATCGAAAATGCACACCAGTTACCCATCAGGAAATGCACACCAGTTACCCATCAGGAAATGCACACCAGTTACCCATCAGGAAATGCACACCAGTTACCCATCAGGAAATGCACACCAGTTACCCATCAGGAAATGTACACCAGTTATCCATCAGGAAATGCACACCAGTTACCCATTAAGAAATGCACACCAGTTACCCATCGAAAATGCACACCAGTTACCCATCAGGAAATGCACACCAGTTACCCATCAGGAAATGCACACCAGTTACCCATCAGGAAATGTACACCAGTTAGGGCGGCTTCACACTGCGGTGTGATCCGGTCCGAGGCTGTTAGGGATGAACCTGACAGCCCCGGACTGGATCAGCACACAGAACTGGAGAGCTAATTTGTCCTCCGGTCCAGTGTGCCGCCGCATGCAGCTGCTGCCGCTGATAGGTCATCCCTGACGACCCTGGGCCGGATCACACCGCAGTGTGAAGCTGCCCTTACCCATCAGGAAATGCACACCAGTTACCCATCAGGAAATGCACACCAACTGGAGCACATTTCCTGATAAAGAAGCGGGGTTACGCTTTGAAATGCGTAGAATAAACTACCATATGCTACAACAATCTCTTTGAACTGGATTATTTGGCAGCAGCGCAGATTTGACACCATTTTTCCTGATATCCTGCATAATTGACTTGCCTTAGTGCATGTACTTTCTGCGGCAGCTGCCTCTAACGCTTTCATTTGGCTGTGGGTCACAACCATACAAGGTCCTGGAAAGCAGGAATAAAACATTAAGTGCTGTTAAACTGAATCAAAAACCCTTGTTTATCAGCTTTTTTTGTGCTCTAAAATGACCTGCCATTATGATTTGTTTGCTAACATTACTCGATTGATGTCTTCCGGAGTTTAATGTCTCCTCGTGTCCAGCAGCGCGTTTGATTAACCCTTTCTATACCGGTGGTTGCTTTCTTGAAAAATAGAGTATGACAGGTTATGGGTGCTACACTCTCCAATTGGACGGTAATAAATGGAACTAGTCTGATTGTCATATGTTGAGTCGGGAAGGTATTTTCCTATACTTTGAACCTGTTGCCATCTGCCTCATAGGGTTCTTGCCTTCCCCTGGATCATAATGTTAGGTTATAAGTTAAATTCGATGGACTTGTGCCTTTTAGCCTTAAAACTATGATACTATGAATAAATTGCTGTTGGTTTGCACGAGGATCAGCTTTCATGTTGGCCTTTTACACCCGTTTTTCCCTTGGGGTTCCTGGGCACAAGCAGCATGCAACTTGTTCTTGCAAAATGTTGGGGTAGAAATTTTGAGTAGCGGATGAATGGGGTTGAAGGAATCCCATTCACATGCATGGTTTTTGGATAATTCTCAGTTCTCAAACAAATTTTAGCGTGTAGTCTGCCTTGAAATCCATGTCAGTTCCTGGACATGTGTATGTATCTTAAGCAACCTATTGAGCACTTGTTTAGTTTTCTAATATTAACAGAACATTCTGAATTTTTGTGCACTTTCCATATTGACTTTTGGACAGAAACAAATGGATACAAATCCTAGATTATCAACAAAATTGATGAGATATAGACCAATCTCCGCCATACGCTGCAGAGATTGACTGGCAGAGCAGATTTTCAAATGTCACTTTGTGTTCTAGATATGTTGTTAATTTTCACTGGGGAAGTCAACATTTGCAACAAATCCCAATCTCTCAATGCATAATTTCCTATGATAAGGTAAAAAATGTTTGTACCATGTTAGCCAGTAAATAGAAAAATATTAGAATCTGAGAGTCCTGTGTGAGCGGGGATCTATATGTAGGGGAGACGGGGCAACAACTCAGAACTAGGATGAGCTAGGATGAACACTCATTGCCATACAATGAAGGAAAGAAGGACAGATCTACCTGTGCCTAAACACTTCCGTAATAGAATACAATTGTAGCAGCAGTCTGTAGGAGCGCTAGGAATACAAGAAATCGTACTATTTCATACAACAGACCTTTATTAATCCTCCAGGGGCCATAACGCGTTTCAACAGAGCAAACTGTCTTCATCAAGTAGAATTCCACCTGATCCAATGTCTTGTGTTCCCAGCGCTCCTACAGACTGCTGCTACAATTGTATTCTATTGGTTTATATCTCAAATGAGGCATAGCGGCAGGAGCTGCTCCGGCATACAAGGAAACTAACAGGACCTGGCGTCACTTGGAAACGCTTAAGGACCTTTCGTGACATATTACCGGTTTTGCCCCAGTCACGTGACAGTCGCCGGAAGTCGCGGAGAAGTCGGCAGTCACGGAGCCCAGCGGCGTTTAGGAAACTAGCATCGCGAATTCCACCAGCAATAGGCGGATTGCTGTCCCCACCAATGTCTTAACTGTAGTTGTGCAGAGATGCTAAACCTCAGTAGGATGAGTGCATTTATCACCATAATTGTTCCCTGAATATTGCTATCAGGTTCACACATTGCGCCCCTTTTCCTTTTTTCTTTACATAAACACTTTTGTAGGCCTGATCATATAATATTTGATATAAAAATACTAGTTCTGAAAGGTAACTTCAGATCACAGAGAATCAGGAGAGTGTGGGAATATAACCTGATCATGAACTTTAACACATGTAAAGCAGGAACGAATGTCTGACATGGATTCATGTCTTTCTACATTCATTGAGGAATTTTCAGGTCTCAGACTAGCCACTAATCAAAGGACAATAAAACTATCTGTGCCTCTTATCTCAGAACTCTGATTTTACTTCCCCAGCTGTTCTCTCTCCCTCTCCCTCCCTATATGTGTGTGTGTGTGTGTGTCTTCATAATTTGGGCATTATTAGCCTGATGAAGAGGCCATAGTTTCTCGGAAGCTTGCTTTGCTTTTTCTTACCATCTTTTCAGATAGCCATTAAAATGTATCAACCACTGAGGACTCTCAGATTCTAATATTTGTAATTCTCTATGACAAATCCCCAAACCTGGAATTAAAAAATAAAGTGCTACTCCAAAGTTTAAAATATAAAAAACACTTTAGCCACTTCAGCTTGCGTTCCCATAGCAAGACTGCCTGATTTTCCTGCTGATCACTGAGCATCCAGCCTCCAGTAAACAGTAGAGGAAAAGGCTAGGGCTGTAAGAAGAGCTCTTTTTACACAATATATTACTGCATATTTGCACAAATTAGGGTGCTTTCACACTAGCGTTTATTTGAAATTGCGGCAGATGCGGTGAAAGAAAACCATCTGCCGCGATTACCACATACCGGCTGCACTTGCGGCACGGTTGCGGCAAGCCCCATACAATGTATAGGCGGGCTTGCGGCAGGTGCGGCAAGTGCGGTTCTGCTGAATTGACCACTGCAATAAGACTGGGTTTACATTCGGCAGAGAAAACAGCATCTAGATATAGACGTACAATTGCACAATCTACATTTTTGTTTTAGGGCCCCGTTACATGTAGCGATGCACCAGCAATCCCGACAACGATCAGACCTGGTAGGGATCGCTACGTGATCGCTGGTGAGATGTCAAACAGTCAAATCACACCAGTGACATAGCAACGATACGGCAGTCGTTGAGAACCTGTCACTCTCAGACGTAGTATTGAGATCGTTGGTCTTTGTCCCTGTCAAACACAGCGATGCACGCTGCCCAGCGGTAGTGCGACGATCAAAAAATGGTCCAAATGGTTTGTAACGATCAGCAAACAGCGGGGGTCTGATCGCTGGCGAGGTCGATGTTACGTCACAAAATTTGTGACTTTGCAGCGATGTCGCTAGCGATATCATTGTGTGTGAAGTGCCCCTTAGGCGGCCGTCACACGCTTTAATGTTGAGAGCGATATTGTTAGCGATCACATGCACGCGCGATCGCTAACAATATCGCTCACATCGTTGGTGAGCTGTCACACAGACAGACTCACCAGCGATGTGGAGCAGCGAGATCGCTGGTTACTATGGTACATATCGGGTTACTAGGCGCCGCGCGGCCCTTAGTAACCCGACGTTTACCATAGATACCATCTCCCAGCATAGGCTCTGCCGCTGGGAGATCGTTCATCGTGGTGTCACACACCACGATGAGGCAGATTGTTCAAGCGATTATCGCTTGACATGAGCTCCGGCTCACAAATCTGCGATCTAACAATCAAGCGATTTTACAGTGTAAAATCGCTTGATTACACGAAGCGACGCACAAACGATATTGCTTAAGCGATCAAAAAAGCAGATCGCTTAAGCGATATCGTGTAGGAAATTGATGCGTGTGACGGCCGCCTAAGGGCCCTTTCACATCAGCGGTTTTTTTTAAATCGCGGCAGATGCGGTGAAAAAACCGCATCTGCCGCGATTACCGCATACCGGCTGCACTTGCGGCGCGGTTGCGGGTTTTGCCATGCAAAGTATAGGCGTACTTGCGGCAGGTGCGGCAAGTGCCGTTTTGCACTTGCGGCAGGTGCGGCCGCGAAAAAAACCGCGGTCAGCCGCGTTTTTTTTCGCGGCCGCACCTGCCGCAAGTGCAAAACCGCACTTGCCGCACCTGCCGCAAGTCCGCCTATACTTTGCATGGCAAAAACCGCAACCGCGCCGCAAGTGCAGCCGGTATGCGGTAATCGCGGCAGATGCGGTTTTTTCACCGCATCTGCCGCGATTTCAAAAAAACGCTGATGTGAAAGGGCCCTAACTCTAAGAAACCTCCTAAGTAAATATTATAAGGATTTTTTTTTCTTATGTGCTTTTCTTAACTAAAATCCTTTAACATAAGTGAGTTCCCAAAATGTCATAAACGGTGAACACTCTAGCTGTCCAAAAAAAAGAAGTTTTCTAACCTTGAAAGGGTTACCAGGTTTTTGCTGCCTAATCTGAGAGCATTACACAAAAAGAAACCGGAGTCTTTTTTTATGCTTACAAACAGGTGATATGGTTTATTACATAGTGCTACCCATAAAATTAGGAGCAAAATGGCTGAACAGATAAAGGCAGTCCAGATTTAGCATAGCATGATATCACAGACAGCACCCCAAGATATTGCACATATTCCCATCACACTTTTACTTGGCATTGTATGAGTTTACAAAAAAGTCACATCAAATAATTTGCACTTATTGCACATGAGATCCCCTTGAAAAAGTATTATATGCTACGCATATCCCCTTGATAATGCATAATACGCTATGCGAAACGTACGTAGTGGGTCTTTGCTGGAGGGCCTTTCCATCCCTGGTCCCAGCATTAGCTGAACAGCTGCACTTTAGGTAGTGCATTACCCAAAAAGCACTAATACAAGGTTCTCTTTCTCATGTGCAATAACTGCAATTTATTTGATGTGACTTTTTTGTCAACTCATACAATGCCATGTAAAAGGAACTACTACTGTGATGGGAATATGTGCATTATCTTGAGGTGCTGTGTGTTATATGCTATGCTAAATTTGTACTGCCTTTATCTGTTCAGCCATTTTGCTCCTAATTTTATGGGTAGCACTATGTAAGACACCATATCACTTGTTTGTAAGCATAAAAAAGACTCCGGTTTCTTTTTGTGTAAAGGCCAAGTCACACGTTTCAATATTGTGAACGATATCGCTTAAGCGATCCGGATTTTTGATCGCTTAAGTGATATCGTTTGTGTGTCATTGCGTGTAACCGAGCGATCTTTCAGCAAAAAATCATTTGATTACTCATTGCAGATTTGTGATCCTGACCTCAAACCCATCGTTCATCGTTCAATTAACCTGCGTTCAACCTGCTGCATCGTGCTGTGTGACAACTCTCAAATGATCTCATTCTCGACTTCGCCTATTCCTGTTGTTAGATGGTGTCGATCGCTGAGTAGTGCGCACAATCGTTTGTGCGTTGCCAAATTTTACATCGTTAACGAGATCTATGCTTGTGACGCCGCACAAACGATATCAATAAATTCTTCCAGCGATCTCGATCACGTGACTTTTCAGGCGATATCGTGATTGAGATTGAAGCGTGTGACGTGGCCTTAACAGTTTGCAGGGAGTTGTTGCTGTAGGCCACAAATTGTTGAGATTATACAATCTCGGGCCCTTTAATCTATTGGTAAATCACATGGAACTAATTTTATTAACTAATCTGAGAGCAGCATAATGTAAGGGAGAGACCCTGATTCCAGCGATATGTCACTTATGGTGCTGATTATGAAATGACAGTCATAACAGCAGGAGATTCACTAGAGGACTAGTAAACTTGCTTCCATGAAGTGTATTCATAAGCTCTGTATAACTCCACCCAACTCCATCCAAGCCATATTAGATGCTTCATCAAATTAAGTGTATGGTTAGTAAAAGTGCATTCTGCCATATTGGCTTATAAAACTGTGGAGCTGCAGACACACCCAGTGTACGGTGTAAGTTGCTGCAACCCCGAGATTAAAATTCTTTGGCGTGAGTAATTTTCCTAGATAAATTGATGTGGTCTTCTCATCTAACTCACTATTCTGAATTCCCATAGGTTTCGGATGATGGCCAGTATGTAATATTGTCTATCCGAGAAGGCTGTGATCCAGTCAACCGCCTGTGGTACTGTGATTTACACAAGCAAGCAAATGGTATTACTGGTGAGTAGTGTTCTTCCAGAAATGTTCTGAGAGTTATTTTTATAACTGAACAAGAAAATGAAGATAAAATAAATGTACTGAGCTAAATCAATTGTGTTCATACAGTTAAATATTTTTTTGACAGCGTACAAACACATATAGGACTAGAGGTTTCAAGTGAAGGGCAAGACCAAATGGTGTAGCTGAACACTGCTGTCAACCTACAACCTGATGCTGTGTTAAAGTGCTCCACACATTTTGTGATTGTTCACATGCCCATTCCCTACAACGTTTGGCTGTGGTGTGATTGTTGTATTCAGCTGTACTGTCTGAACTTAAAGGAGACTTATCACAGTTTTTTCTACTACATAGGAGAGCAGCATGATGATTGGGCACAGTTCCTAGTTACAGCAATGTAAAAACTTACTGACTGCTTGCTGCAGTTTTGATCAAATCCCTGTTTTATCTGCTACAGATCTAGCAGTTCTTTGGATGATGAGTCCTGTATAACACCTCCCACACCTCTGATTGGTAATTTTCTGTGTACAGTCTGCATATGCAGAAAGCTGCTAATTTGTTGGGTGGGGTTATACACAGCTGATGAGTATGGATGATCGCACATGGCAGTAGGCAGCTAAGTAGTCTAGTGATGAAATTGTGATTTAATCAAAACTACAGCAAGCAGATGAATAAGTGAAACATCTTTGAAACCAGGGTCCCCTCCTTCTACAGCATGCTGCTTTCATATAGGGCCCATGGAAAAGCTCTAGTTGATTGACAGGTCTCTCCTGATGGACACACATGGGAAACACTCATCAGTCATCTAGGACAGTGTGGGGGAAAAAAACATCCAGAAATGGTCCCGGACTGGTCTCGTCTCTATTTTTTTTGGTCCCTGGCCACACTTCAAAATGTTCTGAGCTGTAGCCGTGCAGCCAGGCTCTGATTTATGGTAACCTTTCATTTGGGTAGCATGAATCAAGACAGTGATATTCCCGTCTCCAAGATCCTAATACCAATATGTGGTAGGTGTAATAATAATAATGTTAACTCAAATCTAGTATAGTTCTCCTGATTAACCAGGTCTGTTACTTCCTGCGCAGGTCTGTTCAGCTTTTGGTATCCCAGGTTACGGCCACAAGCGACTAGCTAACTATCACTATATGAATGGTCGTAACAATGGATAGCTTAGCTGTAATGTCCTGTATATGAGGTAAGATACATTGCTAATCAGGAGAACTAGACCACATTTCTGATAATATTATTATTATTACACCTACTACATTTTGAAGTAGGATCTTGGAGATGGAAATACACCTTTTAAGCTGTACGAAGATCCTTTTTAGAGTAAAATCAAATTTCATAATGCTTTTAGGTGTACAGTGTGTTTCACTGCACAAACAGCTCTGCAAAGTGTTCTTACTATTTTATTAACAGGAGGTTGTGCTCAGTATCGCCCATTTTCTTAATTTAGCGATGTTCTAAAACGTAGAGAAGCCCAGTCTATAAGCCTGCTATCATTTAATATTGGAAATATATAGATGGTATGTTTGTCCTGTTTGGTAACATATGCAAGTTAATTTAACAACAGCGTACCTCTTGCAGCAAGGAAGAAGTAAAGAAGTGCAGTAATTCAACCTGTTTATTTTCTTCCTCGCTAGTATTTAATGAAAAGAAGTGTGCAGTCTGCCATTAAAGCTAATAAACAGCATAAATCACTCATTTAGGGTAAGTGCACATCTGACGTTTGTGCATCTCTGCAGAACGTCCAAAAACCTGGGTTTTTTTTAGCAGAAACTGAGTTTTCTGTGCTCAGCAGTGTCCCTCGTTTTTTGCTCGTTTTACGCCGGGTTTTCCAGCGTTTTTCTCGGCTGTTTTGAAAACTGAGTTTTTTGTGCACTTGATCAGCTGGAAGCGCTGGAAAAACGAAGGAAAGAAGTCACTTGCTCTATTCTTTGAAAAACGTTGTAAAAACTCAGTTTTGACTGAAAAAACTCAGTTTTGACTGAAAACGACCAGAAGAAAAACATTCTAATGAAGACAGCGTTTTCTAAACTCCATTGAGTATCATGTTAACCCAGACGGTGGCTAGGATTAACATAAATTAACATAAAACTCAGCAGAAAACGCCGACGTAAAACGTCCAAAAACAGCCCACAAAACGACTGATGTGCACTTACCCTTATTATTCCAAATTAGAAATGCCAACTTCTATATTGCTGTTTTATGTTAAAGCCATTTCACATGGCTCAGTGTTAGAAAATCACCTGCAGACATGAGCAATAAGATCTCAGATTTCTATCACATATTAGCTAGAAAAGCTAATATTTCGCTTTTAGTGTGGAATCCTCTACAGTGATTGGCATGCTGTGGGACTGAGGCATATTCATTATTTCTAGCCATTTTTTGATATTGGCATTAGGTACACTGTTCTTAAGATATCTTATACTTAGTTGCCATTTTTTGGATGACTACATAACGTAGGGAATATCTGCTTGTTTAGATAATTTTGCATTTGCCATTAAACCATTTCCTTTGGTACTGTCATTTCATGCCAGCACGGTAATTGAAATCCATTAAAAGGAGAAAATTGGATCCCAGCCCTTCTGATAACTTTACATGATGAATTTTTCACTTCCTTGGTGCCTGTTGGGAAGAGATTTTTGGGTTTGAGTTGGTTTCTTTTATTCACTGAAAACCAATTGAAATCATGAAAAAAATACACAAAACCACAATGAATTATTCACTCAGAATCCATTACAAAGTAACATTCATTAATATTGAATTTAAAATATGTGGAATGTAATGCTCATTTGCTGAGTTAAACGGTAGGAATCCTGCAGAATTTGCTGGCTCTGAATTCGTAAAGCACATAAAACTCTGTATAGTATAATTATTCTTCATAGATTTTTACCGAAATACAGTTCAATGTACAATATCAAGTCTGAACACCGAGCAAAGGGCCTCTCTCGCTTTTGTCTTTTTCTCTGATCTCTCTTTGTTTTTCTCTCTCTCGATTTTCATAATGTCACCAAAAAACACTGAAAGAATTGACATGCTCATTCTTTCCAAAACGTTGCAAAGACCAAACAGGTTTACGTTTCAGAGAGGATAATAAACCACGGGGTGAATGTCTTTTTCAGAATCTCATTGGTTTTACTGGGAATGATAAATGCTTGTTTTTGTTTGCCAAAAAAAAAGTAAAAAACTTCAGCAAAAACTCCCTGTGTGAACAGTTTTACACAAGCACAACACAGACATATCACACAAGTACAGCACCCACATGAGACCTCTTACACATGCACAGTACACATCAGACGCATCATACAAGTACAGCGCACACATCAGACATTTCACACAAGCACTGTGCCTCCATGAGTCCCCTTACACAGCACATACATCGAACTCGTCACACAGGCACAGCGCCTACATGAGATGTTTTATATTAGGACAGCACACACATCAGACATATCACACAGACACTAAGCCTGTGTGAGACATCTTATACAAGCACAGCACACACATCAAACTCATCACACAGGCACAGCACCTACATGAGACGTCTTATACAAGCACAGCACACACGTCAAACTCATAACAGACACAGCACCTACTTGAGACTTCTTGTATTAGGACAGCACACAGACATCAAACTCATTACACAAGTACAGTGCACACCTCAGACATATCACACAGACACTGCAGCTCCATGAGATGTCTTACACAAGCACAGCACACACTTCAAACACATTGCATATGCACAGCGCCTACATGAGATGTCTTGCTTTAGGACATCACACACATCAACTCATCATACAAGCACAGCACACACATCAGGCGTATCACACAGTCACAGTACCTACATGAAACGTCTTACACATGCACAGCACACACGTCAGACATATCACACCACGCATATGAAACACTTCACAAGCACAGCATACAGGTCACACACATACTGCATATACCTAAGAAACGTCACACAAGCCCATCATATATGTCAGTAACATCATCTCAGCATTTCACACCACAGCCTTCCATGAAACGGCTGTGATGAAGGCCCGGGAAGAACTTTTTTTTTTATGTGGAAGTGAAAGCCGGAATAAAAACATGCAAAATGCATACAATACTAAATGCAAATTGAGTGCCGTGGTTACATACTTTATATCTTACCTTGTAGCACCATTAAACTGCCCAGTGTCCTGACCATATTGCTATGGTGCCTAGTATGTGCTCAGTAGAAGATCCCCACAAGTACAGGAGGAACATACTAAGCTGTAGATATTGTCCTCAGTTGACTTCATATCGGTGCTAAAGATTGTGGGTTGTGACACATTGCAGAGTCTGGACTGATTCTGGGCTATTCTCTTTTTTATCATTGTCACGCTGCAGCGAAATTCTTGCTTATCTGACGTTCCGCTAGTAATCTATACCTGCACAACTTGACTTGAAATATATTTTCTTGTTCAGAAATTCAGTTTACACTTTATGGTCTTTTCTTTATCGAAATAGAGTTCCAGTTTTCATTTTCTTTTCGGCTATATTTGTGATTTATTAGAACTAGCACTTGCGGGATAACTCCATTTTTAATGACCTCTTTCAGCTGCTAGAACACTATTAATGGGCAGTATTCGATTCTGCGTTGTCAGCAGGGCAGGAAAAGAAAGAAGGAAGACATTAGACTTCACAAACAATTTGCTAATGCTATTGTAATTTTGACCTTTACATTGCTTTAATACACCAATAATGTTTGTTAATCCCCTACATTGATCGTTGTGTGGTTTCTCTTGAAATTGAATCCACCCATTTATTTAACGTTCTGCAGTTCAGTTGCCATTTCCTTTGCTGATTAGATTTCTATTTTCCTCAGTCCCCATTTGTGAAATTTAGTAAGCTTTGTTTTAAAAAAAAATGTTTTTATCAGTTTCAAAGTTATTGGGGCATGATAATGCAGGAATTTCTTTTTTATATAGTCTTATAAAATATTTTCCAGAATTTTTATTGCAAAGAAACAATATATGTTTGTATGTGTCAGTTCTTTCATAGCCCGATTCTAAAGAAAAATGTGTAGAAAGCCAGATCATTAATCTCACAAATGACATCTCGAAATCTAGGAATTAAAAATCTATAGTGCTTATTAGGTTAGATAAAAATTGTGTTTATTATAAGCACATATCAAAAGTAAAATGGATACATTCAAGAGATGTTTTGCAGACGCAGCGGCGGACAGCAGCTTCATAGCGCACAACTGAGCAATAGCTTACGTGTGTCATTGTTCACAGTTAATATGGTTATGGGCAAATTGAATTGGCAATTGCGGGCAGCTAATATTGGTGGTAAATGATCTTATATTCTCCTTTTTTTTCTTTTTTTTTTTTTTGTAATGACTTTAATTAAATTAAATTATGTAGATCGCATTTCACTGCTACCAGTAGAAATATATATTTACTAGTAAAAAGGCCCGATGCAATTGCATCGGGAGTGCGGTGAAATTAATTGTGTGTATACAGGCGGGTGAGTGGCTAGCAGAGTATACATGGGGCTCTGTGGGTAGCAGAGTATACAGGGGGCTCTGTGGGTAGCAGAGTATACAGGCGGCTCTGTGGGTATCAGAGTATAGAGAGGGCTCTGTGGATAGCAGAGTATGATGTGGAGGAGGCTGGAAGGGGTGAGGAGAGCAGAGGCTGGAGGGGTGAGAGGAGAGCAGAGGCTGGAGGGGTGAGGAGAGCAGAGGCTGGAGGGGTGAGGAGAGCAGAGCTGGAGGGGTGAAGAGAGCAGAGGCTGGAGGGGTGAGGAGCGGTGAGGCAGGAGGGGTGAAGAGAGGTGAGGGTGGAGGGTGAGGGTGGAGGGGTGAGGAGAGGTGAGGGTTTGGAGGGTGAGAGAGGTGAAAGGTGGAGGGGTGAGGAGAGGTGCGGATGGAGGGGTGAGGAGAGGTGCGGCTGGAGGGGTGAGGAGAGGTGCGGCTGGAGGGGTGAGGAGAGGTGCGGCTGGAGGGGTGAGGAGAGGTGCGGCTGGAGGGGTGAGGAGAGGTGCGGCTGGAGGGGTGAGGAGAGGTGCGGCTGAGAGGAGAGGAGAGGTGCGGATGAGGGGAGAGGAGAGGTGCGGATGGAGGGGAGAGGAGAGGTGCGGATAGAGGGGAGAGGAGAGGTGCGGCTGGAGGGGAGAGGAAAGGTGCGGCTGGAGGGGTGAGGGGAGGTGCGGCTGGAGGGGTGAGGAGAGGTGCGGCTGAGGGTGAGGAGAGGTGCGGCTGGAGGGGTGTGGAGAGATGCGGCTGGAGCGGCGACATCACCGCTCGGCGGCAGGACGTGGCTGCATGCTGGGGCTGATCGCAGGCCCAGTCACACGGCATTGTCCTCTGCGGCGGGTTGTGTGATGCAGAGAGGGATCAGTCCCTGCCCTCAGGTCACACATGTGACCTGAGGGGAAGGAGCGGATTGGGCGGTGTGTGGTAAACACAGGACGGCCATCCGATTGGTCCAGGACGCCGAGTCCTGGCTAATGGGATGGGCATCTGTGTGTACAACACAGCGGCCAATGCGCTCGCAGGGGCGGCGGCGGCGGCCAATGGGAGTGAGCGGGGTGTGTCAGGCTTTGTAGGCTGACACGGTCCGCTCACTCCCATTGGCCGCCGCCGCCCACAGGACGACGTCACTGGCTCCTGGCACCCGGCCAGAGCCCGTAGACGGCTACTCCACCAGCATAGTGACACGGAGGCCCCAGCGGTGAGAGAGTGGCGAGGGGCAGAAGCCACCGCCGGCATCCTGGCAGTGTGGACCTCGCGGAGGGCGCGAGGGCGGTGGCAATGAAACGGGGTCGACGGTTGGCAGAATGGCAGCGGTGTGAGGTAGTGCGACTGAGGATGGAGGAGGCTGTGAGGATGGAGGAGGCTGTGAGGATGGAGGAGGCTGTGAGGATGGAGGAGGCAGTGAGGATGGAGGAGGGTGTGAGGATGGAGGAGGCTGTGAGCATGGAGGATGCGAAGATGGAGGAGGCTGTGAGGATGGAGGAGGCTGTGAGGATGAAGGCGGCTGTGAGGATGAAGGCGGCTGTGAGGATGAAGGCGGCTGTGAGGATGAAGGCGGCTGTGAGGATGGAGGCGGCTGTGAGGATGGAGGCGGCTGTGAGGATGGAGGCGGCTGTGAGGATGGAGGCGGCTGTGAGGATGGAGGAGGCTGTGAGGATGGAGGAGGCTGTGAGGCTGGAGGAGGCTGTGAGGCGGGAGGAGGCAGTGAGGCGGGAGGAGGCTGGAGGAGGCAGTGAGGCTGGAGGAGGCATTGAGGCTGTGAGGCTGGAGGAGGCTGTGAGGCTGAAGGAGGCTGTGAGGCTAAAGGAGGCTGTGAGGCTGGAGGAGGTTGTGAGGCTGGAGGAGGCTGTGAGGATGGGGAGGCTGTGAGGCGGGAGGAGGCTGTGAGGCGGGAGGAGGCTGTGAGGGTGGAGGAGGCAGTGAGGCTGTGAGGCAGGAGGAGGCTGGAGGAGGCAGTGAGGCTGTGAGGCAGGAGGAGGCTGGAGGAGGCAGTGAGGCTGGAGGAGGCAGTGAGGCTGGAGGAGGCAGTGAGGCTGGAGGAGGCAGTGAGGGCGGAGGAGGCAGTGGAGCGGGAGGAGGCAGTGAGGCGGGAGGAGGCAGGGAGGGTGGAGGAGGCAGTGAGGCTGTGAGGCAGGAGGAGGCTGGAGGAGGCAGTGAGGCTGGAGGAGGCAGTGAGGCTGGAGGAGGCAGTGAGGCTGGAGGAGGCAGTGAGGCTGGAGGAGGCAGTGAGGGCGGAGGAGGCAGTGTGGCGGGAGAAGGCAGTGTGGCTGGAGGAGGCAGTGTGGCTGGAGGAGGGTGGAGGAGGCAGTGAGGCTGTGAGGGAGGAGGCTGTGAGGCAGGAGGAGGCTGTGAGGCAGGAGGAGGCTGTGAGGCAGGAGGAGGCTGTGAGGCAGGAGGAGGCTGTGAGGCTGGAGGAGGCAGTGAGGCTGGAGGAGGCAGTGAGGCTGTGAGGCTGGAGGAGGCAGTGAGGCTGCAGGAGGGTGTGAAAAGCTTATACTTACCCTCCGGCGACCGCTCGCTGCTGGGAGTAGTATCAGCCATTGTGCTGATAGGACCTTGGATGATGTCAGAATGACATCAGCGTTCGGCGGTGTGATTGGGGCGCTCACGGTCATGTGACATATCACATGGCCGGGAGCGGGCCAATCAGAGCGCCTAAGGCTGATGTCATTGTGACATCATGCAAGGTGCTATAAGCACACTGCGTGCTTTGTGAACTCCGGGCGCCGCTGTGGCGGGGGAACATGAAGATGTGGCGGGTGAGCGGCGGGCTGTGGGTGGAGGGGGGCAGTGTGTGGGGTATGATGCAGTGTGGTTTCCGGCGGCAGTATTTTTGGACTTCCGGCCAGCGACTCGCGATGGCGCATGCGCGCCATCGCTCGCAGGGCGCGTGATAGCGGCACAGTGGCCGGAAGCCCAAAACTGCAGATTATGTATAGAGATTATTTTAATTACAAAGTGCATCATGTGGTTATCGCTGAGGGGGTTGTTGAGGTATTGATCAAATGCATTAATACCCTAAGTGGTTGTGATTGTTCATTTAAGAAATTTAGAACAAACCATTGATCCTTATTTTTTTCTACATCTAGGGCAAACAAAATCACTGCATTGCAGAGACCATGTGTGATTAAGGCCCCATTCACATACTGCTTTTTTTGCTGCATATTTTTACGCATAAGCTCAAAAAAAGCCAGGAGTGGAACAATCAAAACCGGGAGTGGCACACTCAGAGGAGAGGTCTAATGGTGGGTTTACACGCCGCGATATCGGCGTCCAACTCCGATCCAACTCCGACAAAAAGTCACGTGGTTTGTGAGTTGGACCCGATATCGTTCCTGCATCGTACTGTTTGAAGGTACAGTACGATGCAGGAACGATGGTAATCCGATATCGGGGGTCGAATGAGCGTGCTATTCAACCGCCCGATATCGGATGCCTGTTGGAGCCGGATCATTGCGTGTAAACATCCAACTCCGATGTGTACGCCGACGCTACCCATTAACTCCCATGTTAAATGGTCGTTACTGGGTTGGTGGGCGTACACATCGGAGGGACGTTGTTTCCCGATATCGCAACGTGTAAACCGCCGATGCGATATCGGGAAAAGTGCTCAAAAAATGCGCGCTCCCGCGCCGTTGTATAGCGATATCGCCCCGATATCTGGACGTGTAAACCCACCATAATAGAAACAAGTGCTCCACTTATATGTTTAATCACCCACTCCTGGTTTGTGATGAGCTTGTGCTTAAAAATACGTAGCAAAAAAAGCAGTGTGTGAATGGGGCCTTAAGTCCATAAATGATATTCATCGGAAATACCTTTTCTTTAAATAGACTGAATGATTAAGGTTGAAAGTAGATGTATGGCTGCTGTGACATCACGCATTTGTTCCTGTCCGTGGGATCCTACTTTTTGTAGGACCCCACGGACAGGAAAGGACACCACAGGGGGTGACCTATTCTGTGTCCGGGTCCGAGATTGTCACGGATCCGGATACAGAATGAGCTGTGCAGGGGCGGGGTAATTTCACTTCGGCAATGAATAACATACATTGCAGAAGTAAATATAGTATGAAAGAAAGAGTTAAAAATAAAAAATCAGTATTCTCACCTATCCTCAATCCAACGCTGCCTCCAGCAAGGTCCGGGTGCTTATAGGGCCTGCGGTGATGTCACAATCCGATCAGCTGATCGGGTCACGTGACCGCGGTAACTGCAGTCATGTGACCCGATGGGGTCATTCCATGTCATGTGATCCAAAAATGAATATTTTTTTTTTACCTGACGTCTTCAGATTTTTTTTATTTTTTTTCTATATGAAGTACAACCTTAGTTAATTACAAAAAAAAAGTTTTGAATTTTTTTCTTCATCAGTTAATTTTTTACAGATTTTTAAAGTTTTAAAAAAGTGCGAATTTTGGCCTGGTATGACTTTACATTTGCTATCATATATCGGGCTAGAAATAAGATAGAGAAACAAATTAAACACCGTTGTACTCAGAATTGTACAGGCTTTCACCAGATATGTCACAAGAGGATCTTTGTTGATTTTTTACTCATGTGATCGCAAGCGCAAAACGTTAAAACGCATTTCCGAAAAATCAGCAAGCTTTAAATATTTCAAAAACTGCCCATGTGTCTGCTATGCTCTTAGCCACATCTGTACCAAATTTCAAGTTGGAGTCGCGATGGGATCATATTTTAAAATATTTTACTATTAATAGCGTCAATGGGTCATTCCATATCAAGTGATCTAAATATGAATATTTTTTTTACCTGACGTCTTTAGATTTTTTTTATTCTTTTTCTTTATGAAGTACTACTTTAGTTATTTACAAATTAAAAGTTTAAAATTTTTCTCTTAATCAGTTAATTTTTTACAGACATTTAAAGTTTTAAAAAAGTGCGAATTTTGGCCTGATATGGCTTTGTATTTTTTTATCTCGGGCTTGAAATAAGACAATGAAGCGGGAGAGGCATCATTTACTCAGAACGGTAACCGCTTTCATTTGATATGTTACAAGACTATGGTTTTTTTATATTTTGTTTGGGAAAAATAAAATTCAAAATTGTGATGTGCAGTTGTGAAATAAATGTTAGTTTGAAAATTGTGAAAAAAATGCCTGTGTGGTAGGGCCACGTCACACACACAGATATCTGTGCAGATATTGTTCGCAGATCTCTGGTTGCAGTGAAATCATGGACACAATGTTCCATTTTGTGGCTGTGTACAAATGGTACAATGTGTCCATGATTTCACTGCAACCAGAGATCAGCGAACAATATCTGCACAAATATCTGTGTGTGTGACGTGGCCCGTACTTGTATTCTTTGTTATATTTGTGCAGAGATTCAACTTGGGACCTGTCAAATTAATATATATTTTATTTTATGGCTGTATGAGTTATTACAACCTATTGAATAAAACATTTATATGCAACAAAAAAGAAACACAAAAAACAAATCCCGTAAGTGCGTCCTCTTCGTAGTCCTGGTTTGTACAATACATGAACTGGATGTTAAGAGTATTTTTCCCACTCCATTTGAAAAGTTGCATGGATGTTAAGATTTGGTCTGAATATGGCCTCTGGAGTCTAGCACAAGCTGCAAGGCGTTTCATGGTGCCACCTAAACCATCGCATATACCTTTGCCATAAGCAGTGGCAAAAAAGTGCCATTCAGCTTCCACTCCAAAATCTTTCTTGTGATGACATACATTTATAAAATTTTTCCTGTTTTTATACTGTGCAGAAGAGCCATCCGAGAAGTAGTAGACCTTGCTCAAACTTGGTAGGATATGTTTTTATCACAGAAATCAATTTTTTCTGGAACAAATGAAGAGCTATTGAATCATGAAGTAAGCACTCAGATATCATAACTACACTTTTGTACTTTATTTCTCCATTCTCATTGTAATAGATTGCAAAAGGGTGTACAGTTGCTTGTTCATTGTTCCAGTGAAATGACTGTGCTTCATCCTGAACAACAAAGGAATAGTTCTCTGAAAAGTCTATTACTGCCTCATTCAGTTTGATGCTTTCTTTGAGGTGATTGTAGTAGTCAGACTGCTGGCGAGCTATAAATGAGTGTTTCTTAAGGACTATCAGCTGTTCACAAAAACATTCTAGAAAATCTTCTGCACTTTTAAAAACAGTGTCAAAAGTACATCTGTCAACAGATATCCACTGTTTGCAAGTTATGTTATCTACCATAGTCTCTTCAAAATAGTGTAGCATTTTTTCTTTGAGAGCCAATACTGAAGGACATTTTTTGCAAATATTGACGTAACAACTGTCCAAAAAAGTAAGAAGACCGGGCACTGACCTGTTAATCCTTTTGACACTCCAGTTAGGTGAGGGTAGGAGCAGGTTGCTCAGCTGTGCAGCAATCAAATGAATATCCAGTTGGAAGACAAGCAGCGGCACTCATGCGTCCTGGTGCAAACCGGCTTTGTTTATTCATCGTGCATAATTATACAGGGAAGGTGCTCTCAGGGAGGGAGAGAGGCTGGAGGCGACGGTGACCGGAGAGCCCGTAGAAGCGGAAGTGTCACCTCCAGCCTCTCTCCCTCCCTGAGAGCACCTTCCTTGTACAATTATGCACGATGAATGAATAAAGCCAGTTTGCACCAGGACGTATGAGTGCCGCTGCTTTTCTTCCAACTGGATATTCATTTGAGGTAACAACTCCAAGTCTTTTCTGGACACAATATTTAAGACAGACATGCTTTGTAATCACCATGGTTGGACTCGCCAATTTGAATATCTTTCAGTTTACCCCCTTCAATCATGAGCTTAGTGTTCTTATGTATTGTACATACGCATACTGAGTGTGTACCACTACCACCAGCCAGGAGACAATTCTTTGGTCGCAGTTCAGCAAATTTTGAAAATCCTATTTTGGGAGAAGTGGAATTTTTTTCTCTAAAAAGTTCATATGTTTCTTTCAAATTGGTAAGAACCAGCCTCTTCTGAACATGAGTTTTCTTACCGTTCACTTTCATAGACACACAATATTTCTTGCCAGGGATAATTCGTCTCACTTCATCACTATTGTAAAAATCTTTCACTTTACCCACTATAACTTCATTCAATGTTTTGCCTGGTTTAGGATCAACTAGAGATTTGGCTTTTCTAGCCATTCTATTGGTAACATTCATTTTCTATTCTTTTGCATGTCCAACTCTTCGGTAGTGTAGTTAGTATCATGAACTGTTCACTTCTGCTATGGGTGGACTTACATTTATCTTTAAGCTGCGGAATGATCTCTGAATCAGTGTCATTTTTTTCTTCACCTTCTACTGTTTCACCCACCAGCTCAAGGGTCATTTTTTTTGTAAATGTTTCTAATTCTTTTTGGCAATAACCTGGATGATAGATTCTTTTTCTTGCAATGGGCGATTCTTCGATGTTAGAAAGTGATTTATTCAAATCCTCTATTGTTAAATCAGGAGTTGTATAATGCTCTCTGCTGGAAGTTACAGGTTCTTCAGAATTTTCTGCCTGCAGAGTATTTTTCTCTTTTGCAAGTTGCTTTCTACAGCTGTCACAAATTTTCATGCCTGCATTGATTAATGGATTTATATGAAACATTCAATCTTGTACCGGCCTAAGATTTTTATTTTTTATTGTTATGTGTCCAGTTTTTTCAAAAGGATTGCAACAGCGTCTATGATAAAATATTGTTCCTTGAGAAGTAGCAGCCATTGCTGTGTGAGAAAAATACAGTTAATATTAAGTAAGGAAGATGGGTAATAAAAATAAAGATTTACAGTACACTTGAGATAGAACTGTGTTACTATAAAGTGAGTTTTAGGGCTAGCGCACACGCAGCTTTTTCTGTATGTGGATAAACGCAGCAGTTTTGGTAGCTTTTTTCTACCAAGTTTTTACCACATCTGCATTTGTTTTTTTAATCGCTAGTGGAAATGATGGCAGCTTTTTTTTATATAAGTAGTGATAAATGCTGCGTTTATTGCAGCGATTAAAAAGTAGTTCAAGCAGTGAGTGTTTAAAAAAACACTGCATGTGTTTAACCCCATATAAATCAATTGGGGCTGTTTTTCTGAACGATGATCACTAAGAATAGCACTGTGTGTTTATTAGCCCTTAATCAGAAAAGCATTAAACTATTAACCCCTTCCTGACCTATGACGTATGAGGACGTCATGGACCGGTAAGGGGTGTTTGATGTGAGCTCCGGCGCGGAGCTCACATCAAAGCACCGACATCTCAGCTGATCTCATCAGCTGAGATGTCAGGGTAACAGCACCGATCGGATCCGGGATCCGATCGGCGCTGTTAACCCTTTGGATCCCGCTGTCAATCACTGACAGCGGGATCCAAGGCGGCTGCGGTGGGGAACGCACTGTTCCCCGCCTGCTCCGGAGATCCCGCAATAGTATCGTGGGATCTCCGTCGCTTACGTGACAGCCCGGGGTCCTGGCTAGACCCCGGATGCTGTCACTGAGCAGTTTACTGTTGTGGTTGGCAGGCGCTGCCAACCACAATAGGTCCGCGATTCTGGGAGATACAGATGAACTGCAGCTCATCTGTATCTCCCAGAAGCGATCGGACTGTGCAGCAAGGTGCCTCCTAAAGAGGCAGTGTAAAAATAAGAATGAATGAAAAAATAAAGTTTTTAAAAACCTGTAAAAAAAAAAAAATAAATAAATAAAAATATTTATATATATAAAAGTTCAAATCACCCCCCTTTACCCCCAATCACAATAAAAGTATTAAAAAAAAAAAAATACACATGTTTGGTATCGCTGTGTTCAGAATTGCCCGATCTATCATTGTATTAAATCTGTTAATGAGAGCCGTAAACTCCGTAATGGAAATTATGGTCCAAACGCCAAAATTCAGTTTTTTTGGTCGCCGCAACATTGCTATAAAATGCAATCACAGGCGATCAAAACTGCGGATCCCCCCAAAAATGGTATTATTAGAAACGTTAGCTCAAGACGCAAAAAATAAGCTGTCACACAGTCCCAGATCCCGTAAAATGAGAACGCTACGGGTCGCAAAACATGGCGCAAAAAGTCTGTTTTTGTTTTTTCTAACACTTCTGAATTTTTTTTCACCACCTAGATACCAGTAAAGGTATACATGTTGGGTGTCTACGAAGTCGTACCGACCCGAGGCATCAAACCGTCATGTTGGTTTTACCGTATAGTGAACATGGCGACTAAAATCTAAAAAAACAAACGTGTCATTGCACTTTTTTTGCAATTTCACTGCATTTAGAATTTTTTTGCAATTTCCCTGTACACTATATGGTAAAATAAATTATTGCATATGAAAGTACAACTCGTCCCGCAAAAACAAAGCCGTCATATGTCTATATTGACGGAAAAAGAAAAATGTTATGGCTCTTGGAAGCAGGGGAGCAAAAAATGAAAAACGAAAAATTCCCGGGTCATGAAGGGGGTTAATATAGATTTACTCAATCTTTAACCACACTCACCCATATTGTAGTATACAGAGTTCCTAGATGCCTTGTTTGCTCAGGATTGAAGATGTCCAGACATGTCTTACTTCCTGACTGCAGTGGGCAGATACTTAACATGATTGACAGAGCTGCTGGCCTGTCATCTGCTCTGCATTCACTATCTACCCCTGTTCATTCTCAGGTTGAGCTCTAACAAAGCTTTCTCCTATATGTCCTCTCGTGCTTCTAAGCTGTAACATATCAAAAAAAATAATACAGTAATGTCTAAAAATCATGGATTATTTGGTGAATATAGACCCCACACTTTTAGACCACAGGCTGAACAGATGTGAATTCAAGATTTTTGAATTGACACTATAATAGTTAAATATTTTAAAATATGATCCAATCGCGATCCCAACTTAAAATTTGGTACAGATGTGGCTAAGAGCCCAGCAGACACGTGCATTTTTGGAAAATTTTAAATTATGCCGATTTTTCGGAAATGCGTTTTAAAATGTTGCTTTTGCGTGGGTAAAAAACTAACAAAGATACTCTTGTGACATATCTAGTGAAAGCTTGTACAGTTCTAAGTAGAATGGTGTTTCATTTGTTTCTCTATCTCATTTCTAGCCCAAGATATGATAGAAAATGTAAAGCAATACCAGGCCAAAATTCACGCTTTTTTTAAAACTGTAAAAATCTGTAAAAAATTAACTGATGAAGAAAAAAATTCTAAACTTTTTATTTGTAATTAACTAAAGTAGTACTTCATAAAGGAAAAAATAAAAAAAAATCTAAAGACATCAGGTAAAAAAAATATTCATATTTGGATCACTTGATATGATGGAATGACCCATTGATGCTATTAGTAGTGAAATATTTTAAAATATGATCCCATCGCGATCCCAACTTGAAATTTGGTACAGATGTGGCTAAGAGCAAAGCAGACACATGGGCAGTTTTTGAAATATTTAAATTAAGCCGATTTTTCACAAATGCATTTTAAAATTTTGTGTTTGTGATCGCATGGGTAAAATATTAACAAAGATCCTCTTATGACATATCTGGTGAAAGCCTGTACAGTTCTGAGTAGAATGGTGTTAATTTTGTCTCTCTATCTTATTACTAGCCTGAGTTGTGCGGAGAAATGTAAAGGCAGGCAACACCGAAATTCACACTTTTTTCGAACTTTGAAAATCATTAAAAAAATATATATTTTTTTTAAATTTTTCTCTTCACATTTTGCATTGTCTGACAACCTATTATCAAATAACAAAATCTCAAAAGAATTAAAAATATAGAGGTAATAATCATTGGTTCACTTGACATGGAATGGCCCGATGACGCTGCTGGGTTGTGACATCACCGCAGGTCCTGTAAGCACCCGGACTATGCTGGATGCAGCGGTGGATCGCGGATAGGTGAGAATACTGATTTTTTATTTTTAACTCTTTCTTTTACTTAATTTCACTTCTGCAATGTATATTATACATTGCAGAAGTGAAATTAGAAGGTTAGGAGCAATTTTAGTGTTCTGAGCATGCTCAGTACACTAAAATCGGGTCTGAGTAATGATCAGCTGTTTACTCGGACCCGCGCTTAGGGTGGGAAATGCAGCAGACCCCCATCCTGGAATATAACCCCTCATCACTGGTATATAGCGCCACCATCACTCGTATATAGAACCCTCCATCACTGGTACACAGCACTTCATCACTGGTATATAGCGCCCCATCACTGGTATATAGCTCCTCATTACTGTATATAGCCCCCATCACTAGTATTTGGCCCCATCACTGGTATTTGGCCCCATCACTGGTATAAAGCTTGCCCATCACTGGCACCTGGCCCCCCTATCACTGGCACCTGGCCCCCCTATCACTGGCACCTGGCCCCCCTATCACAGGCACATGGCCCCCCTATCACAGGCACATGGTTCCCCTATTACAGGCACATGGTCCCCCTATTACAGGCACATGGCCCCCATATCACTGGCACATGGCCCCCATATCACTGGCATATGGCCCCCATCACTCATACATGGCCCCCATCACAGGTGTATGGGCCCCATCACTGATATAATAGCTATGTCGAGCTTTCTGCTGCTTTGACAGCAGCGTTTTTTTCTGGGGATAATCAGCATATTAACCTCATCTGCAGCTTCTGTGCTGCATGTCAGTTGGGAGTTGGCAGATGCAGTTAATAAGCCAGTTATATCAGCTTAACTCCATGCTTGTGTCCTGCCAGGTTGTGTCCAGTTTTGTCCAGACTCCCTGAACACAAACTGACAGGACAGATTTTTATTTGTTGATATATAGATATTAGGCTTTCCTGTGTCAGGAGAATAGCACACGCGCAAGTGACTCGCATAGTGTGCTGTCTGGGTGCGAGGTTTCCTCGCACCCATAGACTTTCATTAGCCATTCGCACGTCAAAGACTCGTTCAGTTGCAGCATGCTGCGAATGAACTCGCATTTGACTCGCAGTGCGAGTTCAGCGCAGAAGACACGCACCAGTGTGACCTGCCTGATATGGCCACACTGGTCCGTGTACAATGCCAGTTTCCCTCGCATTGCACCTGCGCAAGTCACTCGCACAGTGTGCCTCCACCTTAAAAGACATAGGAGGGTGGAGAGAGATGAGAGGCACTCAAGCGAGCTATTGTGACATCCCTCCAGCCTGTAGGGCATTAAATATTTGGGAATTTATTTAAGGAGAGATACGAGAGAGATATACAGACTAAACTATGCCGCGTTAATTAATAAAATTGTGACAGAAATGCAGAGATGGAGAGGTTTGCCATTATCCTTGTTAGGGAGGTGCCACCTTATTAAGATGTGTAGTTTTTCGAGACTCCTATACTCGCTTCAGACCTTCCCCCTTTTACTCCGTCACGTCGACGTAAATAGGAGAAATAGAGCTTTTACGACCTTTCTTTGGAAGGGTAAAAAAACAAGGATTAAGGGATGCACATTGCTGCTTATGCGAGAAGAAGGTAGGCTAGGGCTACCTAACGTATGGGGTTATAACATAGCCTGACTGACAAGGCATATCCTGGACTGGCTGAAGCACACTTGTAAACATTCGGACCATGCAATTGAGTCAGAATGGTGTGCTCCATGGGACCCGGTAGCCATTCTGCACTCAATGGACCCTTGGGTGAAAAACTCGATCATTTTCAAAGACACAAGGGGGGCTTGGAAAGCACTGCGAACGTACCTTGGTTTACCTTGGAAGATATCCAAGTATCTTAGTCCATGGCGACACCTGGACTTCAGCCAGGGCAGGGATAACGCACTCTTTAAAGTTTGGAGAGACACAGGCATTAAAACACTACAGGGTCTGATGCAGATGGAGGAGATGAGGTAGAGACATTCAGGAGGTGACGACTCAACACTTCCCATGCCTTACAGTATGAACAATTGAGACTACATTCATTCCACCGCTTAAATGAGTTAAAGACGGAATCCTCAATACATGGACTGGACACACTACTGACTAGGGATGTAGTGGACATTAGTGTGTCCACCTTATATGCCACTCTAAGGCAAGACCTAGTTTCCTCGGGGCCGCGCAGAATTTTTAAAAGATGGGAGGTAAGATTTACAGTATGAGGAGATCGAGGGGAAGATTCTGACGGCTTGGCGTGCGGTCCGTAGAAACTTCCTGAATGAGAGGTGGAGGGACATCTGTTTAAGGAGGCCGTCACACGGTTCAATATTGCGAACGATATCGTTTAAGTGATCTGCTTTTTGATCGCTTAAGCGATATCGTTTGTGCATCGCTGCGTGCAATCAAGTGATTTTACAATGTAAAATCGCTTGATCGTGACATCGCAGATATGAGAGCCGGAGCTCATATCAAGCGATAAACGCTTGTTCAATCTGCTTCATCGTGGTGTATGACACCACGATGAACGATCTCCCAGCGGTAGAGCCTATGCTGGGAGATGGTATCTATGGTAAACGTCGGGTTACTAAGCGCCGCGCGGCACCTAGTAACCCGATGTGTACCATAGTTACCAGCGATCTCGCTGCTCCACATCGCTGGTGAGTCTGTCTGTGTGACATCCCACCAGCGATGTGAGCGATATTGTTAGCGATCGCGCGTGCACGTGATCGCTTACAATATCGCTCGCGATATTGTAGCGTGTGACGGCCGCCTTAGAGTGATACATGGGGCAATTTTGGGGTTCAATATACCACCCAATGCATCTCATCCAGATAGAAAAGTGTCATGTCCAAAATGTGGGGACAATAGGGTGGACATGTTCCATAAATGTATGGCTATCCTCCAATACTGGAAGGTAGTGATGAACTGGGCACAACATATATTACAGCATCGTGTCCCACTGAATTCCATGTATGGATATTCCATAACCTGGGGGACCTGGGACTTGATAAGGTGCAGACAAAATTACTACATATCATTATGGTGCTGCACAAACGATTAAATTAGTTGACAGCAGTGGTGCCAATGCTACCACATCTATTGACTGATCTAAAGGATGCAATGCTGGTTGAGAAGATAGTACAAGTTTTTTGCGACAGAGACCTTTTATTATAAATCAACTTTCCAGGAGTGACATCCATAAGTTGATATACCACTTTCGCAACACGACATGGTATAACTTAGAAGAGTTACACGGCACGATTGGCCCATTGAAGGTCACGGACACCACGGGAAACAACCATAACACGTGACAGATCTTGTAGTAGTGGTCGCTTTGTGGAAGTGGAGTGGTTCTCAGGTTTTCTCTAGGGAGGGAGTTGCGGGATTGATAGTCGGGGGGGGGGGGGGGGGGGGAGAAGGGGGGTCTCTTGGGGATTGGAATTTTGCTATACTAAGCCTAAATTCTTATTGATTATAGACAATGGCACTTATAATGCCACACGTAATGTGAGTAGATCTGAGATGTATGCCTTCATGAACGTATAATTCATGTTTTATAGATGTTACATGTTGAGGATATTGTGTTGTACAACTGTATGCTATTTGTGAAACTTAATAAAAATAAAGTAGAAAAAAAACTTGGGGCCAAAGCACCATTTTGGTGGAAAACAATTGTAATTTTTATTTTAATCAGCCGAATTGTATACAATTAAGAGAATTGCCTGAGGGTTAAGAATACACACCCTAGATGAATTTCTTGAGAGGTGTAATATCCAAAATGGGGTCATTTGTAAAGATTTCTTTTGTTTTGTCATGTTAGGGGCTCTTCACATGTGACATGTTTGCAATCAATTCCAGTCACAATTTAGCTTTTTTCCTTCTGAGCTGTGCCATGCACACAAACAGTAGCTTTCCATCACATATGGGACATTGCTGTACTCAGGAGAAGCTGCAGAACAAATTGTACAGTGGATTTTCTTCTGTTACCCTTGTGAAAATCAAAAATCTGGGGCTAACTGAAAAGTTTTGTGAGAAAAATATGATTTCTCCTTCGCCTCATTGGGGGCCACAGAACGATGGGTTATGGTATTCTGCCACTAGGAGGCGACACTAAGCAAATGAAAAAGAAGCACAGTGGATCGACCCAGCAGTATATAACCCCCTGACTAGCACAGTTCAGACAGTTTTTTGCTTAGTGTCTTAAGAGGTAGACACTGTTTGTTATTTTCTCTTCATTGAGTTCCTTCAGACCGCTGCACCGTCCCTCCTCAGACCCCACAGTTGGGGCTCTGAGTGGTAGGTGATGGCCGGCTCCTGCAACATCCCTCCCCAGACCCACAATTGGGAATCTGGGTTGCAGGAGGTGTCCCTCGGGTCTCTGGCCACAGCATCACTGAAGATGGAGCTGCGCTGGGATGGTGGTCTGTTCCCCTGCCTCTTGTGGGTTCCAGGCTGGGGAGCCGTCTGGAGGTAGGTGCTGCGTCTGTCCTCCGGTGTCCCCCTGTGCGCTCCTGAGCGCGCTCCAGCGCTGCTCTCTGCGCCGGCCCCCCTCTCGGCTGGTGGCAAAATTTAGGCCCCGGCTTTGGGCCTGCAAATTTTTCTTCACCGTCCCTATTGTGATGCCGCGCCCCGGGAACGCCCCTGGCCAGCCCATCAGCCAATCGCGCGGGTCCACTCTGGGCGTCACTGGGGGGGCGTGGCTTAGCGTTCCCGCTCCGAGACACTTTCTGGGCTTCTGGGCGCCATCTTCAGCAGCAGAGGGACTTCTCTGCAGCACGGTCGGAGCTCGGCAGGGGGACTCAGGATTCTGGGCAGCGCTGCGCTTTCAGGTGACAGGGTTTAGCAGTGGTTATTTCCTGCTGGAACCCTAGGCTGTATAATGTGCTCAGCAGTGATTTGTTTCATTCTGCTGCAGCATTGTCTGTCTGCTGGCACTCAGCAGTGTATACCTCTGTGTATAGCAGGGAGGATGTCAGACAAGAAGAGCAAGAGAGCACCAAAGGCCTTTAATGTGTATTATGCCTTTTGCACTGCATGCAAGGCTGTGCTGCCCTGCGGTTGTTCTACCCCACTCTGCCAGGCCTGTGCCTCTGATTCCTCTCAGCCCTGTGCTTCTGTCTCCAAGCAGGCGCCTGTTGGTGAGGTTGTGCCCACTAGCGTCCCCGCTCTGCCGGAATGGGCAGTTGCATTGGCGCAGTCTGTAAGTCAATCCATACAGTAGCAAGTCAGCAATGCGGGAAGTGGAGCCGATTCTTCATTGGGCCGAATCAACGGAGTCGATACTGTCGGCGGTTGACATTCCGGGGATCGAGAATTGGGCGGTGAATTTTCTCAGTCGTCAGGGACCTGCATCAGGAGAGTGGACTCTCCATCCAGATGTACAGTTGTGGGCAAATGTATTGACACCCCTGCAATTCTGTCAGATAATACTCAGTTTCTTCCTGAAAATGATTGCAATCACAAATTCTTTGGTATTATTATCTTCATTTAATTTGTCTTCAATGAAAAAACACAAAAGAGAATGAAGCAAACAGCAAAACATTGATCATTTCACACAAAACTCCAAAAATGGGCCAGTCAAAAGTATTGGCGCCCTCAGCCTAATACTTGGTTGCACAACCTCTAGCCAAAATAACTGCGATCAACTGCTTCCGGTAACTATCAATGAGTTTCTTACAATGCTCTGCTGGAATTTTAGACCATTCTTCTTTGGCAAACTGCTCCAGGTCCCTGATATTTGAAGGGTGCCTTCTCCAAACTGCCATTTTTAGATCTCTCCACAGGTGTTCTATGGGATTCAGGTCTGGACTCATTGCTGACCACCTTAGAAGTCTCCAGTGCTTTCTCTAAAACCATTTTCTAGTGCTTTTTGAAGTGTGTTTTGGGTCATTGTCCTGCTGGAAGACCCATGACCTCTGAGGGAGACCCAGCTTTCTCACACTGGGCCCTACATTATGCTGCAAAATTTGTTGGTAGTCTTCAGACTTCATAATGCCATGCACACGGTCAAGCAGTCCATTGCCAGAGGCAGCAAAGCAACCCCAAAACATCAGGGAACCTCCGCCATGTTTGACTGTAGGGACCGTGTTCTTTTCTTTGAATGCCTCTATTTTTCTCCTGTAAACTCTATGTTGATGCCTTTGCCCAAAAAGCTCTACTTTTGTCTCATCTGACCAGAGAACATTCTTCCAAAACGTTTTAGGCTTTCTCAGTAAAGATTTGGCAAACTCCAGCCTGGCTTTTTTATGTCTCGGGGTAAGAAGTGGGGTCTTCCTGGGTATCCTACCATACAGTCCCTTTTCATTCAGATGCCGACGGATAGTACGGGTTGACACTGTTGTACCCTCAGACTGCAGGGCAGCTTGAACTTGTTTGGATGTTAGTGAAGGTTCTTTATCCACCATCCGCACAATCTTGCGTTGAAATCTCTTGTCAATTTTTCTTTTCCATCCACATCTAGGGAGGTTAGCCACAGTGCCATGGGCTTTTTAAACTTCTTGATGACACTGTTCACGGTAGACACAGGAACATTCAGGTCTTTGAAGATGGACTTGTAGCCTTGAGATTGCTTATGCTTCCTCACAATTTGGTTTCTCAAGTCCTCAGACAGTTTTATGGTCGTCTTTCTTTCTCCATGCTCAATGTGGTACACACGAGGACACAGGACAAAGGTTGAGTCAACTTTAATCCATGTCAACTGGCTGCAAGTG
Source organism: Allobates femoralis (assembly GCA_033576535.1). Lineage (NCBI taxonomy): Eukaryota > Metazoa > Chordata > Amphibia > Anura > Aromobatidae > Allobates > Allobates femoralis. The sequence continues at coordinate 302,978,689 of JARQOC010000001.1, read as the reverse complement.
TGATTTAGTTATTGCCAACACCTGTTAGGTGCCACAGGTAAGTTACAGGTGCTGTTAATTACACAAATTAGAGAAACAGCACATGATTTTCTAACAGTGCCAATACTTTTGTCCACCCCCTTTTTTATGTTTGGCGTGGAATTATATCCAATTTGGCTTTAGGACAAATCTCTTTTGTGTTTTTTCATTAAAGACAAATTAAATGAAGATAATAATACCAAAGAATTTGTGATTGCAATCATTTTCAGGAAGAAACTGAGTATTATCTGACAGAATTGCAGGGGTGTCAGTACTTTTGGCCACAACTGTACATAACAAACTAATGTCCATCACCGCCGGCTATGGCAGCTAAATAATCTTAGGAGAGGGAGAGGAGGGGGGGGAGGGAGGGGTAGGTATAGTTGGGGAAGGGAATGAAAATTTAGGAAAGGGACCATAGCTGCTGCAGCACGAAACAACTTCAAGTAAAGCCAGGGTTACTCATGAGTTCGGGCCCGCTGAATTTAAAATTCTTCGTCTCTCTTGCCAGCTTGATAGAGTCGGAGGTACATGGTGAGATGGGGCCAATCTGGCAAGTCTACTTGGGGCAGGTCGAAGGCGTTCAGAAAAGCGGGTAGATCCCCAATTCTGCGGAACAAGGCGGACTTCCCATCATTATGGGCAGCACAGTGGCTTAAGTGGTTAGCACTGCAGCCTTTGCAGCACTGGGGTCCTGACGTCCTGGGTTCAATTCCCACAAAGGACACTAAGGACAACATCTGCAAGGAGTTTGTATGTTCTCCCCGTGCTTGCGTGGGTTTCCTCCGGGCACTCCGGTTTCCTCCCACATTGTAAAGACATAATGATAGGATGTTTAGATTGTGAGCTCCAAGAGAGACAGCATTACTGATGTATGTAAAGTGCTATGGAATTAATAGCGCTATATAAATGAATAAATATTATATTATTATTATCCTTATGAGCGATTAATTGAAACGGGAAACCCCATCTGTAGGCGATACCGTTGGTTTTGAGGAGCGACAGAAGAGGTCTTAGACCCCTCCTCTGCTGTAAGGTGCGTCTGGCCAGAACTGGGAATAAAGTGACCTCTGCATCAAGGAACCGTACAGGACCCCGCTGTCTGGCCTCCTGCATAATGGCCTCCTTAGTGGTGTAGTAGTGCACGCGGCAAATAATGTCACGGGGCCTGGAGTCCTCAGATGGTTTAGGGGCCAGTGCTCTATGCACTCTGTCCATAGTGATTTCAGAGTCTATGGGGTCGTCCAGGATGGTATTGAAAAGCTGCTGTACTGTCAATCTTAAATCCACAGGGGAGACTGATTCTGGGAGTCCTCTGATGCAAATATTATTTCTACTATTTCTGTTCTCTATGTCTTCCTGACCATAGAGAATGTCCTCAGTCATATTGGAGTGAAGCTGCAGAATCTCTCTATGTGCCTGCAGCTCATCTAACACACCCTCCTGCACAGCCTCCACATCCTCAACCCGTGCAGTGAATTCAGCTTTTAGAGTTTGCAGCTCCCTCCTGTATGAGCCCTCCAGCCTGTTTGCCAGTCTATCCAGATCTCTTTTAGCAAGGAGAAGCTTGAGAAGTTTACTTAGCTCAGTGGGGGGTAGATTTGCTGCGTCCTCCATCAAGGCTGTGTCCTCATCAGAGTCCTGCTGTAATGGAGCATAGCGGCTTCCACAGTCACTGGCTTCCTGCGCTCTAGTCCCCTTAGGCTGAGAGGACTTCGCCATCTTGGCCCAGCTGTGTGTCTGACTGGCAGAGCTGGAAGAGCGGAGAAAGCGATCGATATTGCCGCCAGAACTTGGGGGAACAGTGCCAGGGCCTCCCTGTGACTTCCTCGACTTGCCCATAAGGATATCGCCGGCGGTGAGGAGGTAAAAGTGGCGTTACTGGGGGTTCAGGAGCGGAGCAGCTCAGAACAGCGTCCTATCTCCTCATCAGCCAGCCACGCCCCTTGATCCCAACTATTATTCCTAAAACATGGTTTCAAAAACATCGACGTCAACTCAGAACTTTTATATGGAAGAAGAACAAACCCAGTGGCGCAAGGTCTAGTTTAGGAAAACACAAAAAGAGAGAAGGATTGTGAGTTCCAAATTTATTTAGTTGCTACTATGATCAAATTTTATCAAAATTGGTTACTAGAAGGCAAAGACATTCCCAGGGTTACTATAGAAAGGTCATTTATAAAAGATAAATATTTAAAGCCTTTTATTATAGCACATTTGTTGATCTTTCCAAACCTCCGCCAAAGTTTTTAACTTTAAAAGCTACTATAGTTGCATGGAGGAATCTGCTCATTAATATTCAATTTTTGTTTAAATCAGTCAGACCTTTATTTGTTCCGATAATCATTTTAATTTCCTATTCCCAAGTTAGATGTCACTACATGGATTCAAAAGGGACTGACAAATATCACTTGTCATATATGATACAGTCTATATGGAGTCTAATGCATGGGTATAATGAGACATACGCTTCTTAAGCAGCTCTTGTATTGCTTCATACAAGTTAGTGCATCAGCAGGATAAAGTAAATGTAAGTTGCAGAGTGCAAGGCAAACAACCAAGGACATCAGAGCATTAAAGCATAGCACAAGTCATTCAGAGTCTATTACTTTCCTGTCAGATGTTGCTGGCAAACAGGAGGATTCTGTGTCCACAAATGATTCCAGGCAGAGTCAATCCAGGCTTCAGAGAGCAAGTCACAAACTGGTTTCAGACCTGATTCAGGAGCACAGGTAAATCATCTGAAACTGATTAAAAGGGCAATTGGCAAGGAACAGGGCAGGGACATCAAAGCTGAGGACTCCATATTGTTTGAGGGCTAATGTCAATGCACAGGACAGGAAACAAGATGGCCGACGACAAGCTGAGAACTCCATATTGGTTGAGGGCAAAAGTCAATGCACATGACAGGAAACAAGATAGCCGACAAAATACACTAAATGCAAACATAACAACAGATATAGCAAAAAAGACTGAAAACCTTACACTACTCCCCCCTTAGGGACAGCCTCTGGATGGCCCCAGTCCAGGCTTTCCCGGGTACCTCCGATGGAACTGGAGGAGTAACCGAGGAGCATGGAGATTGGAGGCCGGCTCCCACGAGTTGTCCTCAGAAGAATAGCCCTGCCACTTTACCAGGTATTGCACCCCGTTTCTACGCAACCTGGAGTCCAGGATCCTTTCCACGACAAACTCCTCCTGGCCATTGTTCAGTACCGGAGCAGGAGGGGAAGAAGAACGACCAGGGAATGAATTGGGAGTCACAGCCTTTAGTAGAGAAACGTGAAACACGGGGTGAATCCTCATAGATCTTGGCAGTTGAAGGCGACCGGCAACGTTACTGACGAGCTTATTAATCTTATAGGGCCCAACGTACTTATGACCCAATTTGGACGATGGTACTCTCAATTTGAGGTTCTTAGTTGATAGCCAGACCAAATCTCCTACCTTGAAGGTTGGTGCAGGTTTACGAAACCTATCTGCCGCTTTTTTATACCTGTCCTGAGCGGATTCCAGATTCTCTTTAAGCAGATCAAGATTCTGTTGTAGAGAGGTGATGGGAGAGGTGTATCTATGGGAAGTCGAGGAAGAATGTTAGGATGATAACCCAAATTGGCATAGAATGGTGACTGCTTGGTGGAAGCGCTCTGTGAGTTGTTGTAAGAGAATTCAGCCAGTGGGAGCAAATCCACCCAGTCATCTTGTAGGTGGCAGATAAAACAGCGGAGATACTGTTCTAGGGTCTGATTAGTCCGCTCGGTTTGTCCATTCGTCTGCGGATGAAAGGCAGAAGACAGGTTAACTTTGATGTCCAACGCAGCACAGAAGTGCTGCCAAAACTTTGAAGTGAATTGCACCCCTCGATCAGATACAACCTCATCCGGTACGCCATGCAGGCGAAACACGTTTTGAATGATTAAGTTCGATGTGTGTTTCGCAGTGGGTAGACCCACACATGGAATAAAATGGGCTGCCTTTGTTAACCGATCCACCACCACCAGAATTGTGTTCTTCCCTTGAGAGGTTGGCAACTCCACGATGAAGTCCATAGATATGGATCCCCATGGACGGGATGGAACGGGTAGGGGTTGTAATAGACCCGTAGGCGAAGATCGTGGAGTCTTGCATCTGGCACAGACTTCGCAAGAAGTGACGTAACCTAGAACGTCTCTTCTGTATGTGGGCCACCAAAAGAAGCGAGACAGGAATTCTTGAGTCTTCAGAACTCCTCTATGCCCTGCTATCTTAGAATCGTGGACGAGTTGCAGTACTCTCACCCTGACTGCTTCAGGAATATACAGGCGTTGCCCCTGAATCCACACACCATTCTTTTATACAAGACTTACTTCACAAGACGGTTGTGCCAGCCAGGGATCCGTATGGTATGCTTCCTTGATGTCGTTAAGCAAGTCTTGATTATGAATCACTCCCAGGAACCTGGAATCAGAGATAACAGTCTTACGAGACGTGAGTGGAATAGTTTCAGTTGAGTGTAGTCTAGACAACGCATCGGCCTTTCCATTCCGCGATCCTGGCCTATATGAGATAACAAAACTGAATTGGTTTAAGAAAAGACTCCAACGAGCCTGGCGAGGAGTCAAGCACTTAGCCGATCTGATAAACTCAAGATTACGGTGGTCAGTCAACACGATTATCTGCTGTGCAGCTCCCTGAAGGTGGTGTCTCCATTCCTTGAAGGCTGCGATGATGGCCAACAATTCTCTATTACCCACGTCATAGTTCCGTTCTGCAGGAGACAACCGCCGGGAAAAGAAAGCACAGGGATGTAAGACTTCTTTCTCACCTGTCCTCTGGGAGAGGATAGCTCCGATGGCACTGTCTGAGGCATCCACCTCTATTATGAAGGCAAGTTCAGGGTTAGGATGCACCAGAATAGGTGCCGTGGTGAATTTCTCTTTCAAACGGGAAAATGCTTCTTGAGCCTGGGGGGTCCAGGTAAAAGCAGAGTTCTTGCGGGTAAGCCGCGTAATGGGAGACACTACCTCAGAAAAGTTCCTGATAAAACGCCTGTAGAAATTAGCAAACCCTATAAAGCACTGGACCTCCTTCACATTCTTGGGGACTGGCCAGTCTTGAGTGGCTTGAATCTTACTCTCATCCATACTAATTCCTCGTGATGACATTACATACCCCAGAAATTGGATCTCCGTCTGATGGAATTCGCACTTCTCCAGTTTGATAAACAGATGGTTTTGTCGAAGGCGTTCTAAGACCATCTTCACATGTCTGTGATGCTCCTCTGTGGAATTAGAAAAAATCAAAATATCATCCAAATAAATGACAATGAATGTATCCAGGAGGTCCCTAAAAATGTCATTCACCAAATGTTGGAAAGTTGCTGGAGCATTACATAAACCGAAAGGCATTACTAGGTATTCAAAGTGTCCGTAGCGTGACCTGAAAGCTGTCTTCCATTCATCCCCAGGTCTAATTCGGACCAAGTTATAGGCCCCACGGAGATCCAACTTAGTAAAGAGTTTTGCATGCCGTACTCTCTCCAATAATTCAGGGATCAACAGTAGTGGGTAACGGCTTCTGATCGTGATCTTATTGAGCTCCCGATAGTCTATACAGGGCCTAAGAGATCCATCTTTCTTCTTCACAAAGAAGATTGGTGCACCAGCAGGAGATGAAGAGGGGCGTATGAAGCCCTTGGCTAGATGTTCGTCTATATAGTCTTTTAGAGCCTTTAGCTCAGGCCCTGCCAAAGAGTAAATCTTGCCAAAAGGTATTCCTGCACCTGGTAACAGGTCTATTGGACAGTCATATGGACGGTGAGGGGGTAGCAGGTCTGCGTTCCTTTTGTCACACACGTCAGCCTACTCACGGTATATTGCTGGTAGCTCAGAGACTGATGTTGGTCCTGTAGGAATGGAGCAGACTGAAGCTTCTGGACTTATCTGTTTCTCCAGAAAGTGCAGTTCTTTAGTTTCCCAGTTAATCGTAGGATTCTGAGCCTGCAGCCACGGCAGTCCTAGAATAATAGGGAAATGAGGAGAAGAGATGAGCATAATTATTGTCAATACTTTAGATCGCTCAGTAAGTAACTGTGGCGCATGAGCCGCAAAGAACAGTTTGCATTGATTAATGAATCCCCTGAATTTTTCCCATTCACCGCCAAAGCGGAATGGTGGTAGCTTGGGGATTCCAATACCTGGGGTTGAAGTTGGGGTGTGGACTCGTCCCTCCAGAACCTCAATCCGGGTTCGTAAGTCCTGCGTGGTTTGTCCGAACACCTGCAGATTTTGATCACCGCGATCCCGCAGGCTTGCAAAGCTGGCCTTCAATGCCTGTAGGTCAGCAAGGATTGAATCCGTCACTTCGCACAGATGTTTAACGGGGTCCTCCATATTCCCAGAAGCTGTACGGCAGAGAGGCTGGAAAGGAAGAAAAGGAGCACAATAGTGTTTACCTGTGGTAACACTCCTGACTTAAAAGAAGGGAATGTGCTCACCTGGAGGGGTTGTGAGAATCCACAACCACTATCATCACATATATCGATATCTCGGATCCACGGTCTGCAGCGGCTCCCCAATGGCAAAGATTCCGAAATCTCTATACAGGTGGCAGCAGATGCAGCACTGTCCCAGACCCAGCAGATTCTATTATGGCTCCTGAATCTGTTATATATGATACAGTCTATAAAGAGTCTAATGCATGGGTATAATGAGACACATGAGACATACGCTTCTTAAGCAGCTCTTGTATTGCTTCATACAAGTTAGTGCATCAGCAGGATAAAGTAAATGTAAGTTGCAGAGTGCAAGGCAAACAACCAAGGACATCAGAGCATTAAAGCATAGCACAAGTCATTCAGAGTCTATTACTTTCCTGTCAGATGTTGCTGGCAAACAGGAGGATTCTGTGTCCACAAATGATTCCATGCAGAGTCAATCCAGGCTTCAGAGAGCAAGTCACAAACTGGTTTCAGACCTGATTCAGGAGCACAGGTAAATCATCTGAAACTGATTAAAAGGGCAATTGGCAAGGAACAGGGCAGGGACATCAAAGCTGAGGACTTCATATTGTTTGAGGGCTAATGTCAATGCACAGGACAGGAAACAAGATGGCCGACGACAAGCTGAGAACTCCATATTGGTTGAGGGCAAAAGTCAATGCACATGACAGGAAACAAGATAGCCGACAAAATACACTAAATGCAAACATAACAACAGATATAGCAAAAAAGACTGAAAACCTTACACGCTAGTATTTTATCAGGAAACCAGCTAATCCCCTTTTAATCTAGTAGGGACATGTATTGACTCTCCACACAGGAGAGGACTACCTGGCTGGCCATAAATAACCATTTGACTAATAAAAAAAATAGCATTCTTATTTCCCCAAAACAAAAGATCTACTATTTAAACCAATAGATGCCTCTAGATGGAAAACCAATTCTTTTTATAGAATCTTTAATGATGACATGGCATTAGTGAAATCAAATAACATCTTGGCTTGGGAGAGAGACATTAATATTCAAATCGACAAGTCTCAACTTTCCAGGGTCCTGGAGATCACTTTTTCTAAAACGGCTTTTGCAACCATTCAAGAGACTTATTACAAAATGATCTCCAGGCGGTACTGGACTCCTCAGAAATTTAACTCCATTGATCCAACCCTATCTCCACTTTTTTGGAGGAATTGTGGAAAAATCGGTTCCGTTTCCCATATCTTTTGGAGTTGTCCAAAACTCCTTGGCTTTTGGTCTGATATTAAACAACTAATTCCTGGGGGCGTGGCCTAGCTATGGAGCGGGATAGACGTCTCTTCTAAGAGCTCCGTGGACCCCGGGGAAGCCAGCTTTCTACCTGGCACCCCAGCACCCAAACGGCCTCATAAACGGACACCCAGCACCCCAAGAAGCCGCAGCACAGCAGAGGGCCGCCGGAGCTGAAAAGCAGCGATCTGTCTGCGCTGCAGACCGCCGCAGCTCTTACTCCTGCACTCCACAAAATGGCCGCGGCTCCAGCTTGAGAAGAAGGAGGACGCCCCACTCACCAGCTCTCTAGCCGCATCGCTTCTACAACGGAGCGTCCTGCCTGGAGGCAGTGAACTGTGTCATCTGTCGGCTCTGCATGAAAAACGGCCCGGGTAGCAGGAAGCGCTGCCATAGCGCTCACAGATAAGTGCTCCTCTCCTCATTATCCACTTCCTGCTTCTCTTCTGGTGCCATATATATACAGGGTCCAGCTTTGTCGCACTCCATGCACATAAAGAGACCCAGGATCAGGCCAGGTTGAGATAGCTGCAGCTCTGGGCATTTCCCCTCCCAGGCACTTATACTGTGACAGAAGCATACCAACTACCCAGCAGTGGAACATTCTTCAGCACACATTTGTAATACATAGACTAAGTACCATATCTTTCAACTGCTCCTTTATTAATCTACCCAGAGCGGCGTGGAGGCGGATAGTTCCTTGTTACAGCGGCGCTGTTTTCTGCCTGGCCGACCTTGGAGACCCGCAATCATGCCAAAATCCCGCCGCTCATCCTCCTGCAACCCTCCGCCAGCTCCACGGAGGAGGGAAGCGGCGTTTGACCGGCTTTTTCAGGCCGGGAGATCCAGCACAGGCGCCACAATCATAATGGCGCAGGAGATGAAGGGGGGAGGAGCGCATGTAAGTAAGCGGTCGGCGGCGGAGGGAGAAGGGAGACTGCTGGCTACTGGAGCTAAGGTCCCCAGTACTGCTCCATCGAAGGGGACCTCACTTCAGCCCACATTACAGGTACCCACTGAGAGAGCAGAGGCACTAATGGAGGACAGCCAGACTGCGGAGAGGGGAGGAAGAGATACTGCACAAAGCAGCAGTGTAGCTGCTCAGGACTCACTACTGGCCACCCCAGAACTACAGGCCATCTATGCCCTGATTAGCACACTCCCGACTAAGAATGACCTAGATCTCATGGTCGCCAGAATGGAGGCTTCACATGAAAAAGCCCTCTCTGCCCTGACTACTGAGGTGCACCAGGTAGAGCAGCGCACCTCCTCCCTAGAAGAAAAGGTCAACGCCCTTTCCTCACAAGTCTCTAGGATGGGCCAACAGCTTGAGGACACACAATTACAGTTGCAGACCCTAGTCTTATTGCAGGACGACCAAGAAAATAGGGGTAGGCGGAATAACATCCGCTTGAAAGGCGTACCGGAGTCTATTCCTGCAAGCACCCTGACCCAAAGAGTCTGTGAAGTGTTTAATATGGTCTCCAAGAAGCCATTAGACTCCCCTTATACTATTGACAGAATCCATCGTGTCTCTCGCCGGGGACGGATTGATGCAGCCAATCCACGTGACGTTCTGTGCAGGCTACACTATTATACTGAGAAGGAGGCCATCCTCCGTGCAGCTTGGTTGTGTGACACTCTATTCCTAGATGACGCGGAGATTAAACTTTTCCCTGACATTTCGGCTCGCACCCTGGCAATGCGACGAATGCTTCACCCCCTGCTTGTGAGAATCAAAGACTTAGGTGCCACATACAGGTGGGGCCATCCGTTTCATTTAATTGTGCGACGTGAGGAGGAACTCTTCTATTTGAAGACACCAGATGAGCTGCCGGATCTATTTAGGTTTTTAGACACCTCCCCCATCACCATCCCGAACTGGCTGCAGTGGGATCTATCTCGACCTCCCACACAGCAGGAAAGGGGAAGGAGACAAGACCGCCGCTTCTCGCAGCAGCCCCAGCAGAAGAAGACCCGTCGCCGTAGAAGGGAAGGGGAGGACTGGTCCACACCTCCTCCATGAGCTGAACCACTGGGTTTTTGTTTGTGCTTTTTCTCTTTCTCTTTGGGCCTCTCTCTGGTTCTTTCACAGGACTTAACGTTGGAGACGTCCCTTGCTTACAGGGAATGGATGCATTGTAACCTCTATTTCAGCTTATCTTTTTCGTTTGTTAACCACTGATATACTGATCTGCTGGAGGGTTTTGTTTTGGGTTGGCGGGAGGGGGATGTTCGGTTAAGCCCCTTTCCACTGTCTCCCTCTAACAATTTACTATACCTCCTTAATATTGATGCCGGTCCGCAGGCTGGCTGACACGTCACGGAGGAGGGCAGTGGTAAGATTTAGGGTAAGCCATGGTACCATGTAGCACTCACGTGTGTTTCACACGTGAGTCTTTCAGTCTAATCTGTAATAGCCGGTGTACCTGGGTCTAGCTCCGCCTGGTTTTCCACGTTCCCCGGAAGAAGTGTTTTCTATAGTCTCCTTTTTGTCATCGACGGAGACTTTATACTTCGGTTATTTTGTTATTGATTATTGACTAATCTTTGTACTTTTTCTATTTTCTTTTGAACTCTCCCTTTTTTCTCTTCTCGGCCTCTTTTCTTTTCCACACATACCCGTAACTCTTTTCTTCCTTCCTGTACTTACCCTACTTCCCTCTCCTAGGTCTTACCCAACTTACACCCTACCCCCATCTTACCCCCCTCGGGCGAGCCGAATCTACTTACAACAACAGATCCGGGGAGGATGCCCGACTTCGCTATGTCTGAAATCCGTTGCGGTACACTGAATGTGCGCGGCCTCCATAGTGCTGGTAAGCGATCAATCTTGACACATCTCCTCAGAAAGGCTGACGTTCACGTGGCATTTCTTCAGGAGACTCATTTATGTGCAACTAAGGTGTACAAACTATCTAGCCACTGGTATCCAGATGTCTATAGTAGCTTCTCTCCGGACACAAAATCACGGGGAACGAGTATCTTACTCTCCAGATCTGTGCCTTGGGAATTTATTGACTCCGAATGTGATGATTTGGGCAGACTACTGATGGTTAAGGGTCGCGTGGCCTCCCAGATGTTCACATTTGCCTCTGTTTATTTACCAAATAGTGGCCAGATTTCTGCGCTTACGGATTACATGGAGAGAATTGGGGCTTTCACAGAGGGAATCTTAGTGTTAGGTGGGGACCTTAACATGGCCTTAGACCCTTTTGTGGACACGTCCTCTGGGTCATCCTCATTCTCTGCTGCCGCCCTACGCAGACTTAGACGCCTCCTCCATGAACACCAACTTATAGATACTTGGCGACTTTTTCACCCAACGGACAAAGATTTTACATTTTTCTCGCAAGTGCATGGCACTTATTCTAGAATAGACTACCTCTTCGTGGGCCACGGGGATTTACATCTTCTCAGGGGGGCCGACATAGATCCCATTGTCTTTTCAGACCATGCGCTATGTGTGGCCTCGATCCTACTGCCATTGCCCATTCAAAGACAGTGGCAATGGAGACTAAACACCTCTCTTTTGGAGGATCCTGTGACCCTCGGGGAGGTGAAGACGACCTTGAGGGATTTTTTTAAGACCAACGTTATGCCTGACTCGTCTCCGGGCTCTATTTGGGAGGCCCATAAGTGTGTGATCCGTGGAATTCTCATCAAACACGGCTCGAGGATCAAGAAGGGGAGAGACTTGGAGTTGTCGGCCCTGCTTGCCCGAATAAGAGCTCTGGAGACGACTCATAAGAGGCGACCCGGGGATGGGGCGACAGTGGATTTGGCCAAGGCTAGGGAAGAATTAAGGAAAATGCTGAATACCAAAGCTAAATGCTGGCTAGCCAAATGTAGAAGGAATTTCTATGAATACGGGAATAAATGCAGCAAATCTTTAGCAAGAGCCCTACGACAGCAAAGGTCTCGCTCTTTCATACCGGGCATTGGAGAGGGGGGCCGGGGGGGGGCAGTCCAGTCTTCATCGGTTATTGCAGAAACCTTTAGACAATATTACGCCTCGCTTTATCAGGTGGATGGCACCAATCCCCTCACACAGTCAGACTCTTTTATACCAAAAATTGTAGATTACATCACTTCTTCGGGTCTACCCAGGTTGAGACCGGTGGAAGTTGAGGCCCTGGAGCGTCCCATCACAGAGGCAGAGGTCCTTGCGGCTATTGCTGTGACCAAAAATGGTAAAGCCCCTGGCCCAGACGGGTTTCCAGCCATTTATTATAAGAAACTTAAAGAGTGTCTCATTCCAAATCTAATTCAATTCTTCAACAACTTGAATAAGTTCGAACCGCCTCACACTGATACTCTGAGGGCACACATTACGGTTCTCCCGAAACCTGGCAAAGATGTGACTCAATGCGGCAGTTATCGCCCCATCTCTCTCCTCAATGAGGACATCAAGATCTTTGCGAGGGTCCTGGCATCGAGGCTCTCCCCCTTACTCCCTGACATTGTACACCCGGATCAAGCGGGCTTTATGGCGGGGAGGGAGGCTCGTGATAACACTACTAAAGCCATAAACCTCATCCACCGTGCAATCTCGGGCTCAGTCTCCTCTATGCTGTTATCCACTGATGCCGAGAAGGCGTTTGACCGGGTCAACTGGGTCTTCATGGGGGAGACTCTTCGCTCTTTAGGCCTGGGGGAGAACATGATGCGTTGGGTTCTAGCCCTTTATTCTGGTCCCACTGCCAGAGTTCGGGCGAATGGTGTGCTCTCAGATTCCTTTACTATTCACAACGGCACGCGCCAGGGTTGCCCACTTTCACCACTAATTTTTATTCTCACCTTAGAACCCTTCCTGAGGCATATAAGAGCAAATTCTGATATTACCGGTATTGTGGTTGGACATAAGTCTCATAAGGTTGCCGCTTATGCTGACGATCTATTGTTTTTCATTTCGAATCCAATGATCTCCTTGCCAAACTTGATGAGGGAATTCCAAACCTTTGCTACCCTGTCCAATTTTAAAATTAATTTCAGCAAATCTGAAGCGCTAAATATCAATTTGCCGCCCCGCTCCCTCAATTCACTCCGTTCCTCTTTTAATTTTAAATGGGCACATCATTTTATTTCCTACTTGGGAATCAAGCTGTCCAAGAACCTGAAAGACTTATATCGGATTAATTTCCCCCCGCTCTTACAAAAGGTGGAAGCTGACTGTGTGGGGTGGGCCAGGTCCTCCTTTTCCTGGTTTGGCAGGTGCCAGATTCTGAAGATGAACATTCTCCCTAGAATCCTATATCTGCTGCAAACCCTTCCGATTAAAATTCCCCAAGAATTCTTCCGCCAGATTTCCTCTATTCAGCGTAGGTTCATCTGGGATGGCAGATCCGCCAGGGTGGGTAAAGCTATTCTCACCAGACCAAAGGTGAAGGGGGGAGTGGGCCTCCCAGACATTAAACGTTACCATACAGCGGCACATCTGTCCAGAATTCTTGATTGGTGCAGGAACGGCAGGCAGAAAACCTGGGTGCAAATAGAACAAAGCTTCAGCCCGATTCCACTGGACAGATTGCCCTGGGTGATGGCGTCGGCCCCTTCCATTCTTCGGAATCATCCTACCATTGGGTCAACAATCCGGGTCTGTAACTCTCTACCTTTGAGGTCGTTCATTCTCCCTCCCTGCTCACCGCTCACGCCCATTATAAGCCATCCTGATTTCTCAGCAGCAAGCTCTGATAAAACCTTTGCTCTATGGATAGAGGCCGGGAGGGACAGGGCGGGGGCGATGGGTGATGGCGAGGAGTGGCCGTCTCTGAGCGAGCTGTCATCCTGGGAGGAGCCAGCTGCGTTAGGGTGGTGGAGATGTTTCCAGCTACGACATTACCTGCAATCATTGCCTCCTCGGTCTTGTTACAAACGTCCTAGGACGCAATTTGAAGCATTGTGTCTGAGCCAAGGCCCACTCAGACATGCACTGTCTCTCCTATATGCCCTGTTGGGCTCTTTGCACGACCTGGGATCGCCAAGCTTCATCTCGCATTGGGAACGGGAGCTAAATATCACTTTTTCAGAGGATCAAATCACGAGGATGTTTCGCCTCGCTCATAGCACCTCTATCAGTTCTAAATATCAGGAGGCCAATTATAAGCTATTGTCACGATGGTACAGAACACCGGTCAAACTCAATACAATGTACCCAGCACACAGCACGGATTGTTGGAGGTGTGGGAGGGGTAGGGGTACCCTTTCGCATATCTTCTGGGACTGTGAGGCTATTCGACCCTTCTGGCTAGAGGTGGAGAACATCATTCGGCGGGTTTCTTCTATCCAAATACCTCTCACACCGGCTTTGATTCTCCTACACCATTGCGAGGTCCCCACCATCACGTATAAAAATTCCCTTCTTAAATTCCTCATTATGGCAGCCAGAGCCTGCATACCAGCGCTGTGGGGAAGGGTCACGACACCTTCTATTCCACAATTCCTCAGAGGGGTCAACGAATTGATGTATATGGAGGAGTTGACATCTTCCATACGGGAATCTCAAATTGATTTCGGATCCATATGGATGGCTTGGATGGATTTCCAACAATCTGAGCTTTACAGTACACTGTTGGGCAGAGATCCACTACCGGAATATGTTTAACGGAATACTGGAGGTGGACGCTGGCTGGCCTGGGGGGGGCTCCCCACATCCCCTCCTTGACTTTCCACCCCTTTTCTCCCTAGTCCCCGTCGTCTTCTTTATTTCTCCTCTTTCTGTTCGCAGTGAGCATGTGATCACTGCGATTCTTCTACTACTACTCCCTATCTATCTAACTTCTATATAGGTCTTCTTATTAGCTGATTCGCTTTCCTTTTCTCTATACGAGTTAATTTTAATTATTTTCGATGGTTTGATTGCATACCATCGCTGTTCATTTTCCTTATGATTTATATTTTTTCCTTTCTGGTGTTAAGGGGGAAAAAAAAAAAAAATATATAATAATTTTGGCTTGCCAGGATTTACTGGCTCGCCACTGCTATAAGTAGGATCATAGGTTGTTTCAGTATATGGTTTCAAATGTACATTTCCTTGAACGAATCTCCATTGGATGTCCATGCGGAATATGTAATCAATATACGATTCTACAGTTGTTTATATTTTGTTGGAGATAAATTTGTAATATTCTAAATAAAGAATTATAAAAAAAAAAAAAACAACTAATTCCTAACTTTACAGGCCTACATATGTCTTTGACCCCCATCACTGGCCCTAATTTCACTAGCAATAGACGACTTTCCTGCAGATTTAAGACATCTAATATGCCAAATTCTCATTTCAACTAAACTTCCAATTGCCTCTAGATGGAAACACCCAGAGCCTCCCACAATCACAGATTTAATCGATAAAATTACAATCCATAATATTTATTAATTTAATTTTGCTTTAAGAAATAGACTTTAATAAATATAGGCAGAGATGGGATATTTGGTCTAGCACTTATACTCCTAATCTAACCTTTCCGAGGACATATTAATGTTTTATTACTATTTTTGTATCATTATAATCACTTATTTAGTAATTACCTGTTATTTGATTTGTTTGTAAAAATAGGACAATTATTGACTTGTGATATTATATCTTGTATAGAACATTACGAGATACTTCATGTGTGATTTGTTCCTTCTTTTTTGTTTGTATATTCCATACCCTCCCTTTATTTATGTCCCTTTCCCTGTTTTAAAATACTTAATAATAGAAGTCCGACAACTTTGTTCTGGCCTCGTTCTTGCTCTCATAAAAGGTGCATTAGGAGCACGCGACATAACTTTTGACTTCTGGCCATTCATAACTTAGTCCCAAAATAGCGAAGCGGGATTGAAAAGGCATCGGTAAAAGGTGAAGTCACCAGAAGGTGACAGGGTGCAGGAGGATTAATTAATTTAAAGCACCATTTCAGTGCTGAAGAAATGAAAAAAGCTGGAGTCGTGCTTTAACCCTAAGAAAATTATTGCTAAAGTCTTTTTCCCATTTTTAAAAAATTGTTCCAGCCACAAACTGATAAAGTACCGTAGATATGTACACGCCTGTTTAATCTGCCATTCCAGCAGGGGACTTGGGAGATGATGCTGGAACAGTTGAGACTCTATAGAATACACATTTTTGTATTGCTGGACTGGGGCAAGTTTTTACAAAACATGGTACATATATTGTAGACCTATCAGTTAACAGTTACCGTGTATACTCGTGTATAAGCCGACCCGTGTATAAGCCGACCACCCTACTTTTGCCCCCAAAACCTGGGAAAACCTATTGACTCGTGTATAAGCCGAGGGTGGACCCCAGCACAAGTATACAGCCCCCAGCAGTGTGGTATACAGCAGCCTCCCCAGTGGTAGTATACAGCAGCAGCCCCAGTGGTAGTATACAGCAGCAGCCCCAGTGGTAGTATACAGCAGCCCCAGAGGTATATACAGCAGCCCCAGTGGTATATACAGCAGCAGCCCCAGTGGTATATACAGCAGCCCCAGTGGTAGTATACAACAGCAGCCCCAGTGGTATATACAGCAGCCTCCCCAGTGGTACATACAGCAGCCTCCCAAGTGGTATATACAGCAGCCTCCCCAGTGGTATATACAGCAGCCCCCAGAGGTATATACAGCAGCCCCAGTGGTATACAGCAGCCCCAGAGGTGTATACAGCAGCCCCAGTGGTATACAGCAGCCCCAGTGGTATACAGCAGCCCCAGAGGTGTATACAGCAGCCCCAGAGGTGTATACAGCAGCCCCAGAGGTGTATACAGCAGCCCCAGAGGTGTATACAGCAGCCCCAGAGGTGTATACAGCAGCCCCAGAGGTGTATACAGCAGCCCCAGAGGTGTATACAGCAGCCCCAGAGGTATACAGCAGCCCCAGAGGTATACAGCAGCCCCAGAGGTATACAGCAGCCCCACAGGTATATATAGGCCCCAGCAGTGAGTTATATATGACCCCAAATGCTGGCACTCGTCCCCCCCCCCCGGCTGCTTAAGTTACCATCCCTGGTCTTCTGCTCCGCGCCGGTCCTCCACGCTCCCGTCCTCTGCTGCATCCTGGGTCCCAGTAGCGATGATGTCATGCGACCGGCCGGTCACATGACCCCGGATGCTGCCGAGGATGGAGCATACAGGAATGGTAACTTAAGCAGCCGGGGGGGAAGGGGGGCTTATAACGGAGGGGGACGGGTGCCAGCATTTGGGGGCATATATGCACTGCTTCCCCCTGCCGCTGATTGACAGGGGGAAGCAGTGCCTATATAATGAGCGGCCCCACGTGATGGGGCGCTCATACAGCAGCCTCCTCCAGCCTGAGTTACCGTATTGACCCGTGTATAAGCCGAAGGGGGGGACTTTTCAGCCCCAGAGGTGTATACAGCAGCCCCAGAGGTATACAGCAGCCCCAGAGGTATATAGCAGCCCCAGAGGTGTATACAGCAGTCCCAGAGGTATACAGCAGCCCCAGAGGTATACAGCAGCCCCAGAGGTGTATACAGCAGCCCCAGAGGTATATAGCAGCCCCAGAGGTATATAGCAGCCCTAGAGGTGTATACAGCAGCCCCAGAGGTGTATACAGCAGCCCCAGAGGTGTATACAGCAGCCCCAGAGGTGTATACAGCAGCCCCGGAGGTGTATACAGCAGCCCCGGAGGTGTATACAGCAGCCCCAGAGGTGTATACAGCAGCCCCAGAGGTGTATACAGCAGCCCCAGAGGTATATAGCAGCCCCAGAGGTGTATACAGCAGCCGCAGAGGTGTATACAGCAGCCCCAGAGGTGTATACAGCAGCCCCAGAGGTATACAGCAGCCCCAGAGGTGTATACAGCAGCCCCAGAGGTGTATACAACAGCCCCAGAGGTGTATACAGCAGCCCCAGAGGTGTATACAGCAGCCCCAGAGGTGTATACAGCAGCCCCAGAGGTGTACAGCAGCCCCAATGGTATACAGCAGCCCCACAGGTATATACAGGCCCCAGCAGTGAGTTATATATGCCCCCAAATGCTGGCACTCGTCCCCCTCCGTTATAAGCATCCCCCCCCCCCCGGCTGCTTAAGTTACCATCCCTGGTCTTCTGCTCCGCGCCGGTCCTCCACGCTCCCGTCCTCTGCTGCATCCTGGGTCCCCGGCCAGTAGCGATGACCCCGGATGCTGCCGAGGACGGAGCATACAGGAATGGTAACTTAAGCAGCCGGCGGGGGGGGCGCTTATAACAGAGGGGGACGGGTGCCAGCATTTGGGGGCATATATGCACTGCTTCCCCCTGCCGCTGATTGACAGGGGGAAGCAGTGCATATATAATGAGCGGCCCCACGTGATGGGGCGCTCATACAGCAGCCTCCTCCAGCCTGAGTTACCGTATTGACCCGTGTATAAGCCGAGGGGGGGGGACTTTTCAGCCCAATTTTTGGGCTGAAAAACTCGGCTTATACACGAGTATATACGGTATTTTATTTTCTGATTCGATTTAATAGTTACAATTCTTCTCCATACTTTGTTGATTTTTTTTTTTTAGCAGATAAATAATATGCATAAATGTAGTAACACTTGTAGCAGCATCATTGGGAACTTCACACACACAGATTTATTTCTTCCTCACTAAAACCTTTATGGGATATAAAGAGCGCTCCTTCCATTCCTTGATTTAAAACTATGGAATACATAAAACGCCCTCCAACTCAAACTTATGCTATAACATTTTACCTGTCGAGTTAATGAACTGCATGATATACCGTATACTGTACATTTTAACAACCATTACAGTCCACAACTTTGCCTATTTTATCTTAAGCCTATAAAGTATCAAATGTAGGAATAGCTTGTGGCAGCATTAAATGGATTGTCCACTACTCTTTATCCATTTATCCATCCATAGGTTTCACCATTGTAAATTAATGACACTAATACTCTCCTGCAGTTAGGGATGTGAGGTCAGTAAGCCAAACCTATGACTCCTCAATTTCCCTGATTCCGACTCCTCACTCCGCCCCTCATACATGGCTCATGTTTAAGTGATAAACGTTGGACAGAAATAAAACAACTTTGCTTAAAGTGCAAATGTCATTTTTTTAAAGGAAAAAAACACAATATTGCACTGGTTGTTAATGATGGGTCTCATAGCAGCTAAGATAATGCTTTTTTTGTGCCATGTGATTTATTTTCTCGCATTGTTATGTGCTCTTTTAAAACTGCATTTTTGGTTCTGTGGGCATGGTCAGCATTGACAGCACTGTGTGTGTGTTTCCACAGCTTCTGAGAGCTTTTGACAGGTGACAGGTTTACTTTTAATCCTGCTTTCCTGTTCCCTCAAGAGTCTGTAGCAGTTCTCAGATGAGTGCAGGCATTCCTTCCCAGTCATTCTAACCCTTACCTGTAGAAGAGGAGCTTCACTACTTGTCATGTACATAAAGTGCAGCTAGTTCCTTTCATCAGGAATAGAACAGACATTTATAGGGAATTTCATAACTTTCTCAAATTCTTATGAAAAAATATTCAGCACATGCTGCATTGAACTACTGTACCCAATTTGTTGTATATTTTAGGAGTCAGTCAGGCCTTTTTATACCGACTCTGACTCTACCAAAATAGACACTCCGACTCCACAGCTTTGCCTCCAGTTCCAGTACTGTTCCAGTGGAGTCGGCTCTCCCTCTCTTGGGGTTGTCAATCCCTACAGCCAATTAGGGCTGCTTCACTCTCCTTGCTTTCAAGCTTATCACATATATCTAGATAAGGTGAGAGAACAGCAGCTCTTGCTTCCTCCGGATGTATGTGATTTGTGCTAAGGTGGGGAGAGTGAGCAGCCGCTAATTGAGGGCAGGGATTGCATGACATAACATCACTCGAACCACAGAAGAGCTAGTTCCGCCACTGCTGGAACAGCGCCGCCACCCAAGGTAAATATAAGTGTTATTTTTTTCTTTTACAAAGGGAAACTAGAGATTGTAAAGGGGTTGTCTGAGTAGTGGACAACCCATTTAACATACCGGCATAAAGTTGATGAATACGCCTTTAAATGTCCTTACAACGAGCGGAAAGATACTGTGTGGTAACTGAACAATTGTCAATGCAGTTAGGCTTCATTTTGACTGTGCATTTTTGGTCTGTTTTTTGCTCGTCAGTTTTTGTAGTCAAAACCAAGAGTGGAACAATCAGAGGAAAAGTATAATGAAACACCGTCATCACTGCTGTATTTAATAACCCACTCTTGGTTTTGGCTATAAAAACTGACATGTAAAAACAGACCAAAAACGCACATTGTAAATGAAGCCTATTATGTCTCTATTAATCATACATAATGTCACTGTATATCCCTTGTTTACACTGTGTTTTGTGCTGCTAGCAATGATATTTTAAATGATCCAAGCAGTTGATGAGCAAATTGGTTTGTAGTATTTCACAAGATGACCTGTCTTGGACCGATATTAGAGATGAGTGAATCGTTTGAAATTTAAATTGTTTCATAAACTTTGATTCGTGTTGAAACTTTCTGCCGCTAATCAAAAATACTCCAGTTTCGCTGATAAAACTGTGTATGATACTTTGAGGTTCCCTATTCTTTATCCAACCCCTTCAAGCTCTTAATGCTAGCACCCCTTCAACATATATGGTTGTGAGTAAACAGATAATTGCAGGAAACAAACAGCCTGTTCTTCACACTCCTTCACTGCTAATCCTCTTCAGTGATGTGCTGTGAAACACTATCTGTACAGTGTATGCAGTGTTTCATGACTTTGTCCCCCTTCTCTGTGGTACCATATGAACTCTCACTTAGGTTTTCCACAAGAAGTCTGCTTCAATCCCTACTTCTGCTTTAACATATGCTTTGATGCTACTTCCATATTGGATATGCTGTACCACATGATTGATATCTGTAAGGCATTACAGAGGAGCCCACCCTGCTGTGCCCTAGATCATGTTAGCCTTCTCTGGCTGTTACAAACTTATGCAGTGTGTAAAATGGGGTTGGCCAATTGATGCAAAGTGAATTGTAAACTTTTTCAAATTTACTGTAACTCCTAGCCGTAGCTTACAATCATTTAGACTTCCCATTCTATATGGTTATTTTGTATAACCAACACCCCATCAGTTTACATCACTTTTGCGGATTTAGAGTAAGCAGTTACTGCATATGTCAATTTGTTTTATCGGACCAAGTGGCCCAAAGAAACAATGACAGCTTGTGCGATTTTCCTCCGAGAATTGGATGGCACTCTGCTATTAAAGCCTATTGTGAAAAAAATCAGACTCCACTCAGATGACATTTGACTGCCGTCCGATTTTCATGTACTGACAGATATGAGAAAATGAGGAAAATTTTTTTATTCTCTACTTCAAAGAAAAATGGATCCCATTTTGAACAAACTGATCCAGAGTCTAATTAACATAATCGGACCGTTTTGCTCGTATGGAGAAAATAGTCATGAGGCTCAGGTTGAGTCTACCAGACTTAAGGGTTGAGCAATATTGTTGTTTTTAGTTGCCTCTGCATGTAATAGGCCATTTTTTTTCTGTTACTCCATCTCTTTGTTGTTCACTTACTATTCTTACTGTTAATGGAATTTGTTATGTGAATATGTGGAGGAGGGGGCTGAAACTGCAGTTTCTTTATTACATGTTTCAGAAGGTATGAATATAACATGGGAGAAAGTTCCGCGGTAGGGAGACATCTGAATGCATCTTGGCACACAGCGTACTGTAGCTCTTACACTTGCCAGAAGAGAAATAAGGTTACAAAAAGCAGTAAAGGGAAGGGGATTACCAAAATATGTTGGTGAGACAATTATTCTTGTGATAGATACATGATCTCTACAGCTACATCTTATGACACTGCAGCATTTCATGTTTTAATACAAGGCCATAAAATGTCACCTGTGCTGGAATTGCATAACAGTTTTATCTTTCCTGGTTGACTTCTGTATTTTCGGTTTGTGTTTTTTTTTTATGAGCTATTGAAATGGGCATCTGGGGGTCAACAAGACTTATGTGTCAGAGCGCTGCTGAAATGATTTGACATTTTCCCAACTGAGTGTCAGGAACACTCAGAATGTTCTGTCAACATCAAATGACCTCTTTAAAGATGTGGCATTATGGCATCATGTCTCCTAGGCTACCTGTTTTTCTGATAGTCACCATGCCTTTAAAGTAATCTGATTGCTTTTCTTTTCTTATAATCAAGTGACACACTTTTTCAGTGGCATTACTACTATGCAGACTGTACTTTGAAATGTGATATTTAGCACTCTCGATTTCGACAACCTTTTCACAAAGAACCCTACAATGAGATTCACAGTACCTCTAAAGGTACCTTTACACGCGGCAACTTTTCTAAGAATTTCACTGGCAACTTACTGGTTGCAGTGAAATCATGGACACATTGTTCCATTTGTATACAGCAAAAGATAGAACAATGTGTCCATGATTTTACTGCAACTAGTAAGTTGGCAGTTAAATTTCTAGAAAAGTTGCCGTGTGTAAAGGTGTACCCTAAGACAAAATGAACTCTGAACAAGTAGCATCCTTAGCTCTGTACCTTAGGGCCACGTACACACGTTGAGTATTTGATGAGTTTTTTACCTCAGGATTTGTCGCCAAAGCCAGGAGTTGGTGATTAAATACAGAAGTGATGCAGGTGTTTCTATTAGACTTTTCCTCTGATTGCTCCACTCCTGGTTTTGTCTACAAATCCTGAGGTAAAAAACTAATCAAATACTCAGCGTGTGCATGTGGCTTAGCTCTTAGGCTGCCTTCACATTTGCAGATGCCTCCGCAGCGTTCTGCGGAGGCATCTGCAAGCATCTGCAAGCACTGCATGCAGACCGCAGCCCCATCTTTATAATGGAGCTCACGGTGTCTGCAGATGCTTGCAGACCGCCGTGTGCTCCCATTGCCCGCCATGAGTGATCTGTGCGCAGGCGGATGCCTGCGCACAAATCACACCTCTCGCCCGCACCAGGGACGCAACATGTCGCGGACGAGACTGTGTGATTTGTGCGCAGGAGTCCGCCTGCGCACAGATCACTCATGGCGGGCAATGGTGAGCGCACGGCGGTCTGCAAGCATCTGCAGACACGTGCGCTCCATTATAAAGATAGGGGCTGCGGTCTGCATGCAGAGGCTTGCAGATGCCTCCGCAGAACGCTGCGGAGGCATCTGCAAATGTGAAGGCAGCCTAACACGGTGTTGTCTCTTCGTTTTGTCTCTGCCTACCCCACTGGGTATCATGAGATAGTTTAAAATGGCCAGAGAGAGTCCCAGATTTATTTTACAGGGATTAATATCATTTGAATATAAGGAATTTTTTTTCTGTATTCAGTCACAGAAAATGGGGCCAGTACTCATACTGTCAATAGCATTTGTGGTTCCTTTTAATATGCAGGCTAAAGGGAATTTGTTTGCAGGTTATTGCTATTAAATAACCACTGCAGCATTTTGTCTCACCAATATGGTGCTTTAAATGTTAACCGACCCTGCCGTTTTCATACTTGGCTGAGCCTGTTCCTGTCCCACCGTGCCCTTTGTGTGTGTAGCTTCTAACTGATCGTAAGTCAGAAACTATATCAAAGCCACTCAATACATCTCTATGCGAGCTAAATGAAGAACATGGCTCCCATAGAGATGTATTGAAAAGCTACTCCAGGGGTGCTCCATGTAGCACTGGAGTTGCTGGCTAGTCATTTTTCACCACAGACTGACCAAAAGCATGAAGCCAGCAGAAGTGAAGAATAAGACGGGGCTCAGGGGACTTAGAATTATAGAAACACTACAGCAGTGCAATAAAAAAAAACACTGTAGTTGTGCTTTATATTGGAGAGCAGCATAGTGTGAGAGCAGAGATCCTAATTTCTGGGATGCATCTCTTAATGAGCTTTGTGCTGTTTCAATCAGATCAGTGTTTTCTCAGAAGGAGATTATCACTGCCAGTCTACATATGTAGGCAAGTCAGGCTAATCTGTATACTCCCAGTCCTGCAACTAATTAGCAGCTAGCTGACCATATACAGTGTACACAGGATGCTGCCAGTCAGGACTGTGGGTGGGGTTATAGATGGCTTAGACGTTTAGGCTCTGCTACATCGACGTCAGACAAAATTCGGATACTATCAAAACAACACCAAACTGTCCACTAAGTGTTATATCGCTGAAATAACAGGGATCTGGGGAAAAAATGGTTTAAATCCATGCTGTTGCCAATTGATATGGATCCAGAGATGAAGAAAAATTAATGGTGATTCATTTGACGCTTTGCGAAGCGGATCCCTGATTCTTCATCAGGAAATACATCTTCAGTTGATATAAAAACCACTTTTTTCTGATCCCTTTGCATTCTCTGCTTGCCTGAGGCACTGGGTGGGGAACGCCAGTCCTTCAAGTGCCCCAAACAGTGCAGTTTTTCAGGATTTCTTAGTATTGCACAGGAGATGATATACTCACCTGCACTGGTGATGATTGCAACCCCTATGCAATGCTAAGGAAATCCTGAAAACATGACCTGTTGGCGACCCTCTAGGCCTGGAGTTCTACACCCCTGCTTTAGTGCATGTGGTCTCTTCGGCAGTTGCATATACGCCAACATTGGTTGTGTGTCACAACCCGAAGAGGTGAGTAGTCGGATTTTCTCTCCGTTTTCCCCTTTTTTGCCGGGTTAGACACTTTGGCACTTATCTATCCAGTTTATTTCCTTTATCGCTAGAATAAGGCTCTCTGTGTCTACATTATGTTGCTATGAGATTTCATAGTGCTTACTTGCTGACAGATTCCCTTTAATAGCGTTTCATTGTTGTACTTCTGCCTTGCTGAAAGTGTGGTTACCAGAAGGATATTAACATTTCTCCTAGGAGCTGATGTCTTTCAGTCAGAGACGTCCCAAAGTGGCTTCAGTCACCGCTCAGTACACAGTGGCAGCTGGCATGCCCCGGCACATTGACAGCTCATTCCGCACTTTCAGTAATGCAGCCGGACAATCAGAATGCTATTAACTGGGACTGTTTTGTTAATTTTTCATTTTGTACTTGTATTTAGAACGGTGATTGGCAACAAGTATGTACCATAACTTATTGCACAGCTGCATACAGTTCTCCTTAGGTTATCGGCTTGTGTTTTCTTTTCTCTATAAATTGGGGCATTATTATCATTGTGGATGCTTCTCAATTGCCATTATCAGCACAATGTATGTAAACTAATTGACAATGCCACGGGTCAATAACTTATTTTCTTCTGTTTTCAATATTAGATGGTGTAGTTTTCAGAACATGCATCGAATATTTTCTTATGAAGGCAGATTTGTACAGTTTTAATTGGATCTAAAATGCCAACCGTGACCACTTAATTGGCAGGAAAAATAAACTTTTGATCTCTGTCCAGATATTTCCCAATTTGAACATAATTTCCATCTTCCGGTATTTTGAATTGATTGAAATGGTAATTTCATGGTAAACCAGCAGTGTATTAATAGATCATATTTCCATTTCTTGCCGACAAATTTACTTGTAACTATCATGTTGTGTCACATTACATTTTTATTTGATATCTATCATACCAGTCAGGCATCAAGCTGGCAGGACCAATGTTCATTGACATACAATCACTACCTATTTATTACAATTTCATGTGTACCAGATCAGAAGGTGAATGTCTCTAATCTTTGAATGCTAAAATGTTTGTACGTTCTGTTTTTATTAGTATTGCAAATAAGTTGTAAAGTAAAAGTTTGCCATAGTATTTCTTTTCTTTTTTTTTTGACCCAATCAATCGTGTCAAAAGTTCAGGTTCTTATTAAGCATACTTTCTGTCCTTGTTATTCAGCTTACTTACTGGCATATAAGAGCAACTTTGATGTGAAGGAACAATGTCAGTGCGTGGTGCCTTATTATACTCTCTCTTATGGCACCTCGAAGCGCATCTTCGCTTCAATGTACCTGGAACATAAGGAACACTATGTAGGGACGCTGTAAGGCATTTTCAATTCTAGAGGTTTAGACACTGACAACATTATAGACCCCTGTGTATGAAGGGCTGCAGTTTACTTTCCCTGCCCTAGTCATGGCTCACTTCTGCTTGCAGCATTGACAAGTCTTCAAATGGACTGTGTCATAGACATAGACTGTGAGCCCTCGTGGACAGGTCCCTGCCCCTCCTGTACCTGTACGTCCTGATCGCCTAGATTTAGTGTACTTGTTCTTGTCTCCCTCATCTCATGTAAAGCGCCATGGAACCTAATGACGCTATAGAAATTTAATAATAATAATAATAAAATGGTGGTAGATGAGAATCGCTCATTTCTTCATCCTGAATAACTTGTATCACTCTTTTCTTATAGAATTCTTCCATGGGTAAAACTAATAGATAATTTTGATGCAGAATACGAATACGTAACAAATGAAGGACCGTCTTCACATTTAAAACTAACCGCAATGCCAAACTACAAATTGATCAACATAGACTTCAGTGATCCCAGTGAATCCAGCTGGAAGAACTTGTGCCACAGCATGAAAGGATGTTCTAGGTAAGTGTGTGCGAAGGCCACCTTATATCTGTAATTTCTGCAAAAGCTACATTCTAATCGTGGACATGCCAATTTGTGACTATAGAAAAATGCGTGGATACAAAAAGGGCAGATAGGATCTTATCTGAGTGAGATATTAGTCAAATGTGAATGGATTAGGATCACCTTTTCCCAAACCAATTCCAGCGTATAACCACAGCTGCAGCTGTTCCCAGGTAGCAACAAATAAACAATAAAACTATTGGGATGAAAAGGGTTAAAAAAAAGCTGCCGTACAATAATAAAAAGATCAAGATATTAATAGTGATCTTTAATGTTAACGCGTTTCGAAGTAGAATCAGAAATTATTTTTGTCCTGATGAAGAAGTATAATATTTCGGGACAGGTTGTGAATACATGCAGATATATGAATGATGGATATCTAAGAAACTATTGATTGGAGTTCCAATGTTAGGTAACACTATATTGAATATATTTATACATGAGATAGGTTGTTGGCTATTTAAGGATATATCACATTCAACAAGAACTGTAAAGCATTGTGCAATATGTTTGCACATAAATAAGGATTATTATCATAATTTTATTAAACTGAATCTGTCACTTAGTTTTTGGTATCACATTTGAGAGCAGCATGAAGAGGGACCCTAATTTCAGCTATGTATCACTGGGCTGTTCGCTGTCATTCTGATCAAATCTGCTGGTGGGTGTTGGTTATACATAGCTCCTAAATTTGCTTGTCTACCTGCCAGCAGGTTTACTAGTCCTCTAATGATAATCTACTGCTGAAATATCTTTTTATCAAATCTGCACTAAGGAGTCCAGGTAGTGACACATCACTGGAATGGGGGTCTCTGTCTCTACATTATGCTGCTCTCAGATTAAGTGGTGAAAACCTTGGGACAAATTCCTTTAAAGTGTAACACTAAGATACTGTCTTGCTAATTATCTTTTTCAATTTGGATGCTCAGACTTTAGCAATCTGTATAGCCATTTGGCAGGGGCCGAATTACAGTTGGTTGTAACCGGTGGAGTACTTTTCGATGGTTTGTTGGGGTAGGATTTCAGATATTGCTCTTCAGTGAGTAGCCCATCAGAGGCATAGACTGAGGGGCAGATTTATTAAAGTCTTTACTCCAGAATTCTCACATAAAGCACTTCAATAAATCGCAAATTTGGTTCACAACTTGGTATTTACGCAAACAATTGTGATTTTTGTCATTTTCACCCCAGTCCTGGCCAGTTACATTAATATGGGTGGAGCATGGTTCATGCCTGGATACACCCACCTGGGAAATTCATAAAACATTATGACTCTTTAGTGGCGAAACATACTCCAAAAATGCAAGCAAGTTCCTAATTAGAGTATGTGTGCTGATGGTGCACAGCACTTGTAAGATGAGCCTAATTCATTAACTAGCACGGACGTCTTAATGAATTAGACACACATCTTACTCCAGCAGACCTTTTCATTAGGATTGGCATGCACAATGCCATTCTTAATGAATCAAGACCTCAGTATTTGCTTAAGACTAGTGATGAGTAAGCACTACCCTGCTTGGGTGCTTGGTACTTGTTATAAGCAGTTGGATGGGGGCAACTCGACTCCCCTTATATAATGGAAGTCAGTGGGGAACTCAACCATTTTCTGGAAGATTTCCCAGAAAAATGATCAAGTTCTCCCATTGACTTCCATTATATTCGGGTACTCAAGTTGCCCCCATCCGAGCATTTAACTGTTTGTTGCAAATACCGAGCACCTGAGCATGGTAGAACTCGCTCATCACTACGTCAGACATAAGACATACGTAAGACATAAATGACATGAAGTACTTAAAGGACTTCTTCATGCCTGATTAAGTCTAAATATATAGCAAATTGCTCTGGGTGGCTGACTTTCCAAGTTTCTGGGTCCCTGTACAATCCTCTCAAGCTTCAAGGGCCAGCCGAGGGCTTCTTAGTCTTCATTTTAATGATGAGGTGCAGTTGGTTTAGGAATGTCCAGTATATATAACATATTGAAACTTTTTCAAAAGTTTAATGTTTTTTGGAGCATGATCAGTGATTCTAATCTATGTTATACTTAAATATATTTTTCTAATAAGCAGAACAATGTTTAATGTTTTATACTTAGAAAGCCTCAGTATGTACTGACTGAGAGGAAATCGTCCCTAGAAAGTGTCTAAATTGTCCAATATTCTGTTGTGTGATACAAATCCCTTGTACACTGAGGTACAGTTACTGCGTCAGCTGTCTGTTTTATTCAGGAAAAGAGAGCAGCTTGTTGCGAAAATGATCTGTTCAGACTTCAACATCACATTTATATGATATTAGATGGTGGCCCGATTCTAACGCATCGGGTATTCTAGAATATGTATGTAGTTTATTTATAAGATTTAAGAATAATGCAATGAATACACAGGATTTTCCGGGTCGAATATATACATTCTTATTAAATTTTATTGCTCATAGAACTTAATACAACTGAATGAAATTATTAAACAGATCATCAAAATATATAAACCATTACATGAATATCTAACTGTATTTAAATAAATCATCGGACAAAAGAAGTACATCGACACTATAATATATTTGTTAACAATATCAACCCAAAATATTTTTGTACACCATATTTCTTGTAAAAACCTTTTGACTATCTATAAGCAACTTTCCTTTAAAAGGGGTATCAAGAACTTGCACCTTGACGTTGGATCTCATTTTAACTCTTGAAAATGCAACGTAGAGTTGTCCATGACCAAAAACGGGCTCTGGTAGATATATGCCAACACCGTGTAGAGTTTGATCTTGTGACTTGTTTATTGTCATGGAAAAAGCTGGTTTTACTGGAACTGTCGACACCGAAACCTAAATCGAAGACCAGTGTCCAAAGGACATAAATCAATGCGTGAATGAATTCGTCTCCTTTTGCTGATCCAGTGATCACTCTTGATTGAATTACATGGGAATGGAGTCCAGTAACAATAAGGCGAGTTCCATTACATAGACCATTTTTTGTATTTAGATTCCGCAGCAACATTACGATAGTTGCAACTTTGAGTTGTAGTCTGTGGGATAGCATTCCTGATGGCGTAATACTATTTAAAAATTCAACTGGATAATGCTCTCGTTCATCTTCATTGTCTACATCCACTGACTCATCACTTTTGTACAACTTATACACTCCAGTCATTCTATCCATCACACGGGAATTTAGCAAAGCCATGTCATCATTCTTGGGACAGAGAATTGCATGGGAAGAGACCCTTTCAGCACTGTTTTGGTCGTTCACATCAATTTCAACTTCGTTGTCCAAAAACATAACTTACTATGCAGTCAGTGCACAACAGATCTTCTCGTATTTCAATAATGTCCTCTCCAAGGTTGTATTCTTTGCTAAGTTCACCGTTACCAAGTTTAAGAAGCCAGTTGCTGTACTCTGGGTCAGAAGATCGCATGTTGTTAATTAGTTGGAGTTTATTAAACTGTTTCCAAAGGTCAGCCATTTTTAAGCTGGACTCGATAATATCTGTTCTTGTTCCATTTGGTATGACTGGAAGACATTGCCTAAAATATCCGCCAATGACAAAAACTTCTACCTCCAAACAGAATTTCGTTTTTTTCAGCAACATTTGTAGTCCTTACTTCATGTAGACGTCTGTTAATTAAGCTCAAAGTGTAATTGGGTGCCATGGTGCACTTGTCAAATATCAGAAGATTTGTGTTGTTTAACTGTCTTCCTGCAAATGTGTTGTGTTTTATTCTTGAAATGGAGATTTTGTTGACTTGAACTGGTATCCCAAAGAGTGAATGCATAGTGTGACCTCCTCGTAAAAGGTTTCCTGCAATACCTGTTGTAGCCGATGGCAATACAACTTTTCCCAACCCTCTAACATGATGCATTAAAACTTCATAGAGGTATGTTTTACTGCTCCCTCCTGGATGTCAATAAAGAAACATTTTGGCCTTGCATCTGCTTGGTTTTCTATAGTGCTCACAATAGTGTCATATGCAATCCGTTGTTTTTTTTTTCAGGAGCTTCTCTTCTTCTCTGTTGCCAACAATAATTCGTAAGCTTCGTCATACTCTGGAACTTGTTGAACTTGAATTGCAGGCTGTGGCAAATTAAAGTCTGAAAACGTTTTTCCATGCAGTAGTAAGACATTTTGGACATCTTGCATGGCATAAGAGTCACAATTTTGACTATTTTTTCTTCTGTTATGAAGATGTAAGCAGTAATCCTCGATATGTTCTTTGAAATTTGTCCAAAGTTGAGCCGGATTTGTAGGCGGTCCAAATGTGCAGATGTAGTCAAACAATTCATGAAGTTGCTTAGGCATATGTAGGGTAACTGCATCTTCTAAAGTAAGCCTCCAGACAGTATCATCCAATAGAAGTCCTAAAGCCAAAGCTAAAGCTTTAAATGTATCGTGCAATACTCCATTAACTGTTTTCAAATCATCATAACTAGTAGGTCCTTTGACATGCAGTAGTAACAACCAAAGGCAATATCTTTCTTGATCCTTGACACTTACAGTATACATGCGTCCAATTATTCTGCTAAGTCCTCGTTGTCTTGGATTCCAAGTTTTATTCCAAACTTGCTCTGGAATCTCTCGATACAAATACTGCCTTGCGTTTTCGTCACGTTGGTTCAGCAAAAACCATTCCATTAATGTTGACTTTGTGCTTAAAGTTTTTGAGACCTCTTCGGCTTGAGCATCTTCAAAGAAATAAAGCTGCTGTTGATTTGGTAAATGAAGCGCTAAACGTATAATGGCATGGGACTGTGAATGCATTGGAAATGCAAATATCCTCCAAGCAGCTTCTGGAGCACTCACATATCTTGAGTCAACAAAAGTTGATGATTCATCTTAATTGACTGTTTTCTGTTGTATTTCGATGTTAGCTTTGTCATTCCCCTTGTAGATGTACTTGAAAAGATATTTTACACTTTTTATTGAAGCACAGATTTCTACGTTGATGTGACGTTGTAGCGTTTTGATAAGTACAGGTTGTCTGTTACCATCCATGAGTTATTTATATTTTTTTGTTGTGAACAATGTTATTAATGGTAGGATGGGTAGCCATCCAAGTCTTTAATAGTGTGCTGTTTGAACTCCTTTGGAAACCCTTTTGTACACTTTCCATTTTCCATGCATGGACTTTTTGGATTTGCTACGCTGCATGGGCCATGAACCATATGAGAGACTACAATATTATACAGGTCAGGATATTTTTCTTTATTAGGAATTACAGCCCACACTATGTTGTCGATTTCTTCCTCCATGCAAAACTTGGAATCCGCGTCTAAGATAATTAGTATATACGCGTGTGGGAGACCTCGTTTCTGAAACCTGACGTGTATCATTGCTACGACTGTTCCAAAAAGCCCATTTTTGATGTCTTTCAAAAGGCTGCTGAGTTTCAGTTGAAATATGCGTGCGACTGAGTCCGGCCTGTGTTCAACTTGTTGCCAGGGTTCTAGATTTCCGGCCATTTAGGATTACAGGTCATTGTCACAAAAATGTCAGGCTTCCATACTTTGTTACTATTGCCATTGCAATCTTGATAACGCTTTTGCATGTTGCGGGGCTACCTTCAAACACAACAGGAGAATTACTGTTTTTTCAATTGGAATTCCCTTTTAAATTTATTGTTTTTGCAAATGTTCTTGAAATACGCAGGAGTCTTCAACTTTAAGTTGTTTTTGGTTCATTCGTATGAAATTTAGACTCTTAGCTTCAATTTTAACGTATGCGTCAACTAAGTACTGTTGTGTCAGTTTCCCACCGTTTAAAATAGGATTAAAGTAATTTCGGACAGACAGAAGAAAACTGTAGTACTGCAGTTGTAAATTCTTCTTGAAGTTCCTTGCTGGTGTAGGTTTTCATGCCACCCTTGATCGCCTCTTGGAAAGAATAGCATATACAGAAAAGCATCGAGGTTGCTGTGTAAAATGCTAATTCGTTGTGTCTTAGGAACCAAAGGGATATATTGGTCTGGCTTAAGATGGACTAATATATCCCTTTGAAAAGGAAGCTTTCCATCATCGTTTTGAAAAACAACTGCGACCTCACTTACATGTGGTTTGTTGTAAAGTCGGGGATCCTGTTTATGTTCTTGTTTAACCCCTTCAGGACCCAGCCTATTTTGACCCTAAAGACCTTGGCATTTTTGTCAATTCTGACCAGTGTCCCTTTATGAGGTAATAACTCTGGAATGCTTCAACAGATCCTAGCGTTCTGAGATTGTTTTTTTGTGACATATTGGGCTTCATGTTAGTGGTAAATTCAGGTCAATAATTTTTGCGTTTATTTGTGAAAAAATAAAAAACTTGGCAAAAATTTGGGAAAATTCTCAATTTTCAAATTTTTAATTTTTATTCTGCTAAACCAGAGATATATGTGACACAAAATAGTTAATAAATAACATTTTCCACATGTCTACTTTACATCAGCACAATTTTTGAAAAAAAAATTTTGGGGGTGGGAAGCTATAAGGGTTCAAAGTTCATCAGCAATTTCTCATTTTTCCAGCAAAATTTTCAAAACCATTTTTTTAGTGACCACATCACATTTGAAGCGCCTTTGAGGGGTGTACATGACAGAAAACACCCAAAAGTGACACCATTCCAAAAACTGCACCCCTCAAGCTACTCAAAACTACATTCAAGAAGATTATTAACCCTTCAGGTGCTTCACAGGAACTAAAGCAACATGGAAGGAAAAAATGGACATTTTAATTTTTCTAAAAAAAATGTTCTTTTAGCCTCAATTCTTTCATTTTCACATGGGCAACAGGATAAAATGGATCCTAAAATTTGTTGAGCAATTTCTTCTGAGTACACCAAATATCTCATATGTAGTCATAAACCACTGTTTGGGCGCACGGCAGGGCTTAGAAAGGAAGGAGCACAATTTGACTTTTGGAGCTAATTTTCCATTCAAAAAGTGAAATAGCACTCCTTCACTTCTGAGACCTGCCGTGCGCCCAAACAGTGGTTTATGACAACATATGAGGTATCAATTTATTCAGGAGAAATTGCCCAACAAATTTTAGGATGCATTTTATCCTTTTGCCCATGTGAAAATGAAAAAAGTTAGGCTAAAAGAAAATTTTTGTGAAAAAAAGAACTCTTTCATTGTTACGGATCAATTTGTGAAACATTTGGGGGTTCAAAGTGCTCACCACCTATCTAGATAAGTTCCCCGGTGAGGCTAGTTTCCAAAATGGGGTCACTTATGGGGGAGCTCCAATGTTTAGGCACACAGGGGCTCTCCAAACACAACGTGGTGTACGCCAACAATTTGAGCCGATTTACCATTCAAATTGTTAGCTGACACCATGTCGCGTTTGGAGAGTGCCTTTGTGCCTAAACATTGGAGCTCCCCCACAAGTGACCCCATTTTGGAAACTAGACCCCCCAAGGAACTTATCTAGATGCATAGTGACCACTTTGAACCCCCAGGTGCTTCACAAATTAATCCGTAATAATGAAAAAATAATTTTTTGTGGAAAAAAAAAAGTACTTTTTCATTTTTACGGATCAATTTGTGAAGTATCTGGGGTTTGAAGTGCTCACTATGCATCTAGATAAGTTTCTTGGGGGGTCTAGTTTCCAAAATGGGGTCACTTGTGGGGGAGCTCCAATGTTTAGGCACACTGGGGCTCTCCAAACGCGACATGGTGTCCGCTAACAATTTGAATGGAAAATCGGCTCATTCAAATTGTTAGTGGACACCATGTTGCGTTTGGAGAGCCCCTGTGTGCTTGAACATTGGAGCTCCCCCACACGTGACCCCATTTTGGAAACTAGACCCCCAAGGAACTTATCTAGATGGGTAGTGAGCATGTTGAACCCCCAGGTGCTTCACAAATTAATCTGTAAAAATGAAAAAAGTCCTTTATTTTTCACAAAAATTTTCTTTTTTCATTTTTACAGATCAATTTGTGAAGCACCTGGGGATTCAAAGTGCTTACTATGCATCTAGATACGTTCCTTGAAGGGTCTCCATACACAACATGGTGTCTGCTAACAATTCCAATTGCATAGTAGGCACCTTAAACCCCCAGGTGCTTCACAAATTGATCCGTAAATGAAAAAAGAAAATGTTTGTGGAAAAAAAGTACTTTTTCATTTTTACGGATCAATTTGTGAAGTATCTGGGGTTTGAAGTGCTCACTATGCATCTAGATAAGTTTCTTGGGGGGTCTAGTTTCCAAAATGGGGTCACTTGTGGGGGAGCTCCAATGTTTAGGCACACTGGGGCTCTCCAAACGCGACATGGTGTCCGCTAACAATTTGAATGGAAAATCGGCTCATTCAAATTGTTAGTGGACACCATGTTGCGTTTGGAGAGCCCCTGTGTGCTTGAACATTGGAGCTCCCCCACACGTGACCCCATTTTGGAAACTAGACCCCCAAGGAACTTATCTAGATGGGTAGTGAGCATGTTGAACCCCCAGGTGCTTCACAAATTAATCTGTAAAAATGAAAAAGTCCTTTATTTTTCACAAAAAGTTTCTTTTTTCATTTTTACAGATCAATTTGTGAAGCACCTGGGGATTCAAAGTGCTTACTATGCATCTAGATACGTTCCTTGAAGGGTCTCCATACACAACATGGTGTCTGCTAACAATTCCAATTGCATAGTAGGCACCTTAAACCCCCAGGTGCTTCACAAATTGATCCGTAAATGAAAAAAGAAAATGTTTGTGGAAAAAAAGTACTTTTTCATTTTTACGGATCAATTTGTGAAGCATCTGGGGTTCAAAGTGCTCACTATGCATCTAGATAAGTTCCTTGGGGGGAGTCTAGTTTCCAAAATGGGGTTACTTGTGGGGGAGCTCTAATGTTTAGGCACATACGGGCTCTCCATACGCGACATGGTGTCCACTAACAACTGGAGCTAATTTTCCATTCAACTTGTTATCGGACACCATGTTGCGTATGGAGAGTCCATGTATGCCACCAGCATGCCACCAGCACAAGGGCAACTGGAAGAGTTGAGGTACAGCACCAGAAAATGGCACCTCTAATGAATGCCCTATTTTCTGGGGTGGCTGTGGGTTGCAATTTGCAGCATGAGGGGCCCACAACGTTGGGGTCTCTCCACGCTGAGGATTCCAGCCCCCCAGCTGCCAAGTTGTACCTGGGTGGAAACCAGAAATACAGCGAAGCCCATTTTTTTTTTTTTTTTCAAACCTCATTTTTATTGGTATTTTTCAAAAATTTTACATTATACATCATGGATATATGAAACACAAGTTTACAAAACAATATATGAAAAATAAACCTACGGGTAGATATTGTCTGAACAATTCAATAGGTGGTACACAAAACATCAAAATTTGGTCAATACTGGACACCAGGTGACAATTAACTTAGTACATCTTTTCAACCGTATTACTGTTTCCAAGCAATTTTACAATTTCAATTTTCCCAAAGTTCCCCCAGGTCTTCCAGGAGATACCATGAGGTGTTCTTAATTGGGATTATTATCTCCCGAATCTCTTCGGCTGACAATTGAGATTCCATAAAACCTCTCCATTTTCCCATGAACCCTTTGGTTCCATTTTCCTTGTCCCGAAGAGCCTCTCTCTTATCCACTTCAAGCGCTTTTTTTAAACCCAAGATCACCTCTGATTTTCCGGGCATATCTGGTTTAATCCAGTGGGTCAACAACAAGCGTTTTGCCAGTAGGATTAAAACATGAGCTACTTTCAGCCCCTCCCCACTACCTTGTGGTGCCTCCAGATCTTGAAATACCCAAGTTTTCGGGGTTAATTCAAAAGTGATCCTACATATTTGCGTGCATAAATCCCTAATTAAGGACCAGAATTTTTGCACCTTCGGGCAATTCCATATACCATGGATCATGTCCGTCTTGAGTTGATCGCATTTAGGACAGCAGTTTCTCCTGTCAGGATTGGTTAATGTTGTTGGAATATTAAAGCCATATATTAATCCGTGCATTATGCGAAATTGAGAATCCCGCCACTGCTCATTCAACACATTGTGCCTCACTTTATTCCAGCCTGCCAAGATACTATCTTCCACTGTTTCTCGTTCTAAAAATTTGCGCCATTTTTGGAAGGGTGCCGAAATTTCTCTAGGTAACAATGTTTCTCTGAGTGTCCCGTATATTTCAGAGATTGTGAGTTGATTTATATCTAACGCTAGTATCCTATCCCAGATATTACTTTTAGACTCCCTTGTCAGGTCCCTCAAGTTGGCCATAATATGGTATTTCAATTGAAGGAACTGTAGATCCTGAGCTCCATCTAAGTTATATGTCTCTATCACTTCAAGTTTTGTCAACCATCTGGCCTCCGACAAGTGCATCAAATCCCCCATCTTATGTATCCCTTTCTGCTTCCATTTATCAAAAAGGGCGTTCTCTCTCCCCATTGGGAAGTCTGGGAAGGCCCAAGGGACGAGATATTTGGACACCTTCCAAGATAGACCACATTTCTTCCTAACCGCCTTCCAAGACTGGATAGTGTCTCTAAAAATTGCTGACTTTTTTATATGGGTCGGTAGCCCCGCCATTGACGTGTGAAGTAGTGAGCATCTCTCCCAAGGAGCACAATATGACATCTCCAATTCCTTGTCCGAATACCTTTCTGAACCTTTAAACCATTCCGCTACATGCCTAAGGAGACATGCCAGATTATATCCCCTAATATCAGGGAAGTTTGTGCCCCCTCTCTCCTTTCTTCGGGTCATGGTTTTCAGACTCAGTCTCGATCTTTTGCCCCTCCACAAAAAATTCGTGAATGCTCTATTCAACCTGACTACATCTACCCTTTTCAGTAGCAGAGGTAGAGTTTGTAGAGGATATAGAAGTCTGGCAAAACTGATCATTTTTACTAAATGACTACGTCCTAACAGTGATAATGGTAATTCTAACCATCTTTTCAATTCTTTCTCGATTTTTTCAATGAGCGGGCCATAGTTAAGGGTATATGTTAGTTCCGACGTCCTTCCCAGTTTCAGGCCCAAATATTTGATGTGTGTGCGTGCTATTGGTATCCCCAACTTCCCTAATGCCCCTCCTTTATCTTCCTCCCCTCTAATTTTTAACAGTTCACACTTTTTCCTGTTTAACCGGAAGCCTGAGAAACTACCGTAACATTCCAAAGTGTCCAACAGTGTAGGGAGGTCACGGATTGGATTGTTCATGAACAATAATATATCGTCCGCAAACAGGGCAGAGGTCAGTTTTTTCTCCCCTACTGATATACCTTCAAAGGGGCTATAGTTGTTCATGTATCTTGCCAGAGGTTCTATGGCCAGGTCAAACAGGAGCGGTGATAACGGGCACCCCTGTCTAGTGCCTTTCTGTAAAGGAAACGCAGGAGACAGAAAGCCTGGCGTATGAACTCTAGCTGTTGGACTAGAATATAAAGACTTTAGATATTGACGAAATCTCCCCTGTAGCCCAATGCGATCCAATACCAGACCCAGCCATGGCCACCTCACCTTATCAAATGCTTTTTCAGCGTCTAATGTGACCATGGCTGGGTCCCCTGCTCCCTCTGATTTTCCAAACCGTACCGCATCCAATGCTAAGAGGGCTTTACGCACATTTGTCACCGCTGACCTCCCCTTAACAAATCCCGTTTGGTGGTTTTGAATCAAATTTGGTAGTATCTTCGCCAGTCTCTCCGCCATAATTTTAGATAGTATTTTAAGGTCAAGATTTATTAAAGAAATGGGTCTAAAGTTTGCTGGGTCATCCCCCCCTCCCTCCCCCTTTGGTAATACTTTAATGTATGCCATATTCATGGTATCCGATATGGGTTCTCCCGCTAGGATGTTATTGAATAAGCCTGTCAATGGCGAGGTCACTTCCTCTCTTAGGATTTTATAGAATTCCCCTGTGAAGCCGTCCGGTCCCGGAGCTTTTCCATTACCCAATTTTTTTATTGTGTGGTCCACCTCTTCTTCCGTTACTAGTCGATTCAGATCTTCCAGATCAAGCTCCGTGACCGGAGTGAGGGGAACCCTATCCAACCAATCCATCCCCTCCCGCATGGATACGTCCGAGGTCTCATACAAATCCCTATAATACTTTTCTAACACGGAATTTATTTCCTTGGGTGCTGTCGTGACGAGTCCCCCTTTTCCACGGAGTGCCCTTATTGGGTTGGGTAGTCGCCGTCCTTTTGCTAGTCCTGCCAGCAAGCGGCCCGCCTTGTCGCCAAACCTATTAAGATCCGTCTCTAATTGCCCCTTTATCATCTCCTCTCTCCTACTGGCCCACATCTCAAACTCTGTTTTGGCTTCTACCCAGACTTTTTTGTCACTGGGGTTTTGTGATTGTTTGAACGACCTATATGCGGAGGAAACTGTTTCACTGGCCGTTATGTATCGTTCTCTTATAATTTTTTTTTGCTTGGAGGTGTGTGCCAGTATGAGACCCCTAAGTACTGCCTTACCCGCCTCCCAATAGAGACGGTGGTCTCCTTTGTGTTCTATATTATCAGACGCAAAACCACTCCACCATTCTTTTAGTTTTGTCTTAAATTCTCCGTCTTTTGCTAGGTGTGAGGGAAACCTCCATAAAAAATCTGTCCCTCTTTGGTGCGTCTCTGCTATTTCGATAGATATCGGACAATGATCAGAGATGACCATATTTTCTAATGTAGCATTTTCTGTCCTCCTCCACAAGTACTCAGACGCTAAGAAGAGGTCAATGCGCGACCAGGAGCTATGGGGGTGTGAGAAATGTGTATAATCCATTTCTTGTGGATGCAATACCCTCCACACGTCAATTAGTCTCGTCGTCTCCAAGAGCCCTGCAAGATCATTATTTTTTGTTGTTTGGACGAACGGCTCTCCTCTCCCTCCCCCTTTTTTCCTATCTATATCTGGCGACACCACTTCATTGAAGTCCTCTCCA
Source organism: Allobates femoralis (assembly GCA_033576535.1). Classification (NCBI taxonomy): domain Eukaryota; kingdom Metazoa; phylum Chordata; class Amphibia; order Anura; family Aromobatidae; genus Allobates; species Allobates femoralis. Next base: position 302,939,544 of record JARQOC010000001.1, on the reverse strand, counting down.
ATTAAAAGATTAGTTTCCCTATCTTCCAGAATAGAGATTGATAGGTCGTTGAAGAATTGAGTTCTAGAGGTATTGGGTGCATAGATGTTGTGGATACTCAATTGTTGACCTTGGAGTTGTAACACCACTTGTAATCTTCTCCCCTCTGAATCATGGGATACTGATATCGCGGAGTGGGCTAAATGTTTATTGATCAGCGTCAGCACTCCTGCTTTTTTATCTCGGGCCCCCGATATCCACCCCGCCCCCACCCACAGCTTCTGCATATAATGTAGCTCGTGTGTTTGGAGGTGAGTCTCCTGAAGAAGAGCTATATCAGCCTTTAATTTTTTAAGGTGGCGTAAAATCATATAGCGCTTATTAGGAGATCTCAGCCCCTTCACATTCCATGAGATTATTCGTAACATTTTTTGATTCCCCCTATCCCTTCACACCCTGTGCCCTTTGTATGAACCGACTTCTTCACCTTTACCTTTACCACACTTGAATGCCCAATATCCGATATTTGAAAAACCAACATTTGAAATGTAGAACCATTAGTTTTGTGTAACATAAACATGAAATTCAACAATGCACTCCAACGAACATTTGCCCCCCCCTTTCTTCCCATTCTCAAGGAGTCTTAGAGGCAATCCCCCCCTCTCCTTGGCTGTATACTATTTCTCGTGACTTCCCTTGTACTGCAGAAAAAGGCAACTGCTCCCCGCGCCTTTGTTAATATTGGGCACTTATGCCTTTCGCCCCCCCCCCCCCCTCTCCCTTCAAACACTCTTAGCCTCTTATTAGTGTGTAAGCCCTCAACTTCTGTCCCCCTTTTTTTTTTTTTTTTTTTTTTTTTTTTTTTAGTGCAACTGTGCAATCTTGTTACCAAAATGAAGACAGAAGATGGGGATGAGCCTTTCCCTGCGGGAGACTCTTCAAACCTGTAAATGGTTGGTAATCAATAACGTTCCCATATCGTCTCTCGTTCTATAGTTTGGTAGAATTGATCGTCATCTTCTCAGGTATCTAAATGGTGTCTCAAAGTCATCTGATCCAAGCTTGCTTCTGTGCTTTCTGTCTTTTGTCATCTTTGTACGGTGGTTGTTTTCCCTCCTTGGTTGCCGACACCTTTTCTGCATAAGAGTGCTGCGATGAAGGTGGCCGTGAGTCACTTGTTATGGTCGTTGACCGAGACCTCTGAGGCGATAGTGGCTCCTGCTGCAGAAAATCCATGGCCATCTTAGCATTCATAAACGACAGCATCTCGCCTTGGCTGTTTCTAAATCTCAGAATAGCAGGAAAGGCTAATTGAAACCTTATGTTACGCCTGTATAAAAGGGTACAAGCTGCACTAAAGGTTTTCCGTTTACGTGCTACTTCTGCCGAGTAGTCTTCATATAGTCTGATTTTATGTCCTTGTAGTACTAGTGGGATCCTCTTGGACCTATATTCCCTCAGTATGGCTTCCTTATCTTTATAGTCCAAGAATCTGGCAATGATCTGGCGTGGTCCCTCTTTTGGATCTTTCGGGGGTCCAACCCTGTGGGCTCTTTCCACTTTGCATTGTCTTTTTAGACCCACGACTTTAGGTAACTCTGTTTCCCAAATCACATCCAGCTGTCCCGGCAGAAAGGATTCTGGTAAACCAACCATCCTGAGGTTGTTCCTTCTGGAACGGTTTTCAAGATCATCCACTTTTTCCTCCGTATATGCAGAGTGCTTTTGTAAGGCTGCTATGTGTCGTTCCATGATCACAATCCTATCTTCAGCCTCTCCCAGTCTCCTCTCTGCCTCCTGCAGCCTTTCTCCATGTTGTTCTGTGATCTGTTTTAGCCCAGATAAAGCTTCTGTGACCGTGTCCTTCAGGGCTGCGGTTATGTCAGCCACTATATAGGGTGCTATAGCTTTAGCCAGTTTAGCCACATCAATGGGGCTTGTAATGCATGCCAGTTCTGTCCCCTCCATTGCCTCCACATGCTGTGTCCCTCTCTGCAGCGAGATCTCCCATCCCTCCTCCAATACCTCTGCAGAGTCCAGGTGATGCTGTTCCTCTGCTTCCTTGTCTCTGCTACGGTCTCCTCGTGCAGCTTCTGTGTCATGGCGATCCTCTCCCACTTCTCCCGTCTCAGAGATGCTAGCACTGACTCCATTGCGCTTGGTATTCCTCAGTGCCTGTGCTTTACCTCCTCCCGCGGCCGCCATTTTCGCTGCGGTCCCGCTCTGCTTCCCGCCCTTCACGATCTCCGGCTCCTCGCGTCCTGTGCTCCTCAGCACATAGCGATCTAGAGTCCCCGATGGTTTGGGGGTCCCCTCCGGGCCTTTGGGGGTGCTTTGGGGCATTTGGCTTGGTGTTGTCAGCGGGTATGTGGCGCGGTCTCCGGAGCTTCTTCCTCACGCTGCCATTCCCTCAGAGCCGGAACCGGAAGTGATAGCCCATTTTTTTAATATTTCTAGAACTCATTCTAGATAAAAAATTACGTGGGGCTTCGCCATATTTTTGGTCCAGCCAGGTACAGCGAGGTAGCTGGGGGCTAGAATCCTCAGCATGGAAAGGCCCAAGCGTTCTGGGCCCCCCATGCTGCGAATTGCAGCCCACAGCCTCCCCAGAAAATGGCACATTCATTGAAGCGCCATTTTATGGCGCTGTACCCAGGCTCTTCCAGTTGCCCTGGTGCCGGTGGCAAACTGGGTAATAAAGGGGTTAATGCCAGCTTTTTTATTGGCAGCTGGCACTAAGCCTGAGATTCATAATATCGGGCCAATGTTAGACCCGGCCATTAGGAATCTCTAGTAAATATTAAAAAAAAAAAAATACACCACACAGAGAAAAATCTTTTTATTTGAAAAAAAAACACAAACAAAATTCGGACTCCATCTTTATTATATAGATCCAACGTAGTCCACAACGAAGGTCCCACGACGCTCGATCGTCTCTGCTTCATCTAGAGACTGCAGCAAGGGATCAAGTGTCCTCTTCCTACAGTCTCTGGGGTTACACTGATGGTGCACTGTATGGCAATAATCTGTCATACAGTGCACCATGACTCTGACCCAGAGACTACAACAAGAGGACACTTGATCCCTTGTTGTAGTCTCTGGGGTCAGAGTCATGGTGCACTGTATGGCAATAATCTGACGTACTGTGCATCATGACTGTGACCCCCAGAGACTACAACAAGGGATCAAGTGTCCACTTGTAGTCTCTGGGGTAAGAGTCATGGTGCACGGTACAGCAGATCATTGCCACACAGTGCACCATGACTGACCCCAGTGACTGCAACAAGTGGACACTTGATCCCTTATTGTAGTCTCTGGGGTCAGAGTCATGGTGCATGGTACGGCAGATCATTGCCATACATTGTACCATGACTGACCCCAGTGACTGCAACAAGTGGACACTTGATCCTATATTGTAGTCTCTGGGGTCAGAGTCATGGTGCACTGTATGACAATGATCTGCCGTCCTGTGCACCATGGCTCTAACCCCATCCATCCATCATCCAGTCAACCATCAGTCCATCATCCATCCATCCATCAATTATCCACCCACCATCCATCCATCACCCATCCATCATCCATCCTCCATCCATCAGCCATCCATACTCACCTCACTGACAGATCCCCAGCAGCAGCCCAGTGTCTGGCAGCTCCTCCTGTAACAGATCAGCCTGCACACAGGAGAAACTGCACAGTGCGTCCTCCGCCGCCGGGGAACGGAGGTATGGGGGCAGCACGGGGGGAGGATGATGGAGTGGAGGAGGAAGAGGGACAGGACCGGAGCAGGAAGGGGACAGGGGGCAATCAGGGACAGGGGCAAACAGGGAACCGGAGCGGGATCAGACAGGGGGCAATCAGTGACAGGGGCAAACAGGGGACCGGAGCGGGAGCAGGAAGGGGACAGGGGCAAGCAGGGGACCGGAGCGGGAGCAGGAAGGGGACAGGGGCAAGCAGGGAACCAGAGCGGGAAGGAGACAGGGGCAAGCAGGGGACCGGAGCGGGAGGAGGAAGATGACATAAGGGAGGAATTAGGAGGAAGGGGGCGGGGAGGAGAGCAGGAATGGGAGGAAGGCGCAGGGGGGAGATCAGAAGCGGCGGTGGCGGCGGCGTGCAGCGGCTTCAGGGCAGCTATGGAGCGGCTCTGATGGGGGTGATCCTCCCATCAGATCGCTTCCATTTGAGATGGAGGGAGTGCCCCCCCTCCAGCTCTGATACAAGCGATTTGATGGGAGGATCACTCCCATCAGAGCCGCTCCACAGCCCCTTCCATAGGAGGCAGTGGATCACGGTGATTGACTGTTCAAAAAGCCAATCACCGTCATCCTGGGGGCGGGGTGGAGAATCCACCCCCCCGACCTCAAACCCCAGTGTTCAGTGATAAGGATCACTGAACACCGCGGGGCCCGATGGCCGTTACCGCGGCATCGGAGCCGCGGTAACCGCCATGACGTTGTAGAACGTCAAAGGTCGGCAAGGCAATGACTTTCATGACATTGTACAACGTCAAAGGTCGGGAAGGGGTTAATTGCCATGACAATAGAAATCATTTCAGTCCCATTTTGTATAGCCTTCTGTTCCTCCTCAGCTTGGACGTCTTTTAGCATGCGCTATGCGGCAGCAAATGGGCTGATTTGTTGTAAATGTACGGCAATTTGGTTCATGAGTTCAGCATTACACTTTTCGTTTTCTTTCAGGTTCATCCTTTGTTCTGTAGCCTCACTTGTATCAAGGATGTATAATTGTGCAAATTTTGGTGGTTGTCCTATTTCTGGGTAAAGTGTTCCATTGCGGTGATAGATCTGGCCGTGAATTTTAAAACAATACGGTCCGAATCCAGGGGGCGGTGCAAAGTTGGCACCAAATGAAGTTAACGCATGGGAACTGTTGATGCTTCTGATGTTTTCCATAAAAGTTCTACTGTATTGATGCGTTCCTTTCATCAATTGCTCAAAGAGATCTGAGTAGTGAGGTCTCAGTAGCATAACTTTGCCATCTTGGCAGCATTGAGTAAACTGATTGTCAAATAGTTTTTCTTCAATGAATTTCAGAGAGTTGCATTTAAGGTACCTTTACACGCAGCAACGTTTCTAGGAATTTCACTGGCAACTTACTGGTTGCAGTGAAATCATGGAGGCATTGTTACATTTGTACACAGCAACAAGATAGAACAATGTGTCCATGATTTCACTGCAACCAGTAAGTTGCCAGTGAAATTCCTAGAAAGGTTGCCGCGTGTAAAGGTACCCTTAGAGCAAACTGCATTCATATTCTGACAGTAGTGTTCAATAATTGTAGTTTTGTTGTCTGTCACGTAACGTGCAAGTTGTTGAATATTCTGCAGGGCTTGCCTTAGTTGGTAGAGCATTCGTTTTTTATGAATTTGGCGATCGTGTTGTTGTCTGTTTGCACTGGATTGTGGAGATTCATTCACCCGACGTTGTCTGTGGGATTTTGCATCGTGTTCCTGACTAGCGGAAGTGTGTTGTGGTGTCTCCAGTTCCCGAAGACGTCTTTGTGCATCAGCTACTTGTACCTGTCGTGTGGAAGTTTGTTGTGGTGTCTCCTGTTGGCGACGTTGTCTGTGAGATTCTGCATCCTGGGCTTGTCTGGCGGCAGTTTGTTGAAGTGTCTCTTGCTCTCCATGTTGTCATTGCCTTGCTGCTGCTTTTCTGTCATGCTCATGGCGTATTTTCACTTACGACCAATTGGAAGACAGGAAGCGTAAATCGTAATAGCGTACAGTAAAGAAGTATCTGTTCAGCGCGCTGTGACTGACAGAACGTGTTCAGTAAACGTGACTGAACTACATGACCCTGTGACTGATAGAACTTGTTCAGTAAACATGAGTGAACTACGTCACTCTGTGAGTTGGGGTTAAATTCCGTGCCAATATCGCAGATTGGTCACGGCCGGCCAGGCGCGAGCAATCAGCAAAGACGTGTTCACTGCGCCTGTCGCTGATTGGTCGCGGGCGGCTGGTGCGGCCAATCAGCAATGCAGGATTTCCATTACAGGCAAACAGACAGAATTTGACAATTATATAGTAGATGTGGATTTTCTATAGTACTTGGGAGTGTTTTACTGAGCTGTGGTGTTCTGCTCTGTACACTGTTTACACCTGACCATTGTCAGAGCTGCTAACAGCTGATCAATGATGGTGCCAGGTGTTGGCTCACCACTGATGTGATATTGATGACCTATCCTAAAGATAAGTCATCAGTATTATAGTAGTGATTAACCCCATTAGTGGCCACAGTGAGTAGAAATAAAACAATGTTCTTTAACTCTTGTACCTTAAAGGGAGCCTGTCACCTGGATCTAAGCCCCTACACTATCACTACCTGTCCCTGCACCTTCCTAGCTGCTCCCTATCTATCCCTCTCTGAGCTTAATCGCCCTATAAAACGACAGAAAAATAACTTATAACTTACAGCAGTCCCTGAGGCTGGGGACTGAAAAGGCGGCTCCAGGCTCCATTCTGCCCTCCTCGATGCAGCAGCACACGCCCCGCTGGGCAGCGTTATTCTTTCTTCATCGCCACATTGAGGTCATCGTGTCATTTCCGGCGCTGGGTGACGTTTGTACACCCGCGCCGCTGTTAGCTTCAAGACCCGCACTGCGCATGCGCAGTGCGCGTTTTGAAGCTAACAAAGCGGCGCGGGTGTACTACGTCACCCGGCGCCGGAAATGACGCGATTCGCGTCACCCAGCCCCACTACAGGCCGGCCAGACAGCACAGAGCGGCGGGGAGGCGCGCATTTTAATCTGATTAGAAGATCACGCCTATGGAGGCGTGATATCATGAAGTGGGAGAGCCTGCCAGGGTGACTATGAATAGCATAGTCACTCATTATCATCCCTAATGAGGTACTGTAATAACATTTATCTTCAATTTCACTTGGTGCATTTAGGAGCTAAAAGGAGTGTAGGGTAAGTGTTACTATGCTCTAGGGACAGCTTTTAATAGCTTTAGAGGTGTTTTGGGGGAGACCGGATCCCTTTAACTCCCCTCTCCGAAGCTCTCTGCATCGCTATTGTCTTTCTTCCTGTGTCTGTGCCCGGCATCTGATCATGTGACGGAGTCGCACACCATAGTGACGTCTTTGCTGCTCTGTGCGACCCGGTCACATGATCGGATCCCGGGCACAGACACAGGAAGAAAGACGACAGTGATGCAGGGAGCTTTGGAGAGGTGAGTTAACAACACTTATTATTTTAGTGTGTTAGCCAGCAGGGAGGCCATATAGAGTGACGGGGGGAAGGGGGACATGTACTTGGATGGGGAACATATCCTGGATTAGGGACCATGTGCCAGGATGAGGGACCATGTGCTAGGATGGGGGGACCGTGTGCCAGGATGGAGGACCATGTATAACAGGAAGATGGGGGCTTATATATATCATGAGAATGGGGTATCATATATATAGCCCCCATCCTGTAATATAGTCACAATACATGTATATTTGGCCCTGATCAATGAATATATGGCTCCAATTTGTGTGAATGGTTTTTCCCGGCCCAAAATAAGCCCTCCCCCAAAAGTAAGCCCTAGCCCTTTCTCCACAGGTCAAAAGAAAGTAAGACTGTGTCTTATTTTTGGAGAATCATGGTATAATCCCCCATCTTGGTATATATGATCCCCCATCTTAGTACATAGCTCCTCTTCCTGGAGATGGCCCCCATCACGCCACATACTGATTAGCTTCCTGGATATTGTATTCTCTGCATTCCTCGCCCAGGAAGATGAGCGGGAGGAGCAGGGAATATTTAGTTATTTATTGAGTGGACACACGTGATCACACAGTAGCTGCTCAGCTGCTAATAACTCACGTTTGTGCTTGCACCCCAAACCCAAAAAAATACAGAGCAAAAGCTCAGATAGTGGGTTTACACGTCCCGATATCGGCCCGATATCGGAGCCAACGACGCGGGAGCGCGCTTTTTGAGCGCGCTTTTCCCGCCATCGCATCGCCGCTTTAGACAGCCCGATATCGGGATACAACGTCCCGAAGATGTGTACGCCCCCCAACCCAGGAACAACCAGTTAACATGGGAGTGAATGGGTGACGTGGGCGTACACATCGTAGTTAGGCTGTCACACGGGACGATGCGGCTACAACGGCCATCCGATATCGGGCGGTTGAATAGCACGCTCATTCAACCCCGATATCGTTTTGGCATCGTTCCAGCATTGCATTGTACGTTCAAACCGTACAACGCGCGAACGATATCGGGTCCAACTCCCGAACCACGTGACTTTTGGTCGGAGTTGGGTCGGAGTTGGACGCCGATATCGCGACGTGTAAACCCACCATTACTCTTATTTTTTTTTAGGTACCGTATATACTCGTGTATAAGCCGACCCCCCCTACTTTTGCCCCCAAAACCTGGGAAAACCTATTGACTCGTGTATAAGCCGACGGTGGACCCCAGCACAGGTATACAGCCCCAGCAGTGTGGTATACAGCAGCCCCAGAGGTATATACAGCAGCCCCAGTGGTAGTATACAGCAGCAGCCCCAGTGGTATATACAGCAGCCCCAGTGGTTAGTATGCAGCAGCCCCAGTGGTAGTATACAGCAGCCCAAGAGGTAGTATACAGCAGCCCCAGAGGTATATACAGCCCCAGTGGTAGTATACAGCAGCCCCAGTGGTAGTATATAGCAACCCCAGTGGTAGTATACAGCAGCCCCAGTGGTAGTTTACAGCAGCCCCAGAGGTAGTATACAGCAACCCCAGAGGTAGTATACAGCAGCCCCAGTGGTAGTATACAGCAGCCCCAGTGGTAGTATACAGCAGCCCCAGAGGCAGTATACAGCAGCCCCAGAGGTAGTATACAGCAGCCCCAGAGGTAGTATACAGCAGCCCCAGAGGTAGTATACAGCAGCCCCAGAGGTATATACAGCCCCAGTGGTATATACAGCAGCAGCCCCAGTGGTTAGTATACAGCAGCCCCAGAGGTATATACAGCAGCCCCAGTGGTAGTATACAGCAGCCCCAGTGGTAGTATACAGCAGCCCCAGTGGTAGTATACAGCAGCCCCAGAGGTAGTATACAGCAGCCCCAGAGGTAGTATACAGCAGCCCCAGAGGTAGTATACAGCAGCCCCAGAGGTAGTATACAGCAGCCCCAGAGGTAGTATACAGCAGCCCCAGAGGTATATACAGCCCCAGAGGTATATACAGCCCCAGTGGTAGTATACAGCAGCCCCAGAGGTAGTATACAGCAGCCCCAGAGGTAGTATACAGCAGCCCAGAGGTAGTATACAGCAGCCCCAGAGGTGGTATACAGCAGCCCCAGTGGTAGTATACAGCAGCCCCAGTGGTAGTATACAGCAGCCCCAGTGGTAGTATACAGCAGCCCCAGAGGTAGTATACAACAGCCCCAGAGGTAGTATACAGCAGCCCCAGAGGTATATACAGCAGCCCCAGAGGTATATACAGCCCCAGTGGTAGTATACAGCAGCCCCAGTGGTAGTATACAGCAGCCCCAGTGGTAGTATACAGCAGCCCCAGAGGTAGTATACAGCAGCCCCAGAGGTATATACAGCAGCCCAATACGTAGTATACAGCAGCCCCAGTGGTGTATACAGCCCCCCGAATCAGTATACAGGGCCCCCCTTCCAGCACAAACCTGTAAAGGAAGAGATTAGTATACTTATCACTGTCCCGCTGCCGCTGTCCCGCCGCCGTCATCGCGCTCCTCCGTCTTCATCCAGCGTCTTCCGGCTTCCTCTGGCGCGCAGACAATGACGTCATTGCCTGCGCCGACCGGAAGAAGACTGATGAAGACGGAGGAGCGCGATGACGGCGGCGGGACAGTGATAAGTATATTAATCTCTTCCTTTACAGGTTTGTGCTGGAAGGGGGGGGCCTGTATACTGATGGGGGCGGGCCTGTATACTGTATACACTGTATACAGTGTATACAGTGACTGGCGTATAAGCCGAGGGGGGGACTTTTCAGCCCAAGTTTTGGGCTGAAAAACTCGGCTTAGGGTGCTTTCACACTACGATTTATTAATTTCCGATGCTGTCCGATAAACATCGGACAGCATCGGACCGATTTTCGGACCCCATGCATCCCTATGGGGATCGGGTTAGATCGGATGTGCACTAAATGCCATCCGATTTGGTCCAATCCGATTCTATCCGATTTTTGCCGATTTTTTTCCGGTGAAAAAAATCGTTGCCTGCAACGATTGTTTCATCCGATTACAAAATCTGACAGACTCGGATCGGACCAAATCGGATGGCATTTAGTGCACATCCGATCTGACCCGATCCCTAACTTGGGGCCCTATGGAGAAGGGTACGAGGAAACATCTGATGTCTCCTCGGACCCGATTTTACTGTACTGAGCATGCTCAGTACAGTAAAACTGCTCAACTAGGAGCGCAGGGGTTAAAAAAAAAAAAAAAAAGTTCATGCTCACCTGCCCCCGAGCCCCCGCCGTCTCCAGCCGTCTTCCTTAAGGCTCCCGGTGGCTCCCGCAGGCTGCCGGTGTCTGCAGAGGTCTTCTGCAGTTCAGGACCTGCGGTGATTTCACAGTTACGTGACCGCGGGTTCACCATGGTAACCCGCGGTCACATGACTGTGACATCACCGCAGGTCCTGTGTACTGCAGTAGAAGACCTCTGCAGACACCGGCAGCCTGCGGGAGCCACCGGGAGCCTTAAGGAAGAAGGCTGGAGACGGCGGGGGCTCGGGGGCAGGTGAACATGAACTTTTTTTTTTTTCCTTTTTTTCAGCCTCCGGCTACGATTTTATGCTGGAATCGGGTGCCTATTTGGCATCCGATTCCAGGCATCAGAAGGGAGCCGATGCTGTCCGATTTATATCGGACAGCATCGGCTCCCTAAAAATCGTAGTCTGAAAGCACCCTTATACGCGAGTATATACGGTATGTTGGTGCACTTTTAAGTCAAGGTACTCACTGCTATATAAGAAACACAACTTTGCACTGGAATTTTATCCTCCTTTGTAAATCGTTTCAGGTGATATTTCTGTCTGCTGTTTAAAGAGGACCTGTCATTTACGATAAATATGTATTTTTTTTACATGGGCTAAATGCTAATTTTTTGCAAACAGCATTATTTTTAATTTGTTTCTGCACCTCTCCACTCTTAAGATATAGGCCGCTGTTCCCTGTATCTAAATCTTTTACTTTCTGGGAAGTTTCCTGAGAACAACACCTAGTTAGTTAAAAAGACTACAAGTCTGTCAGACGTATGGTGTTAGGGTGGTTTCCCACTGGGATTTTTCGGTCTTGCATCGGTGTCCATTGAAATTCTGCTGTGTCCTGATCAGGCATGTGTCCCTATAGTTAACATGGAGCTGCAGGGACATCAAGATAGCATCAAGATTTCGACGGATGCAGACGAGTGCGTCATTGTGTGCTCACCCCTGGCCGCATAATGTTGCGATTTTGCGGCGCTTCAAAAATCCTGTTGCGGTGCAATGCAGCAAAGCGACACATTATTATGTGGCCGCATCCGGCCGCTGGTGAGTTCAGCCAAGCCGAATCAGGATTTCACACTGAGGATGCGCAAATTAGTTTGAGGTTGATCTCTTTCTCGCAAAAAAACAAACGCTATGGTGACATGTGTTTGTACATGCATCTGCAGATGCATGCGGTTTTGTCTTGATCAGGAAGCAATGCAAGTGTGAAAACAGCATTAAACACCTTCTCATGTTGCAGTCACTTTGCACAACATGAAGCTAGCTGAAACATTTTCATTAAGTAGCGTGCACCTCTTATTTCTGCACACTCCTCATTATTAACTGCCATATGAAACACCACTCTTAAGGAATCAGAGGGAGCTATATCTCAGGAATGGTGAGGTGCACAAAAACACAGCGCTGTTCTCCTGATGCTGGCATTGTCTATTTACACAAGTTAACAAAAAATGCATATAAAGTAGGCAAGGGCACAAGAAGCATGAAACCTTCACTGGCCTTGGTGTAATTCACATACATGTGCCAAGGTTGCCTTTGCAATAATTTTAAAGGGAATCTTTCACCGGGTTTTTGCTATATGATCTAAGAGCAGCATAATAAAAGGCCTGATTCCTCCGATGTATCACTTAAGCTGGCTTCACACTACGGTTTTGTTACTGTTCGTTGGATCCTGTTTTTTGCAAATCTGATACGATCATGTGATCGGGTTGCCCCGCCCCTCCCGGTGACATCATGAAAGGTCCATCAGCTTTGTATTCAGCACAGGACACTGTTGCCAAACAGGTGAGAATTAATTTTTTATTTTTAATCATCCCTTTATTTAATATCACTTTAGCAGTGTATATAGATACACTGCTAAAGTGATATTACTCACATGTACCATGGGTACAGAGCAGCGCTCATGTTCTGCGCATGCTCTGTACCCTGGCACCGGATCTGGGAAACAATTCTGTTGTTTCCCAGATCCGGTGCCATAGGCCCCCATGATAAGTGTGCCGGACAGGGCAGGATTGGTTTCTGTCCTGTTTTGTCACCGGAGCCCAAAAACGCTGCAGGACTCGTTTTTGGGACCGGTGAATAACAGGACAGAATTGAATCCTGCACCAGATTCACAAAACCAGATGGCCAAATAGGGCCAATCCGGTGCCATAGGGATACATGGGGGCCAAAAACAATCCTGTTCTGTTTGTTTCAAAAACGAACAGAACAGGATAGTAAAAAACGTAGTGTGAAGCCAGCCTTACTGGACTGCTTAGTGTAGTTTTGATAAAATACCTGTTTTTCTGATGTACATATAGCAGAGCCAAGACTTCCTGGCTGTGTACACCCCCACCTACAACTCTGAAAGCAGCTTCCTGTGTAAAGTATACATTGTGGGCAAGATGCTAGTCAGTGAGGAGTAGGGTTACACAGATTACCTGGATTGTTTTGCATGTGAGACCTAGTCCTCTAGTGATGATATAATAAATCACCGATTTATCACCAATTGAAATTGCAACACACAGCCTAGTAAGTGATGCATCTCTAGAATTGGGCTCTCTTGCTTTATATTATGCTGTCTCAGATAAAAGAATATTTTTTTACGTTAAGCCCTAAAAATAAGATTGTAAGTAGCAGACACTCTTTGTTTTAAACAATGTATTTGCATGGTATACTATTCCTATTACATCACTAACCTCCATCTTTCTGCAAAGAAAATCAGATATGGAATATTAACATGTGCCCTTAGCATGTCTATCCGGAACTGGTTTCTTACTCAAGCTCTATAAATAGGCATTTTAATTACCATGGAGAATAGTGTGACACTTTCCATGGACATCCAACAGAAATGTAAGAATTTTTTCTAATTTTCTGCTGTTTACTGCAGGATGCAACAATTTCACCTCATTACCAGCTTTGTTTCAAGGTTAATCAAGGGACTAATCATTTGTATTCTTACTATGGTGAATCAGCTTTCACAGCAATCAGAAACAGTTGGGGTTAATTAATTCAGCGGAGACTTGGGCTAAATATAGTGTTTTAAAGAAATTGAGTTCAAAGGAAAAGCCATGGTACTGTAAAGTTTTCGGATGTTTAGTATCTATGTGTTTGTAGCTGTGAATAGAGCATCTCTAATGTGCATAAGTAACTCCCTTTTAAAGTTAATCAATCTGAAGAGTTTTAAGAAAAGACCTTTTAATGTACATTTATATCAATTCTGTCGCCACATGAGGAGAATAGAGGTATGGCTGACTAAGTGGGTGCTGTGAGATTTTTCTACCTCCATATCCAAATGAGGAGCAGGCAGTACCTGCGAAGATTCTGCTTCCGTAGGCTCAAATGAACCACAATGCTAATACAAATCAAAACTTGGTTTATTTACGTCCAGATGCGGGAAAATAGTTGTTGGTAAAATACTGTAACTGTCTGAAGTTACTGACATCGGTAGCTGCTGGTCACAAATTGATACCTTCATGATCCCAGTATATGTTGTCCCAGTTTCTCAGCAACACAAGAAAAAATGGTTGCTTGGAGCAAGTGACCCACCAACTGCCATGTGAAGTTAGGCTATGTTCACACTATGCGCATAATGTGCGCTTTTGGCAGCATTTTGCACCAAAAAATAGCCATAAAAAACGCAATGCATTCACACACCGCATTTTTTATGGGCTCACTTCTCCCCCAAAAGCACAGGGGAGAAGTGATGTCACACAGGGGAGGAAGAATCCTCCTCTGTGTGACATCCGTGCCAGCCCCTTTTGGGTTTCGTAGTGTATTAATATACATTGCGAAAACCAAAATAAAGTTATCCAAATGTGTTAAAAATAATAAAAATTGAATACTTACCGTATATACTCGTGTATAAGCCGACCCCTGTATAAGCCGACCCCCCTACTTTTGCCCCAAAAATCTGGAAAAACCTATTGACTCGTGTATAAGCCGAGGGTGGACCCCAGCACAGGTATACAGACCCCAGCAGTGTGGTATACAGGCCTCCCCAGTGGTAGTATACAGCAGCCCCAGTGGTAGTATACAGATTCCCCAGCAGCCCCAGTGGTAGTATACAGATTCCCCAGCAGCCCCAGTGGTAGTATACAGATTCCCCAGCAGCCCCAGTGGTAGTATACAGGAGCCCCAGCAGCCCCAGTGGTAGTATACAGGAGCCCCAGCAGCCCCAGTGGTAGTATACAGGAGCCCCAGCAGCCCCAGTGGTAGTATACAGGAGCCCCAGCAGCCCCAGTGGTAGTATACAGGAGCCCCAGCAGCCCCAGTGGTAGTATACAGGAGCCCCAGCAGCCCCAGTGGTAGTATACAGGAGCCCCAGCAGCCCCAGTGGTAGTATACAGGAGCCCCAGCAGCCCCAGTGGTAGTATACAGGAGCCCCAGCAGCCCCAGTGGTAGTATACAGATTCCCCAGCAGCCCCAGTGGTAGTATACAGATTCCCCAGCAGCCCCAGTGGTAGTATACAGATTCCCCAGCAGCCCCAGTGGTAGTATACAGATTCCCCAGCAGCCCCAGTGGTAGTATACAGCAGCCCCAGTGGTATACAGCAGGCCCCCAGGGGTACATATAGCAGCCCCCAGGGGGTACCCAGCAGCCCCCTGGGGGTACCCAGCAGCCCCCTGGGGGTACCAACAGCCCCCTAGGGGTACCAGCAGCCCCCTGGGGGTACCAGCAGCCCCCAGGGGGTACCAACAGCCCCCAGGGGGTACCAACAGCCCCCAGGGGGTACCAACAGCCCCCTGGGGGTACCAACAGCCCCCTGGGGGTACCAACAGCCCCCTGGGGGTACCAACAGCCCCCAGGGGGTACCAGCAGCCCCCTGGGGGTACCAACAGCCCCCAGGGGGTACCAATAGCCCCCCGGGGGTACCAGCAGCCCCCTGGGGGTACCAACAGCCCCCAGGGGGTACCAACAGCCCCCTGGGGGTACCAATAGCCCCCAGGGGGTACCAACAGCCCCCTGGGGGTACCAACAGCCCCCAGGGGGTCCCCAGCAGCCCCCAGGGGGTACCCCAGCAGCCCCCAGGGGGTACCCAGCAGCCCCCTGGGGGTCCCCAGCAGCCCCTGGGGGTACACAGCGGCCCCCAGGGGGTCCCCAGCAGCCCCCTGGGGGTCCCCAGCAGCCCCCAAATGCTGTCACTCGCCCCCCCTTGCAAGGGCCCCCCCCCTCCTCTCTTACCATTCCGGACTTCTGATCCGCACCGCTCCTCGCTGCTCCTCGCTGCTCCGTCCGTCAGTCTTCTACATCCGGGATCCCCGGCCGCGCGATGACGTCACATGCCTGCGACGGCCGGAGATCCGGGATGTAGAAGACGGACGGAGGGAGCAGCGAGGAGCGGCGCGGATCAGAAGTCCGGAATGGTAATATAACCATCGGGGGGGGGTGTCCCTTACAAGGGGGGGCGAGTGCCAGCATTTGGGGGCTATATGCACTGCTTCCCCCTGCCGCTGATTGACAGGGGAAAGCAGTGCATATTTAATGAGCGGCCCCACGTGACGGGGCCGCTCATACAGCAGCCCCCCCCCGCCTCCTGAAGCCTCCACAGCCCGGACACAGCCCCCCCCGTATTGACTCGTGTATAAGCTGAGGGGGAGACTTTTCAGCCCAAATTTTGGGCTGAAAAACTCGGCTTATACACGAGTATATAGGTACCTTCCGCCGAGTGTTTGGGGAGCCTGGAGCCGAGACATACACAGGTACTGACCTTCCAGGACCTATCAAGATCAGTGATTTGTCGCTCGCGGTCATGTGATATGTGCGTCATATGCACTTTACATATCACATGACTGCGAGCAGCCAATCACGATCTTCCAAGGCCCTGGAAGTTTGGTACCTGCAGTTGTGTCGGCTCCAGGAACATCGGACGGAGAGGTAAGTATTACATTTTTAAACACATTTGGATTAGTTTATTTTGGGTTTTGCAGTGTATATTAATACACTGCGAAACCCAGAAGGGACTGGCACAGATGTCACACAAGGGAAGATTCTTCCTCCCCTGTGTGACATCACATCCTGCAGCGATGGCATATTCCCGCTGGAATTGTGCATAGTCTGAACGCAATGCGTAATTCCTGCGGGGATAATGGGCTCCTATGGGAGAAAGCGCGGGCCCAGGTGCGTAAAGAATTGACATGGTCATTCTTTTTACGCGCACGCTTTCTCCCATAAAAGCCTGCGTATATTTACGCAGTTTCTGCATGGCAAAAGTGAATTTACATTCACTTCGCTGGCAGACGCACATGCACTTGCGCTTTTCTGAAAAGTGCACGCATAAAAGCGCTCAAAAATGTGCAATGTGTGAACGTAGCCTTACACATGGTTTGAACCAACTTAATTGAAACAGACAAAAGTGAGCAGTATTCAAATACAGCAGACAGCAGCGTAGCAAGACACTTTTGTACATTTAACAAATAACAAACAAATGCAAACCTTATTTCCTACTTTATGTAAATTGAACAACTAAAAGCAATTATATTGCACCATAAGTACTGAAGGTATATTACACAGTAAGAGGTTCGGAGCTATTAATATTGAAAAAGAGATCACAGCCATTAACCAACACAAGTTCAAATGAACCAGCAGAGTGCAGCGGACCCGACATGAATGATAAAGGCATGGGCAAACGAGGTGCAAAATGCTGATGAAACAACCACTTTCAGCCTACCATATCTTTGAGGGGGTGGTTTCTGATATTAAACATGCACACAGATAAGGTTTGCAAAGCGCGCCAGTCATACAGGTGCACGTGATGTACAGTGTCTGGCTTTCAGCCTATTGGTCATACCCATACCATTAGATCAGGCAGGCTGTGCATTACTATATAAGTGAACCCAACAGCTAGACACCCCAGTAGGCCTGGCTGCATCCTGCCTAAATATGAAAAAATGTGCAATGAAAGATATGAAAAATGATATAAAATTTTAATTAATAAAGTGAGGTATTGGTCGATATTTTTACCAAGATATGCAAGCTAGTAACCCACCATCAAGGTTCCCCACACTTACAAGTCCCTACTCTACATTCAAAACTATTTCACAGTAAAGGGCATGAATTAAAAAAAACTCACCACAAACAGCAATTAACCAACACCATCTTAAATGTACTATCAGGATGCGGTGCAACCTAACGAAAATATTTAAACTGTTGTTTTTTTCCAGAATTTTTGCCTCCATGTCCAAACATGTAGTCGTAACCCTTTAATAAGAAAAACATCCCTTAACCAGAGCTTCACTAAATACAAGTGTCCTAATCTCACTTTCATCTTTAAACTCCTGGAATGCTCTGCCCACTCTTGTCTAATCTCCTATCTCTTAAATTTTTGCCTCCATTCCAAACATGTATCGTAACCCATTGCTAATAATTGAAAAAGCATCCCTTAACCAAGCTTCTTTAAGGACTTGACAGCGAGTGTCCCCTAACCTGGGCCACACTTTCATGCTTAATACTCTGTGCAATGCCCTCTGCCCATCTCCTGTCTGTACCTCTAAAACTCTCAACTATCTCTTAATCTTTCTGATAACTAATTTTACCCTACAAACTGAATTTCTCAGTGCTTTTCCATTCTGTTTTACTTAAACTACGCTGAGGTCCCCAAGCACTTATGTAAGAGCACATGCATTTCTCATAGATATTTGCAAGCCCCAATCACGTCTGTCTGCTACTCTAAACATATCTTCTATCTTTCTGAAACTAAATCTTTCAAAACTGATCTTCTCATGCTTCTCCTGTACTAAACTACTATCCCTACATTGCAATTTTCTTGGTGATTCAACCATAACTCACAAGCAGCCAACAATTTCATGGGGTCATATTTCACCGTAACATTATGTCGATACACACTTGCTCATGTCACCAAAATATTAAAATCATCTCCAGAATCTGACTTTTTCATCTGTGAAACTACAAAACTTTTCTGTCATCCTTGAATTGTCTGACCTGCAACTTTGCTGATCAGTCCTCTTGACATCCTGAATGCGACAGCTAGGTCATTTCTCTCAGCCACCACACCAATGTCTTCAACTGCTCACAGTCATTGCATTGGTTTCCTATCCGCTATGGAGTATAAATTTATTTCTCTCACCCACAAAACTCTTCACAGTTTTCCACTAATATATATCTCCTCCCTCCTCTCTATCGCTCTACTCGTGCTCTTAGTTCTGCAACTGATCTATAATTAGCATCCTCCATAATCCAAACTCCCCACTTCCATCTCCAAGACTTCTCTCATGCTGCGCCAGTTTTCTGGAATGCACTACCCCAGGTGATCTGATTAATATGGTACCTAACTCCTACATTTTTAAGCATGCTTAAAAATGCATCTCTTTAGACAGGCTTACCATCTCACTTTAGTAATTTAACTCTTCCCTTTTTCCGTAAATTCCTCTCAAAATCTGGTCCCTCCTATTCATTTGTCACCACATTTTTCATGCACCCAATAGCACTGTACTGAACCAGATTCTGGCCGATAGTCAGCTCATCCAGGATTATTTGAAAACCTCTATTTATCATGATGGCTGCACCAAATATGACAAGCACTTGTTAATTATTGTGTCCCCATTCATTTGAACCCTGACTCCTCCTGTAACTGTTAAACTATCTGTTACTTTTACGGTTTATACTTGTCCCCGCTTAATTGTAAAGTGCTGTGAAATATGTTGGTGCTGTATAAACAAAATGATTAAACTATTAGTTAAATTTCACTGTAATACAACATCACATCACTGGTATATATGGTAGTTTAAAGAGGACCTTTCACCCCCTGGTGCATGGCAAACTAAATGCAGAACTGAATGCGACATGTCGCCGCCTCCTTTTCTGTTCCTGACGTCACACAGAGCAAGATCCCACCCAGGCGACCTCTTAACTGTAAGGTTTCTAAAGTCTTACAAGTTTAAAGCTTCAGGGGGCTAGAGTCATGGGGGACCCCTTCCCTAAATGCAGCAGACATGCTGCATTTAGTTTGCCATGCACCAGGGGGGTGACAGGTCCTCTTTAAAGGGGAACTCCAGTGAGAGAAAACTTTTTAGTACAGTTCCTGCCCTGCTACATGATGAAGCAGAGCCGTACAACTGTAGTTCTAGGATCTATAGATCTCTTATGATTCAATAAATCATACCTGCTCCTCTGCTCTGACTACCACCTCAGGGAACCCAGAATGTTCAGCCTAGCAGCTTCATGTAAGAGTAAAAAGCAGGAGGTTTGTCAGGGGAGTGAATGCTGGGAGCTGCAGGATCAGCCTACATTCACGCCCCCTCACAATTCTGTTTAGTGAAGGTGCGTGGCAGGGTGCGTGCAGAGATTTAGGTTCCCTGAGGTGGGGGCCAGAACAGAGGAATAGGTATGATTTTATCGATTTATAAGAGATCTATAGACCCTAGAACTGCAATAGACATCTCTCATCATGTAGCAGGGCAGGAAATGTACTAAAAAGTTTTCTCACTGGAGTTCCCCTTTAAAAGTTTTTTTTTTTTTTTAGATGAATAGTATACTGATTGTTTAGATGTAGAAGCTATGCATGGTCCTATTTTCACTGTGCAATCTCCTGATCTACTCCGTATTCATTACAATAAAAATCTTGCTTTACAGAATTCAGGTCACACTGAAATCTCAAAGAGAGTGGGTCATAACAGCAGATAAGGATATGTGCCTTTTATTAATGGCTACTTCACACATGTGGCCTTTTGTGATGCATTCATTATTCTTCTAGAGATGCTATTGTAAACTTTTCATTCCTGCCTTTTCATAAATCCCAGCAGCGATAAATAGATTTGATTAGTTTTGACAAGGAATAATGAAACAACATCTGAATTGTGACATTACTATGCCTTGTACTGTGTGGAAAGTTAGCATTTATCTTAATAAAATATGGTGCATTATGAGAGCATTTTTTTTTACTTCTTATATCTTCAGATATTGGATTATTTATTGTTATTTACTATAATGTTAACTAGGGTATAAAAAGCAAATGGTTAAATAATTTGACTGATACTTTGCTTACTACACATCGGATTTGACCTTTTAAAAGGGTTGTAATGTAGCGCCCCACTGGTTGGGACGCCATGTAGGGGTACTGCACCTAAATAAGAGTGTGTGGTATTCCTTTGACCAAGGAAATTGGGATGGTGAACAAGGGACCCTCACAACACCCATTCATACACACCCTAGAGTAGGGGACCGTGGTGGAACCCGCTGCAGGGAAGACCCAGTCCCGTGGGAGGAGTCGCAAAGGTAGAACAAGTGTATGGGTGGGTAGATAGTCAGAGAGAGGAGTGGAGGACGACGCAGAAAGGTCATCGTGGCAAGAGGAAGACCCTAGGGGCACCAGGCATTGCGGTGCACCTGAATCTTGACCCGGGTAATGCCGACCAGAGTGGTTTGGTCCTGGGCAGAGGACCAACTCTGGACACGATGCGGGTGTTTGTCCCCGAGCCATTACAACGGAGGCCCTAAGCTACTTCATGAAGTCGCGGCCAAAGACCCGGCACATCCCTCAATAAGGCACACCAAACTAGAGTTAGGGGGACCTAAAGGGGAGTCCCCCACTGAAGATCTGTGGGAGCTGGCTCGAGGCTCTGCGCGCGGAGTCGCTGCACGGTAGTGAGGAGCTAGTAGCGCGTTGAATGGACTGGCAGGGAGCGGCAAGCGCACCACCGAGAGACCTGAGTGAGTCATCCCGGTTCCCTGGTGCCTACTCAGGCCAGAAAGTTTGCCTGAAGTACTGTAAGTAAATCTGTTCAAAGTTAAAGACTGGTGTGATGTACTTTATTTCCCTCACCTGAAGAGCCATACACTACTGCATTGTGAGACAAATGACAAGGCCATGTGGTAAGCTGCTTCCCTGTGTAAAAACTACTAAAAACTCCTATCTTCCACAACTGCCTCGGGAATCCTGCTCCACCTACGGGGAAAGTAACCATCTGGCTGCCCTACCATGACCCCGGAGGTCTGACCCGCAGCTCCCGGTAACTATACCGGAACCGTAGGTGGCGTCACAAACTTATTTTTATTATTTTTACCAACTTTCAGCGATCACCAGGGCCACAGGACTGGGCACAGGCCCCCGTGACATCCCTCGTGAATCAACGCCCGGAACAGAGTACCCCGCAGCCCTGGGGCGGGTCAGTAACACATAGGCTGTTTTGGCTAAGCTTATGTTCACATTGTATTTTGCCCTCACATCAGTGGCTTAAAGTGAACCTGTCACCAGTTTCTTTTACATGTATATTCATAATTCTGAATGTTATATATAAGTCCCCAGACCAATCTATATAATGCAATAAAACAGCTTTTATTACACTCACCTAAAGGGTGTCACAGGTCTCGGTCCGACGCCTCCATTATTCTTGTGAATGCTGTCCTCTATCATGCGGGTGACGTGTCTTACGTCACCCACACACAATCTCCTCCAGAGAGCAGACGCAAACCCTGCACAGTGGTATGGTACTGGCAAAGTCCACCTCTGCTTATAGGCATATATGAGGTTGTTGAGTTTGTATGAGGCCACCTATGGTACTTAGACTACAACACACAAATGTGAATGTATCCTAGGCGGCCACTTACATTGGCCAGATATTGGGAACAAGCATTCTTAGGATAACATTTCAGACTTCCCAATAATCTGCCAGAGTAAACCGTCTGCCAAGCAGTTGATGAACAAGCAAAACGCTAATTCGTCAGGCGAAAGCTTGTTTTAAAAATCATCGATTTAGGCATTACATGGTTCTGTGTAAACCCAGTCCTGGTGGTTAAAGTGAAAATTGGAGCATTTTGGGGTATAAAAAATTATGGATAAGGATTTTGAAAAAATATATAAAAAGTGGTCTATTGTAGGAATGCAAAACATTTTTCCACTTTAACAGAAAGCTTGTGACAATATGCTGTATAAAAGTACCGTATTTTTCGCTTTATAAGACGCACTTTTGTTCCCCCAAATTTTGGGGGAAAGTGGGGGTGCGTCTTATAAAGCGAACCTAGGACCTAGTGGAGTAGTGGGATTGGGGGGGGGGGGCTGTGGAGCGGTGTCCGGGGGCTGTGGAGAGGCTGGAGGAGGCGGCAGCGGCGGTCCCTGATCACGTGGGGCCGCTCATTATCTCCTCTAATATGCACTGCATCCCGCTGTCAATCACAGCGGGAGCAGCGCATATGACAGGAGCGGTCCGCAGCCCAGCCCTGAAGCCAGCCCTTCACCGACCTGCCGGAGCTCTCCATCCCCACCTTTGTGAGGTGAGACCCATCCGGCTCGCTGTCCCCCGCTGCCCGAGCCTGCGGGCCTCCCGCACCCTCGGATCTCCTCCGCTCCTCCTGTCTGAGTGCAGGAGGAGTAGCGGAACTATCCCCGCTGAGCCGCTCCGGGCGCTGGCCCTGCCCCTAGAGCGTGTGTGCCGGGACCCAGCTCTCAGGCCGAAGCCGCGGCCTGAGTTCAGAAGCGAGGCCCCGCCCACCACCGGAGACCGGCCCGCACCGCTGCCTACACCGGCGGGCGAGGACCTCGAGGTGCAGCAAGAGACCATCGGCCCCCCGCGGTGAGTGTCGGGCATCTGCCCCTCCACCCCCTCTGCTGCTCCCCCGTTCACCACCACTAGCCTGCCCTGAACATTCTACAGTGCCCGGCTCCCGACCGACCCCAGGGCCTGCAATACATCCCAGGCACCTCTGCCCCCCTCCCTGGCCACAGGGAAGCAGTGTGCCAGGGTGGGGGCTGTTTGTTCCATGGGGGGAACAGTGTGCCAGGGTGGGGGTTGTCTATGCCAAGGAGGGACAGTGTGCCAGGGTGTGGGCTGTCAGTGCCATGGGGGGGACAGTGTGCTAGGGTGGGGGCTGTCTGCCAAGGGGGGGGACAGTGTGCGGGGGGGGGCTGTCTGCCAACTTGGGGGGGACAGTGTTTCAGGGTAGGGGCTGTCTGTGCCATCATGGGGGGACAGTGTGCCAGGGTGAAGGCTGTATGTGCCATCATGGGGGGACAGTGTGCTAGGGTGGGGGCTGTCTGTGCCAGCATGGGGGGCAGTGTGCCAGGGTGGGTGCTCTATATGCCAGCATGGGGTCCTTTGTGCCAGCATGGGGGCCCTGTGTGCCAGCATGGGAGGCAGTGCGCCAGCATTGGGGGCAGTGTGCAAGCATGGCGGGCAGTGTGCCAGGGTGGGGGCTCTATGTGCCAGCATGGGTGAGAATGTGCCAGGGTGGGGGCTCTGTATGCCAGCATTGGGGCCCTGTGTGCCAGGGTGGGGAACTGTCCATCCGCATGGGGAGGACAGTACGCCAGTATGGGGGACATATATACCAGCATGGGGGGGTTCGTGTACGAGGATGGGGGTCATATGTACTGATTATAAGGTGGACACTGGTATTATAAGACGGACCCCATTTAACATTAAACATTTATTTTTTTTCTCTTTTCCTTCACCAAATTTGGGGTGCGTCTTATAATCAGGTGCGTCTTATAAAGCGAAAAATACGGTATGTGTTTATTTAATCTTTTAGGTCAAGTTTTAAGAACTTTGCTGAATTTGACTCTAAAATGATCGATATCTATTGTGTTTTAACAGTGCAGGCAATCATTATTGCACCTAATATGCTAATAAATAATTTCACACACAAGAATTATGTCCTGGGAACAGAATTGCTGGTAGAGAGAGATTTCAATTTCCACAGTAGCCTCCAAAATATGCAGCTATCAGGAATCTATGCACTAATGCATGCTTATGGTCTGTTATATATAATAAGGAAGCCAATGCTTAATGCATTCATAATCAATGCTATTACTGGTAGTAGTCAGTAATATTTTATCACACTCATTAAAGGGAAATTCTTAGCAGGATTTAACCTCAAACTAGTTATAGGTATATTTAACTCTTTCAAAGATATGTCTATCCATACCTCTAATTAGCCAATCTGTCCCTCTGTTACTTGGAACTCAATGTTTGAATCGGTAAGCAAATGAGGCTTAAGTGTTTTTGGCGTATGGAAGCCCCTCTCAAGCCTTTGTCACTACAGTTTTATTCCCTGCCCAGCATTGCCTTTTACTTCTTAACTGACAGCATTTATGCAGCAGCTGCTGTTGCAGCTATGTACAGAATACCACAGATATTCACTTCTGCTGGTATTAATGACACTTTTGCTGCACTGACTGAAACTACAATTCCCAAGTTGCCTTTCTCATCTCAGCAATCAGGGGGAGGAGGAGCTGCTGCAGAGAACAGGACGAATTGACTGGATATCCAGAAGAAGGAAGAAGTGGATTGTAATCGAAGTGTATGAACGGATTCAGTCATCCTGGAGCAGTGATAAGTCTATGCTGTTAACTGAAGCTGACACTCTCTGTGATGAGTGACTGATTTCTAAAGCTACAGGACAAACTGTTGCGCCCCCCTCCTCCTCCAGGTTTTCCAGTCGGAAGAAGGATTTTGCCTGCTGTTCCCATCTTTCCCACACAACTGGACTCTGAAGCTCCAGTCTAGAACTCTGGGAGAACAAAGATCTGCAAAATGCAGTGAGAAGCTACTGCTAGGACCTGTAGTTCTACTGCTGGACAGACGTGATCTCTAAGGGTGTGTGCCTGGAACTTGTAGTTCTACCATTTGAAAAGTATTCTAAAGCTAATTACGATGTCATGCTAAAGGGTATTTTAATTGCAGTGAAATGTGAAGGTCCTGGGCAATAGTGGCTGACTTTGTTAGAAAGGACTCTAACCAGCATGAAGACGAGGGAGTGTTGCTCAAGTCATGTGTACATTTGTAAAATCCGTAAAAATAGAAATAATGACGGCACTCACCCTGAGATGTCTGTACAAGTGCAGATCTTTATTCCAGGTTGGAAAGAGGGTTACAGGTGTATAGGGAGGGTGGTGCGGAGGAGGACAACGGGCGCACCGTTTCGCGTATATCACGCTTCAATGGTCCAACTCAACTGGTTTAGTTGGACCCGTTGAAGCGTGATATAAGTGAAATGGTGCGCCCGTCGTTCTCCTCTGCACCACCCTCCCTCCCTTTACACTTGTATCCCTTATTCCAACCTGGAATAAAGATCTGCACTTGAACAGACATCTCAGGGTGAATGCCGCCATTATTTCTATTTTTAGGTATCAAACAAACGTGAAAAAATACTCTGTTGTAAAGAGAAACAGTAAAAAGCAAGTGCTGGTAAAAAAAAAGTAGTAAAAACAGGGTATTTTGTTGATACGTTTTTTGCAAAAAATGTATGATAAGCTGCTCTACCTCTTCACGGTAACTCTTGTCAGAGCAGCCTCTATCTGATGTATTCAAAAAAACCTGACCATGTTTATTAGTAACTACATGAGCAGGGTCCAGACAAGTCAGTCTGACATGGACTGAATGCAGAAAAGAGGTTTTTATGTGCAGGGCTCATGGGAGAAGGGCGGGAGGTTCCACTGTCTTGCAAAGGCAAGAAACAAAACAGACAAAAAACTAACTCATGAGTCATGCACACAGTGAACATGTCTGTAATTAGTTAGGAGTATGTGTGTCTTAAGTTAAAGGGGAAGCATTACCCCTCACATTCAGGTCTATTGCAAAGCGCCTTCTTAATTCGGTAGTATACTGCATAACATTACCTATTTACTGTTACTTGCTATTCCCCTTTCAATTGCCAACTCTCATCCTCCTGTAAATAAACCAGTTAAGATTTCTAATCTCATCTCTTGTGAGTGTGTACGGAGCGTAGACAGGGGTTTGCCGAGTCAACCTCTAGCAGAAGACAAAGACCTTTCTGCATTCCTCTAGAGCTTCTAGCAAGATTTGGGTGGAGGCACTATGCCATATCAAGGTGAGAACTACTGAACATCTGCCCATGGCCGCAGATTAAAGGGGCATTACAGTTGAGGCACTGCTGAGATTGATCAAGACAGGTATCGCTAAGATGGAGGCTTTAAAGAGGACCTGTCACTTCCCCCTTCCTCCCCGCCGCATGGCAAACTGAATGCAGCATGTCTGATGCATTCAGGGAAGGAGTCCCCCAAGTCACTAGTCCCCTGTAATCTTTAAAGAAGACATTAGAAAACTTACAGATAAGTAGTCTAATGAGTGGGATCTTATTAAATGGAGGTCTTCACTGCTGGCACAAACCTACTGCCTTCTCCTTGTGTATTCCGACCCCTTGTCTCTGCGCTGCCTCTGTTCTGCTGGTTCTGCCCTCCTCCTCTCCTGCTCTCTGAATGAAGCATAAACAGGGCGGGCTTTGCTGCTGACATCAGGCCAAATGATTTGCAGCTGCTCTTACCAAGCTCTGTGCGGCAGGTTGAGTGACAGAGCAGGAGAGGAGGAGGGCAGAGCAGGAGAGGAGGAGGGCAGAGTCAGCAGAGCAGGAGGCGGCACTGAGACATAGAAGGGGGCGGAATACACAAAGAGGAGGCTGGAGACTGTGCCAGAAGTGAAGACCTCTTAATAAGATCCCACCCATTTGACTACTTATCTGTAAGTTTTGTAATGTCTTTTTTAAAGCTTAAAAGGAGGCTAGAGACATAGGGGAACCACTTCCCTGAATGTAGCAGACATGCTGCATTCAGTGCTGCATTTAGTTTGCAATGCAGCAGGGGGGTGACAGGTCCTCTTTAACCGAAGCACAAGTGTCCTTGAGCTGTGGGGAAAGAAGTACACATGAGGAACACAGTTTCACAGTATGTGGTGAACTCTCCAAAGTATCTGATGAAAGGTACCGTTACACGGCACAACATCGTTAACGATGTCGCTGATACGTCACGGATTTGGAGGAGTACCAGCGACATCGTTAGGATGTCGTTGCGTGTAACACCGCGATTCAACAACGATGAGTTGGTGGATTGTTCATCACAGCTTTGAGAACTTGTTCTCAAACCTGACGATCAACAATTCACCAACCTGGTAGATCGTTTGTGTGTGAGACCACGATAACGATGTCATGGACAACTTCTCCCATTGACACTAATGAGCTGGGATTGTTCGCATGGTTTGGTCTCAACTGACTCAAAACCAGATTGAAAAGGCTCAACAGGAAGCCCCTTCTGTGGGAGTTGTTCGATAGTGGGTGAAAAGGGGCCAAAGGCCTGAAAGGAATGCACAGAAGTATCTGTTCTGTTGACCCAACAGTTACCCTTTCTGGTGGTGAAAAATGGATTGCTATATCGAGAGGTCAAACAAAACCAAGAAGTTTGTGTCCAGTTAATACTTCCTTTTCAGCTCTGTGAGATGGTCATAAGGGCGCTGCATGATGACCAAGGGCACCTTGGTGTTGAAAAGTGAATTATTTTAATAGGATTTGATTATTTTTGTGGAAAAAGATGCATACTTTAAAAGGTTTGAGAGTCAATGGTCTTTATGTTTATTGGCTTTGCTAGGGCTTTTAATTTCAGATCTCCTACACAACAGATTCTATGACCTAAAATTAGTAAATGGAGGGAGAGGGATAAGAGTAGGTGTTGTTTTTACAATATTTTTCCAAAATCCATTAACCTACCAGATTAAAAAAAAAAATTGTTCAAGATTTGAAGATACACATGATTCCGGTAATGGATCACATTGGTTCAATGTATGATGGCAACAAAATAACAATGTTTTCTGTTTCAAAATAGATTTGGTAATGAATTTTAAGCAGTACACTTTGTCTTTTCTTAGAATGGGTATCCTGCGTTCATTCCAAGTTTCTGGTGCTTTGCTACCTCCATGATGTGAAGAATGTGTTGCAACTACATGATCTTCATTCGGGAAGCCACATTAAAACTTTCCCCTTGGATGTTGGCAGTATTGTTGGGTATAGTGGCCAGAAAAAAGACTCTGAGATCTTCTACCAGTTCACTTCATTTTTATCACCTGGTGAGTAGTTGTTGTTCCATTTATTTTTGTTTTTAAAATTATTTTACTACTTTTGTGAAGCTAGTCACTAATGACAAGTTGTGATTCAGGGTATTCCAGGGTCAGGTACCTAAAGAGGAGGATTAAGGGGATAAATAGAGTTGTAGGCAGGTCAAAGAAAAGAATCGGAGTACCTGGAGGGTAGCAGATAACAGCTAAGAGGCTAAACAAGCAGATGGTCAGAACAATGCCCAAGGTCAGGCAGCAACATATCATTCAAACATCGCACAGAAATATAGGCAAACAAGCACCACTGAACAGAATGTACGACTGTTAATGTTCTGGGAGATATACCTCAGCTAAATAGCTGGGCAATCACTGGGAACAGGGAACACCTGAATAAGCCAGAACCATTCAGATTGGATCACTCAGTTGTAACAACACACCGATAGCTCGGCACTCCCCAATCCTGGATTAGATGACTGAGCTGTCGCTAACCAACTAACAACTCAGTATGCCCTGATTCCATAGTTAGAACAACCAGTTACTCATTGTATCCTACATACACTGAGTGGCTGAATTGTGACACTTCACTACACATGGTACTAGAAATTGGTGAAAAGTCTAGCACCTCTGCTCCCCTACTACCCCCACAACCTCCCCTCTCCCCCTCTCTGACCACCATCTACTCACTTTCTTATCCTTGTCCCTCTTCTATGCCCCCCATGTCCAGCAACTCGCACACCTTTGCAAAAACCTCACACACCTTGACGCTCACACACTCTCTGACTCTATTCTACCACTATCCTCCATATCCTCACTCCACGACACAGATAATACCACCGCTTTCTACTATTTTACACTCACATCAGCTATTTATGCAGTTGCCCCTCTCGTTCATTGCAGAATGAGACAAACCAACACACAACCCTGGCATGCAGACAACACTAAAAAGCTTCTGCTAGTATCTAGTGTTGCTGAGCGGCGCTGGAAGAAAACACATTCACAAGAAGACTACACAGCATTCAAACAAGCACTTCTCAAATTCAAGTCAGCACTCTCCACCACTAAACAGAATTACTTCTTTACCCTCATATCCTCTTTGTCCCACAACCCCAGGCAATTATTTAGCACATTTAAATCCCTCTTCCGCCCACCACTGCCCTTTGCTACTTTTCATATCTCTGCAGAAGAGTTTGCAACACACTTCACCAACAAGATCGATCAGATCAGACGTCTTTTCTGCCATCATAACTCCTATGTATACCTTCCCCCCCTTCCCCACTAACCCTCCTCCCCTTCATCACTGAAGGAGAACTTGCAAACCACCTCTCCAAATCACACCTCACCACTTGTGCTTTGGATACCATCCCACTTTAACCTCACCACCGTGCGTATCCCAGCCCTAACCCACCTCTTCAACTTATTACTAACTTCCGGTACCTTTCCTTCCGCTTTCAAACACGGACAATTACACCTATCCTAAAGAAGCCATCTCTCAACCCAACCTCTACATGCAGCTACCGGCCCATATCGCTGCTCCTGTTTGCCTCAACGTCTTGAATAACATGTCCACACTATACTTTCATCCCACCTCTCCTCTAACTCTCGCTTTGACAACCTTCAACCCCACCATTCCACCGAAAATGCCTTAACCAAAATTACTAACAACCTACTTACCACCAAAGCTAACAGAAATTTCTCTATACTCCTCCTTCTGGACCTGTCCTCTGCATTCGACACAATCGACCACTGCCTTCTATTGCAGATCCTCTCTTCCATATTTATCACTGATTTTGCCCTCTCCTGGATCTCCTCATACCTTTCCAACCGCACATTGTGTCTTCCATTCCCACACTCTCCTCACCCCATCCCCTCTCTGTTGGGGTCCCTCAAGGCTCTGTACTGGGTCCGCTACTTTTTTCCATCTATACCCTTGGCCTGGGACAACCCATAAAGTCCCATGGCTTCCTGTACCATTTGTACGCTGATGACACTCAGATCTACCTCTCTTGCCCAGACGTCACCTTTCTGCTGTCCAAAATCCCTGAGTTTCTGTCAGCTATATCCTCTTCCTTCTCTCGCTTCCTAAAACTAAACATAGAGAAAACCAAACTCATCTCACGTACCTTCCTTTCTTGATTTATCTATCACAATAAATGACATTACACTTTGCTCTGTACCTGAAGTCCGCTGCCTTGGAGTAACCCTTGACTCTGCCTTGTCCTTCAAATCGCACATCCAAGCCCTCATCACCTCTTGCCGCTTCCAGCTCAAAAATATTGCTAGAATATGTCCTTTTCTCAACCTTCAATCTACTAAACTACTAGTGCATTTCCTCATAATCTTCTGTCCTTACTACTGCAACATCCTACTCTGTAGGCCTTCCTGCTAACACTCTCGCACCTCTTCAATCAGTCCTTAACTCTGCTGCCTGACTAATCCTCCTCTCTCCTCTCCTTCACTTTTCCCCTTTGCAAGTCTCTTTACTGGCTCCCAATTCCCCAGCATATCCAATTCAAATTACTAACATTGACTTACAAAGCCATCTACATTCTGTCTCCTCATATCTCTGAACTAATCTCCCGATAATATCCAGCTTGCACTCTTTGGTCCTCCCAAGACCTCTTTCATCTACACTTGTACGTTCCTCATCCAACCACCTGCAAGACTTTGCCTGTGTATCACCCATCCTCTGGAATTCTGCACCCCAACATATCCAATTATCCACTATATTCTGAACCTTCAAGCAGAACCTGAAAATCCATCTCTTCAGAACAGTTAACAGCTTGTAATGACCCTACCACCCCCAGAGCTGGCGCTTCACCACCACTGGACCCTTGGCGTTGCACCACAACCAGAGTCGACCCAACCTACTGTCTCCCTCTTTGTTGCCCTGTAGAATGTAAGCCCGCAAGGGCAGAGTCCTCTCTCCCCTCTATCAGTCAGTCACTATTAGTTTGTTTGTTGTAGTTTTCGCTTGTTTTGTATGTAACCCTTTCTCATGTATAGCACCAACGAATCAAAGTTGCTTTATCAATAAATAATAATAATAATCTATAAAAAGAAAGCATTCAAGGCTTTTTGTGAGCCACACATATTTTTAAAGGATACTGGATTTTTCTGATATTTTTGGATTTAAGTGTTCCCTTTACATTGTGCATCTGTTTGATGTTTAGATCCACTGATCTATGCTGCTGTATTTATATATATTATATGTATATGTAAATAATATATGGTCCTTGTTTTGTCAGGAAGGTTATCTGTGCTAATTCTCAAGAAAACCAAATTTGGGACACTGAACCCGATTGTGGGTTTACTTGGTTATCTGCAAGTTTATTACTCTAATTCAATATGCGTAACAAGGGAGCAGAGAGGAGGCTGTGGAGACAGATGGAAATACTTTTTTGCATGGTGATTGAGCTCAGACAGAGGTGGTAATAACATGAAATAGGCCATGCAGAGATCAACAGAAATCTATCAGTTAGAAAAAATATGATGCTCCTGACTGAAAGAAGAACAGGATTTTACCCTGTTATTTAAAATGAAGTATACATCAATCAGCCATAACATTAATACCACCACAGTTGAAGTGATGTAACATTTATCTTATTACAATGATACCTGTCAAAAGATATATTTCATTTAAGAGCTCTCAGTCTATAAACCCTATCAGAACAATCCTACTACCTCCCCCCCCTCCCCCAAACTGTTCAAACGTTTTATATGGTGATATTACCCTCTGAGAGATAATGTAATTTATCCCTTTACTAATGTAATCTATTGCTCCCTGACTGAATAATCGCTGTTTTATTCCATATGCAAATAAATCTTAAAGGGAATCTGTCAGCAGGTTTTTGCTACTTCATCTGAGAGTAGCATGATGTAGGCAAAGAGACCCTGAATCCAACAAAGTATCACTTAGATTAATTGGGTGCAGCGGTTCTGACTTAATCAGTGTATAAAGTTAGCCATGCAGCAGAGCATGAAAAGCTGCCTCCACCCACACCAGGCTCTCCATGTACATTTATATAGACAGTGAGCTGCTAATCATATTAGTAGGAGGAGTCGGACAACACAGCATGGGCTACCTGGTTACAGCAATAATCATGTTCTAGTGATAAACCTCAGTTTAAGTAAATGGCACAGGACATGAGACATATCGTTGAATTCTGTTTTTTAACCCCTATCTCATGTTGTCCTCAGATTACATTGCAAACAACTGCTGACACAGATTCCCTTTTAGTGATTTGAGCATGTCAAAACACTTCCAAGAGTGAACTCCTTTTGTTTCCATTGTCTACTTGTCCCAATAGTGTGATTTCCAAGTGTGGATCTACCATGACTCTCAAGCAGCATGCACTATCTTTTGGTTATGTTAAATGCAGATTTTTCAATCACTCTCTGTAGCCATTATCACAGACGGTTGCACTCTGAAATGCCAAGGCATGCAAACCAAGAAAATAAGAATCTAGAACTGCATTATAGGAAGAATTTTTGAAAAAAAAATTGAGACACTTAGCAAATGGTAATTGGCCATTTCTGTTTCCACCCAGTAGCCACATCAGGGTGTGTCTCTTTACTGCATGCCTTATACTAAGTCAAGGCCTCTCTCTGGGATTAAAAAAGCCTCCTTAACATGCAATGTGAACAGGTACATAACTGGACATAACATATTATATAACAAACAGTTGCACTTTGTAATGCTAAGGTTTGTAAACCTAAAATATAAAAATACAGAACTACATTATAGCTAAGAAAAAACATGAAAAAAATTGAGATTCTTGGCATATAAAGTTTACCATTTCTATATCTTCCCCGTGACTCAGTTCTTTTCATATCACTGTATTGGCAAATTGAAGAGTAGTACCATTATCAAATGTTTCATACATCTCTATACCACAACGCAAAGTTCTTTGAAAAATGCTCCTGTTCTAGTTTAATACTTTAGGCTATGTAGATTTATTGTCCATTGCAATATTATAGGGTTTCACTGTTCTTGTTGTCACATAAAAAGAAATATACAAAATATAGTTGAGTACTGCTTTTTATTAGTGCTGATGTCATCCACCATAACAGTTTCATACACTTTCATTTTGATGTTTCTAACCATTAGTTTTGACTTTAGGTAAAAAAAAATCTTAGATGCTTCTTCAAAGAGGACGATAGTAGAAAAGTTCAGAAGGAATATACATCCTTAAGGCTTTAGTCACATATGCAATTTTTTTGTTTTACAGTTTGTTTGAACCAAATCCAGAAACAAAATTTTAAGAGAACGGAAATATGAAGAAATGACTTCTGGTCCTCACCTGGCTTTATCTAAAACCGGCAGTATTATTCTAAAAACGCTGTGTGTGATCCACACTTCAGATGTGTCCAGCAGGGACATATTTGCAATCCAGTGGACATGCATTTGTGATTTTTTTTTTTTAAATAAATATTCAACGTTTAACTTCTGGTAATATGAAGCAGTGAAGGAGGATATATAGAGGATAGATCAGTTATGAATGGTGATCTAGAGTAAATGCACGAGCTTATTCACTAAACCGGGCGCTTCCCTCATATCAAAGTAAACCTGTGATAGATAAGCAAAAGTATATCCCTGTTTAACTCCTCAAAATGCATTGACCCCACACAGCAGCTCGCACCTGTTAACATTTGTTTTATGTTTGGCCAGATTGGATTTTTTTTTTGTTGTATATAGTTGGGGGTAGTGACTGCCCCCATAATTGGCTGAGCACTCCTTACATCAGTGTAAGGCATGGATCCCTAATTTTCTTATCCTAATAACCACAATCAGCTCTGAAAGATGGTCACGAGCAATACCCAGATTCCACTGGATAGTGACATCCAATTCACTCACCCTCTCTCAGTAGTTGCACCCAGAACCCCCATTACCAGGAGAATGATAACCAAAGCTTCAGCCCAGAAGTCACACTGACATCACATGCCTCCTTGCCTTATAGGCAGCACACATACATCCAGATGTTCCCACCTTACCCCTATTTTATATTCTTAGGCTGCGTTCACACACTGCGTAATTCTCAATTTAAGCAGTGCTTCTCCCATAGCCCACATTATAAAATCGGCTCGGGAAAAGCGCAGGTCAAAATACTCAGCGTGTGAATGCAGTTGCACTTTCTTGCGCAAAACGCACAACTTCAAAATAGTGCTGCTATTACGCAGCGTGTGAACGCAGCCTTACATTATGGCTTCCAGCTTCAGGTACACCTTAAAGGGAACCTGTCAGCTAGTTTATGCCTCCCCAGCTATCATTGTCTGTACCTGCAGCTTTATAATACTATTCTAATCAACCTTGTCTGAGCTCATAGTGTAATGTGAAAGGTGAAAAAAAGCATTTATACACTTACATTTCCTTATGTAATGAGGCAGTCAGTCCCCAGCTAGGAGGACAGAGACTGTTTGGCAGGTTAATAGTTAACATTTCAGCCTTGTGCTAGAACATGTTGGGAGACCTAATGTGATGTCACAACCATGTGACTACAATAGGCGGAGCTAATTTCTCATAGAACATAATACGGTTGCTGGCTTAGCTCCGCCCACTATGGTCACATGATCATTACATCACACAGGTCCTTTAGCCATCCAAGTTAAAAGTGAGTTAACTATTATGCTGCCAGACAGTCCCCCTCCTCCAAGGTGGGGACTGAAATGTAAGTATATAAATGCTTTTCTTTCACCTTTCACATTACACTCTGAGCTCAGACAGGGATGATTAGAATAGTATTATAAAGCTGCAGCTACAGATAGTGATAGCTGGGGGGACATAAACCACCTGACAGGTTCCCTTTAACTGCTGGTACCATTCTATCTAAATTAGATTATCATCAAAAAGAAAGTTTATTTCAGTTATTCAATACATAAAGTGAAATGCATATATTATATAGAGTTATCTATTTCAAGTGTTTTTTTTCAGTTAATGTTTATGATTATGGCTTACAGCCAATGAAAAACTAAGTCATTATCTCATAAAATTAGAATATTTTATAAGATCAACTGGAAAAATGATTTTTAACTCATAATTGTTGGCCTAACATGTACAGTATGTGCAAACATGTACAGTAAATGCACTCAATGCTTGGTCAGGGCTCCTTTTGCATGAATTACTGCATCAGTCTGTGGCACTGTTGAGGTGTTATAGAAGCCACCTTGCTTTCATAGCAGCCTTCAGGTTGTCTGCAGTGTCTAATCTTCCTCTTGACAATGCCCCATAGATTCTCTATGGGGTTTAGTTCAGGCGGGTTTGCTGGCCAATCAAGTACAGTGATACTGTGGTTATTAAACCAGGTATGGTATGTTTGACAGTGTTGATAGGTGCAAGTCCTACTGGAAAATGAAATCTCCATCTCCTAAAAGCTTGTCTGCAGAGTGAAGCATGAAGTGCTCTAAAATTTCCTGGTAGATGGCAGCACTGACTTTGGTCATGATAAAACAGTGGGCCTACACCAGCAGATGACATGACTCCCCAAACCATCACAGATTGTGGAAACTTCACACTAGACCTCAAGCAGCTGGATTGTGGCCTCTCCATTCTTCCTCCAGACTCCTGAGACCGTGATTTCCAATAACCTTTTGTGGCTTACACTCCCTCTGAGTGTGTCAATGACTGCCTCCTGAACATCTGTCAAGTCAGCAGTCTTCCCCATGATTGTGTAGTCTTCTGCACCAGACTAAAGGTGCCGTCACACAGCACAACCTGGCCAGCGATGTCGGAAGCGATGCGCGGGTGCCCGCTCGGTTCCGACATCGCTGGCCAGCTGTCACACAGCACGGCTGCGGCCGGCGATGCCGCAGCGATACGGGCGGTGACACCGCTCGCTGGGCTCAGCCCAGCGAGCGATCCGCAGCAACGCTGCGGTATAGGCTGGATCGCCGCTGACATCGCTCTGGCGATGTCACACGGCGCGATCCAGCCTAATCGCAGGTTGTCAGGTTTACAGTTCTTCCCGTAAACCTGACAACCTGCGACTAGCGATAAAACGCGGTCGCGTCGCGCTGTCACACAGCGCAACGTCGCTAGCAACATCGCTGTGACGTCACTTTTCCGGCGATGTTGCTAGCAACGTTGCCTGGTGTGAAGCCACCTTAAGGGACCATTTTAAATACTTAGTAAGCCTTTACAGATGTTTTGTGTTAATTATTCAAATTTTCGAGATAAGGACTCTTGAATTTTCATTGGCTGTAAAACATAATCCTCAACATTAACAAAATAAAGTTCTTGAAATTGATCACTCAGTGTGTAATGACTAATATATGTGTTTCACTTTATGTATTGAATTACTGAACTAAATGATCTTTTTCATGTTGTTCTAATTTATTGAGATGCATCATTGTGTGCCCAGATATGGATTTCTGCATAGCACTATTCAATAATCAAAAACCTGCTCTTCATAGCTATTTGCTAGAGCTGTTACTAATATAGACAGCTGTGAGCCACACATCATGGGTCAGAGAGGCACATTTGTCTCCAAATCTACAGGTTGGGGACCCCTGGTCTAAGGGCTCGTTTGGATGAACATATAATACGAACCTAGGGCTGTTATGCTCATCTGCAGAATTAGACAAGTGCAAGAGCTAGCTGATTTTATATGCATTAGTTGGTTCTTAAAGTGGACCATAGTACTTTATGCTGCGTTTTTTTCAATGCTGACTATGCACTGGCACATTGACTTCAGTGGCTACATGTGCTCTTATGTGTAGTTCGAGCTGCATATGAACAGCGCATGTCTGTTTATTATGCTTGCCTCAACTAGCCCTGAGCCTGTTTATTTTTTTAGGGCTTATCCTATTTACCCTTTAAATTTGTCATCTTTTGGCCCTGGAAAAAGTATATCTAATATAAAAGGTTAGTGTCCCATCAAAGAAAGGTACGGTATGCCTTGTTGTGGCTGTTGGGAAAACACAAATTAGCCAATTTTTACCTCAATTTTACAAGTACCATCTGTTTAGCAGCAATGCAGTTTTAAATTTCATATATTCAATGTCTGCATGTTTCCTCCATCCGAGATGGCGACTACAATGGCTTGGAGTTGTTTAGACTGACCACTGCTTAATATGTCACTGGGGCAGCCATCTTGGATGAAGGGGGCTGGTAGTGGGAGGCAAACTGAGGTCTCCACACAGGGTGACTATATGTGGGAAACATATAGTCCCTCTCCAGTGCTAGGGTTGGAGATCTCTTTAATATCTATATAAATGTTTTCTAATTCTAAAAATGTAATATTCTGTTTGACTTTGCTGTGCTTTTAACAACTATGTTTATGGGCCTCAGTCGTTGTGTCTTTTGTGTGTGACCAGTAACAAGGTTGTATTATGAGAACTGTGATTACTGGAACTCCTAGTTCACGTTGGTTTTAGTTTGAAAAGTGCAGACATTTACCATCTTCAGCCTGAAACCTTTAGAAGGAATAATTGAGCAGTCTTTATAAAGGGCTTCATTTTCTTCTGAGTAAGTGCTGATAAATTATTCACTGCATAAATGTACCCTAGGCTGTTTTGTAGCAGTGCACAGCTTTTGTCATTCATTACTGACCATAGTGCTTTCGGATGCATTGTTCCTCTCATGATCTATGTGTACTCAATTGATGTTCCGGAACTCTTGTTTTAGGTATTATTTATCACTATGACCTGACCAAAGGCACACAGGAGCCAAAGCTTTTCCGGGAAGTGACTGTCAAAGGATTTAATCCGGCGGATTACCAGACAGTGCAGGTGATTAAAATAGAAAAAAACTTTGTATATTTGCATAGAATATTATGTCTTTTTTCTAACTTTCAGATGTTTGCAGCTTCCGCAGCCCTGCTCTGATTAATGTGCACCATGGTAAGAAGGGCATAATCTGTCTCCAAGTAGGCAGACAGCTGACTGTTCTCCAACGCAGCTACTTCATTTTCCTTGGACATGCCACTCTCTCATGTCTTGTCATTCCTGAGGAACACAATGTGATGATGGTTATATAACGACACCTGTCAGCTTAGAAGTCTACTCATCCTTAATAGATCAATGAATGAATGTCAAAGAAAAATGACTTCCGCTGTGGCTTGTAATCCATGCTAGCAAGAGTCTGCAGTAAGATGAAA
The DNA here is from genome assembly GCA_033576535.1 of Allobates femoralis. Taxonomy (NCBI): domain Eukaryota; kingdom Metazoa; phylum Chordata; class Amphibia; order Anura; family Aromobatidae; genus Allobates; species Allobates femoralis. The sequence continues at coordinate 302,901,247 of JARQOC010000001.1, read as the reverse complement.
GTCGTTCAGTAAGCACTTTCTCTCCAGGATCTCCGGGAAACATATAAATATATATGTATATTTGTTTATCCAGTGACAGCCATGACTTCAATCCTGCCTCTGGAATCTTAGTTATGTTCGTAGATTTCTGTATCTTAAAAAAAGTGACAGTGCACACTTATTCCAAAATAGAAATTGCAGTACTTTAACTCCTAATCCTAATGTAGTGTCAGATTTATTCCTATACAAATGTGAACAATCACTTATTTTGTAGAAATTTCCCTTTAACCCACCAACATGGTGAGGTTCTATCACAGTAATCAAAGTGCAACTGCTATCCATAATAACCCCCTGTTATTATTGCAGGAGGTCCCAGTGAGCAGGCCCCCAATGATCATACATTTTATCATCTTAATGTTATTTACGTGTCAGCATTTCTCACTTATCCATGGATTATTTATGGTATTGCTTGGATCGCTTGAATTAAATCGGATAGAGCTGCAATACCACAAACAACCTGTGGACAGATGTGGTGCTGTTTTATGATGAGTCATATCTTTCTAACCCTGGACAATCCTTTTCACCCTCCATCAGGCACACCTCTGGCTCTCGAAGTTCAGATGCAGTACGCTTGACAGGCACGGGTTAGAAAACCATCTATAATATCTAATTATCTGAATTTCAGGAAGTAATCGGTGACCTTCATGCAGATGTATTAAAAGAGAGTGCACAAACTCAGATGCCAAACAAACATTTAATAGCCAAAAACACATTAAAGCAAAAAGTGCCAAATTTCTCAACTACCACCAAATAGCCTCCAGATTTCATGATGTAACTATTCCTAAACAATACAATTAGGGGAAAAAAACAAAGGTAATGCACAAAGATGCTACTTGATTACTATTCAGTCTGATTAAGGGTTTACATATTCAGCAGAGGAAACAAAGTAAAGCCCCCGTCACACATAACGAGATCGTTAGTGAGATCGTTGTGACGTCATAGGTTTTTGTGATGGTGGGTTTACACACACAATCATTGTATCCAATATCTGAACAAATCTCTGGTTGCAGTGAAATCATGGACACATAGTTCCATTTGTGGCTGTGTACAACATGGAGCAATCTGTCCATGATTTCACTGCAACCAGAGATCTGTTCAGATATTGGATACAATGATTGGTGTGTGTAAACCACCATCACACTTAGCAGCAATCAGGCCCCTGCTGTGAGATCACTGATCGTTACAAAGTGCTCTGGGTCATTTTTTGATCGTTGGCCTCCCGCTGGTCAGCACGCATCATTGCGTGTGACAGTGAGAGACCAGCGATCTCACAGGCTGGTAACCATGGTAAACACCAGGTATCTAGGCAGCGCACACTGCCTAGATACCTGGTGTTTATCATAGTTACCAGCGTCCTCCCTGCTTACAGGCAGCGCTTAGCAGGGAGGCCGCTGGTAACTATGATAAACACCGGGTATCTAGGCAGCGCACACTGCTTAGATACCCACTGTTTATCATAGTTACCAGCGATGTGGAGGTGGCTCCCTGGTCGCTGGGGAGATCTGCCTGTTTGACAGCTCCCCAGCGGCCAGGTAACGACGCATCAACGATCCCTACAGAATCGCTATAGTTGTCGGGTTCGCTGGCGCGTCGTTGTGTGTGACGGGAGCTTTACACTTAAAAAAGCAAGATTCTGTGAACCTGAGAAGGCACAAAGATTAGATCTGCTCCACAGAAGGTCTGATTTAATAATACGAGATCAGGTTACAAGGAGCATGGTAAGACAAGTATTAACTGGGAGGGGAGAGACCTTCTGATAATTTGGAAAGGAGAATAAAAAACTAAACTCTGCCTGTCAGATTAGCTGTGCCTGATGGAGGGTAAAAGGGAATCTATCACCAGGTTTTTACTACTCCATCTGATGGCAGCATAATATAGAGGCACACTCCCTTATTCCGGCACTACATCACTTACTTTACTACTTGTTGCAGTTTTGATAATATCACTGTTTTATCTGCTGCAGCTCTACCAGTTCTTGAATGTTGAGCTCTGTATAACCACGTCCAAACTTATGATTGACAGTTTTCTGTGTACACAATGTATAGGCAGAAATCTGCCAATCATTGGTGATGGTGAGGTTATACAGTATGCTGCCAATTAAGTAACACATCACTGGAATCAGGGTCATCTCTACACTATGCTGCTCTCAAATTAGGTGGCAAAAGTCCTGTGATAGATTCACTTGCAAGCCTTGAGATCACACAAACCATTTAAAATGTGGTTACTTAATAATATTCATACATACTGAAGTGATTGGTTACTTAATTTCTTGAAATTGGGATCTTGGTGGTTACAAGTGGGTTATTATGGGCATTGTAGTTAGGCAACGATATCTATATCTAAGTGTTTATACAAACATGTACTTGCATGAATATAAAGATGCAATCAAAATTATTGAACTCCTATTGCAAATTAGGTTGATTAGTAAAATAAAATACTATATGCCTGGTCAGGGACAGATGTAAATCACCAGGTCTTGAACTGATTAATAATTAGCTAAGCTTACAATTTTTTTTCATAATTGTATCAAACATTGAAAGTTATGGAGAGAAGAGGAAGCTGAAATCCAAGCTCCTTTCCCACGCCAGGCTTCTAACACAATCCAGCAGCAACCACCAGACAAAACCAGCTGTATATGCCAGCTAAGAAGCGGAGCAACCGGCCCTGCACACAGGCCAGGCCCCCTGGTGACCCCCGCCATGGGAATCACCTGATGTCTGCAGAGTGCGGGTTGAAGCGGTGCAGGCCGCACGACCCACAATATGGTGGACCCCGCTGACCAGAAGCAGGGCAGCGGGACAGGGACGGAGGAAATCCCAGGCAGCAAAGAGAGACCCCCCCCACCTCACCAGACATCAGAGGAGACTACTCAGACCGGAGCCCTACAGAGCACATCTTACCAGCGCCTGATGCCGAGAACCTGCAGCCGCCCACCTGTACACATGCGGTGACATCCTGGGCCTGCACCATCCATGATGCCAACGAGACCACACAGGGAGGAGGAGAGGCCCTGCACACGCCCATCTCTGCTACGAGGCCCCCTAGAGGCGCAGCACACTCTGGAGGACACCAGTTGCAGGAGGTAACTGGGTCCCAGGGCTGCACCGTGCTCACAGCCCCAGCAAGCTCAGAGGGGCTGAGAGGGGCACATGTTCCTGCGCCCCTAGGGGATGGGGAAACCCAGGAGACGCAGGGATGTGCACAGAAATCAATGGGCCGCCCCAGGGAGAGCCTTAAAGAGGACCCACCAGACAATGAGCTGCCCCTAACTGCACACCTTATGGATCCGGCATTGGACTGTAGGAGACTCCCCACGTCCCCGGAGGTCCCCCAGGCCCCCCAAACATCAGATAGAGGAGTCTGGGATGACCTCAGAGCCTGCATACAGGCCATACCCACCAGGCAGGAGATAGAGGGCTTTCTCTACAGAATGGAGTTTTCCTTTAAGGCCGAGACTGCTGCACTCAGGGGCGAAGTCCGCCAGCTCACTAGCAGAGTCTGTTTCACTGAATCCACTAACACCGACCTGACCGGGTGTATAGAGGACCTCGAGAGGTAAGTCCATAGCCAAAACTCCGAGTTCGACCACCTACCAGACCTAATGGAGGACCAAGAGAACTGTGATAGATGGAACCAAGGCCTAATAGAATCCATCCCCATAAGGGACCTGGACACTACACTCCGCGAGGTCTTTAACTCCGTCCGCAACATGCCAAAGGGTACGACACTCAAACTAGAAAGAGCACATAGATCCCTGGGCCCCCTTCCCCCAAAGTGTGCCAGAACCAGAGACATTATCTGCAGGGTCCACAACTTCAAAGCTAAAGAGAACATCCTTGCAAAGGCCTGATCCCCTGACCCACTATTGTACCAAGGCAACTGATGCCAGATCTGTCATGCCGCACGCTGCAAAAGCGCGGTTCTCTCCATCCCCTACTGGAGGTACTGCGCTGCAACAACCCCCTGTACACCTGGGGCTTCCCCTTCCGCCTTTAGTTATGCAGGGAGTGCCAACTTCTCTTGGTAAGCCACCCGAGGGATATCTCAACCTCCCTGGAGAGCCTTGGGATCCCGTCCCCTAACCTCAACATCACTGAGTGGTCAGGCCTGCCCAGGGATGGAGGGGGAGCCTGGGGCCCGAGAGAACAAAGGCCACGGCGGCATACAAAAAGGGGGGCATTAATACATGGGCGGCCGGGAAAGTAGGCCCCAACCCTGCCAGTCATGGCTAATCACTAGATCGCACCCATGCTGCATGCAGACAGGCCCTTCTCCCTAAAGGCGTTCTACATACAACGTCATATTGTAATCTCTTGTTTATATCCCACCAATATTGAAATTGTAATGTTTTTACTTGTATCTAATACTCCGCTACTTTTTTAGTTAATGTTGCTGTTTTATTGATTTTTATTGATTTCTATGCCAATGTACTAGAAGCCTTTGTGTGGGTATACTCTGCCCTACCTGGACAGGCCTTACCCCAAGGGGGACTGCAACAACCCCCACCCTACTACTGACCTTGGAACCTGGGAACAGTCCTCTTACCCTCCCTCAAAATCTTTTTCCACTACCCTCTCTCTCTTACTAGTTTTATCTCTCTTTTACTTCACCCCTCCACCTAGTTAAGTCTTATCTTCACTTTCCCCTACTCTCCCTACCCCACCATACCCGGCCCCCCTGGGTTACCCCTCCCTCCTTCCCCAGAACCCTAACCTAGACCCTAGTCCACCCACATACCCTATCTGCTCTCTACCCCAGTTGCCCCTCCCTAAGGTGTTCCACGTGGTGCCCCACAATATGGCCGACCTAAAAATTGGAACTCTCAATGTGAGAGGTTTTAATACCCCCAGAAACGCTCCCAAATCCCCCTTGACACGCACAAAGGAACGTCCAAATTTTACTGCTGAAGGAAACGAGTTTCAAAACAGGATGACTCTAGGTCGAAAGGAATAACTATAGCGATCCACAAAAACCTGACCCATAGGTAATAGATTCCAGAATCGACATGGGGGGAGATACATTTTCCTAAAATTGCTCATGGCTAACTCCATTTTGATTGTTAACTGGTACCTGCACAACAGGGACCAGATTGAAGTTTGCAGGACACTCGATTCACTGAATTCACTGAAGGGACAACGATTATCCGGGGCGACTTCAACTTCACTATGGAGCCCTGCACGCACTCTACCTCAGGGAAAGGCGCAATCCCACTGAAATGACTGAGGGCACTCAAGAAACTCCTCCACACTCTCCAACTTGTCGACATCTGGTAGATACTCAACCCCCAAGGTAAAGACTACACATACTACTCCCACATACACAACTCCTATTGCCGCATTGACTTGTTTCTGGCGAGCCATTGCACCCTCTCGTGAGACCCCGATGCCAGTATCGGAGACCTTTTCCTGTCAGACAATGCCCCAACATTCTTGAGTTTAACACTACCAGACACCTCACGCAAGCCATGGACCTGGAGGTTGAACAGTATCCTCATGAAAGACAACACCTGCCTGACTGAGCTGAAATACGACATCGAAGCATTCACCCAGGTCCATGAGCTAGACCCAACGCCACAGCCCTTCAAATGGGAAGCCCTGAAATGCAGGCCTGGATTTAGGGCAGAGGCCGAAGGGGCCCGGGCCCTGGGCCACACACCAAGAGGGGGCCTCCCACCAATATAGGGATAAATATCTCAAAACATGTAAAATACATGTCTCTTTGCTGTGAACCGTTTCTAATGATAAGGAATATTTAACAAAAGAGAGACTATTGAAAGTATAGGGACCTGACTGCGGTCCTACATCATTCTCAGCGGCTGGCGCAGAGTCATGGCATCTGCATCAGCATCCACTGACCTGGCTAGCCAGACTTCCTTAGTACCTAATGCTTAGCTTTTTATGGCATGCGGCAGTCTTCTCCGATCCCAACAAGATGTTAGGCGGCGCTGCTATACTTTCACATCACTGTAGATGTACTTAAAGGGAACCAACCACCCCCAATGACCCCCCCGGACTAATAATATCGTTCGTTACTTGCAGCACATACATGTGCTGCAAGGTTTTTTGCTACAAAAACTGCTTTTTATAACTTAAGATAATGCTTTTGAAACTTTATACCGAAGGGACGGGTGGGCGTAACTTACATGGTGCTAAAGCCGGGTTGCAGCTGCCATTCATCCTGCTGTGCTCGTCACATCAGTAACGGCCAGCCCTTTTTGCAGCGTCCCAGGCTGGTGCACGGGATGTCATGCCCGTGCACACGTCATCAGCTACAGCCGGGAAGCGAGCGCGCGCTCTGACTTCCACAGCCGAGCGCAGGAAGTCAGAGCGCGCGCTCGCTTCCCGGCTGTAGCTGATGACGTGTGCACGGGCATGACATCCCGTGCACCAGCCTGGGACGCTGCAAAAAGGGCTGGCCGTTACTGATGTGACGAGCACAGCAGGATGAATGGCAGCTGCAACCCGGCTTTAGCACCATGTAAGTTACGCCCACCCGTCCCTTCAGTATAAAGTTTCAAAAGCATTATCTTAAGTTATAAAAAGCAGTTTTTGTAGCAAAAAACCTTGCAGCACATGTATGTGCTGCAAGTAGGGAACGATATTATTAGTCCGGGGGGGTCATTGGGGGTGGTTGGTTCCCTTTAAACAGATTGCTGATGACTTTGAAGAAAAAAGCTGTGTACGGTGTGAAGTAGAAGGACTGTTAATACCAATTTCAAGCTGATTCATTTGTTTTAACACCACCTTCTGGAATGATATCCTGCAAAAAAACAAATGCTACTAGTAAAAATCTACAACACGCAAAACTCGATCTAAACACTGCTGTAGCATCACTGACCAGCTTAAAAAACTATGTTGCATCAAAGCATACCTCCTTCAAAATTTATGAGCAGCAAGGCGAAGAGCTGTCTGGTTCATCTGAGTATGTTCAGACGATAACTCGACACAGGTGCCGAAACATATGTCTCAGTTAATTTGGATTATGGCCATACGAAAGAAGTACAACTCATTCCTTCTGTAAAATACAGAACAGAAACTTTCTTGCCTATCATTGATCAGTTTATCGCTTCTCTTGGACAACGTCTTCAAGCATATAAAGATATGTCAAGCAAATTTAGCTTTTTTAGCCATTTGAAAGAACGGTCTTCAGACGAGCTTAAGACAACAGCAGAGCACCTCATCAGGTCTTATTCAGATGACTTGGACATTACATTTATCGATGAACTGTGTCAGTTTGTAACATTTGCCAATTTATTCACAGACGAGGAACCAAAAGATATCAGCACAGAACTTTTCATGTACAAGCTTATCATGGAAAAGTGTGTGCAGGACACTTTCCCTAATATTGAGATAGCTCTAAGGATTTATTTAATTTTGATGGTAACAAACTGCAGTGGTGAGCATTCCTTCTCAAAACTCAAATTACCGTATATACTCGCGTATAAGCCGAGTTTTTCAGCCCAAAAATTGGGCTGAAAAGTACCCCCCTCGGCTTATACGCGAGTCAGTGACGGCAGCCCCGGCAGCCCCAGCAGTCCCAGTAATCCAGGGCCCCCCAGCCTTGCTCCGGTCACCTGTAAAGTAAAATATACTTATCACTTGTCCCGCTGCCGTCCGCGCCCGCATCTGCCGACATGCGATCCTCCATCTTCATGCGTCTTCTTCCTGTTCCCTCTGTTCGTCGCAGGCAATGACGTCATTGCCGGCGCCGAACACAGGAAGTCGGAAGAGGACGCATGAAGATGGAGGATCGCATGTCGGCAGATGCGGGCGCGGACGGCAGCGGGACAAGTGATAAGTATATTTTACTTTAGAGGTGACCGGAGCAAGGCCCTGGATTACTGGGGCTGCTGTATACTACCGCTGGGGCTGCCGGGGCTGTTGTATACTACCACTGGGGCTGCTGGGGCTCCTATATACTACCACTGGGGCTGCTGGGGCTCCTATATACTACCACTGGGGCTGCTGTATACTACCACTGGGGCTGCTGGGGCTCCTATATACTACCACTGGGGCTGCTGGGGATGCTGTATACTACCACTGGGGCTGCTGTATACTACCACTGGGGCTGCTGTATACTACCACTGGGGCTGCAGGGGCTCCAATATACTACCACTGGGGCTGCTGGGGCTCCTATATACTACCACTGGGGCTGCTGGGGCTCCTATATACTACCACTGGGGCTTCTGGGGATGCTGTATACTACCACTGGGGTTGCTGGGGATGCTGTATACTACCACTGGGGCTGCTGTATACTACCACTGGGGCTGCTGGGGCTCCTATATACTACCACTGGGGCTACTGTATATTACCACTGGGGCTGCTGGGGTTCCTATATACTACCACTGGGGCTGCTGGGGCTCCTATATACTACCACTGGGGCTGCTGGGGATGCTGTATACTACCACTGGGGCTGCTGTATACTACCACTGGGGCTGCTGTATACTACCACTGGGCTGCTGGGGCTCCTATATACTACCACTGGGGCTGCTGTATACTACCACTGGGGCTGCTGGGGCTCCTATATACTACCACTGGGGCTGCTAGGGCTCCTATATACTACCGCTGGGGATGCTGTATACTACCACTGGGGCTGCTGGGGATGCTATATACTACCACTGGGGCTGCTGTATACTACCACTGGGGAGGCCTGTATACCACTGGGGGGCCTGTATACCACACTGCTGGGGCTGTATACCTGTGCTGGGGTCCACCCTCGGCTTATACACGAGTCAATAGGTTTTTCCAGATTTTTGGGGCAAAAGTAGGGGGGTCGGCTTATACACGGGTCGGCTTATACACGAGTATATACGGTAATTGAAAACCGATTAAGGACCACATCCATGAAGCAGGAACGCCTTGTAAATTTGGCAATCATGAGCATCGAGTCAGATATACTGCGTGAATTGGAGTTTTTTTGCCATCATTAGTGATTTTGCAGCACGAAAATCAAGGAAAGTGCCTGCATTGTAAAAAAAATTATGATTTTACCTGAATTACTGTGCGTAAATGATTTTTGTAAATGAACTTGCGTTCGTTTCATTTTGTGTTTTTGCATTACATATTGCAACACCTTGAAAAATAGGCCTCCCTCCAAAATGGGCCCCGGGCCACCCACCTCTTTAATCCGGCCCTGCTGAAATGCCTAAGGGGAACATTGATAAACAGAGCCAGACTTAAAAAGCTCAGACTCAAGTCAATTAACAAACTAATCTCTCGAATACACGTTTTAGAGACAACATATAAACGGACACTGACCCAATCGACACCAAGAGACCTCATCCTCAAAAGACAGGAACTTAGGGAACTACTAGACCAGAAATTTAAACGACAGAGGGAAATAACTAAAAATTACTACTACAGGGTCTCCTAATAAGTGTGGCCGCCCCCTAGCAGGCATGCTGCACCCCAGGTCAAACTACTCCTACATTCCCAAGATCAGTTCCGCAAACGGAAAGGATACCCTTAACCCATCCAAAATATTGGAGGTATTCCGTTCCTACTATAAAGACCTATATAACCTTAGGGTAAATATGCAGACATGGCACCAGATGACCTACTTAGCAAGACCCGGGACTACCGTATATAAAATCCACAGCACTAAACCCCCCCCCCCTCCCCCTGTCACGCCTGACTTTGCTGGATGCTGCTGTGTGTGTTGTGTCTGCATTCCTTCAAGAGCTCCATGAGGTATGGATGTAAAGGTCTTGGTCCTGACTTACCACCTTGTATTATACTCCAGAGCTGCACTCACTATTATGATCAGCTGCTGGTTGAGAGGTTGATGTGAGGCTTGGGTGTGACTCACTTGGAATCCCCTCCCACTGGCTTTAAATAGCTTTCCCCCTTCTCTGTCAAATGCCGCTGATGGTTATTTACTCTTGGTTTTTGTGCTGTGCTGATATCTTGTTGCTTTGCTGAAGTCTTTGCATTGGGAGTAGCTGTGATTCTGGATCCATTGGTGGAGGTAGAGGCCCTCAGCCTAAGGCTAATCAGGAGCTCAGGAAAACAGGGTGGATACTCTGATCTCCTCACCTTCAGAGGTACCTCTGAGAGTAGGGCGAGCCAGGGACCCTTAGTGTAAGGGTCAGATTAGCTCCCCCTGAATCCCCTCGCCCTTCTCACTATTCAGTTACCCGATTCCCTCACCTCCTAAGCGTGACACCCCCTGGAGAAATGAGACATGTAGGCCCTTGAAGGTGAGTTTACTGAACACGAGATCCTTACTGCCATCAAAACCACTCCGACATCCAAATGGCCTGGACCAGATGGGTTAACCCCAATCTTCTATAAAACACTCCATGCCCATCTACTGCCCCAAATACTAGCCACATTTAACTCCATATCTGACGGCACCAACTTTGCCCCACAATCGTTGGAGGCCCACATAAGTATTCTGCCCAAACCTGGGAAAGACCCTACCCTGGCCACTAACTATAGACATATCTCCCTACTAAATATAGAAGCTTTATTCAAAGATCATAGCGGATCGCTTAGCGCCCCTACTGCGCTCTGAAATAAACATGGAACAGGTGGTCTTTGTCAAAGGCCACAAGGCTAGAGACAATAAAATTAGGACCTTGCTCCTGATCATCAAGTCCCAAACTCATAACCTCCCCCTTAGCCTGCTGTCTTAATGAGTGAGGCGCTCACCCAAATTGGGCTAGGCCCTAAGTTTCTACGCAGACTACTCTCACTATACTCCATATCTACACAGACTACTCTCACTATACTCCACACCAACGGCCAGGGTCAACTGCATCCTGTTGGCCTCCTTCACCATCGGGAATGGCACCAGACAGGGCTGCCCGCTGTCAACCCTTCTCGACTTGATAGTCATGGAACACCTAGCTAATGTATAAGGGGCAACAATGGCATACAGACGAAAGGGGGTCACCATAAAACAGCTCTGTTCGCTGATGTCCTCCTATATGTATCCCAACCGAGGATCTTGATCCCATCTATCTTGAAGGAACTCGAGGTGTTTGACTCCTTGAGAAATGTCAAGATAAACTTCACCAAGTCAGAGGCGTTGAATATATCCCTCTCCTCCCTAAAAACCATGGAGAACTTTCAAATGGAGAACTGACGCCATCAAATACCTGGGAGTCCATATTCCCTCAGACTTATGGAAACTCTGTTCATTTCACTACCAGCCCATACTATCTCAACTGGACACACAGCTATCCTTATACAGACTACTCAAACTATCCTGGATGGGAATGATAAATGTAATTAGGAATGGACATCTTGCCTCGAACACTATACATTTTCCAAACTGTCCCCACCGTACCCCATAGAGTCTTCTTCTCTAGACTCCGCTCCCTTATAGGGAGGTTTGTATGGGGATCAATGAAACCCAGGGTAAACATGAGAACCCTGTCAGCCCCTGTCAAACTGGAGGCATGGGGCCTACCTGACTTTCATAACTACTTCCTGGCCGGGGGGGCGTGTCCTGCATCTGATGGAGCAGGACGCTTAGTGAGGAGCTCTGCACACTAAGCCCTGATAACGGCACATAATAGCCACTACGACCTCCAAAACCAGCTTCGGTGAGATCGGATTACCTCAGGAGCAGACTGAGATGTCTAAAGGCGGCTCCAGACGCAGGGATACCGAGCACTCGGTGAGAGATTTCTTTGGTGTAGAAAGGACACTGAGATCTGCTGCTTCCAGCATGGCACAGGGGGCGGGAAAATCAACACCTCACTGCTCTCCTCTCTCTCAGCATGGAGGAGAGGGCCCAGGAGCCAAGAGGATGATGAAGCTCCAGTGACAAAGGGATGTCAGAGAAGCTTCCTGGAATCCCTCCGCAGGTACCCGGAAGGAGGATATGAGGGGCATGATTGCTGATCCAAGAGCAGATCTATCATCTATAAGTGAAAGAACAGGACACATTGAACATAAAATGGTGGACTTTGCTGCAGCCAATAATATCCTCGCAGATTACTTTGCAGAGGTGGACTCAGAGGTCCGGCAGTTACAGGCGGCAGTCTGCGATTTAGAGGACAAACATCGTATTAAGAATGTGAAATTGAGAGGAGTTGCAGAGGGGGGTGAGGAGGAAGACCTCATGGCCACGGTAACAATCTTTATGGAGGTGGCTCTCCCTGATATGCCTGCCACAGAAAGGAAAATTGATAAACTTTTTCGGCTACCTAAACCTGCAAGACTGAACAGAGATGTTCTGTGAGACATTTTAGTCTGTTTCTCCTCTACAAAACCGCGGGAAAAGCTGCTGGCCGCCATGAGAAATCATCCGGAGATCCCTTCCCCCTTCAGGGCGGTCTCTGTGTTCCCAGATTTGTCCCCCGGAACCCTGGCCAGAAGACGAGACATTGCCCCCTACTGTGCCATTCTGAGAGACAAGGGGATCTCATACATTTGGGGTTCCCCTGTGTCGGTGATATTTCGTTACAGAGGTTCGAGACAATACTTTAATTCCCCTTCTAAAATGAGAAAAGCCTTCCAAGACTGGAACTTCCCCAAAACTGCCACAGCGACCCCAACGAAAAGGGCCCCGTTGGAGATGCGAGGCCCGGAGACAACAGATGGAGAGGTCTGAAGGGCTGTGAACTTATTATGATCATACAGGGCTGGTTGTGACTGATCTCTTGAATAGCAGGAGGCTCTGAGACCTCCTCGGAGGTCGTATTAGACCTTAGCTCCTGCAGGGGGACCCTTCCGCCTTAAATCCATTGAGGAGGGGTGGTCTAGTCCCCCTTTTCTCCCCAGCTTCTTGGCAATTTGCCTTGAATTAAGTTTACATTTGTGCTCAGTGTTTTTGTTTTCTTCTTTTATCCCCATATCTATTGTTTGTTTTTTTGTTTTTTTTTCCTTGTCCCCCTATCTTCCTCTCTTTCCCTGTCCCTCTCCCGCCCCCTGGGGGTTCTCTTCCACATTGATTCCATCATACTGGCACTGTGAATTGTGGAAACAAAACTATGACTATGAGATGTGTTTCGCTTAATGTGAAGGGGTTGAATTCCCCTATCAAACGTTCCTACCTCTGGAAAGAGGCCCTCCGCTCTAAAGCGGATATCCTATGCGTCCAGGAGTCCCACCTCCTAGCAGCGGATAATGTCAGACTGAGCCACCAACTTTTTCCCCATTTGTTTTTTGCGAACCACCCTGACAAGAAGCAAGCAGGGGTGGGAATCTTCATTAGAAACTCTGTTCAATTCCAAATGGTTCAGGTTATCCCTGACCCTATGGGTCGTGCTATTATTGTGATATGTGAGATCGCAGGGTCAGTTTACACATTACTAAATGTCTACACACCAAATAATGGGCAAATTAAATTCCTTAGGTCCTGGTTTGAGCGTCTGAAGCAGGTGGCAGTCGGCAAGGTGATTGTCTGTGGAGACTTCAACCTGGTCCCCAGCAGACTCATGGATAGTACTGCCCCGTCCGTGGGAAGGGGCAAGGAGCTGGGCCCCCTGATTAGGGAATTTCGCCTCCACGACATCTGGCGCTACCTCCATGCATCAGAGACTTTTCGTTCTTTTCCCACAGGCACAGGTCCTACCCGAGAATTTATCTCTTTTTGGTCGATGATAACACTCTTGGGGCCAGTGCCTGTGCGGAAATTGGTCTGATCACTTGGTCGGATCATGCGCCGGTGTCGTTGGAGGTGGCCCTGACGGGAGGGAATCCCCCTCCGCGTACATGGCGACTTAATGCCAACTTGTTGTCAGACCAGGCGGTGGTGGGGACGATTGGTAAGGGACTGTCAGACTTTTTTGCCCTCAATGACACGGGAGATGTAGCGGACGATGTCCTATGGGAATCACACAAGGCCGTCATAAGGGGCACGCTAATACAGAAGGCCTCTCAACTGAAAAGGTCCCGTGAAAAAACTCGAGAGGACTTGCTGACTCAATTACAGGTCCTGGAAGACCTATATAAATCAAACCCGAGGTCAAACAACTCTGCTCAGATCTTCCTGCTCAGAAATCAGCTTAGAGCCCTGATGCTACATGAATATGAGAAGCATTTGAGAAAAGTTAAGACGCCACATTATGCAGCTGGAGACAGAGCTGGGGCGCTCCTGGCCAGGAGACTAAAAAAAACGATCTGCTATGACAATGATTGACTCTATGAATACTGCAGATGGCAGGGTAGTGAGGAGCCCAGAGGAGATAGCGGAGACGTTTGCGGTATTTTACGAATCCCTGTACAACCTGAGAGACTGTAGAGAGACGCCCCAGCCTGACGTGGACGAGGTTAATGCCTTTCTTGAGACCCTGTCACTCCCGTCACTGACTAAAGACCAACTGTCAGAACTAAATAGGCCCATGTCGACACAAGAAATCGCCAAAATTATTTCCTCCACTAAACCCTCCTCGGCCCCGGGCCCAGATGGCTTTTCCAATACATATTATAGAACCTTTGCAGCCGAGCTGTCCCCATATCTTTTACGAGTATTCAACTTGTGGCAGGCGAAGGGAGCCATCTCACCCGCTGCCTTGGAGGCGACCATCACCACCATACCTAAACCGGGCAAACCACATGATTCTCCTGCTAGCTACAGGCCTATTTCTCTGCTAAATTGCGACCTGCAGATATTCTCAAAATTACTGGCGTCCAGACTTGCTCGAGTTCTACCTTCCTTTATTCACCCGGATCAGGTGGGTTTCGTGTCGGGGAGGCAGGCTAAGAACGGCACCAGGAGGATGGTGGACCTGGTAAAAGTGGAAGAGCTTAGGGGGGTCCCCAGTGCATTCCTGTCGCTTGATGCTGAAAAGGCCTTTGATAGGGTGCACTGGGGATACCTTCGGGCTGTCTTAGGGAAGTTTGGCTTTGAAGGGCCGATTGTGTCGGCAATCCTTAGCCTTTACTCCCGCCCGAATGCCAGAGTCCTCGCCTCCTGGTTCCTGTCCAGAAGCTTCCAAATTACCAATGGCACGAGGCAGGGTTGCCCGCTTTCACCGGTAATCTTCGCCTTGGTGGTAGAACCTCTTGCGGCCCTGATCCGGGCTGACCCGCTGATATCAGGAATCGTGGTTGGAGAACTGGACCATAAAATAGGCCTGTACGCAGACGATATCATAATTGCTTGCACGAACCTTGAAATTTCTCTCCCTGCGACTATGTCGGCTCTCACTAAATTTGCACGAGTGTCCCTATATAAGCTAAACGCTTCAAATCTATGGTACTACCAATATGTGTCCCGTTGTCTCTGTCTTCCAGCTTATCAGAAAGGCTCCCCTTTCAATGGTGCCCGAGTGGCATAACATATTTAGGCATCATTCTAGGCCCCACCTCTCAGATAGTACAAGCTAATGTTGAGGTCCTGGTGAAAGCTTTGTCGGATGGCATGAGTAAACACCCCCTAGATGCCTTGACATGGATGGCGAGAACGCAGGCGTTTAAGATGATGCTTTTCCCTAAGATTCTCTACTGTTTCCGCTGTGTGCCTGTTGCTATACCTGGCAAGTTATTGAACAAACTGCAGTCCCTGACTAATAGATACATATGGGCTGACAAAAAACCGAGGGTCCCCAAAAGAGTTATGTCACTTCACATGAATAAAGGAGGGATGGGGGTCCCAGACTTAAAGTCTTATCATGGGGCAGTCATATTAGAGGAAGCAAAGAGGTTCTGGATATCTGCTGGAGACCTGGGTTGGATGCAGATTGAGAGTTTTGTTGACGGGGTTGGACTCCAGGGACTTCGGACTATTCTCGAGGCAGAATCCTTGACCAAACTAAAAAGGAAATTTAAACTAGACATGACACGTACCCTGCTTCTCCACTGGAGGGGTCTGCCAAAATCTTGGACTAGATTACCGGCCTCTGACATTTCTCTGAATGCACGTCGCCTACATTTACCCTTTTTAGAGATTCCTAAATGGGAAGTGGCGGGAATTCACACACTAGCAGACTTAATGACGGAAATGTGACCCATCCTTACGAACTTTGTTCCTACAATACTTCCAACTGAGACATTTCATGGCCACTGAGGCTAGAGACTGGTTGACGGGGAGACAATCTCCTTCTGCCTTCCTGGGCTTCCTTCTGACCACCCCATCAGATCTGAGGGGTTTATCCTGGATATATAAGGCTCTCCTGGCCAGGGGCGACCCGGAGAAATTGGTTTACATGCAGAAATGGGAGGAAGACCTCCAGTTTACTAGAGAGAGAGAGAACTGGGAGAAAGCGTCCCAACGCATGGCTAAACTTACCAGGTGTATCAATCATCTAGAGAACTTAAGGAAATTACATTTTCGCTGGTACCTTCCGCCAGCCCGTTTGGCCAGATTTGGGAGACATGCCTCCCCTTTGTGCTGGAGATTATGTGGACAGAAGGGTAATCTTGCCCGCATGTGGTGGTCCTGCCCGAGAGTCACCCCCTTTTGGTTTCTGGTCGAGCGCCTGATCCAGTCGGTCACGGGTTTTATGATCCCTCTTTCGCCACAATTGACACTCCTACATATTGGCCTGGAGTTATATCCCCCCATTATGTGGAGGACCCTGACTTATATCCTGGTGGCTGCCAGGCTGGCCTTGGCGTCCGACTGGAAGGCGCAGACCCCACCTAATTTATCGGAAGTGGTGAACAGGGTAAACTCTATTTTTGCTCATGAATATTACCTGGCGCAAAACCTGCCAACTAGAAAACAGACTTTGGATGCATGGCACATATGGGCTTCTCATCCTCTTGCTACACAGATCCCTTCTTAATACCGAATGTAAGGTGTACTATGGAACATGTTATAGCCATGGTGTAGATTCGGTACCTTTAAGTTTAATTTTAGTCTGAATGTGAGTTTAGACTTAAGTATAAGCCCAGAAACAGATCCAGAGTTCAGGAACTGTCTGAATACTCTATATGTTCATAGCCTTATCTCAGAAAGTGTCAAATGTGATTTTGTGATTCCCCCTGGGGCACTCCCCCCCCCTTTTTACCTCCCCTCCCCTTCCCCCCACCCCTCTTGACCCTTGTTTTATACATGGACTCCTTATAGTATTTTACTGATGTCTTGTTTGATTTGTATGAAAACTTTGTTCAATAAACATTTATTGTTTAAAAAAAAACAAAAAACTGCTTCCTAGCCGCATCATTAGTCAGGTTGCCAGATTGGAGACACAGACACCACCCTAAACGATGGGTAGCACTAGAACAGTGCAGAGGGATGTGCAGTCCCTCCTATCTTCCATTAACACACCTCATTGACCCCACAACAGATTGGCCCTATGTCTGACCTCATTGCAGAAACTCTGAAATTTGGCATTCCTATAGAAACCATACTCCCATGAGAGGGACAATGAGCCCACTGGTCCCCCTTTTCTCGAACCCTGCCTTTCAGCCAGCGATGCACAGGACGTCCTTATTGGGATGGACGAGAAGGGAGGATGTCCGAATGGGACAAATTCTCCACAACGGCAAGCTCCCCTCCTTTGAGTCACTACAAAGTCTCACTGACAACTCTGAAATGGTACAAGTACCTCCAACTGGGCTCTTTCTGCTCCTCAGCAATTCAGTCGGGAGGGATCAGATCCCTCCCCTCCGGCCTAGAGGAGTTGTTCCAAAATGAATCCCCCTACTCTCACATAATCTCTGCAATACACCACGTCATTGCAGAGGAAAAGGGAACTGGGAAGCATCCCTACCAGCTTGCATGGGAGAGAGAGCTGGGCAAAAAATCACTTTAGCTGACTGAAAAAAAGCTTTCTCTTCACACACAAGATGGCAAACATATGCACGGCTCAAGACAGAAACCATAAAATATTGCTCAGGTGGTACTGCTGCCCCGACCGGCTACACGTGATCTTCCCTTCGACCTCAAAGCTATACTGACGGTGCAAATCAGAAGTAGGACACATGCTCTACATATGGTGGGAATGCCCTAAAAGTAAAAGTTTCTAGAAGGGAATATTTCGTAATTACAACCCCATCACAGGCAAACAAATAACAAGCAGCTCCACTATCCGTGTACCCCGGATCGATAAAAGCCACCAAACAGGACATCCTCCGATTCTGTCTCTCGGCAGCCAGGTCCTTCACCCACGGTATTGGAAATCCACAGAACAACCTCCTATTGTCGACTGGTATGAGGAGATGGTGGACTTTTTTCGGATGGAGAAACTGGCGGCCAAGAGCTCGGGATCTATGGATCAATTTAATGCCACATTTGCGGAATGGATCTTGTTCAGGGACTCCCTTGATCTCCCAAAATTATTTTCCCAGCCTCCCTAAAGCTGAGTGGCAAAACCCAGAAGCAGGCCCCAGGAGACCTAGGCGAACCCCAATACTCATCCCCTCCTCTCCGGTCCCAGTTCCGTCCCTTCTCCCACGCCCTCCCACTCCCTTCCATGCTTGTGCTATACATCCTTCTATCACCTGCAGATTATCTAAACGATAGCCGAGTCTGTAGGACTCATCCAGCCCACGATCTGACTGGCCGCTGAACCACATGTGCACAAAACTAAAATAGTGCAGAGAAATAAGCCACCCATAATGCACCACCCATAAAACATTGAAAGCTATGACACATTACAGTGCACTTAGTTGGGTGAATTTTGGAATTTGTATCACAACCAATGAATTTGCTGTCTTTTTGTATCCTTTTCTTTGATCATCAAACTTTTTGGACCACTCTCTTGACTTGATCATACTTCCAACTAGGGCTGTGGAGTCTGTATAAAATTAACTCCTAAAATATATAATAAATTGGGTACAGTAGTTCAATACATTATATGCTAAATATTATTATGAATTATTATGTTCTATCTAAATATCTTGATTATTGTATCATAATGATGATTAAAGCTTCATGTCCACATTGTACTAC
Source organism: Allobates femoralis (assembly GCA_033576535.1). Lineage (NCBI taxonomy): Eukaryota > Metazoa > Chordata > Amphibia > Anura > Aromobatidae > Allobates > Allobates femoralis. Next base: position 302,882,413 of record JARQOC010000001.1, on the reverse strand, counting down.
TATAAGTTCATCACCTAAACATGTGGCATGTATAAGAGAATCGGAGTCTGAGTCAGATTCATGGAAATTGAGGAGTCGAAGTCAGAGCTTTGGCTTCCCGACTCCACAGCTCAGCTTCCAACATGCAAATGAGGTGTTCTTGTTCCCAAACACCTAAACGCTCCAGGTACTTGATGTATTTTATCTGTATTGTTGGAGACAATAGCAGATTTGTAAATGTTTGATCTAATGAGGGATTCTATTCCAGGGGTTTAATGATTCTGAGATGGCTGTGGTCAGTGAAAGTGGCATTTTGTATTGAATGTAGAGCAATCCCTTGTTATTTATAACATTTTACTAATCATACTAATTTGCAATTGGAGAATAATTTATTAGTAACTAATGAAGCCCTAAAGGTGTGCTTAAGACGACACCTGCTTTACAAATGTGTGCTCTAGTGAGGGATTCTACTCCAGGGGTTGAAGAATATGGGGACTACACGGTAAACACAACACAGTTGTGCGACCAAAGATTTCTAAGTGTCGCTGCTACAACCCAATGCAGTACAAGTGAATTGGGGCACATTGCAACCCCCAAGGAGACAACCAGGGGCAAGTTGAAAAAAAAAAGAAGACCCAATTGGATCTTATGGGACTTACTTGCTGTAGACCACTTGGACTTGCAGACTCCATTCACTTGTAGTAGCAACACCGTGCAATATTTGGCTGTGCAACCTGTGTCATAGCCGAAGTTGTCCTTCTATCCTTGGCTTACGTCTGTGACTGCTGAAGTCATTTAAAGAGGCATTGAGTTGAATTTTGAGAAACCACTTGTTATGATAGTTCCGTCAGCTATTTATATTGTTTAATTGTTTATTGCAAATAGCAGAATATTTGTTGATACATTTTGAAAATAAATCTTATTTGCAACTGAGGTTGAATTATTTTGGTTGCAACTGTAGAACACACAACAGGATTTTTGACTAGAAAGGTGCTTTCATTACCTAAAGGCCACGTCACACGTGGCGACATCGCCGCCAATTACATAGGCCGTACCCCTACGTCGCCTATCAGCGGCAACATCGCCCCATCGTCGCCTAATGTAAAGGGGCGATGTCGGCGTCTCTGAGTGGTCGCCTGGTTTCAGAGCAGTGCCGCCGGCGACCTGACAGGCGATGGGAGCCATAGGCTCCCATTGTCCTGCATCGCCGCTGGGGTTTTGAGACACCCCAGCGGCGATGCCGCCTGTCAGATCGCTGGAGGTGTCGCCCCATGTAAATGGAGGACGGCGATGCTGGCGGGGCGGCAAAAACGTGCGCGCTCCCGCCAGTCGCCGCCGACATCTCCAGCGCCGTCGCCAGGTGTGACGGTACCTTAAGAGAAATTATAGCTAAAAGTGAGTTGATGAAGCAATTGCACTACTTTTACTATTCATGTTCATTTTGATTCATTTATTGCATTGAGTTTGAGTGCCTTGTGTTAAATTTACCGATTTTGTATCTTCCTGTGGTGTTGGTGTCCATTTAAATCATCCTTATGTACAATTGAAATCCACGTTTGTAAAAAAACAAAGGGTATTTTCTTTCATTGAACATTACTTATAATGGACTCCCCCTTTAAGTTTATCAACCGCTTGAGAAGATGAATAATGTTGTGTGAATACAGCCATTCATCCTTTTATTTTACAATCTGAATTAAAGCCGTCTTTGAATTGTTCAATGAAGCTGTGCCCAGTTTTGGAGCTGAACCGTGCTCTCTGAAAAGATGGAACCATTGTATATATACAATGTTTGGTTTCAATGCATTGGCTTAAATGGAAATTGCTATTGCATAAAGTATTGTTGTCACATTGCAGCTGAGATGAGCTTTTCATCTGTACAATGTGATTGAATAGGACAAAATACTGTTATCTTTATATGAACATTTCCACTTCTCGCAATGTTGTTCTTCTGGATTTGTCAACTTTTATTAAAGGATTCATAGTAGCGTAATCTCCTGAGGCTACACCTGCATCGGGTATGGTGACCGAACTCCAGGTTGCTTCTTCTGTATGGCTTTCTCTGTGGTAGATTGCAAACACATCAATATTTAAATGGAGCACATCATCACAACAGACCTCTAAGAAAAACAAGCTGGCTTTAGAGGTCATGCGGATTATTTTTATTATTTGCATTTCACTTTCAGTCAGCATTGATTGTTACTTTTGCACACAATCATGCTAAAAATAATATTGAGGACCTGTCACCCCCCTGGTGCTTTCTAAAGTGACAGCACCACTGAATGCAGCGTGTATACTGCATTCAGGGAAGCTGTGTACTCAGTCTCTACCCCCTCCCCCCGTACCCCGTAAAAAACTTTCCCCCTTTGTACCCCAAAGAAAACACTTTGCAAACTTTACAGTTAAGAGGTCCCATCGGATCTTATTAAGAGGTCCTCGCTGCTGGCACAATCCTCCCTGCCTCCTTGTGTGTTCCAATGCCTCTGTGTCTGCCACCACCTCTTCTTCTTCTTGGTCTGCCCTCCTCTTCCGCTCTTGCTCCTTGTGACGCAGGGGCGGACCCAGACTGTAGTGGGCCCTGGTGCAAGAACTTTTTCGGGGCCCCCCCCCGCCCCTCATAGTGGCGACAAAGTAATGTAAACATACAGCCCAGCATAGCCGCCAGGTAATATATACAGTCCAGCACAGCCGCCAGGTAATATATACAGTCCAGCACAGCCGCCAGGTAATATATACAGCCCAGCACAGCCGCCAGGTAATATATACAGCCCAGCCCAGCCGCCAGGTAATATATACAGCCCAGCACAGCCGCCAGATAATATATACAGTCCAGCACAGCCTCCAGGTAATATATACAGTCCAGCACAGCCTCCAGGTAATATATACAGCCCAGCACAGCCGCCAGATAATATATACAGCCCAGCACAGCCGCCAGGTAATATATACAGCCCAGCACAGCCGCCAGGTAACATATACGCTACAGCCCAGCACAGCCTCCAGGTAATATATACAGCCCAGCACAGCCGCCAGGTAACATATACGCTACAGCCCAGCACAGCCGCCAGGTGACATATACGCTACAGCCCAGCACAGCCTCCAGGTAATATATACAGACTAGCACAGCCTCCAGGTAATATATACAGCCCAGCATAGCCTCCAAGTAATATATACAGCCCAAAAACAGCCTCCAGTTAATATATACAGCCCGGCATAGCCTGGTATAACATATATAGCCCAAGACAGCCTCATTGAGGATATATATATACTAGAAGTGTGCCTGATGCATTCGCATTGGAGGGCTAGGATCGGTGCGGCGGCGGGATGCGGGGGGTGGCTAAGTGGACACACACACACCTACACACACAGACACACACCTACACACCCCCTTCTGGTCTCACCCATCGTTAATGGAAGCTTGAACAGGGAATGAGGTGGTCAGCGCAGGATGGAGGCTCGGTGGTCAGCGCAGGATGGAGGGGGTTAATGGTGGAGGAGCATAGGGTCAGAGGGGGGCTCCATCGTGGGTGTTGGAGCTCCCCCTGTGCCTGGCTGGGCTTCGGGGAGCGGTCCGGTGGTGGTGGCTGGTACTGGGCATGGCAGCTGCTGGCGGCGGGATGTGCAGCTGGTAGCGGTCCGGTGGTGGTGGCTGGTACTGGGCATGGCGGCGAGATGTGCTGCTGAGAGCGGTCCGGTGGCTGGTGCTGGCCACGGCGGCTGCTGGCGGCGGGATGTGCAGCTGGGAGCGGTCCGGTGGTGGTGGCTGATACTGGGCATGGCAGCTGCTGGCGGTGAGATGTGCAGCTGGGAGCGGTCCAGTGGCTGGTGCTGGCCATGGCAGCTGCTGGCAGCAGGATGTGCAGCCGGGAGCGGTCCGGTGGTGGTGGCTGATACTGGGCATGGCAGCTGCTGGCGGTGAGATGTGCAGCTGGGAGCGGTCCGGTGGCTGGTGCTGGCCACGGCGGCTGCTGGCGGCGGGATGTGCAGCTGGGAGCGGTCCGGTGGTGGTGGCTGATACTGGGCATGGCAGCTGCTGGTGGTGAGATGTGCAGCTGGGAGCGGTCCAGTGGCTGGTGCTGGCCATGGCAGCTGCTGGCAGCGGGATGTGCAGCCGGGAGCGGTCCGGTGGCTGGTGCTGGCCATGGCGGCTGCTGGCGGCGGGATGTGCAGCCGGGAGCTGTCCGGTGGCTGGTACTGGGCATGGTGGCTGCTGGCAGCGAGATGTGCAGCTTGGAGCGGTACGGTGGCTGGTGCTGGGCATGGCGGCTGATGGCGGATAGATGTGCAGCTGGGAGCGGTCCGGTGGCTGGTGCTGGGCATGGCGGCTGCTGGCGGCGAGATGTGCAGCTGGGAGTGGTCCAGTGGCTGGTGCTGGGCATGGCGGCTGATGGCGGCAAGATGTGCAGCTGGGAGCGGTCCGGTGGCTGGTGCTGGCCATGGTGGCTGCTGGCGGCGGGATGTGCAGCTAGGAGCGGTCCAGTGGTGGTGGCTGGTGGTGGGCATGGCAGCTACTGGCAGTGGGATGTGCGGCGGTGCCCATATCCAATATGGGGGCAGGCGCAGTTCCGTCCCCGCACTGCATTCTGGGATACGGGGACGTAAGCTTATCCCCCTAGCTGGGGGAGAAGCTCGGCTGCATCAAGGAAGGTGGGGCCCTGGGGGAGGAGCTTGGCTGCATTAAGGAAGAGGAGGGGGCCTCTAGGGGCCCCCCTTCCTTAATGCAGCTGAGTTTCACTCCCAGTGCCCCCCTTCTGAAGGGGGGTCCATGGGACCCCAGGAACGTCCCTTCCTTGTGGCATCCAAATCCTGGGCCCCCCCCCCCCCCCTCAAATCATGTTGGTGTGCCGTGGTCACTAACTGTTTCCCTCCCCAGTCCCACCAAAGCCCTGCTCTGGCTCTTACCTGGCTGGAGCCCTCCTCAGTCACCTCCAGAGCTTGCTCATCGTCTCCTTGTCTTCTGGAGAGGGTGTGATTCTCCTGCCTCCACGGAAGAGGCCGAAAGTGAAGAAGCGCCGACTCTCCCAGCCCCCTCTGCCCCACTGGGCTGAAATCCAACAGCAACCCCCCCCCCCCCCCGTGACTCAGTGCCAGTGCAAAGCTGCGGGTGAGCGGTGCAGCTCAATCCCGACTGCAGCAGCCCACGGGGGAGTAAATGCTGCGGGCGGCCGGCGGCTGCAATCTACCGGCACCCCCTCCCCCTTCCCGGGGACTCAGTGCCAGAGCAAAGCTGCGGGTGAGCGGAGCAGCTCAATCCCGACAGCAGCGGCCCACGGGGGAGTAAATGGCGCGGGCGGCCGGTGGCTGTAGTCTACTAGCACCCATCCCCCCCCCCTTTGGAGTCTCAGTAATCTACTAACACCCCCCCCCCCCTTTGGAGACTCAGTGTCAGAGCAAGCTGCGGGTGAGCGGTGCAGCTCAAACCCGACAGCAGCGGCCCATGGGGGAGTAAATGCTGCGGGCGGCCGGCGGCTGTAAGCTATCAGCACCCTCCACCCTGGGGACTCAGTGCCAGAGCAAAGCACTCCCCCCGGGACTCACAGTGAGGGGAGTAGCACTCCTGCGGCCACTACCACCCTCCTGTCAGAAAACTGAACGGACCCGCCCTGGAGCTTCAGGGGGCCCCCTAGCTGGTCGGGGCCCTGGTGCAGCTGCACCAGCTGCACCACGGTAGTTCCGCCCCTGTTGTGACGTCAGGAGCAAAAGAGGAGGGCAGACCCAGAAGAAGAAGAGGTGGTGGCAGACACATAGAGGGCGTGCAACACACAAGGAGGAGGCAGGATTGTGCCAGCAGCAAGGACTTCTTAATCAGACCCGACCCACGGGACCTCTTAACTGTAAAGTGTGCAAAGTGTTTTTTTCGGGGTACAGGGGGGCTAGAGCCTTAGTACACAGCTTCCCCGAATGCAGCATACATGCTCCATTCATTGGTGCTGTCACTTTTGAAAGCGCCAGGGGAAGAACAGGTTCTCTTTAAAGGTAACCTGTCATCCACCATGCCCACCAACATGTATTTGCACATTCTGGCAAAAAAACTATTTTATAAATCTGTCTGTGATATACTAATTACTGTCAGACTAGCTGAGGGGGGTGTTGCTTCTCCCTCATTTTTCATCCCACGAATTATGTTAGCATACTCACAAGCGTTGCTACGAACGCTTTCCAAATCGCACACATTTGCGCAACTTTCACCCTATCATGGCTATGCTCCCTGAACATGTGTGGTGCTCCTATGAAGTCTGATAATGTACACATGGCTATGCTCCCTGGACATGTGCGGTGCACCAGTGAAGTTGGGGAACATACACGTGGCTTCTTTGTACTCTAACATAAAAGTAAGGAAAGTCATGTGCGTGCATGAGATTTGCTAAGTGCTGGCAGTGATGTCAGTTCTCATAAATCATGTTATCTCTCTCTGCAACGTGATAACATGATTAGTGGGACTACTAGTCTGGGGAAATCAATGCCTTTTTAACTAGTCTGACATTAATAAGCATATCATAGTAACATAGTTTTTAAAGTTGAAGGAAGACTTTAAGTCCATCTAGTTCAACCCATAGCCTAACATGTTGATCTAGAGGAAGGCAAAAAAAAACCCATGTGGCAACACTAAGCTCCACATTGGGGAACAAAATTCCTTTCTGACTCCAGATATGGCAATCAGACTAATTCCCTGGATCAACGCCCTATCAAAGAATCTAGTATATATAACTGGTAATATAGTTTTCAAGAAAGGCATCCAGGCCCTTCTTAAATGTTAGTAGTGACTCACTCATTACAACACCATGTGGCAGAGAGTTCCATAGTCTCACTGCTCTTACAGTAAAGAATCCGCGTCTGTGATTATGAGTAAACCTTCTTTCCTCCAGACGTAGAGGATGCCCCCTTGTCCCAGTCTCAGGCCTAAGAGTAAACAGATCATTAGAAAGTTCTCTGTACTGTCCCCTCATATATTTATACATTATTATAAGATCACCCCTAAGCCTTCGTTTCTCCAAGCTAAATAACCCCAAGTTTAATAACCTGTCTTGGTATTGCAGACCCCTCAGTCCTCTAATAACCTTGGTCGCTCTTCTCTGGACCCGCTCTAGTTCAGCTATGTCTTTCTTATACACCGGAGACCAGAATTGTACACAGTATTCTAAGTGTGGTCGCACTAGTGACTTGTATAGAGATAAAATTATGTTCTCCTCATGAGCATCTATGCCTCTTTTAATGCATCCCATTATTTTATTTGCCTTTGCAGCAGCTGCCTGACACTGGCCACTAAATGTGAGTTTGTCATCTACCCATACACCCAGGTCTTTTTCAGTGACAGTTTTGCCCAGTGTTTTACAATTAAGCACATAATTATACCTTTTGTTTCCTCTGCCCAAGTGCATGACTTTACATTTATCCCCATTAAAGCTCATTTGCCATTTAGCAGCCCAAGCTTCTAGTTTACATAAATCCTCCTGTAATATAAAATTGTCCTCCTCTGTATTGATTACCCTGCAGAGTTTAGTGTAATCTGCAATATTGAGATTCTACTCTGTATGACTCCTACAAGGTCATTAATAAATATATTAAATAGAAGCGGGCCCAATACTGCTCCCTGTGGTACCCCACTGTTAACTGTGACCCATTCTGAGAGTGTTCCATTAATAACCACCCTTTGTTTCCTATCACTGAGCCAGTTTTTAACCCACTTACACATATTTTCCCCTATCCCCATTGCCCTCATGTTATGTATCAACCTTTTGTGTGGCACCATATCAAAAGCTTTTGAAAAGTCCATATACACCACGTCCACTGCATTTCTTTGGTCCAGTCCAGAACTTACTTCTTCATAGAAGCTTATCAGATTAGTTTGACAGGAACGATCCCTCGTAAAACCATGTTGGTATTGGGTCATGTTATTTTTCTTCAGATACTCCAGTATAGCATCTCTTAGAAAACCCTCTAGGATATTGCAAATATATTTGTAAATATATTTTTTTGCCATATAGTGCAATCAAATATACAGTACAAAGGCCTTGTTAGGAAGAGTACTAACATGACAATAAACAAATGGTGATTATTTAGGGGCCATGGGGAAACTCTTTGCTTTCAGTAATCTTGTTCTAGGCACTAAAGATATTGCCCCACAATCATACATAGGATTGTATTTTGAATTAGTGTTGGCTCCTATATAGTATAGATCCTTAATATGGTACTAATAATATACTGTGGTTTACATGCATCTGTTTATTGCTAACTCTTTGTTTGGAGTTTTTGCAGCTGGTGTGCAAGCTAAATGAAAGAAAAACATATAATAAAAATAGTGCTAGACCAAACTACTTCATATAATGATTCATAACGTGAGCAACGTTTATCAAATACATGAATATTAATATATTAGATGGGGGCCTGATACTATCGAATCAGGGGGAAGGTGATGTCACGATGGGAGTAGGCTTTGTGGCACTGGGCATGATAGCTGTCTCTCCCCCGTGCTGTCTTCTCCCCTCTGTTCTGTCTCCTGTGACCTCTCTCCCCCCGTGCGCTCTACGCCCCTGTGCTGCCTTCTACCCTCATGTGCTCTCTCCTTTGAACTGTCTCCCCGTGTGCTCTCCCCCCATATATGCGGTCTCTCTCCTCTGTGTTGTCTTCTCCCCTCTGTGCTCTCTCCTTCAAGATCTCCCTTCTGTGCGCTCTCTCCCCTTTGTGTGCTCTATCACCTCTGCGCTCTCTGCCCCTTTTTGTGCACTCTCTCTGCCCTCCTGTTGCGCTATCTCCGCTCCCTGTGTGCTCACCCCCTGTGCTTTGTCTCTCCCCCTTGTGCGCTCTCCTTCCAGAGTGTCGAAAGATAATGATGGCGTAAGTGCGCATGTGTGTATCAGGTCACACGCCATCTTTGTATATCCAAGTGTCCAAAGATGACAGCCACCTGAGGAAGTGCTCATGCACACTGGGTATATGTATGTGTACTTAGGTGGTCATGATGCAGACTGCATTTGTGGGCTGCAGCACCACTGGTGGTACTGCGCAATTTGCCAGCAATGTCAGGGGTGCCCTATTTGCACATCCATCACATTATGCCCCCCCCCCATGCGCTTACCCTAACCCCCCCCCCCCCCCCACCACGTGTGCTCTCTCTCTGACCCTCGGTGTACGCTCTTTCCCCTCAGTGAGAACTCTCTACTTTGCGCGCTTTCTGTGCCCCTTTGCATGCGTTCCCTGCCCCCTTTGTGCACTTTCTGTGCTCTCTTTGTGCACTTTCTGCTGTCAGGGCGGGAGGTGGGTCAGGAGCACTGGGCCAACAATAGCAACACCTCGCTCTGCGCCTGCGTGAGGTAGTACAAGGAGACACAGGCGCAGAGCGAGGAGAAATGACAGGCATCAAGGAGGTGGCAAGGACAGGGAGGAACAGAGAAGCAGGGGGCAGGAATAGCCCCTGGGAAAATGCTAACTCATGGATCTGGTAATGCCCTCATGAATTTGTTTTACACATTTTAAAAGGCTGTATTTAATGATTTATCCATCAGAAACAACACATGGGGGACCCCTTGCCTGAATGCAGCATATATGCAGCCTTTAGATTGAAATCTTTGGGGGGTGACAGGTCCTCTTTATCCATGGGTGGAACTCTACTCAGACAACACAGGGTAAGGGAACCACACAATAATAAGACTTTGTTGGATCCCCAACAGTCAAAGGCATATAACACATACCAAGCAAAACACACAATGTAACAGGCAACATAGTCTCACCCTTCCGCTGGCTCACTAGGGATTAGAAATATTCAGGCCTTTGGGGCTTCCAGGCCAACTATGCCAATCCAGCGGCATCCCGCTCTCGGCAGGCACCCACCAAGAAAGGAATAGCGGCAAGCTTAGGAAGCTGACTGTGCACAGCAAAGTCTGTAGCCAGGTGACCAAATTGTCCCATCCTGGGAATCTTCCTTAAGTAGTCTCTGATATTCCAGCCAAATCCTAGAATCCTAGGTTGAACTTTTTCTGAACATAATCCAGTTATGATGCTCCTGTAGTCGGACCTGAAGCTCCTAGAGGCCATGCAGAGTATGATGTCTGTAGTTGGGAAGAGGTGTACCACGGTCTGCGCTGCTGTGTCATACAAGGATCACAAGGAAGGCAATGCTTCAATAAAACTTCCTTTATTCTTTCTCTCCTATGCGTTTCGGAGCCACATCCGAGCTCCTTCCTCAGGGATATCAGTGACCGACTTGGCTGGGTCCTTCCCTGGAGGGATATCTGGCTAGTCCTGTGTTTGAGACTCCTAACCGAGGCTCCACAGACTCTATTTGCATATTCATAATTCCCAGGGGGCAATGCGCCTAGGAATTCACTGTGTTGAGCGCTTTAGCCAGCTGCCCGCAGTGTTTTCTTGGACTGGTCTCCCTGAGATCAGTGAATGCTTTGTGAAATTAAGAAAGTTGTCTTCTGGTGTTAATCCATGATTAATATTCAGATGGCATAATTACTAAACCCTGAAATGAAACATGGGGTTAAAGAGCAGTGTGTTGAACTTTTTTTTCATCAGTTTACATATGTAGTATTAGGAAAAACACCTTGGATATTACTGTACTATGACAGGCTTTCAGCACAAGCAACATCTTCCTAATAAAGGTGAACTAGCTGGAAAATTAATGATCCTCCTAGCTAAAGCTGAATTAATCTTTAGGAATTTTGTGAGTGTTTAAATTCATGTTGACATTGCTGCTGGATTTGACATGCTTCACATTTTTTATCAATGCTTCATTATCTTTTTTTCATAGTGACTATAAATATTTTGTGGTGTTTATGCTTTGTTGTTAGAGGAATTAAGTTGTGAAGATCACCAGATAGACACTGGAGCCAAATACTGAAGGTTGTTGAAAGCACATTTAATAAAATCTTCTTTTTAAAGTACGGTAGTTATTAAAACATGTCTGAAACAAGTATAAATTTATTTTAAGAAATGAGCAGTATAAATATGTTTACATGGTGAACTTGAGATGGCTACAGTCCTCTATTTCATTGATACAGAGCACCATTCCTCTGCGCACACACTGGCCGAAGGTGTACTAAACCTGGGAACAAATTCTAACTTAAACATCAAAGCACCACTACAGCATTGTTATTTTTTATTATTATTATATTACAAGGTCAACAAAAAAATTTTTTTCTGGTGCCAAATATTGAATGAATTGGGTATTTTTGGTGCTGATTTTGAATATGCTATCAGTTTTGCCAGATTGGCTCAAGTTTTGAGATTTTGGTATCTTATTATAGCACTTGTTCGTAATGCGACGCATCTCTCATTAATTTCTTTGGATTAGTACTTGAACTGAGCAGTTCTCAAATAGTTTTGTGTTAATAGTGTTCTAAAGTTTGTTCATAGCTTGATTTTTGCACTAACTTTATGTTGTTTTCTGTTGTCAGTGAAAGCATGAACTCATCAGAAGAAGTGTCTTAACGATCCAGACTCATTCTGTTACATTTGTGGTGATTACACTGACAAAACATAGAAGAACATACAGACTTCGTTAAAAGTAGCAAAAACGTCTTTTTTGTACACATTTTACGAAAAATCTCAAAAACTTGAGCCAATCTGGCAAAACTGTGACATATTCAGAATCAGCACCAAATTACCTAAATTCATGAAATTCTTTGGCACCAAATGCGTTGACCAGTGTTTTTATTATTATTATTGCACTGCTGTAGTGATGCTTTAATACAAGCCACTACCCTAGTGTTACATCCTTTTCCACTGCCTTCATCCTTTCCAGTGTTGCTCCGGGCTGCGTTGAAACGTTACACAGAAAGTGCACTGTTGGCATCTCCAGTGTTATATATAGTGCGAGGTCACTTCAATACAGTTGTCATGGAGAAGGCTCCTTAAAATATAGAGTCCTGGAGCACTGTGCAAAAAGAGGGTCCAAAATTCCATTTCAGAGGTGTAAAAAGCTTGATGATGATTATAGGAACTGACTGATTGCAGTTATTTATTCTACATGGTGTTCAATTAAATATTACGTTGAAGGTCCCAACAATTTTTTTCTAGCCCATTTTTGGAGTTTTGTGTGAAATTATGTCCAATTAGCTTTTTTATTCTCACTTACTTTGTATTGTTCCAATACATGCAAAGTAAATAAACATGTATAACAAAACTTGTATGATTGCAGTAACGTTTTGGGAGAAGTACCGTATATACTCGAGTATAAGCCGATCCAAGTATAAGCCGACCCGAGTATAAGCCGAGGCCCCTAATTTTGCCCTCCAAAACTAGGGAAATTTATTGACTCGAGTATAAGCCTAGGGTGAGAAATGCAGCAGACCCCCATCCTGTTATATAGCCCACCATCCCTGTATATAGCGCCCCCCATCAGTGGTATACAGGCCCCAGCAGTAGTGTATAGGCCCCCAGCAGTAGTATACATGCCCCTAGCAGTAGTATACAGGCCCCCAGCAATAGTATACAGGCCCCAGCAGTAGTATACAGGCCCAGCATGATAACAGGCCCCCTCCTTAGTATACAGGCCCCCATCAGTGATATACAGCCACCACTCCTTAGTATCTGTCCCCCAGGCTGCGGCACCTGTTAAAATAACAATCATTTTATACATTACCTTTCCAGGGACTCCTTTCTGGCAGCACCGTGTCCTCCGGTCTCCCGGCTTCTACCTTCTTTTGCCGGTGTCATGTGACAGGAGCAGCAGTGATGACGTCATCGTTACTGTGCCGGCCACAGCAATAGAAGCCGACAAAAGCAGAAAGGAGCAGAGAGACCGCAGGACGCAGCGCTGCCAGCAGGTAGTCGCCGGCCCCCTCCTGCCTCCTCCAGCCCCAGGTGACAGCTTCCCACCCAGAGCAAATACCGAGTGACTCGAGTATAAGCCGAGGGGGGCACTTTTCAGCACAAAATAATTGTGCTGAAAAACTCGGCTTATACTCGAGTATATATGGTACTTTGTTTTCTGGATCAATTTCACGGGTGCCAACTCCTTCGGCCATGACTATATATTTAAGATCAGAATACTATTTCAAATATTATATGGCCCTTGGGAATGGTATAATACCAAAATTTGGCTAAAGGTTGTGCACCTTTTGATTATACAGTAGAAATGAGTGAATCTGAGAGTATTACATTTGTTCACAATGTGCCCAAGCACTAAGGAGCAGGTAGTTGCTAACTACGTTCCTGTTGTGCCGACACCATTCTCCTTTGGCACAGAGCCACCACAGACCACTCCTGCTGACATTTCAGCGGCTTCTACAGATGTTAGGTCAACAAAGCGGTGACTTCTTTTCTACTCTGCTCTGTTGACTGGGTGGGACCACCAACATCATTCTAATTGAAAACAGTCTCCCCACCGCATAACTGGGGAAAGCAATCAGCATGACACCGGCAGTCCTGCCTTGGTGACAAGCAACTTGAAAGAAGAAGAGCTGCTCTATCGTCAGAGAGCTCTGTGCCTTTATTGGTTGCAACAAACAATCTCCTCTTTTAGCAACTACCTGCTTGTTAGTCTTTTTGGCACATAGTAAAAAGAAAAAGGTCCCTTACCACCTCTCATCGTTTTTTTTGTTTGTTTTTTTCTTTCATTTTGAGCTGCACATAGAATGTCATATTGGCTGCAGAGTGGAATAAAACAATGTTGTTGTTTTATTTTTTTATTCCATCTGTCTGTTAGTAAAATTAACATTCAAAGTCTCAAGACTGTGAGCCCTCGCGGACAGGATCCTCCGCCCTAATGTACCCGTATGACTGATTTGTCAATTTGTTATCGTTTTTACCACTTGTTGTTGTCTACCCTCTCACTTGTAAAGCGCCATGTAACCTAATGGCGCTATATAATACCTAATAATAATAAAAGTATTTGGTACCTAATGAGTAAAAAAAAAAAAAAAAAACTTGGTGAAAGGTCCTCTGCTTATATTTGTAGTCACAGTGACGTCAACGTATATGGCTATGAGAAACTGGATGGTCACTGTTTTTCACCTCTATTCTGTCATATACTATCCAACATTTGTCCATTGTTTTATCTCTGTTGCAAAGATGTGAGATATGATATCCTCTCAAGTCCAGTTTCATGCCAGAATGGCTGCTGAAATTCTTATCTCTGTTTTCATACTGCCTATTATTGTCCTCCTGATTGCCTGTGCTACACTATATGATTTGAGAGCTGCAATGCATTATGAGCTACGTACATGGTCATGGGAAACTTCTCAAGTTGATGCAATCTTCTACATTGTGTAAAATACCAGCAGATATTTTTGGCGATTCCATCATGGATTTTCAAAGATAGTAAAACAATCTAAGGCCCCTTTCACACTAGCTTTTTTGTCCGGATTCGGCGGATCCGGACAAAATAACGCATCTGCCGAGGGTCCTGCCTAATGGACGCACTTGCGGCAAGCCCCATGCATTGTGTATGGGTCTTGCGGTAAGGTGCAGCAAGTTTGGATGCGCAGGTGCGACCGCGCAAAAAAACGCAGTCAGCTGCGTTTTTTTTTCGCTGCCAGAACCGCACACTTACCGCAAGCCCCATAGACAATTCATGGGGCTTGCCGCAAGGGTGCCCCAAGTGCGGCTGTTAGGCGGCAGTTGCGGTAAATCTGCCGTATTTTGGCGAAAACACCAATGTGAAAGAGCCCTAACTGTATGCAAGAGATCTATGTAACACAGTATGTGGTTTATGTAGTGAAATTGGATGAAAAAAATCACTTTGGACTCATGGTTTTTCAAATATGGTGACACAAAAACAATTTTTTGGAGGGGGGGGGGAGATCAAAAAGACTACTTATTGTACAAATGTTATAAAAGTTTGGAAATTTGGTATTGCGTTAATTGTTGTTCCAAAGAATAAAGTTAACACATTTTTTTTTAAAGCTTACAGCATAGGGGGTGATAAATTAATATTGCACTAATATATACCCCAAAGTTTTTTCGTGGGCAAAATACTTTGACAAAGAATAGAAAAAAAACTATTGATATTCACAGATGAAGAGAATAAAAAAAAATATGTTATGGTCATTAAAACCAAAGTATGGCAGATCTGTAAAGGGTTAAACAATGGCATGTTTAGTTGCAGCTCGTTTTCTTAGGCTGGCTTCACACCACAGTTTTTGGCTTTCAGTCCCGATCCTGTCATTTGCAGGAGCAGACGAACTGGCAGGGATGTGTGCAACCGGATGGCAATTGTGCCTTCGGATTCAGTTTTCACAGGATTCTTTTTCTCCCAGATAAAACCTGCAGTAAGGCTGCCTTTACATTTGCGTTCCCCTCCGCAGAGCTCTGCGGAGGGGATCCGCAATGTGACCGCAGCACTGCAAGCCCCTATGCGCATCCATTCACTGCCATATGTGATTTGTACGCAGGAGGATGCCTGCGCACAAATCACACACTCTCGGCTGCACCCTGAACGCAACATGTTGCATTCCTGGTGCGGACAAGAGCGTGTGATTTGTGCGCAGGCATATGCCTGCGTACAAATCACATATGGCAGAGAATGGGTGCACACGGTCATGCGCAGTCAAGCGCAGCACCGTGCTCTCCCATTATAAACATAGGGGCTTGTGGTGCTGCAGTCACTTTGCGGATCCCCTCCGCAGAATGCTGCGGAGGGGAACGCAAATGTGAAGGCAGCCTTAGTCGTGCAGCCATAGGAACTAATGTTAATGTTGGTTCCAGAGAGAGAGAATCTCCAGACCAGCATTTGAGCTGGGAGCCCCAGTTTTGCACAGTAACTAAATATGGATCTGGGAAACGATCCTTTTTTTCCCCGAATATGGTGCCATAGACTCCAGTGTTATGTGATCCGGACACTGCCGGATTCGTTTCTGTCCGGTTTGGTCCAATGCGCCCAAAAACGGTGCAGTCTCCGATTTTGGGGACAGTAAAAAACAGGACAAAAACGAATCTGGGACAGAATTCACTAAAATGGATGGCCATATATGACCAATTCTGCACAATGGGGATGCATGGTAGGCAAAAAAAGGATCCTGTTCTGTCCTTTTCAAAACAGACACAACAGGATGCCAAAAAACGTGGTGTGAAGCCGCCTTACAGCCTGACTTAGAATTGTGAAGAAGAAATCTCTTGGAACACAGCAAATTTTTGTATTTCTCAGTCTTAATTACAATTTGAAAAATAAAAAGTGTTATTAAAATAGCACTGAAGTGAGCGCATGTGTGTTACCGCAGTCTCTGGCACAATTTTATTGAGGACACTGTGGAGACAAATATGAGCAGCATGCGCAGATTACATTTTTTTCATCTGTGTATGCGCCCTACCGCTCTTAATCATCTCCACATTGTCCTCAGTAAAATGGTATAATTTCATTCACCATCCTAGCACGTGTATGGTGCTGCCTTTATTTTATACATTAAAATCCTGTTGGTTGTTTCCCTTTAACAAATATGCAACTTATGAATTTAATCTAAAGTTTGCATCCAACCTTTACAATTTTTTTTTGTATTCTCTCAACACATATCAAGTGAAAAATGAAAATCATTAATCAATCTTTAAAGGGTTATTCTGAAAATAACAATGTAGTTTTATAATAATGTACACAAAAAAATGTATTCATTTGTGTCAACATAACTTATTTTCAAAACTGCCCTACTTTGCACTTATGCTTCCCCAAAGAAAGCCACTTCGGGCTGTTTTTGCTCGTCCGTTTTTGAAACCAAAACCAGGAGTGGGTGATGAATACAGAAGTGGTGCCCATGTCTTTATTATACTTTTCCTCTGAGTGGTCCACTCCTGGTTTTGGCAACAAAAACATGAGCAAAAACGCAGTGTGAATGGAGCCTTACTGTATAGCCCCATTGATTTCTTTGGATACCGTATGTGCATGCTGTGTATGAAAATAAATCTCATTAGTACAATCACGGGAAATTGCCTTACACAATTGGATAGTCTCCCATGATATAAACGATTTTTCTCCATTTTGTTTTGTTTCATGCATCTGTTGTGAACACTAGAGTATTTTCTGATCATCATAATGGGAGACCCAGACAATGGGGTTTAGGGCTCTGCCCTCCGGAGGCCACACTAGGTACTACAAGTTTGTAGACACCGCCCCCTCCGCTTATAAACCCCCACCGCAGGGAATATCCTCAGTTTTAAACTTAGTGTGCTCGGAGGATCACGCTTTGCTTGCACTTCACTGCATTCTCACAGCTTACGTGATGGCGTATGAAGACAAGGTAAAATGGTCCCGGTCGGGACCTTCGGCAGTCTCCCTGCTCACCCTTGTGGACCACGCAGGTGGAGGTACCGGAGGGCCTAGGGCCTGGACACTGCGTGTCCCCCGGTATGCTGTCGCGCTCCTTTCCATCCCTCCCTGGGGGCTCTGGAAGGTGGGAGATAGGAGCCTCGCACAGCTCCGCTCCGTCCGAGGCCTCCCTAAATGGTGCTTACAGACCGGACTGGAGCCAGCCCAGTCCGAGGCCTCCCTAAATGGTGCTTACAGACCGGACTGGTGCTGAAACCCCTGTCCGAGGCCTCCCTAAATGGTGCTTACAGACCGGACCGGCACTGAGGCACTGTGTGTCTCCGGTGTGCCTGGGGGTAGTGTCTGACACTTTATGTGTTCTGGCACTCAGACCGCGCGCTACCCTCGGGTCCGCGGTTCTGGCGGTGTACCCTGTGCTGGGGTCACCCTGGCTGACCGCCCTGTGTGTCACAGGGGCTGAGGCTGTAGGCTGCAGGTGTTTTGTTTTACATGCAGTCTAAGTATTGTACTGTCACAATACTTCCCGCGCTGCGGGCTCCGGCGCCTACATTACTGAGGCTGCCTGAGGGGATGTGAAGCGGCCCTGGTGGTGATGTCATCGAGGGCGTGCGTGTGTACTTCCCGCGTGTTTTCGGCGCCGCCCACAGCTTGTCTGTCGGCGGCCATCTTTTCCCCTCACTTCCCGGCTGGGATCTGACTGCAGCATAGGTCTGCACTCCAGGGGAGACCGGAAGCTTTCGTGGAGGCCACACACGCACACCGCTTCCTCCCACCGCTTTACAGCGGTCGGTAAGCCACCGGGATCCCCGGTTTTTGTCTGTAAGGCTTGGCTTATTTGCCCCTGCTGTGGGTATGTCCTCAGCTGGAAAACGTGCTGCTAAGGCGGCCAGCACCACCACTGCCTATGCTACATGCAACGGGACACTGGTTGAGGGGTCCTGCAATAACTGCAGACGCCCAGAGGCCCGGACTGATACTGCTGAGTCAGCAGATCCGGTGCTTTACCCTGAGGTTCAGGTGATCCCAGGGCCATGGGAAACGCAGAATAAGATTAATGAATCTCTGTTGTCCCAGTTGTCCTCCATGTCGCAATCCCTGGAGGCACTTAATAGGAGACTGGAAAGCCCAGCTACTCCTTCCAGTTACCCCCGGGTGTCTCCTTCTTCTGCTGTGAGACCCCTTAAGCGGACTCGTCGTGAGGATTCACCCGAGCTCCAGGCTCTCTCTGAGGAGGAGCGTCCCTCTGATGGTGATGAGGATGATGGGGGTTCAATACTCGGGTCTGTGTCAGAACCACCAGACGGGGTAGAGGATCTGGTGTCCTCCATCAATGAGACTTTACGTCTCGTGACGCCCCCTGAGGAGGTGAACGTACACCCGAAGGAGGTCTATCAATGGCTACGGCCAGAGGCTAGCCCAAGTGGCTCCTTTATGGACCACACTAACTTTGGAAGGGTGATTAGAGCACCCAGGTTACATCCTGGGCGGCGTTATGTCCGCAAATCTAAGGACAATCGTTTTCCCTTTCCCCAGGAGGTGCTTCAGGAGTGGTCGCAGTCCCCGAAGGTGGACGCCTCCATGACCAGGATTGATGCACGCTCCCTTTTCTCTGCCTCTGATAGCTCCTCGTTGAAGGATGCGACAGATAGACAGGTCGAACAACTCGCCAAGTCTTCTTATGAGGCTGTGGGGTCTTCATTTGCCCCTAATTTTGCCACGGTCTGGACCCTGCAAGCGATTACCTCCTGCTTGGATGGCATCACTGACCTGGCAGGGTCCAGTTCTGAGGTCCTGGTGCTTACTGATAGGGCAAGGGCCTATGCAGATTACGCCAGGACGGCAACATTGGAAACTGCCACCCGCTCTGCCGTGGCTTCGGCCAACGCTATAGCGATCCGCAGGTTGTTGTGGCTGCGTCTTTGGGACTCAGATGCCACGTCTAAGAAGATTTTGCAAAATCTTCCGTTCTCTGGTGATAGGCTTTTTGGCACCGAGCTGGACAAGCTGATAAAGGATTCTGCTGAGTCTAAGATCCCGCAGAATAAACCTAAGCCACGGTATACCGTTAAAAGGAATCCAAAACAGTGGTCCTTTCGTTCCAGCTCACAGTCATCAGCAACGTCTGCTCGCGCGGACCGAGGGGCAAGCCCACTACTCAGTGGCGCCCCAAGGGTCGCCAAAAGAAGTCAGCGGGGGCAGCAGCTGCCACCCCCAAACCCACTTCCGCATGACTCGCTCTCTCGTCCTGCCTCCCCACAGGTGGGGGGTCGCCTGTTCCTTTTTCAGGACAGTTGGCTTCTCCACGTACAAGACAAGTGGGTCCGAGACGTAGTCTCGCGAGGCTACAGGATAGAGCTGACGTCGCAGCCGGCACACCGATTTCATCGGTCTGTTCCTTCTCCAGAAAAGGCTCAGGCTTTTCACCTGGTGTTGGAGGGGCTCCGCAGAGACGGAGTAGTGGTCCCTGTGCCTTCTGGGGAGAGGTTCCGGGGTTTTTACTCCAACCTCTTTATCGTCCCAAAGAAGGACGGCTCTTTTTGCCCGGTTCTGGACCTCAAGTTGTTCAACCGTCATGTGTTGGTTCGGAAGTTCCGCATGGAATCCCTGCGCTCCGTGATCGCGGCTGTGTCGCAGGGAGACTTCTTAGCGTCCATAGATATCCGAGACGCTTACCTTCACGTGCCCATTGCACCGGCTCATCAGCGCTGGTTACGATTCGCAGTGGGGACGAACACTTCCAGTTCGTGGCACTACCCTTCGGGTTGGCCTCAGCTCCGCGGGTGTTCACGAAGGTGATGGCCTCTATGATGGCTCTCCTGCATGTGCAGGGACACGCCGTCATACCTTATCTAGACGACCTGCTGGTCAGGGCGCCATCGGAACACCTTTGTCGGGAGAGTTTGGAGGTAACCATGAAGTCTCTGGAACAGTTTGGGTGGCTTCTCAATGTCCAGAAATCAACCCTTGTTCCGACCCAGTCACTGACGTATCTGGGCATGGACTTCCACACAGACTCAGCCCTGGTGTCTCTGCCACGAGCCAAGCAGCTGGCTATCCAATCAGGAGTGCAAGATGTCCTCCTGTCGCCACAATCATCCCTACGGGTATTGATGAAGCTGGTGGGCCGCATGGTAGCTGCAATAGAGGCGGTGCCTTTCGCACAATTTCGCCTCCGTCCTCTCCAGCTGGAGATTCTCCGCAGATGGGACAAGAGAACGTCCTCTCTGAATCGGCTGGTGGCCCTTTCCCAGCCGACCAGGGATTCCCTGCAGTGGTGGCTCCAGCCCCGTCACTTGTCACGGGGCCGGTCTTTCCTCAAACCGTCATGGTTAGTGGTGACCACCGACGCCAGTCTGAAGGGCTGGGGTGCGGTGTTCTTACACCACAGGGCTCAAGGACTCTGGACTCAGTCGGAGTCGACGTTGCAGATCAACGTGCTGGAGATCAAGGCGGTCTATCTGGCGCTCCTGGCGTTTCAGAAGTTCCTGTCAGGACAGCCCATCCGGGTTCAGACCGACAATGCGACGGCCGTCGCCTATATAAATCATCAGGGAGGGACCAGAAGTGCTCAGGCCCTCGCCGAAGTCCACCGCATTCTATCTTGGGTGGAGGACAACGACTGCCTGATCTCCGCAGTTCACATCCCAGGGGTCGAGAACTGGGAGGCCGACTACCTGAGCCGGCA